>CM059799.1:15559825-16759825 GCA_030435695.1 Brachymystax lenok tsinlingensis
CAGAGTTCAACTGTCACACTGTCCTCCTCATAACACTTTTAAAACAGAGTTCAACTGTCACACTGTCCTCCTCATACCACTTTTAAAACAGAGTTCAACTGTCACACTGTCCTCCTCATACCACTTTTAAAACAGAGTTCAACTGTCACACTGTCCTCCTCATAACACTTTTAAAACAGAGTTCAACTGTCACACTGTCCTCATACCACTTTTAAAACAGAGTTCAACTGTCACACTGTCCTCCTCATACCACTTTTAAAACAGAGTTCAACTGTCACACTGTCCTCCTCATACCACTTTTAAAACAGAGTTCAACTGTCACACTGTCCTCCTCATACCACTTTTAAAACAGAGTTCAACTGTCACACTGTCCTCCTCATAACACTTTTAAAAATGTCCAACTGTCACACTCCCCTCACACACATAGCAGCAGTGTTTGAGGTCATTCACCATTTACAGAACACACTACTCTCTCTAACGGTCAACCTGGTGTTTGTATAGATCTCATCAAGAAAGGTCATGTCTTCATTTAGCCAACAGCCCACAACAACCTGTGTAACATTGATTAGCGTCGGTTCATTCATTGCCTTGTGTATGAGGCTAAATGAAGAGACATATCTCAGAAGCCATCAGAGCCAATGTGTCTGCCTAGTTCTTTTTTCCCATGACAACATAGCCAGTGCCTTGTTCTCACCAAGACTGCCTGTGCTGTCATGCCATCTGCGTCTCAAATGGCACCCTTATCCCTACATAGTGCACTACTCTTGACCAAGGCTCATATGGCTTAGCTCGAAGTAGTGCATTATATAAGGAGTAGGATGCCATTGGTTACCCACACATAGTGTTATTGGGAAGCCTGACATCTGAGGTTCTTCATTTGAGCTAGTTTGCTACAGCAGGAAAATAATCCTTCATCAACAGGAAATGTTAATTATTCTTTTTTTTTTATGTATGCAAAAATAAGAATCTCCTGAAGTTCCTTTTCTTGATTGCATTTTACGTACATCCGAGACACAATGTGATGTTGAGGCGTCCTATATCAAGTTTGAAGAAGTGTAAAGGAATGTTACATGACACATCCAACTGCTGTACGTTTTTCATGGAATTATTCGACTTGGGCATTTCCTCACACATATTTAATGTCATTTTCTGGCACTTGGCAAGATGATTGCGACTGGTGTTGTATTATTTTGTCAGTTTGGTTATCAAACCAATAATGAAATTCCACCACAGTGGGATGTGGCTGCAAGAAACAGAGGATCCTTCTTGATATAGCTATTTGTCAGTTTGTGGTGTAACATACTTCCTCTAATGGAATCCAAGCTGTTAATCAATCCTCCCTCACATCAGAAAAATACATGCAATGATAAAGTAATATTTCTCTACTATAGAGTTTGTGTAAATGTTACTGTTTTGTGCTTGTGAATGAACATGAGCGAGAGCGGGGTAAATCATTGGTGTAACAGTTAAGCTGTCACTGGCTCCCAAATGACACCGGCTATGTCCCAATTCCCAAATGGCACCCGATTCAATATATAGTGCAGTACTCTTGACCAGAGCCCTATGTGGTCATGTAAAGTAGTAGACTAAATAGGAAATAAAATAACATTTGAGACACAGTCACTGTTATGGTAGGGAGCGGTGCCAACAGGGAGGGATCTGTCATTAATCTATGTCCGTCTGTACAGCGAGACACACGTCTCCCCCTCTCAGTAATGACGGATACAGGTAGGAGTCTTAGGAGATCAAGGTGTGTGTGTTTGTGTGTGTGTGCGTGAGTGAGTGCATTTGAGTGAGTATGTGAGGGATGTGTGCGTGAATGGAAACGTGTGTATATGTGTGTGTGTGTGTGCACTTATGCATGTGGCAGGTATGTTTGTGTGTTTTGTACAGTATGTGTGTACAGTACACATATTGTGTGTTGATTTTCCTGCTGTAGCCCGATGACACAGATCATGGCTGATTATTCCCCATTGTCCTGGAGAGGATGTGGTGGGCTGGGTTTTCACATAACACTGATGTCACAGGCTGGGGACGGACGGATGGACAGCTGGGATGGCGGAGAGAGGACAGATCTCTGTCTTGGGATTCAGATATCCTGTCTCTCTCTCCAAGAGCGCCCTGGGTGACATTGCAAACCCTGAGGATGTGTCCCAAAATAGGGCTCTGGTCAAAAGTAGTTCACTATATAGTGAATAGGGTGCTACTCCAACACAATTGTGGATGTTCTCACAATGCTACTCTAACACATCTGTGAATGTTCTCACAATGCTACTCTAACACAACTATGGATGTTCTCACAATGCTACTCTAAAGCCTTCCGCATGCTTGGGTTTGGCTGGTGCCTAGCTGAAATTGTCTACGCGAACCGAACGTGTGTGCTGGCATACTCCCTTAAATAACCTTTGCTTGAAAAATGAGAAAAAAGCAGCAATAGTACTGTCCATCTTACTAGACGCTCTTATCCAGAGCAACTTACATGTTCATTCTGGTCCCCCGTGGGCATCAAACTCACAACCCTGACATTGCAAGCACCATGCTCTAACAACTGAGCTACACGGGATTATCTTTAGACGCCGTAGCCAGTAGACACTTCCTCCAAATAATAAGAAGGAATCGAAGATAACTCAATAAATATTTTTTGTAGAGGAGATCTTAGTTGCACAATTTTACATATAACTAAGATGTTTGGGGCAGTATTGCACAGGTGAAAAAATGTGCATGAAAATTATTCGTCACTCGTTGAATGACAAATACTTCATTGAATAATCCCTACTGTTGACCAATCACAGACGAAGGGGTGTAAACTTTGGCTACCAACATCAGCTTGCCTCAATATATTTTTTTGTGTGCAAGAACTGCCAAAAAAGCTTGCCGAAAGACCAAAACTAACAAAAACGTCACAAAATGTCATTATAATATATATGCACAAACTGCTCCGAACTGTTTCGGGTGGGAAGCATGCGGGCGCCTTAAAAGAACTATGGATGTCCACATCTCACTATACTAACACACCTATGGCTCCTATCACACCATTCTCCTCACCATCCCAGCAATGACACTGTCACGTCCTGGCCATAGAGAGCCCTCTAGGTTTTCTATGGTGTTTTAGGTCAGGACGTGACTAGGGGGGTTTATCTAGTAGTTTTTTTTCTATGTTGGGGTTGTGTATGGTTCCCAATTAGAGGCAGCTGTTATTCGTTACCTCTAATTGGGGATCATACTTAGTGTGTTCCTTTCCCACCTGTGTTGGTGGGATAATGTGTTTTTGTTAGTGCACTGTGAGAGCTACGTTTGGTCCGATCAGTTGTTCTCTTTATTGTTTTTGTATATTCCACTGAAGAATAAATATGTGGAATTCCATGCATGCTGCGCCTTGGTCCATTTATTACGACGATCGTGACAGAATATCCCACCAATGCTGGACCAAGCAGCGTGCCCCGAAGGTAAAGGATAGTTGGACCTGGGAAGAAGTACTGGGTGGATGCTAGACCCTTCCTTGGCGGGAGTCGCCGAGGAGGATAGAAGGACAGCGACGACGCCAGGGTCCACGGCCAAAAGGAGCCCAAGTGCAAGCCCAAGATTTTTTTTTTGGTGGGGGGCACAAGGGGCGGTCGGCCGAGCCAAGGGGAGAGCCAGAGACTGAATTGGAGACGATCGAGGAATTTAATGAGGGATATCGGAGAGAGGTGTTGGCGAGGAGTATGCTGCAGCACAGGCGTTTAGAGGAGTGTCTGCCCAGCCCGGTACGTCCTGTGCCGGCTCTTCGCACTCGCCCTGAAGAGCGTGTCACCAGTCCGGTGCAACCTGTGCCGGCTCCATGCACCGGGCCTCCAGTGCGCCTTCCTAGCCCGGTACGTCCTTTGCCGGCTCCCCGCACTCGCCCTGAAATGTGTGTCTTCAGTCCGGTGCAACCTGTGCCGGCTCCACGCACCAGGCCTCCAGTGCGCCTTCCTAGCCCAATCCATTCACATTCTGATCCCATAGTCAGATCACACATTCTGATCCCATATTCAGATCACACATTCTGATCCCATAGTCAGATCACACATTCTGATCCCATAGTCAGATCTCACATTCTGATCCCATAGTCAGATCTCACATTCTGATCCCATAGTCAGATCACACATTCTGATCCCATAGTCAGATCACACATTCTGATCCCATAGTCAGATCCCACATTCTGATCCCATAGTCAGATCACACATTCTGATCCCATAGTCAGATCCCACATTCTGATCCCATAGTCAGATCCCACATTCTGATCCCATTGTCAGATCTGACATCTGATCCCATAGTCAGATCTGACATCTGACCCCTAGCCTTGTTAGCACAGAGAAGAGGGGAACTCTGGATTGTCTGGTCTGTTAGCATCCTGCTGTAAGGAGAGGACAGAGGCAGGGCTAGGTATATATGCGTGTATGCATGTGTGTGTGTGTGTGTGTGTGCATATGTGTGTATGCATGTGTTTGTGTTTGCGTTAGTGTGTGTGGATAAGACAGGCTAGGTGGGGTCTTGTGAGTCTCCCTGGGACACAATGAGCTGTAAAAGCTTGTGTGTTCAGGACCTGGCTCCTGGCCAACTCTGCCTGGAGGTAGAAGGCAGGACCTTTGATGTCTCTGTACAGCACCCCTCATTCACTTTCTCTTTCTGACCTGCAGGTGATTAAGGTGGCTTTTTAAAAGGCCACCTGTTACAGATTAAAGGGCACCTGGGAACAGCCTCTGACTGAGTCAGAGAGAGCGAGAGAGAGAGAGAGAGAGACTGAGAAAGAAAGAAAGAAATGTACCCAAACAACAAGTGTGCAGTTAAATTTGGCAATAAACACACAGAATTCTTTCCTCTGGGCCGTGGGGTGAGACAGGGATGGAGCTTGAGCCCCATGATCTTCAACATTTATATCAATGAATTGGTGAGGGCACTAGAACAGTCTGCAGCACCCGGCCTCACCCTACTAGATTCTGAAGTCAAATGTCTACTGTTTGCAGATGACCTGGTGCTTCTGTCCCCAACCAAGGAGGGCCTACAGCAGCACCTAGATCTTCTGCACAGATTCTGTCAGACCTGGGCACTGACAGTAAATCTCAGTAAGACACAAATAATGGTGTTCCAAAAAAGGTCCAGTAACCAAGAAAACAAATACAAATTCTATCAAGACACTGTTGCCCTAGAGAACACAAAGAATACCTACCTTGGCCTAAACATCAACACCACAGGTAACTTCCACAAGGTTGTGAACGATCTAAGAGACAAGGCAAGAAGAGCCTTCTACGCCATCAAAAGAAACATCAAACTCAACATCCTAAGTAGGATCTGGCAAAGAATAATTCAATCAGTCATCGAACCCATTGCCCTTTATGGTTGTGAGGTCTGGGGTTCCTACACCAACAAAGAATTCACAAAATGGGACAAACACCCAATTAAGACTTTGCATGCAGAATTCTGCAAAAAATATACTTTGTGAAACAACGCAAAACCCCTAACAATGCATGCAGAGTATAATTAGGAATGTACCCGCTAGTTATCAAAATCCAGAAAAGAGTAGTTCATTTCTACAACTACCTAAAAGAAGCAATGCCCACACATTCCACCACAAAGACCTCACCTAGAGAGAGATGAACCAAGAGAAGAGTCCCTTCAGCCAGCTGGTTCTGGGGCTCTGTTCACAAATACAAACAGACCCCAAAGAGCCCCAGGACAGCAACACAATTAGACCCAACCAAATTATGAGAAAACAAAAAGAGAACTATTTGACACACTGGAAAGAACTGTGACTGACCCCAAATTAAGAAAATACTTGACTGTACAGACTCAGTGAGCATAGCCTTGCTATTGAGAGAGGCCGCCGTAGGCAGACCTGGCTCTCGAGAGATCACTGCCCGCAAAATGAGTTGGAAACTGAGCAAAGTTCCCACAGATCACAAAGAATTTGAAAACAAATCAAACGTTGATAAACTCCATATCTGTGCAGTCACTGCAGCAAGATTTGTGGCTCATTGCCATGAGAAAAGGCCAACCAGTAGAGCACAAACAACATTGTAAATACAACCTATATTTATCTAGTCATTTATTTTCCCTTTCATTCGTCAACTATTTGCACATTGTTACAACACTGTACATAGCCAATAATATTACACTTGAAATGTCTATATTATTTTAAAACTTTTGTGAGTGTAATTTTTACTGTTAAATTCCCTTGTTTATTTCCCTTTTGTTTATTGTCTATTTCACTTGCTTTGGCAATGTAAACATACAGTTGAAGTCGGAAGTTAGGTTGGAGTCATTAAAACTTGTTTTTCAACCACTCCACAAACTATAGTTTTGGCAAGTCGGTTAGGACATCTACTTTGTGCATGACACAAGTAATTTTTCCAACAATTGTTTACAGACAGATTATTTCACTTAGAATTCACTATATTACAATTCCAGTGGGTCAGAAGTTTACTACATACACTAAGTTGACTGTGCCTTTAAACAGCTTGGAAAATTACAGAAAATGATGTCATGGCTTTAGAAGCTTCTCATAGGCTAATTGACCTAATTTGAGTCAATTGGAGGTGTACCTGTGGATGTATTTCAAGGCCTTCCTTCAAACTCAGTGCCTCTTTGCTTGACATCATGGAAAAATCTAAAGAAATCAGCCAAGACCTCAGAAAAAAAATTGTAGACCTCCACAAGTCTGGTTCATCCTTGGCAGAAGTTTCCAAATGCCTGAAGGTACCACGTTCATCTGTACAAATAATAGTACGCAAGTATAAACACCATGGAACCACGCAGCTCTCATACCGCTCAGGAAGGAGACGCGTTCTGTCGACGAGAGATGAATGTACTTTGGTGCGAAAAGTGCAAATCAATCCCAGAACAACAGCAAAGGACCTTGTGAAGATGCTGGAGGAAACAGGTACAAAAGTATCTATATCCACAGTAAAACGAGTCCTATATCGACATAACCTGAAAGGCCGCTCAGCAAGGAAGAAGCCACTGCTCCAAAACCGCCATGAAAAGCCAGACTACGGTTTGAACTGCACATGGGGACAAAGATTGTACTTTCTAGTGGAATGTCCTCTGGTCTGATGAAACAAAAATATAACTTTTTGGCCATAATGACCATCATTATGTTTGGAGGGAAAAGGGGGAGGCTTGCAAGCCGAAGAACACCATCCCAACCGTGAAGCACGGGGGTGGAAGCATCATGTTTTGGGGGTGCTTTGCTGCAGGAGGGACTGGTGCACTTAACAAAATAGATGGCATCATGAGGAGGGAAAATGATGTGGATATATTGAAGCAACATCTCAAGACATCAGTCAGGAAGTTAAAGCTTGGTCGCAAATGGGTCTTCCAAATGGACATTGACCCCAAGCATACTTCCAAAGTTGTGACAAAATGGCTTAAGGAAAACAAAGTCAAGGTATTGGAGTGGCCATCACAAAGCCCTGACCTCAATCCTATAGAAGATTTGTGGGCAGAACTGAAAAAGCGCGTGCGAGCAAGGAGGGCTACAAACCTGACTCAGTTACAACAGCTCTGTCAGGAGGAATGGGCCAAAAAACGTATTGTGGGAAGCTTGTGGAAGGCTACCCGCAACGTTTGACCCACGTTAAACAATTTAAAGGCAATGCTACCAAATACTAATTGAGTGTATGTAAACTTCTGACCTACTGGGAATGTGATGAAAGAAATTAAATCTCAAATAAATCATTCTCTCTACTATTATTCTTAAAATAAAGTGGTGATCCTAACTGACCTGAAACATGGAATTTTTACTAGGATTAAATGTCAGGAAATGTGAAAAACTGAGTTTAAAGGTGTATATGTAAACTTCCGGCTTCAACTGTATGTTTATCATGCCAATAAAGCACTTTGAATTGAATTGAGTGGGAGGCTTCAGCCCCTGTGTTGCATAAATGCTCACTGCTGTTTACTGTAAGGGCCAGGGCTGAAGACATACAGTACATGGAAATGACAGGGCAGGTATCATGACATTTTAAATATTTCCATTCTGGTATAGTTTGTAGTTTTACTCACATTCACATGACTGGCTGTTCACCTCAGACAGGATTGGTTAGTTCAACCCTAAGCTGATGTAGTAAATGGAGCTCTATAGGAGAAAGCCCTGCCTCCAGCTGTTTGCTTAGAAATTCTAGGGACAGTAAGGAGGCCTCCGTCTTGTGACCATAGTGTACGTGTAGGTATGTACGGCAGGACCAAATCGGAAAGATAGGTAGGAGCAAGCCCATGTAATGCTTTGTAGGTTTGCAGTAAAACCTTGAAATCAGCCCTTGCCTTAACAGGAAGCCAGTGTAGAGAGGCTAGCACTGGAGTAATATGATCAAATTTGTTGGTTCTAGTCAAGATTCTAGCAGCCGTGTTTAGCACTAACTGAAGTTTATTTCATGCTTTATCCGGGTAGCCAGAAAGTAAAGCATTGCAGTAGTCTAACCTAGAAGTGACAAACGCATGGATTAACTTTTCTGCATCATTTTTGGACAGAAAGTTTCTGATTTTTACAATGTTACGTAGATGGAAAAAAGCTGTCCTTGAAACAGTCTTGATATGTTCACAAAAGAGAGATCAGGGTCCAGAGTAACGCCGAGGTCCTTCACAGTTTTATTTGAGACGACTGTACAACCATCAAGATTAATTGTCAGATTCAACAGAAGATCTCTTTGTTTCTTGGGACCTAGAACAAGCATCTCTGTTTTGTCAGAGTTTAAAAGTAGAACATTTGCCGCCATCCACTTCCTTATGTCTGAAACACTTCCAGGGAGGGCAATTTTGTTGCTTCACCATGTTTCATCGAAATGTACAGCTGTGTGTCATCCGCATAGCAGTGAAAGTTAACATTATGTTTCGGAATGACATCACCAAGTGGTAAAATGTATAGTGAAAACAATAGTGGTCCCAAAACAGAGCCTTGAGGAACACCAAAGTTTACAGTTGATTTGTCAGAGGACAAAACATCCACAGAGACAAACTGATATCTTTTCGACAGATAAGATCTAAATCAGGCCAGAACTTGTCCGTGTAGACCAATTTGGGTTTCCAATCCCCTCCAAAAGAATGTGGTGATCGATGATATCAAAAGCAGCACTAAGGTCTAGGAGCACGAGGACAGTTGCAGAGCCTCGGTCTGACACCATTAAAAGGTCATTTACCACCTTCACAAGTGCAGTCTCAGTGCTATGATGGGGTCTAAATCCAGACTGAAGCGTTTCGTATACATTGTTTGTCTTCAGGAAGGCAGTGAGTTGCTACGCAACAGCTTTTTCAAAAAATTTGAGAGGAATGGAAGATTCGATATAGGCCGATAGTTTTTTATATTTTCTGGGTCAAGGTTTGGCTTTTTCAAGAGAGGCTTTATTACTGCCACTTTTAGTGAGTTTGGTACTCATCCGGTGGATAGAGAGCTGTTTATTATGTTCAACATAGGAGGGCCAAGCACAGGAAGCAGCTCTTTCAGTAGTTTAGTTGGAATAGGGTCCAGTATGCAGCTTGAAGGTTTAGAGGCCATGATCAAGAGATATGGTACTAAAAAACTTGAGTGTCTCTCTTGATTCTATGACCTGGCAACGTTGTGTGGACTCAGGACAACTGAGCTTTGGAGGAATACGCAGATTTAAAGAGGAGTCCGTAATTTGCTTTCTAATGATCATGATCTTTTCCTCAAAGAAGTTCATGAATGTATCACTGCTAAAGTGAAAGCTGTCCTCTCTTGGGGAATGCTGCTTTTTAGTTAGCTTTGCGACAGTATCAAAAATAAATTTGGGATTGTTCTTATTTTCCTCAATTAACTTGGAAAAATAGGATGATCGAGCAGCAGTGAGGGCTCTTCGATACTGCACAGTACTGTCTTTCCAAGCTAGTCGGAAGACTTCCAGTTTGGTGTAGCGCCATTTCCGTTCCAATTTTCTGGAAGCTTGCTTCAGAGCTCTGGTATTTTCTGTATACCAGGGAGCTAGTTTTTTATGGCAAATGTTTTTTGTTTTTAGGGGTGCGACTGCATCTAGGGTATTGCGCAATTATATTGAGTTCCTCAGTTAGGTGGTTAACTGATTTTTGTACTCTGACGTCCTTGGGTAGGTGGAGGGATTCTGGAAGGGCATCTAGGAATCTTTGGGTTGTCCGAGAATTTATAGCACGACTTTTGATGATCCTTTGTTGGGGTCTGAGCAGATTATTTGTTGCGATTTCAAACGTAATAAAATGGTGGTCCGATAGTCCAGGATTATGAGGAAAAACATTAAGATCCACAACATTTATTCCACGGGACAAAACTAGATCCAGAGTATGACTGTGGCAGTGAGCAGGTCCGGAGACATGTTGGACAAAACCGAGTGAGTCGATGATGGCTCCGAAAGCCTTTTGGAGTGGGTCTGTGGACTTTTCCATGTGAATATTAAAGTCACCAAAAAAATGTATATTGTCTGCCATGACTACAAGGTCCGATAGGAATTCAGGGAACTCAGTGAGGAACGTTGTATATGGCCCAGGAGGCCTGTAAACAGTAGCTATAAAAAGTGATTGAGTAGGCTGCATAGGTTTAATGACTAGAAGCTCAAAAGACGAAAACGTCAGGGTTTTTTTTGTAAATAGAAATTTGCTATCGTAAATGTTAGCAACACCTCCGCCTTTGCGGGATGCGCGGGGGATATGGTCACTAGTGTAACCAGGAGGTGAGGCCTCATTTAACATAGTAAATTCATCAGTCAGGCCAATCACATCAAGATTATGAACAGTGATTAGTTCATTGACTAGAACTGCCTTGGAAGTGAGGGATCTAACATTAAGTAGCCCCATTTTGAGATGTGAGGTATCACAATCTCTTTCAATAATGGCAGGAATGGAGGAGGTCTTTATTCTAGTGAGATTGCTAAGGCGAACACCGCCATGTTTAGTTTTGCCCAACCTAGGTCGAGGCACAGACACAGTCTCAATGGGGATAGCTGAGCTGACTACACTGACAGGGCTAGTGGCAGACTCCACTAAGCTGGCAGGCTGGCTAACAGCCTGCAGCCTGGCCTGCACCCTATCTCATTGTGGAGCTAGGGGAGTTAGAGCCCTGTCTATGTTCGTAGATAAGATGAGAGCACCCCTCCAGCTAGGATGGAGTCCGTCACTCCTCAACAGGCCAGGCTTGGTCCTGTTTGTGGGTGAGTCCCAGAAAGAGGGCCAGTTATCTACAAAGTCTATCTTTTGTGTGGGGCAGAAAACAATTTTCAACCAGCGATTGAGTTGTGAGACTCTGCTGTAGTGCTCATCACTCCCCCTAACTGGGAGGGGGCCAGAGACAATTACTCGATGCCGACACATCTTTCTAGCTGATTTACACGCTGAAGCTATGTTGCTGACTGTTTCATCCTAACATCGTTGGTGCCGACGTGGATAACAATATCTCTATACTCTCTACACTCGCCAGATTTAGCTTTAGCCAGCACCATCTTCAGATTAGCCTTAACGTTGGTAGCCCTGCCCCCTGGTAAACAGTGTATGATCGCTGGATGATTCGTCTTAAGTCTAATACTGCGGGTAATGGAGTCGCCAATGACTAGAGTTTTCAATTTGTCAGAGCTAATGGTGGGAGGCCTCGACTTCTCAGACCCCGTAACGGGAGGAGTAGAGACCAGAGAAGCCTCGGCCTCTGACTCCGACCCGCTGCTTAATGGGGAGAACCGGTTGAAAGTTTCTGTCGGCTGAATGAGCGACACCGGTTGAGCATTGCTACAGCATTTCCCTCCAGAAGCCATGAAAAAAGTGTCCGGTTGCGAGGACTGTGCGAGGGGATTTCTACTACTATCTGTACTTACTGGTGGCACAGACGATGTTTCATCCTTTCCTACACTTACATTTCCCTTGCCTAACGATTGCGTCTGAAGCTGGGCTTGCAGCACAGCTATCCTCTCCTTAAGGCGACCGTTCTCCTGTATATTATGAGTACAGCGACTGCAGTTAGAAGGCATCATGTTAATGTTACTACTTAGCTGCGGTTGGTGGAGGTCCTGACGAAACACGTCCAGATAAAGCATCCGGAGTGACAAAGTTGAATGAAAAAAAGTTGAGCGATGGAAAAACAAAAAAAATAGACAGTAATTAAAAAGTAAAACCCGTAAAGTTGGCAGGTAACAAAGTTAGGTTAGCAACAGAACGCACAGCAGCATGTAAACAAGTCTGTTAGTTCTCTGTCTACTCTTCTGTAGTAGACAGAGAAGTCCCCTACCATTACTCTAGTGTAGTAGACAGAGAACCATTACTCTACTGTAGTAGACATTACTCTACTGTAGTAGACAGAGAGGTTGCCTACCATTACTCTACTGTAGTAGACAGAGAACCATTACTCTACTGTAGTAGACAGAGAAGTCGCCTACCATTACTCTACAGTAGACAGAGAAGTCGCCTACCATTACTCTACTGTAGTAGACAGAGAAGTCCCCCTACCATTACTCTACTGTAGTAGACAGAGAAGTCCCCCTACCATTACTCTACTGTAGTAGACAGAGAAGTCCCCCTACCATTACTCTACTGTAGTAGACAGAGAAGTCGCCTACCATTACTCTACTGTAGTAGACAGAGAAGTCTCCTACCATTACTCTACTGTAGTAGACAGAGAAGTCGCCTACCATTACTCTACTGTAGTAGACAGAGAAGTCCCTCTACCATTACTCTACTGTAGTAGAAAGAGAAGTCCCCCTACCATTACTCTACTGTAGTAGACAGAGAAGTCCCCCTACCATTACTCTACTGTAGTAGACAGAGAAGTCCCCCTACCATTACTCTACTGTAGTAGACAGAGAAGTCCCAAGTCTCTTTCTGTTGTCCTCCACTACCAGCACTTGTATGACTCACTCCCTTCATCAAAGGTTTTCCCCCAAATACTTCCATCTCTTACTCATACCTTTTTGAAGGAAAAAACACAGTTTCACTTACTGATAAGCATAAGTACAATTTGTCTCAGGAATTTGAAGCAAATATCATGCAAGTCTGTATCTGCGTGGTTTAGATTGGATAGTAATTAGTCACCGAGCTGTGAATGACACAGAGGGCTGTGTTGACATTCTGCTAATTGAAAGGCTGGACATGTTATGTTAATGCAGCCAACGCAGGAGGAGACTCACATCCCTGTTTACTTTCTCACAATGGACTGGCACATTGATAAACCTCTTGAAGACATAACCTCACACACCCGTGTGTGTGCATCCACACACATAGATTTCACTTACAGACACACGTGCACCTGAACACAAATGCACTCCCTCCCAAACTCCCTCACATACAGTACACACACACCACACACACACTACACATATACACACACACAGACAATCTCACTCTCTTACACACACAGACAGGCACACGTATGTGCATGCACACACATTCCAGAGGTTGTATGGAATGTGGGACAGAATGGTTGGCACAAGGGGAGCGTGACTCAGCTGCCGGTCCCAGCCCTATCCCCCTTATCACCTCTAGGTTGTGTGTGTGTGTGTGTGTGTGTGTGTGTGTGTGTGTGTGTGTGTGTGTGTGTGTGTGTGTGTGTGTGTGTGTGTGTGTGTGTGTGTGTGTGTGTGTGTGTGTGTGTGTGTGTGTGTGTGTGTGTGTGTGTGTGTGTGTGTGTCTCAGTGTCAACCCTGTGTGAAGCCAGTCATCCATTCAACCACTCCTGGTTTAAAAATGGATCATACTTGTTTTGGCATGATGACGTTGTTGTAGGTGATGTTTTCCATCTAAAGGCAGAGAACTGGTTTGGTCTAATCGCTATGGTTCAACCCTCAGACTCTCAACATGCCCTTACAGCAACCAGTATAAAGGGATGCCAGTGTAGTGAGCCAATGAGAGAAATGTGATTAGAGGGGGTGTATTGGTTAGGATGGCATCTACCTGGTGAAATGGGGCATAGTTCAGTTCCACCACTGTAGCTGCTAGGTTTGTATAGCCTGCTATGGAGCACCATTAACCCGTTAAAGTATGTGAAAACATAATTGCTGTCACTGTAAAATGTGCAAACTACCATCAAACTACCTGTGACTCATCTTCAAAGTCTTAGCATGTAGGGAAGTGTGGGGGTTCAGCTATGAAGGGAGATTGTGGGGGTCCAGCTATGTAGGGAAAGTGTGGGGGTTCAGCTATGTAGGAAAAGTGTGGGGGTCCAGCTATGTAGGGAAAGTGTGGGGTTCAGCTATGTAGGGAAAGTGTGGGGGTCCAGCTATGTAGGGAAAGTGTGGGGGTTCAGCTATGTAGGAAAAGTGTGGGGGTCCAGCTATGTAGGGAAAGTGTGGGGGTTCAGCTATGTAGGGAAAGTGTGGGGGTTCAGCTATGTAGGGAAAGTGTGGGGTTCAGCTATGTAGGGAAAGTGTGGGGTTCAGCTATGTAGGGAAAGTGTGGGGGTTCAGCTATGTAGGGAAAGTGTGGGGGTTCCGCTATGTAGGGAAAGTGTGGGGGTTCCGCCATGTAGGGAAGTGTGGGGGTTCAGCTATGTAGGGAGATTGTGGGGGTCCAGCTATGTAGGGAAAGTGTGGGGGTTCAGCTATGTAGGAAAAGTGTGGGGGTCCAGCTATGTAGGGAAAGTGTGGGGGTTCAGCTATGTAGGGAAAGTGTGGGGGTTCAGCTATGTAGGGAAAGTGTGGGGGTTCAGCTATGTAGGGAAAGTGTGGGGGTTCCGCTATGTAGGGAAAGTGTGGGGGTTCAGCTATGTAGGGAAAGTGTGGGGGTTCCGCCATGTAGGAAAGTGTGGGGGTTCCGCTATGTAGGGAAAGTGTGGGGGTTCCGCTATGTAGGGAAAGTGTGGGGGTTCCGCTATGTAGGGAAAGTGTGGGGGTTCCGCTATGTAGGGAAAGTGTGGGGGTTCAGCTATGTAGGGAAAGTGTGGGGGTTCAGCTATGTAGGGAAAGTGTGGGGGTTCAGCTATGTAGGGAAAGTGTGGGGGTTCCGCTATGTAGGGAAAGTGTGGGGGTTCAGCTATGTAGGGAAAGTGTGGGGTTCCGCTATGTAGGGAAAGTGTGGGGGTTCCGCTATGTAGGGAAAGTGTGGGGTTCCGCTATGTAGGGAAAGTGTGGGGGTTCAGCTATGTAGGGAAAGTGTGGGGTCCAGCTATGTAGGGAAAGTGTGGGGTTCCGCTATGTAGGGAAAGTGTGGGGTTCAGCTATGTAGGAAAGTGTGGGGTTCAGCTATGTAGGGAAAGTGTGGGGGTTCCGCTATGTAGGGAAAGTGTGGGGGTTCAGCTATGTAGGAAAAGTGTGGGGGTTCCGCTATGTAGGGAAAGTGTGGGGGTTCAGCTATGCAACGAAAAGATTACGGCAGATGTTAGATGCATTGACATCTGGTGGTGACTTTATATATCTCCCAGCTCTGTTAGAATAATCCAATAGTTCTTTCACACAAGATTTGCACTGCTCACCCACTCCCACTGCCGCACGCGTACGCACACAGACACACACACACACCACACAGGCCCACAGAGAGCTAAGGCAGACACACATGAGGGTTAAATCTATGTTTTTCTACCCATTGGTTGGGAGCAGTGGTTGGCTGGGGTTTGAGTTGAGACATGAATGAACTGATGATGACTGCTGGAATTTCTGTGGGTGCCGGGGGAAGCATACCCAAAGCCACAGGAACCACCAGCAGGCCTGTTTCTTCCCTCCAACCCTAGCCCATCTCCACCTCCTCCCTCTCTCCCTCCCATGAGTGTGCCTTTCTCCCATGTGCTGCTGAAACAGTCCTCAGTACTCTCTGGTCTGACCAGAGCCAGGAAAGCCACCTCTTTACAGTAGAACTGAGTGAGGGTTGGACTGGTTATGTCAGTTATGGATGATACTGGCCTGCGTCTGCCTGGCCGGCTCAGTAGGAATGTTTGAGGTGTCATTTTGTGTTGAGAAGACAAAGAGTCAGCATTAAGGCTACCTGCATCACCGCCACAGATCCCATTGATTTATGAAGGACAAATGAAAACTAATTTATCTGATTCATTGAAGGTGTATAACAGTTTGATAGTGCAACTCTACACCAATCAGCTTCAGTTATATTGACATGTGCTTTTCCTCTCCCCAGACCTTTGTTTAGAGGAAGCTCAGATGTTGATCAGCTGGGCAAGATTTTTGAGTAAGTACCATGTTCTACATCATGCTATAAATCATATTTACAGTTTTAACAATCAATTGGCAAATAATGAGGCTTGTGATTCTGATAATCACGATAATGATGACGATGAAAATAGTGGTGAAGATGATGATGATGATGATCCCTCAGTGTGGTCGGGGTTCCCTCGGTGGAGGACTGGCCCCAGGAAGTTGCCCTACCACAGAGTGCCTTCTCTCCACGACCCCCTCAGCCAATCGGAAACCTCATCCCTGACATGGACGAGCTGGGGAAGTCCCTTATACTGGTGAGTATTAGACACACACACACACACCTCACTCTAAATACAGTACGTACTGTTTTAAATTGATTTGTCCAATAGGAATGAAACTCACACTGTTCTTTTTGTTGAGGAAAATGTTATCGTTATAATATTTGTCTCTCTCTTTTCTTTCTCTGTACAGCAATTCCTGGCATTCAATCCGGCCAAAAGGATATCAGCGTTTGCTGCTCTGACCCACCCCTACTTTCAGAGTGTGGATAGTGACAGTAAGAGTGTGTACGCTCAGCCCATTGCCAGCAACAAGTCCACCATGGAGGAGAGAGCTGCCTGACAGCCCCCCGGCCCAGGACGAGAGAGAGAGAGAGCGAGAGAGATGGACACAAAGACAGAGAAAGAGAGCAACAGACAGACATTTGATTCTAAAATGCAACAGTGCTGTCTTCCACAATGTACTGATTTGAATGCTGCTTTTTAGGATAATGTTTTTGTTTTTTATAAAAGAATTTACACAATGCAAGGACCCCTAAAGCTGAGATGTACTGCCACCAGGGGAGAACCTCTGGATGTCCAGGAGCTGCTGCCTCTTGTCTCTTCTGCCTTAGCCTGAGAAGAGTCTCCTCGGTGAGGGAACACCAAGCACCAAGTGTAGGTCGGCATGGATCTCACCTGGAGCTCATCTCCACGACTGAACTGAGAGAGAGGATACACACACATATGTTTATCCCATGCAGGAGGACCTCACACTGCCTAGCGCTACTTATGGTCCAAACATACATTTGTGTTTTCATATCACTGCCATCTACAGGTAGTCCTGTGTTACTGCAGGCCGGAGCAGAATTCTGATGGGCTTCAGCTTAAAAGACTTTGACTGGTGCGAACGAAGCACTCCACAGGAACAACTGAAAATGGATCACTTTGAGTTCCTCTTATGGCATCCGTACTTCAGTGTCATAAACTGAGATGAAATCTGATGGACACCATTCAAGAGCCTATGTGTTACTCTTTCTGATGACCAGATCAATCAATCAAATGTATTTATAAAGCCCTTTTTACATCAGCAGATGTCACAAAGTGCTATACAGAAACCCAGCCTAAAACCCCAAACAGCAAGCAATGCAGATGTAGAAGCACGGTGGCTAGGAAAAACTCCCTAGAAAGGCAGGAACCTAGGAAGAAACCTGGAGAGGAACTGAAGGCTGGCCAGTCCTCTTCTGGCTGTGCCGGGTGGAGATTATAAGAGTACATGGCCATTTAAGGCCAGATTGTTCTTCAAGATGTTCAAACGTTCATAGATGACCAGCAGGGTCAAATAATAATCACTGGTTGTAGAGGGTGCAACAGGTCAGCACCTCAGGAATAAATGTTGGCTTTTCATAGCATTCAGAGGTCGAGACAGCAGGTGCAGTAGAGAGAGAGAGCATTGAAAACAGCAGATCCGGGACAAGGTAGCACGTCCGGTGAACAGGTCAGGGTTCCCTAGTCGCAGGCAGAACAGTTGAAACTGGAGCAGCAGCACGACCAGGTGGACTGGGGACAGCAAGGAGTCATCAGGCCAGGTTGTCCTGAGGCATGATCCTAGGGCTCAGGTCCTCCAGGAGGGGAGGGAGAGAGAGAGAATTGGAGCGAGCATACTTAAATTCACACAGGACACCTAATAAGACAGGGTAATTACAACAGATAGGACAGACCCTAGCCCCCGGCACAAAGACTATTGCAGCATAGATACTGGAGGCTGAAGAGGGGGGGTTCGTGGGACACTGTGGCCCGTCCGGCAGGATATAACCCCACCCACTTTGCCAAAGCACAGCCACCAAACCACTAGAGCGATATCAACAGACCACCAACTTACTACCCTGAGACAAGGCTGAGTATAGCCCACGAAGATCTCCTCCACCTCACGAGCCCGAGGGGGTGCAAAACCGGACAGGAAGATCACGTCTGTGACTCAACCCACTCAAATGACACACACCTCCTAGGGACGGCATGGAAGAGCACTTGTAAGCCAGTGACTCAGCCCCTGTAATAGGGTCAGAGGCAGAGAATCCCAGTGGAGAGAGGGGTGCCGGCCAGGCAGAGCCAGCAAGGGCAGTTTGTCGCTCCAGTGGCTTGCTGTTCACCTTCTCACCCCTGGGCCAGACTACACTCAATCATAGGACCTACTGAAGAGATAGATGAGTCCTCAGTAAAGACAAAGGTTGAGACCAAGTCTGCTTCTCTCACATGGATAGGCAGACTAATCCAAAAGAAATTAGCTCTATAGGTGAAAGCCCTGCCTCCAGCTATTTGCTTAGAAATTCTAGGGACAATAAGGAGGCCTGCGTCTTGTGACCGTAGCGTACGTTAAGGTATGTACGGCAGGATCAAATCGGAAAGGTAGGTGTGACAAGCCCAATGTAATGCTTTGTAGGTTAGCAGTAAAACCTTGAAATCAGCCCAAGTCTTAACAGGAAGCCAGTGTAGAGAGGCTAGCACTGGAGTAATATGATCAAATGTTTTGTTTCTAGTCAGGATTCTAGCAGCCATGTTTAGCACTACCTGAAGTTTATTTAGTGCTTTGTAATGTTACGAAGATGAAAAAGCTGTCCTTGAAATATTCTTGATATGTTCGACAAAAGAGAGATCAGGGTCCAGAGTAACGCCGAGGTCCTACCTTATTTTGTCAGATCCAACAGGAGATATCTTCGTTTCTTAGGACTTAGAACTAACATCTCTGTTTTGTCCGAGTTTAAAATAATTTGCCCGCCATCCACTTCCTTATGTCTGAAACACAGGCTTCCAGAGTAGGCAATTTTGGGGCTTCACAATGTTTAATCGAAATGTACAGCTGTGTGTTGTCCGAATAGCACCAATAGGTAGAATAAATAGTGAAAACAATAGTGGTCCTAAAACGAAACCTTGAGGAACGCCGAAAACGTACAATTGATTTGTCAGAGGACAAACCATCCACAGAGACGAACTGATATCTTTCAGACAGAAAATAGCTTGATGACCTGATGCACAGAGCATAGTGGAGTGACTATATGTTGAATAAGAATAAGGTTGATGTACGCACCATTGTTGACAGTTGATTTCTTATTTTCTATTTTGTCTTAATTTTTTGGGACTTTAAATAACGTGTGGGGATTGAAATAAAAAATGATATTGCAAAATTCCCCCGGTAGAAAATAAATTACAAGACTATGTAAAATCCAAAGGATGAAAGGTTTGACAATGTGAGGCATGTCGAATGGATCGGGTAATGGACTGGTATAGGCTAGTGCTAAAGACTGCACTTATCCTGGCAGTAGTGGTGTGACTTGCATATCCAGCACTCTGACATGTGTAGCAGGGTAGCAGTAGAATAGGTGTTGGTCAGTGAAATGTTGTTAGTTGTGAGATTTTCTATTGAGAAAAGGGAGGTGGATAAGTCGGATTCAGAGGATGTTGAACATTGTATCTTCTTCATTTGGACTTAGTCTCCGAGGGTTACATAGCAACATACAGGGGTTCATGTTGAAACACACAGCTGTTCTGTGTTAGGAATGGTTGTTTTAACAATGATGCTCACCTTACTTATTATGCTCACATTGAGGAGCACTCCAATGGCATATTGATTCAATATGACTAGCTAGAGTGCTTTCAGACTGGCTGAAAACAAGAAGGTAAATAGAGTTTGTTTGTTTGTAAAACTTCTTACTGCACAGTAATACATCTAGAGCATAACTTTCCCTCTGGTATATCTAGTGCTGCTAGCACACAAATACACTCAGGATCTTTTTAGAAATCAAATCAGACATCATTCTGACACACTTTGCACATTCATGATTAGACTGCATCAACTGTTTCAGTGGCTGATAATAATGCTATAACATGATTTTGATACTATACTCATATTACAGAATGCATGACTGTGTGAATCCATCTGCTACGATATGTTTGATATCCTACGTGTTTTCAGTGTCGGGGCACACTTGGTTTAATCACATGAAATCCATTTGGACTGAGCTCTCATGTCCATGTAGCAGCAGATGTGTTTGTACTCATCTCTGTCCTGTCAGGTTCATGTCACTGATGGATACATTGCAGACTAGAAATAGGGATTGTCAAGGTTTCTTGGTATCGGTCAGTTCAACGTCAACTGCCCTACTAACAAGTACCCACTGGGCACAGACATCAGTTCAACATCTAGTTTTGATTTACATTTGGTTGAGTTGTCAATTCAGTGTAAAATCAACAACAACAAAAAATTGGATTTAGGTTGAAAGTTGGGTGAAAAAAAGACAAAATGCTCTTGTTAATTACTTTTTTGCAAATCCAATTATTTTCTCATGTTGATTCAACGTCATCACATAGATTTTGGGGGTTGAATTTGCATGGAAAGAATGTTGATTCAACCAGTTTCTGCCTACTGGGTAGACTACCATCATTTTAGTCTATATACACTTGAAACGATCACTGTGTTATTTTATTTAAGAGGTTTATTGGTCATTTGTAAACCTAAAACACAAGGACAAGAATAATTCTGTCTATGTAATAGAAAATAATAAAGTTATACTTTTTTACAGACACCTACATGGGGGATCATACATTTCCTACGATTACACAAATGCACCTACAGTATGATAGCTTTGTATTGCAAATACCCTTTAGCTAATGAACAGTACTGAAAAATTTAGTATTTTAGCACATTTAGCTCCAAGGATGAAAGTAAAGGCCACAAATGTATTTGAAATGCCCACTTATGACATGGTAACTTAATTTACAATGATGATATGGAGGTAATGGGCATTATGTTTACATTAATAAATGCCATCAGTGGTGATTGCTTCATGTTGCACCATTTGAATAAAAAATGTAATTTGTATATGCGAGGCGTTCTTGTTTGGGATTCATTCAAATAATTAACAAATGTATCATGTGCTTAATATTGAATTGGGTTGCGTTAGGCTGTGGATATTTAGTTGTTGTATTTGTTGTGGTATTTCAATGTTGTTAACATGTGAAGCTGTAAGAAATGCTGTTTTTTTTTAAATGTGTAAACATCACAATATACACTGAATGTACAAAACATTAAGAACACCTTCCTAATAATGAGCCCCCAGAACAGCCTCAATTCATCAGGGCATGGACTCTACAAGGTGTCGAAAGCATTCCACGTGGATGCTGGACCATGTTGACTCCAATGCTTCCCACAGTTTTGTCAAATTGTCTGTATGTCCTTTGGGTGGTGGACCATTCTTAATACATACAGGAAACTGTTGAGTGTGAAAAACCCAGCTGTGTTGCAGTTCTTTACACAAACCAGTGTGTCTGGCACCTACTACCATACCCCGTTCAAAGGAACTTAAATCTTTTGTCTTGCCCATTCACCCTCTGAATGGCACACATTCACAATCCATGTCTCAATTGTCTCAAGGCTTAAAAATCCTTGTTTCACCTGGATTCACCTGGCCAGTCTATGTCATGTTTAGTACACTCAGTGTATTTTATTATAAACAATCTGTAAAGAATGTGTATCTTTCTATTTGACACTGCCCCCCTCCTCTGCAGTATATACTGGTTGTTTAAATCAGGTTTTTTTATTTTTTATTTCACCTTTATTTAACCAGGTAGGCTAGTTGAGAACAAGTTCTCCTTTACAACTGCGACCTGGCCAAGATAAAGCATAGCAATTAGACACATACAACAACACAGAGTTACACATGGAATAAACAAAACATACAGTCAATAATACAGTAGGGAAAAAAGTTTATATACAGTGAGTGCAAATGAGGTATAATAATATCAGAATTGACAGAAGATCATGATATATCAGAATTGACAGAAGATCATGATATAGCAGAATTGACAGAAGATCATGATATATCAGAATTGACAGAAGATCATGATATATCAGAATTGACAGAAGATCATGATATATCAGAATTGACAGAAGATCATGATATATCAGAATTGACAGAAGATCATGATATAGCAGAATTGACAGAAGATCATGATATATCAGAATTGACAGAAGATCATGATATATCAGAATTGACAGAAGATCATGATATAGCAGAATTGACAGAAGATCATGATATATCAGAATTGACAGAAGATCATGATATAGCAGAATTGACAGAAGATCATGATATATCAGAATTGACAGAAGATCATGATATAGCAGAATTGACAGAAGATCATGATTCCCTTTTCTTTTTGCAACAACACATTTAACATTCCACGCTAATCTCTTCTATACTGCATATCAAAACAACAATGGATTACATAGTATTACATAACAAATATTGATAAATCCTATACATTTTAATTTACTTCTCTCACTACTGCTTATCTAAACCGTGCAGAATTAGCACCATACAGTCATACAAGTCTTATTTTGAAATAGACACAATATATAATGCTTGAGATTTGTTATTATAACTTATGTCCTTAAACAGAGGCGGAGTCCCTAATGGAACCCTATTCCCTAGGGCCCTGGCCAAAGGTAGTGCACAATATAGGGAATAGGTTGCCATTTGGGTGCATCCAGCAAGACCAAACACAGATAACAAGCTGATATCCCCCTCCTCCCAATGCAATACAGATCCCCCTGCCTACAGTTAGCATAGAAGCCCATCCAGTTCATATTGTGGTGTCTTCTGTACTTTAGCTACAGATGTACAATATTAGTGATTGTAGTAAAAGAACATGCTCAATGACTCTCCAATGAAGCCCCAAATTATTTAGGCATTAGTGGTTTTTACTTGTACATGAGGTCTTATTTGTGCAGTTTACTTGTTTAGTATTTTTCTATTATTTGTGGTGTTCTTTGTTGAAATTATGTTTCATGTACAGTACAATGATGATGTGTTTTTCATGTGAAGAAGTTACTGATTTTGGGGGAGTTATGCTATTTAACTAATTAATGGTATTGCTATATAACATCATGTCTAGTCTAGGTCCATTATGTAGCCTGGTCTTATGTTTATTCAGCACCACATTTAAAATAAAATGCATTTTATATATTGTGATTCAAAGCTAGTCTGAAGCAGGTTGTTGATGCCAGAATCCACATTTTTACAATGCCCTTTTTTGCTAATATTGTAGTGTTGCCAAGAACCAGATTTTAGGAAACACAGAGTATCAAATAGGAACATAGTTTGCTACTTATTTAAATTTTTATTTCAATTGTACTTATCCATTTTGGTTTTCTCTAAACTGGTTTTGCTGCTATGCAGTAATGCTCTCAAAACGTATTTTAAAAGCCTATTATGACCCACCATAAGGTTATCTAAGTGGATGTAGCAGCTTAACATTTCTGTTATTGTATTCACAACTGCTTGTCATTTTTATTTTAGTCAAATAAATGTTTAGTGTGTTAATTGTGTTTCCACTGGCATTATTGTGTATTATCTTACTAACGCAATTCCTGTCATTTTATAAAAGTAATTATAAACCGGGTCGTTTGAGCCCTGGATGCTAATTGGCTGAAAGCCGTGGTATATAAGACTTTATAAACCGGTAGTTTGGCTCCTGGATGCTGATTAGCTGAAAGCTGTGGTATATGAGACTATACCACGGGTATGACACAATATTACTTGTTTACTGTTCTAATTATGTTGGTAACTTGTTTATAATAGCAATAAGGCACCTCGGGAGTTGGTGGCATATGGCCAATATACTACGACTTATGGCTGTATCCAGGTACTCCACGTTGCGTCATGCCGAAGAACTGCCTTTAGCTGTGGTATATTGGCCATATACCACACCCCCTTGGGCCTTATTGCTTAAATATACCACGGGTATGATGCAAAACTACTTGTTTACTGTTCTAATTATGTTGGTAACCTGTTTATAATAGTAATAAGGCACCTCAGGGGTTTGTGCTATATGGCCAATATACCACGGCTATACAACTCCACGTTGCATCGTGCCTAAGAACAGCTCTTAGCCGTGGTATATTGGCCATATAACTCACCCCCAAGGCCTTATTGCTTAACTCTACCTGTGTTTTTAATCTCTAGCTCAGGTGAAATCCCCACCTGCTTCAAGATGTCCACTATCATCCCCATGCCCAAGAAAGGGAAAATAACTGAAGTTAGTGCTACCAACCCGTAGCACTAACTTCCGTCATCATGAAGTGCTTCGAGAGGCTAGTCAAAGACCACATCACCGCCTCCCTCCCTGACACACTCGACCCTCTCCAATTCGCCTACCTCCCTGAAAGATCCAGGGACAACGCAATCGTCATTGCACTGCACACTGCCCTCACCCACCTGGACTAAAGGAATGCATATGTGAGGATGCTGTTAATCGACTACAGCTCAGCCTTCAACACCATAGTGCCCTCTAAGCTCACCACAAAGCTTATGGCCCTGGGACTGATCTCCTCCCTATGCAAACTGGGTCCTGTACTTCCTGATGGGCGTTCTCAGCCCCCTCCTGTATTCCCTGTATACCCACAACTGTGTGGTCTCACGCAACTCCAACTCTATCATAAAGTTTGCTGACGACACGACAGTAGTAGGCCTGATTACCAACAACAATGAGACAGTCTACAGGGAGGAGGTAGGCACTCTGATGGCATGATGCCAGGTAAACAACCTCAACGTCAGCTAAACAAAAGAGCAGATTGTGGACTTCAGGAGGTACCAGGCTGGGCACGCCCCCATCCT
Source organism: Brachymystax lenok tsinlingensis (assembly GCA_030435695.1). Lineage (NCBI taxonomy): Eukaryota > Metazoa > Chordata > Actinopteri > Salmoniformes > Salmonidae > Brachymystax > Brachymystax lenok. Next base: position 15,584,813 of record CM059799.1, read on the forward strand.
CATCAACAGGGCCACCATGGAGACGGTCAAAAAGTTCAAGTTCCTCTGCGTACCCAACTCCGAGGAGCTGAAATGGTCAAACCCACGGACACTGGTGAAGGCACAATATTCAAACTCAGGATGCTGAAGAAATTCAGCCTGTCACCGAGGGCCCTCACAGTGTTCTATAGGAGCACCATCAAGAAAATACTGTTGGGTTGCATCACAGCCTGGTACGGCAACTCCACTGCCACAGACCACAAGGTGCTACAGAGGGTGGTACGCTCAGCTCAACGCACCACTGGGTGCACACTGCCTGACCTCCAGGACACCTGGAGAAAGAAAGGCCAAGAAGATCATCAGGGACCCTGTCACCTGAGCCATGGCCAGTTCTCTCTGTTTCCATCACTCAGACGCAGGCATTATAGGAGCATCATGGCAAAAACTGTCAAACTGGCCAATAGCTTCTACCCACAGACCATCATCACTAGTCAGCTACCTGTTCCCCCCCTATTATATATGCATTGTTTTTTCACGTTGTCCTGCATTGTTGGAGCTCGGAGCTCAATAATTTCACTGTGCCCTGTCATTACATACATCTGCAACCCTGTATATGTGTTCCCTCTAATCCAATCTAATATATGTATTTACCGCTAGGTGGCAGTCATCACAGGTCTGTGTGTCCGTCGACGTCAGAAAATCTAGCTACGTAGCTATAGAAGCTCGCTTGTTGTGGTGGCTAACGAACGGGAAGCATGCTACGGTTCTCAATTTAGTGATATTCGCCCAATATTAGGCGAAAACTGCAGAAATGGGGAAAAGAGACAATAGAGTGGTAAGCCATGTGTTAAATAATGACAGGCATGTAGATATTGAGATTTTTACGACAAATGGTATGCATGAAAACAAACGTGTTGGCTATAGCTAACTGGCACTGAACGCATGGGCCTGTAACGTTAGGTATGTTAGCTAGGCCCTATAAGTTAGCTAGCTAACAGTAGTTAACGTTAGTGTGCAGACCAGTCGAATTCCATTAAAACTAGCTATATCAAAAGTGCGGAAATGTGAGTTATTTTAACATACGATATCTATATCGAACGAATATAGCTAGCTAGGCAAACTAACCTGGCAGATACCGAAGAACAAGTAAACGTTAGCAGGTCGCATGAAGGACCGCTAAACGGTGCCACACCTGAACTAACGTAGCTAACTATTTAGTTCGAAATATATCTGGTTATGTTAGTTAGCTAGTGTATAATAATATAGTGAACTAGCGAGCACACCCTGTGCCTGTTATCCAACGCGCGCAGTCGAAAATAACAACGAACTAGTTATTACTGTAACTACGCCTGCCAACTAGGCTCGAGTTCATCATCACCCGAATTGGCCGGACTGGCTGTCTACCTTGTATCTATGTTATGAATGGGTTAACATGACCTTTTGTATGGAAAGGCCATAGAATTGGTATGGACCGTCAAAATTACTGATCCAACATAGCCAGGTCAAAATATAGTGTGTTATTATGCTGCCAGATGTCATCATTGAGATGTCTGGTCTTACTGTCTCCCTTGTGTGTTTTCAGTCATATGTGAACCCCATAGCTGCATCACGGGCCAAGGGACCCGCACCCAATGCAGGACCGTCTATCCAGGATTACCTGAGCAGACCACGGCCAACATGGTAAGCATAAGATAACACACCTAAGGACCCAGGATTTGTGCCTGAAAGGGCTCCAGGTTGTATAACTGGCGAGATGGACATACCCTCATTGATGTTACTGAAGAATATCAACGGGCAACATGGTGGATCCTATGTGTGTACATCTGGGTGGTAAGGCATTGCTGTCTTATAGTAATAGGCTACACACTATGAAATGCTGCCTGCAAGTCACAAGAAAATGTTGCTATGGCCTTGAATGTTTGGACCTAGGCCTACATCACCGTCGGTTGTGATCCATTGATTTTCATTGAGTGCTGATCGTTCTTCTTAATCAGGGAAGAGGTGAAAGAGATCATAGAGCGGAAGAAGAAAGGCTCCAGAGCTCTGGCGGACTTTGAGGATCAAATGAACGAGGTATTGTTCAAATATCAACAATTGTACTTTCTTTTCCTGGTGTTATTATACCACAAATCCAGTGTTTTTTTTTTCCTTCTTACATTCAAATATCACAATTTGCTTTGTATAGAATTGGAAGAAAGAGCTGGCGAAGAACAGAGAGAAGTTACTAGGTGGCGTTGACAAGGAGAAGGAAGAGAAGGAGAAGAAAGAGAAGGAGAAGAAAGAGAAGAAGGAGAAGAAAGAGGTATGCTTCCGGTTCTATCCATGTCTAACATTGTAATACAACCATTTTGTTTTAACGTATCCACCTCTCTCACCAAATCTCTGTTTTGTGTTTAGAAAAAGAAGAAAGAGAAGGACAAAAAAGAAAAGGGAAAGAAATCCAACAGGGTGAGGAAAGCTGTCTCCAATGTTTTGTTGAAGACTGTTGGTATACATATTGCGGTAGTGGTATATGTCATCTAAAGTGTAAGCTTTTCACAAAGGTATCTTTGTGTCAGTTGCTGTCTTCAAATCTAATGAGCTCTGCTTTCATTGTGTTTGGTCAAGCATTCCTCTCCCTCCTCCTCCTCATCGAGTTCTGATTCCTCTAGCAGCTCCTCCTCAGACTCTGAAGACGAGGTATGTACCAAAGTATTTGGTGACAAGTCTGTGTCAGCTTGCCATACTGTTTCCCAGCCACCCTGTGGGCACCATAGAAATATAATCAATTAGAAGTAATTGTATTTCTAAGGTAGGCACGAAGAGCTGTGTGAAGTATTGTGAATTACATTTTTACTGTCGATATTTTGTTTGGGGATTGTCTTCTACCCCCTTTATGAATATTGAGAAGTAATGGATTGTATTCAATGCGTTTTCAGTTAAATACTGTCCTATATCAGAGGGGAAATATGATAGACTGAAACTGAGTTTTTATCTGATGTCTTTGGTCAGAATGAAAAGAAGAGTGTCAAAAAGAAACGGAAAAAGAAGCGGTCCTCCTCCAAGAAAGCATCAGAAGACTCAACTGTAGAATCGGAGCCCGACAGCAAGGTTAGTTTGATGTGGAGAGTATTCCACCTATTTCCTTACATAATGAAATGTCCTTTTAATTGAAGACATTTCTGCACTCCTAGAAATCAATTTTCATCATGTCCACCTGGATACTTCTGGTCTAGATCTTATGTTCTTCTTAACATCCCTCTTTTTATGTTGGCCCTCACTGTCATTGTGTTTCTCTGTTCAGCCATTGTTTGATTTCTGTTCATTCATTTCAAAGTTGAACTTTTTTTTGTTACGTGAGTACTTCATTAAATCTTCATGTTTTGTATGCAAAAAAAGGGCTCCTTCCCTCTCATTCTGTTTCTCTCCAAGAAGACGAAGATGGAGATGGAGATGAAGAAGAAAAAAGATGAAGAGAAAGAAAAGGTAATTTTAAGGACATTCGTGTGGCTGTTAGTCCTATTTAGTGTATTGCTGCCTGAAGGGGTTTTGAACATGCTGGGCTACAGTGAACTGAGGGCTGTAAATGTTTAACCTTCAGGATGAGAAGAGCCGCAGGAAGAAGAGGAAAGCCGAGCGAAGTCATAAAGACTCCTCCTCGGAGTCGTCGGCTGACTCAGAAGTGGAGGAGGGTGTAAGTACATTCACCTTTGTCGCCACTATATTCATTTGCCATGTTTTATGACTGAAAATAATGTGTTATGTATTGACTTAGATGACCACTTACGGGGTGTATTTTTGTTCCTCGTTGGGGGGCATAGGTCGTCTGCAGTTGAAGTATTAAATGGAGGGAATGTTTTTGTATAGTTGTGAAATACTGCACTTTTTGATTGGACATTAGGTAACTGTCAGCGGACTTTCTCCATCCATTGTGGTTGGTTAATTTTTGCAATGTCTCTGTAGGGTGAACCCAAGAAGAGAAAGAGAAGTAATGAGGAGAAAGAAAAAATAGCAGCAGTAAGTGGTTGTCAGATAAGCATACTATAACCACTGGATGAAAACGGCCACTCTTTATTTATGTGTGCAGTGTCCCGCATGTCAGATTTAGTGACTAGTGACCAAAATACACTATATTTACAAAGCTATGTGGACACCCCTTCAAATTAGTGGATTACTCTTGTTTCTGCCACACCGTTGCTGACCGGTGTGTAAAATCGAGCACACAGCCATGCAATCTCCATAGACAAACATTGTCAGTAGACTGGCCCGTACTAAAGAGGTCAGTGACTTTCAACGTGGCACCGTTATAGAATGCCACCTTTCCAACAAGTCAGTTTGTCAAAATTCTGCCCTGCTAGAGCTTCCCTGGTCAACTTAAGTGCTGTTATTGTGAAGTGGAAACGTCTAGGAACAACAACTGTTCAGCCGGGGAGTGGTTGGCCAGACAATCGTCTGTCCTCGGTTTCCATGGCTGAGCAGCTGCACACAAGCCTAAGATCACCATGCACTGCCATGCGTCGGCTGGAGTGGTGTAAAGCTCGCCAGCATTGAACTCTGGAGCAGTGGAATTGTGTTCTCTGGAGTGATGAATCACACTTCACCATCTGGCAGTCCGACGGACAAATATGGGTTTGGTGGATACCAGAAGAGCACTACCTGCCCCAATGCATAGTGCCAACTGTGAAGTTTGGTGGAGGAGGAATAATGGTCTGGGGCTGTTTTTCATGGTTTGGGCTAGACCCCTTAGTTCCAGTGAAGGGAAGTCTTAATGTTACAGCATACAAGGACATTCTAGACGATTCTGTGCTTCCAATTTTGTGGCAACAGTTTAGGGAAGGACCTTTCCTGTTTCAGCATGACTATGCCACCGTGAACAAAGTGAGGTCCATACAGAAATGGTTTGTTGAGATCGGTGTGGAAGAACTTGACTGGCTTGCACAGAGCCCTGACCTAAACCCTATCGAACACCTTTGGGATGAATTGGAACTCTGACTGCGAGCCAGGCCTAATCGCCCAACATCATTACCCGACCTCACTAATGCTCTTGTTGCTGAATGGCAGCAAGTCCCCGCAGCAATGTTCCAACATCTAGTGGAAAGCCTTCCCAGAAGAGTGGATGCTGTTATAGCAGCAAAGTGGGGACCAACTCCATATGAATGCCCATGATTTTGGAATGAGAAGTTTGACAAGCAGGTGTCCACATACTTTTGGTCATGTAGTGTATGTTAACAAATTACCAGAAAATGGCAACATGCCTCTGTCAGCAGATAACTACATGGCTAATTTGGGATTATTTAAAATGTAACACACTTGTAATATAGTATATACCGATGCTTTTATCCAAGGCATCTTAGTAATGCATGCATACATTTTAAGATATGGGTGGTCCTGGGAATCGAACCCACTACCCTGGCGTTACAAGCGACGTGCTCTACCAACTGAGCCACAAAGGACCACATACAATACTGCCTGAGTAAAAAAATTCTGCAGCGACAGATTTTATACAAAAACACGTACTTATCCAACTGTTGTAAATGTTAACAGGACAAATCAAAGAAGAAGAGGAAAAAGAAGCACAAGAAACACGGGAGGAAGAAGAAGAAGAAGACCTCTTCTGACGTTGAGTTAGACTAACATCTAACGCTGTGCTTCTCTGTCCAACTGTCCACCACTAGAGAGCATCTGCCTTTCCACTACCAAAAAAACCATCTAGGCTGCTCCTATGACAGGGGTAGTTGATGGACTAGGGGAACCGCTAGCTTCCTACTCATGAGAGTTGAGATGGTGGGGAGATGGGATATGGGGTTTCTAATGTTAATTAAGGACTGGTGAACTGGGTGTTACGGGTCATCAAACCCTCTGTGACAACTTTGCATATTTGTTTTTCTTTTGTCTGTTGATTTAGTTTTTATTAGATCCAAATGAACGTCGTCAAGGACACTAAGTCTGTCAAGTGTGGCCCAACTGAACTGAAACATTTGCATATGAAACAAAAATGAACTTCCATACATGGATATTGATCAGCAGTGTACATTTTTTACACCCTTGGTATGCTGCCCTGCTATGTCTATTTTACCATTCTTGGAGATCTCATGCGTCACTAGCTACACTGAGGTTGTTTTGGGACTTTGTTATGCTGGTGCCCAGTGTCATGATGCATGCGTTCTGATATGATGGTCACTTCTCTTGCCAGCCTCATATTGAAGTTGGGATTGTGAAAATATGAGTGAAATTGTCATAATCACAAGGGATAAACTGTTAAATTCTGTTAATGTAATGAATTCTACGACTGAATATCTAGAAATGAAAGGGTTTTAATTATTAAAGTATTCTTGTTTTATCCTTGATAATATAGTGATAATTTTTTTGTGTATGGATTAATGATTTGTATGGGATGAGTGGTTACATGTGGTCTGCGGTTGTGAGGCTGGTTGGATGTACTGCCAAATTCTCTAAAACAACGTTGAAGGTGGCTTATGGTAGAGAAATTAACATTAATTTCTCTGGCAACAGCTCTGGTGGACATTCCTGCCAATTGTGTGACACAACTGCACATTTATAGTGGCTTTTTATTGTCCCAGGCACAAGGTGCACCTGTGTAATGATCATGCTGTTTAATCAGCTTCTTGATATGCCACACCTGTCAGGTGGATGAATTATCTTGGCAAAGGAGAAATGCTCACTAACATGGATGTAAACACATTTGTGCACAGAATTTGAGAAGCTTTTTGTGTGTCTGGAAAAATTCTGGAATCTTTTATTTCAGCTCATGAAACATGGGACCAAGACTTTACATGTTGCGTTTAATATTTTTTTCAGTGTATAATTTAAATATTGAAATAGCATGGGTGACCGAGAGAAACTATTTAAGGTCAAGTGGCAAACAATAATACAGGCACTAGTCATTGTTTGTATATGGAGTAAAGAAAATACAAATAAAAGAATGGCGACCCTGTTGCCAGGTCTCACACATCCAGGTCACAAACTGTTATGTGGTGCTCCTGGTTCCCACCTTTCACCCCCTACTAGGAGACCTTAAGAGCCGATATGACTGCAATGCATCCTTACGGCCCTGCTACAGAGGTTCCAGTCTCAATGGCTGACGCGCGAGTTCATTCTTGTGAATTGAAATATTGACAAATACAGTTGATTTGGGTGGCTTCTTGTGTAGCAGGTAGAATGTCACATGGACACTGGTGAAGGGTTAGGAGGGCCGTCAACATCTATGGCTAACTGTTTCCTCTATCGAGCAGGTCCAAGCTATCCCGTGCATTACAGGTTGACGTTGAGAAAACATGAAAGAAATGGTTACTTCAATAGTACACAGTAGTACACTTCAACAATACACAGTAGCACACTTCGACAGTCCACAGTATAATACAATGTCATATTCCCGAATACATCAGACTGTCCTTTGCCAAATAAACGTTGATTTTGATTTGATAACAAAATTGATGGAACAAGAGTACATTATAGTGAAAACATATGCATCGTTTATGAATTCAACCACTTCAATATCCTCCAGGGTTGTGAATCGCCATAAATGAACATTTATTTAACTAGACAAGTCAGTTAAGAACAAATTCTTAATTACAATGACGGCCTACCAAAAGGCAAAAATCCTTCTGCAGGGACGGGGGCTGTGATAAAAAAATCAATATATACTGTATATATAGGACAAAACACACACCACTACAAGAGAAACACAACAACACTACATAAAGAGAGACCTAAGACAACAACCTTTAGTCATGGCAACACAATTTGTTTACTGTGGAATGCATTGTTCAGCGCATTGTGCAAGTAGGCCAACGGCAAGTATTTATTCAAGACAAATATGCTGCAGACCAGCAAGAATTCCTCCACTGACCAGGGTTTGAGAAAGGCTGGAATAGGCTATGGATAATTTTTCTGAGACCACACACTTGATATTGCGAGCCCAGCAGAGAATCAGGGATAAGGGGTATCATCGGGCACACATGAGATACTATAATACTGTAAGAAACTAATTCTCAAACACTTAGCAGTATGACATTTAATTGATTGATGACATGACCCTCCCCTGGACTAAATTACAAATTGCATAACCCTCCCCCATTTTCCTCCGGGTAACTATTGTGTAAATATTTGACCTCTTCCCTTAGGTTGCAGTGACTTTCACTTCCTCTCCAACTCTGAGGCAGCAGTGTCATTCAAGTAGCTGGGATCAGCCCAGAAGGCTAATATTGCACAACTATTCTTTCAAAATAATATTTATTGTAAGACACATATTGATGTATTCAGTCAATGGTGCCACCTGTCAATGATCGATTGTTTGGTGCCATCCCCTAGTTTCCGTTCTAAGTGAAAACACTACACAAGAAGTAGGGCAGCATAGGGTCGCCCACAACCTGCGGATTCCGGCTTTAAACAGAACATTTGTAGACATCCTCAATCTGGCCAAAGTTCATCATGGTTACACCCTAAAACAGACTGTATTTTTTATCCCTGTGGTTTGCATCACAATACTAAATAGACTTATACAGCAGTCACTTCCACCCAACTGACTATGAAAACCATAGATAGCTATGCTGCAATTTGCATGACAATAACTTTACAGTACAGTTAAGGACTCAGGTCACACAGAGGAATCAATCGTACTACAGATAACAGTAATACTGTACCTTACGTAATTTCTCACTTTTTTCTTCCCTATATTCCACATTTCTCTGAATATGATTAATCGGTTTTGAAATAACTCCTAGACTTAAAGCAACTATTGTGATGAACACAGTTGAGGGGAGTGAAGAATGTGTCATAGGAATGATTGGTATCAAAGGTTAAAGGAGGCCTATTTAAGTCCTTCATGTAGTTTGAGCTATTGTTAAGATCAAAATTATCCCCCCCCTTAAATCTGAACTCCTGAATGACTTCCAAGAGGTTAGTAGTCACCATAAAAGCAGAACCTGGTATCCTAGGTGACATCCCTGAGGTCATGTAAATTCAGCCATCGGGGGTTTCAAATGATATGTAATATATGTCTCACTGAACCAAGTGGTCTTGATTTCCTTGATTAATGTTTTGACCAGGGGCCCAGAACACTTGGAGAACGAACAGATAAGCAAGAGTATTTATGCCTGCCTGCCTTTGAGGAGTTTGGCAGATTGCTACGAACCTATCAGAGGAACCTGTCTGTCTCCCCGTATGCATATTTCTGTCTGTTTGTCTATTAAACCTTTAAATATAGCAGTCGTTAACCTTATTGTTGGGGTTCTTCATTTTCTACACCTTGACCAAATTCACGATTCCCGAGACTATAAGGTCTAGTGATCATTGTATTGATGTACAGACTCACATAATGAAAAACAAAGGGTCTATAAAGCCAACTGTGTCACGACTTCAGCCGAAGTTGGTCCCTCTCCTTGTTCGGGTGGCTTTCGGTGGTTGACGTCACCGGTTTTCTAGCTGCCACCGATCTACTTTTCATTTTTTATGTTTTTGTCTTCACTTTACACACCTGGTTTCCAATCACTTAATTATTTGTTACTTATTTAAACCCTCTGTTTCCCTCATGGTTTTGTGCGTGTTTGTTATATGTTGGATGTTCTTTTTATTTGAGAGCTTGGATTTTACTACCTATTTTGGTAGTTTGTTGTTTCAGTAAAGATACGTGATTTACTAATCTCTGTTGTCCTGCGCCTGACTGCCTACCTGCTACACAGAGACTTCTGACAGAAACACGCACCAATAATGGAGTCAGCAGAAGAACACAGCCTTCCTCTGCCTATTGAGGAGCGCATCCAGCAGCACGCGACCATGTTGCAACATCTCGGCACAGCCATGGATCGCGTGCTGCATAATCTGGAGCGATGGGAGAGAGGTTTACCAGCGTTTCCACCAGCATCTCAACCTCCCACTCCACAACCTACACAGCTGTCCACACCTCCTTCATCTGGACCCAGTGGGATTCGGCTCGCGCTCCCGAGGGCATATGATGGAACGGCTGCTGGGTGTCAGGGGTTCCTACTCCAACTAGAGCTCTACCTGGCGACCGTTCACCCGGCTCCCTCGGGACGCGAGAGCGTGTCTGCCCTCGTCTCCTTCTTATCCGGGAAAGCCCTGGAGTGGGCCTAACCCTTCATGGGGGGAGGACGGAGCGGCGTTGGATCATTACGAGGAGTTCACGGCGGGTGAACGCCTGTTCCACCTCAGGCAGGGGACGAGGAGAGCACAGGACTTTTTCTGGAGTTCCGCACCCTGGCCGCCAGAGCAGGATGGAATGACAGAGCCCTGGTCGACCATTACAGATGCAGTCTGCGCGAGGACGTCCGACGGGAGCTGGCCTGCAGGGACACCACCCTATCCTTCGACCAGCTGGTGGATATGTCCATCAGGCTGGATACCCTGCTGGCCACCCGCGGACGTCTAGATCAGGGCCTGTTAATTCCATCCCCCAACACCTCTGATCCAACACCTATGGAGCTAGGAGGAACTGCGCTTAGGGGGGCCGGAGGAGGGGCCACTCCCTGCACCTTATGTGGCCGCAGAGGGCACACTGCTGGTCGGTGCTGGTGGGGTACCTCAGGGAGTCGAGGCAGCAGGCAGGGCACTATCGTGTCATCCCAGGTGAGTAGGCTACAGACTCGCCCAGAGCCCCCTGTTGCTCACATGTTTTTATTTATAGATTTTCCCCATGTTCCCAGCATAAGGCGCTCGTCGATTCAGGCGCAGCTGGGAACTTTATTGACCGTTCATTTGCCCGTAGTTTAGGGATACCCATTGTGTTTCACTGAGTATGGTGACGCAAGGGGGTCATGAGAAGATTAGTCTCTACCTCATTGATTCTCCTGCGTTTCCCATGGTGCTGGGTCTACCCTGGTTGGCCTATCATGACCCCACTATTTCGTTGCAACAGAGGGCTCTAAAGGGATGGTCACGAAAGTGCTCGGGAGGTGTGTAGGTGTTTCCATCAGTGCAACATCCCCTCAGAATATGCCGATTTGACTCTCGCCTTCTGTAAAAAGAAGGCGACTCAATTACCACCCCATCGACAGGGGGATTGTGCGATAAATCTCCTGGTAGACGCAGCACTTCCCAGGAGTCACGTGTATCCTCTGTCACAGGAGGAGACTGCAGCTATGGAGACATATGTTTCCGAATCTCTGGGACAGGGATACATTCGGCCCTTCACTTCACCTGCCTCCTCAAGTTTCTTTTTTGTGAAGAAGGATGGAGGTCTGCGCCCGTGTATTGACTATCGAGGTATCAATCAGATCACTGTGAGGTACAGTTACCCGCTACCACTCATAGCCAGTGTGATCGAGTCAATGCACGGGGCGCGCTTCTTCACACAATTGGATCTCAAGAGTGCGTACAATCTTTTGCGTATCCGGGAGGGGGACGAGTGGAAGACAGCATTTAGTACCACCTCAGGGCACTACGAGTATCTCATCATGCTGTACGGGTTGATGAATGCTCCATCAGTCTTCCAGGCATTTGTAGACAAGATTTTCCAGGACCTGCACAGGCTTGGTGTAGTGGTGTATATCGACGACATTCTGATATACTCCGCTACACGCGCCGTGCATGTGTCCCTGGTGTGCAACGTGCTGGGTAGACTGTTGGCGCATGACCTGTCCTAGCATTTCCAACGTCAGGGTTGGAGATGGAGAATGACCGCATTTCAGCCGTGCGTAATTGGCCGACTCCAACCACGGTAAAGGAAGTGCAGCAGTTCTTAGGGTTTGCCAACTACTACCGGAGGTTTATCCGGGGCTTTGGTCAGGTAGCGGCTCCTATTACTTCACTGCTGAAGGGGTGGCCGGTGCGACTGCAGTGGTCAGCTGAGGCGGACAGGTCTTTTAGTCATCTGAAGGCTCTGTTTAACTTCAGCCAAAGTTGGTCCCTCTTCTTGTTTGAGCGGCTTTCAGCGGTCGACGTCACCGGTTTTCTAGCTGCCGCCGATCTACTTTTCATTTTCTATGGTTTTGTCTTCATTATACACACCTGGTTTCCAATCACTTAATTATTTGTTCCTTATTTAAACCCTCTGTTTCCCTCATGGTTTTGTGCGTGTTTGTTATATGTTAGATGTTCTTTTTATTTGTGAGCTTGGATTTTACTACCTATTTTGGTAGTTTGTTATTTGAGTAAAGATACGTGATTTACTCATCTCCGTTGTCCTGCGCCTGACTGCCTACCTGCTACACAGAGACTTCTGACAAACTGGTGCTATTGGACATGGACATGGTAATATACTGTTAACTACTTCTGGATTCGTCACTGACCTAAGCTTCTGTTTAGTGTATTGTTGGCATACATGCGGAAATGAGAGTAAGTAACTTATTTGTTATAAAAAGTGGGAGGATCAAATGTAGTGTATAAAGAGCCGTTTATTGGTCAATGAGTCATGCAGTCACCCCATTGTGTAATCTCATCACAGGAAGTGTTTGGATCACTAAACTGAGATCAATATCAAGGCTAAGGTAAGTGAGAGAAATTAATTTCATATTAAACTATGCAATTAGAAATCACAAACTATAAGAATTAGTAAACAACAAATGTATTCAATTATTTGAATCTTAGATGACTTCTGAATTACTTGACTAAATTTAGATGCATTTGAAATTGAAAGTAAACTAAGACACCATGTTAGTGCTGTGGCAGCGTGTTTGTAAATCCACTCTGGATTCTGGAGTGCCAGAGCGCGCTGGGTTATCATAAATTCAGAGCGTTGTCAGATTGTCCATTTGTAGGCTAAAATCAGATCATTTTGCTCTGGCATTCTCAAACCATCATGTTTTTCATATTAATTTTGCTCATCTAAGGGTGCGTTACAAATGGACAATCTGACAGAACTGGCACTCCAGAGTGAATTTACAAACGTACCCTAACATAAAGACAAAGAGTTTGAAATTCCACAAGGGATAACGATCAAGTAAACTTCCAAAAATAACCGTCATCCTCAGCCACTACAAAATTCCTCTAAACTGTAACCACTTGTTTAATCCCTATCCTTTAGATGTGGAGCATAGCTGCATTGGTGTTAGTGCTGACAGGGTCTGCCTCTTGCTACATCACGTGCCCTGATGGGAAGGTCTGCTCTGATCAATCAACCTGTTGTTTGACTAAAGGAGGATACGCCTGCTGTCCAGTTCCCAATGTGAGTAACCAGGGTTCACATTAGGGCAATTTGTAGCCTGGTCCCAGATCTGTTTGTCATGTCAACAGCCATGGCAGTTGGCAGCACAAACATCTGGAACCAGGCTAGGGAATTTGAGATCACACTAGTAAATGGGATTCTCAGCAGCACTAAGGTTGTAAATACTGGATAATGAAACCAGCATGCTGGTACTGTTTCCTTTTTCTTTTGGATTACAAAACTAATATTTCAGATGAAAGACCTTGGGTTTAGAAAGCTGTATGAGCAAAGACCCCATTAAGGTATTTTGACTCCATATCACTTTTTTTTCATTACGTTTTCCAGGCGGTGTGTTGCTCTGACATGGCCCACTGTTGCCCGTCAGGCTTCAACTGCAAAGCCATCACCCAGAAGTGTGAGAAAAGCGACCATCCATGGAGCAGTGTGCCCATGCTGAAGAAGGTGGCTGCAGAGAAACCAAGATCTCCTGTCTCTGCTCCGCTCGAGTCTGACAGCAGCCCTGTCCAGAGCAATGCAGAGGAGAGCTCCATGGTCAGCAAGGTGCAATGTGACAGCTATCATGCTTGTCCCGATGGCACCACCTGCTGCCGCCACCCCGCAGGCCTGTGGTTCTGCTGTCCGTATTCTCCTGTGAGTTGACTAGTGTTGCTCTGCTTGTACTGTAGTATGTTGGCTTGAAGGGCTCTTGTCAATCTGTAATAGTGTTATAGAGTAGCTGGCAGTATCAGGAATTAGTGACACTTTTGTTGTTATTGTATTATGTTTTTATTACAGCTAAAAAACAAAACATACTACACAATAATTAGCGTTATTCATATTTTTCTAAACTGGATATTTTCTCAGAAATATAAAAAACTAGATTTTGAGAGCTGTGGTATGCAAAATGGGTATGCATGAAACAATATACTGAATCAATATACGTTATACTTAATTCCAAAATGGTTATTGTCAATATACAGTGAGCTATAAAAGGATTGGGACAGTGACATTTGTTGTTGTTTTGGCTCTGTACTCCAGCACATTGTATTTTAAATGATACAATGACTATGAGGTTAAGGTGCAGAATGTCAGCTTTAATTTGAGGGTATTTTCATCTATATCGGTTCAACCGTTTAGAAATTACAGCAATTTCTGTACATAGTCCCCCCATTTTAGGGTACCAAAAGTATTTGGTAGAAATTCACTTATGCGTATTGAAGTAGTCAAAAGTGTAATATTTGGTCCCATAATCCCAGCACACAATAATTACATCAAGCTTGTGACTCTACAAACTTGTTTCAGATTGTCACTTTTATTGTAAATAAGACTATAATATATTTCTAAACATTTCTACATTAATGTGGATGCTACCATGATTACGGATAGTCCTGAATGAATAGTGATGGGTGAGAAAGTTAGACGCACAAATATCATACCCCCAGAGCCAAAACGACAACAAATGTGTCACTGTCCCAATACTTTTGTAGATCGCTGTATCAACTTGTATACGTCTGTGTTTCCACAGGGTAGGTGCTGTCTAGATGGGTACCACTGCTGTCCCTATGGCTATGACTGTGACCCCACATACACTAAGTGTGTGAGGTACGGCAACGTGAGGTACCCTTTTGCTCCGAGGCAGGCCCCTTCAATGATCGAAGCCATCAAGGCCTCCAAACCGGAAAACAAGGTCCACGATCAGGTAGGTACCTATGCGTCACACTCACAGGCAACCAATGTCTGTGTAGGCAGTGGGCATTGTTCTCTTTCTGTGTTTGTTATTGTGCCTTTCAAGTCAGTCTAAGAGAAAAGCACTTTTGATTCCCACCTTATGGGCATTAAAAATAATGAATAGAGAATGATTTCCTGCACAATGGTATGCTATTACATTTTAACCTCTGAGTAGTTTGTAATGTAATCACATTATTCCCACGCAACCAGATACTCAGATGTGCGAGTTCTTTTTAGAACATTGATAGTGTGGTTCTCTTTCCCTCTTTTAGCAGGTCTCATGGACAGCTCTAGTTCAGGCCGCTGACAGTAGGCCACAGGCTGGAGTCACTCACTGTGACACTAAATTCTATTGCCCTTCTGCAACCAGCTGCTGCAAGGGACCTAATGGCAAATGGGGATGTTGCCCATTCCCACTGGTAAATATACTGAAAGTGTTGGGTGGCACTGTAGAGGGGATTTAATACAACTGACATTAAGTACCACTGAGCTATCATTTGATAAAGTAGTATATCAATGTTATGTAGGTAGAGGATGTTTATTAATGTAATGAACATTTAATCTGTAGTGCACGTACAGAGCAGTGTGAAATGTTTTAATCAAATCAAATCCAATGTTATTTGTCACATACCAAATACAACAGGTGTTCACCTTACAGTGAAATGCTTACTTACAAGCCCTTAACCAACAATACAGTTTAAAGAAAAATACCTAAAAAAAAAAGTAAGAAATAAAAGTAACAAATAATTAAAGAGCAGCAGTAAAATAACAATAGCGAGGCTATATACAGTAGAAGTCGGAAGTTTACTTACACTTAGGTTGGAGTCATTAACTTGATTTTCAACCACTCCACAAATGTCTTGTTAACAAACTATAGTTTTGGCAAGTCGGTTAGGACATCTACTTTGTGCATGACACAAGTAATTTTTCCAACAATTGTTTGACAGATTATTTAACTTATAATTCACTGCATCACAATTCCAGTGGGTCAGAAGTTTACATACACTAAGTTGACTGTGCTTTAAACAGCTTGGAAAATTCCAGAAAAGGGTGCTTTGCTGCAAGAGGGAATGGTGCACTTCACAAAATAGATGGCTTCATGAGGAAGGAAAATGATGTGGATCAGTCAAGACATCAGTCAGGAAGTTAAAGCTTGGTCGCAAATGGGTCTTCCAAATGGACAATGACCCTAAGCATACTTCCAAAGTTGTGGCAAAATGGCTTAAGGACAACAAAGTCAAGGTATTGGAGTGGCCATCACAAAACCCTGACCTCAATCCTATAGAAAATTTGTGGGCAGAACTGGAAAAGCATGTGTGAGCAAGGAGGCCTACAAACCTGACTGAGTTACACCAGCTCTGTCAGGAGGAATGGGCCAAAATTCACCCAACTTATTGTGGAAGGCTACCTGAAACGTTTAACCCAAATTAAACAATTTAAAGGCAATTCTACCAAATACTAATTGAGTGTATGTAAACTTCTGACTCCAATGGGAATGTGATGAAAGAGAAAAAAGCTGAAATAAATAATTCTCGATGTTATTCTGACATTTCACATTCTTAAAATAAAGTGGTGATCCTAACTGACCTAAGATAGGGAATTGTTACTAGGATTAAATGTCAGGAATTGTGAAAAACTGAGTTTTTAAAGGTATTTGGTGTATGTAAACTTCCGACTTCAACTGTACAGGGGGGTACCGGTACAGAGTCAATGTGCGGGGCCACCGGTTAGTTGAGGTAATTGAGGTAATATGTACATGTAGAGTTATGACATTAAGATCATGTGCAATATTATGCAGATTTTATATTACCTTCATGTTCTAAGACCTATTTTAAATTTTTAGGCGAAGTGTTGTGCGGATGGCCTGCATTGCTGTGAATATGGATACACCTGTGACCCAAACTCATACAAGTGCAGGAAATGGTACTCTCAGATTCCTTCAGGTCTGAAGGATGATGCTAATCAGGACTGACACTATTTCAAATGATTTTGGATCTTGTCACTGTACTGACACTGGATTGTACCCTTTTTGTGAATCCATTTTCATTTAACCTTGCACTGATGAATACAAGCATGTTGAATCATGTCACCCAATCATTAAAATGTTTCCTTGCTGAGTATTTAGTGTATCATTCCTTATAGGCTATCAATCTCCACTGGCTACATTGTATCAAAGTCATATATTTATGTACAGTATGGGTGTGTTCGTAAATTCACTCTGAAGCGCATGGGTGTGCTCAGAGTGGCTCTGGGCTATGTAAATTCAGAGCGCTGTCAGATTGTCAGTTCCAACATTCAGAGCGCACCCTGGACGCTTTGGCCAAGGAGTAGGGTTGATCCTAGCATTCTGACCTGACAACTACAGTCAAGCACCCACGCGAACTGGCTAACGTACTTCCAGACACAAATGAGAGAATACCTCAGTCTGACCATTTTAGTCGGCCTAGCAGAGCTGGTTAGGCTGTTTTCATGTTATCCAGAGTGTAGTAGGATGTCCCTTAGGGGTATCCGTACCTGGGACAGAGTGAGTAAAGAAGCTGGAGTCAGAACCTCGTTGTCGGGCGTCCTTATTTTAGATAATACTACATGGTGTCAGAAGTGTTTTTTTAATAATCACATAAACGTGAAGGACGTACCAAGTAACTCATACATTCAGGCTGTGTCAGAGCAGGGAGGGCACGGTGTTGGAGATAAAACAGCGCATATCATTATTTTGCTAGCTAACGAGCCAGGTTAGTTACTGCTAAGCAACATGCTGCAAGAGGAAGAAACTGGCGGGATGTCAGGGTTTGCGACTCCGAGTTCAACGGGCTCTGGCGCAAACATGGACAGGCCAGTGGCTAGTGCTGACGGATTTCGCATTAGTCCCCCAGGGAATTTTGATTGTACGGACATTCATAACTGGCCTGAAAGGTACAGGGTAGCATCAGGCTTAAACATGAACAATGAGGCATTTCAAGTTAATACATTGATCTACTCTATGGGTGATGAAGCCGAGGATATATTAAATGCTTCTACGTTGACTGAGGAAGAGAAACTCAACTACAGTGCCGTTAAAGACTGTTTTGAAACGCATTTTGTAGGGAGACACAACATTATATTTGAGAGAGCTAGGTTTAATATGCGCAAACAGGAGCAGGGTGAAACCACCGACAGTTTTATCACAGCAGTGCACAAACTAGCAGAACATTGTCAGTTTGGCGCGCTCAGGGAAGAGCTGATCCGAGACCGGATTGTAGTGGGAATAAGAAATATATCACTTTCTGAAAAGTTACAGTTGGATCCCCAGCTTACCTTGTCCAAAGCTGTAAACCAGGTTAGGCAGAGTGAGACAGTAAAAGACAGCAGACGATGCTGCGCGACAGCAGCTCCTTGCAGAGCGAAGAGAGAGAGGAAATACATGCATTTTCATACCGAGCTAAACAAACAGAGGGGAACACAGAACAGAGACAGACGTGGAGAAAACAATAACGGACAGCACCAGTAGCTAGTTCAAGTGTTTGTCACAAATGTGGGAAATCCCCTTTCCACAGATGGAATGTTTGCCCAGCAAAGGATGCAGAATGCAGGAAATGTCACAGGAGAGGACACTTTTCAGCTGTCTGTCAATCAAAGCAAATGCAGGAGGTCTCAGAGGAGGTACAGCAGGACAGCATATTTCTGGGAGAAGTAAGGGGAAACGATTCTGGCTGGCATTCAGACATTAAACTCAATGGGGAGGTTGTGTCATTTAAACTAGACACTGGGGCAGCAGTGACAGCTATCCTAACTAGGCTGTATAGCTATAGTAGAGATGGCCCTTTGCTCTCTACAAACAAAGAACGGTACGGGCCCAGTAATAAGATATTACCAGTGGTAGGGCAGTTGGTGATTAAACTGGAGAGTAAAGACAAAAGTGCCATTCAGCCTGTCTATGTCATTGACTCTCTGGCCAGACCGTTGCTGGGGCTGCCAGCAATTGAAGCATTGCAACTCATTGAGAGGGTGAGCGAACTGGAGGACCCAGGTGAGGTTTTCAAAAAGAAATTCCCAAAAGTGTTTTCTGGTCTAGGAAGGATAGAAGGTGACTACAAAATCCGCCTGAAAGAGGATGCTGTCCCCTATGCCCTTACCACCCCCGCTGCATGTGCCTATCCCTTTATTGGTCAGAGTAAAGGAAGAGTTGGGGAGGATGGAAGAAATTGGGGCGGTGTCTAAAATCGAGAGTCCCACTGACTGGTGTGCAGGGATGGTAGTGGTCCCAAAAGCCAATGGGGACATAAGGATCTGTGTGGACATGACTAACTTGAATGAGGCACTCTGCAGAGAGAGACACATCTTACCATCAGTGGAGCAGTCACTGGCTCAGTTGGATGGCTCACGAGTCTTCACAAAGCTGGATGCCCGCTCAGGTTTCTGGCAGATACCGCTGTCATCAGAGAGTAGGGCGCTCACAACGTTTATAACACCGTTTGGCCGGTACTGTTTTAATGTTTTGCCATTTGGAATCGCTTCCGGTCCTGAGCATTTCCAGAGACGCATGTCCCAGCTGTTGGATGGGCTGAGTGGCGTCATAGTCCACGCGGACGATGTGCTCGTGTGCGGAAGGGACAGAGCAGAACACGATGTAAGGCTCACAGCAGTTCTGACCAGACTCCAAGAGACTGGCCTGACACTCAATGAAAAATGCACTTTTGCACAGTCAGAGGTCTTGTTCTTGGGACACAAAATCAGTGCAGCTGGAATAGAGCCGGACCCAGAGAAGATCAGCGCCATCACAGATATGCCCATACCCCAGAATGTGGCGGAAGTCAGGACCTTCTTAGGCATGGCCACATATGTGGGTAAGTTCCTCCCACAGTTTTCAGATACAACCAAACCCCTGAGAGACTTACTAGCCAAAGAGAATGACTGGTCATGGGGTCACGTGCAACAGGTGGCGTTTGACAAAATCAAAGAGACCTGGCCTGCAGAGAGTGCTGGCCCAATACCGTCCCCACGCTAAGACAAAGGTATCAGCAGATGCATCATCCTTTGGGCTAGGGGCGGTCCTCACACAGATGCAGGACAACATGGAGTGGCGTCCAATAGCATACATCTCCCGAAGCTTATCCGACACAGAGCAAAGGTATGCTCAAGTGGAGAAGGAGGCGTTGGCTATAACATGGGCATGTGAAAGGCTCAGCCAATACCTTATTGGCCTGCAGTTTACAGCAGAGACTGACCACAAACCACTTTTGGCTCTGTTAGGGACAAAAGCACTGGATGACTTGCCTCCTAGAGTTTTGCGCTTCGCCTCAGATTACTGAGGTTCACCTACAAGATGGTGTATGTGCCAGGAAGGCACTGATCACAGCAGATGCACTCTCCAGGGCCCCAATTAAACGTCCATTATCAGAGGAGGAGCAATGTCTAGAGGGTGATGTACAGGTGTCCATTAATGCAGTAAGGGACAGCATACCTGCATCTCGGAACAAACTGCAGCAGATTGCAGAGGAGCAACAACGAGACCCTATCTGCCGACAGATAGTGCAGCAGTGCCAAAGGGATGGCCCAGGCAGGAGGAACTGCCTCAGCTGCTGAAGCCCTATTGGGTGCACCAAAGTGACTTCCACTGTAATGGAGACCTTCTCATGAAAGGACAACGGATAGTTATCCCAGAGACTCTACAACCAGAAATGCTAGACCGAGTGCATGAGGGACACATGGGGATAACCAAATGCAGACTGAGGGCTCAACAGTCGGTATGGTGGCTTGGTCTGAGTACTCAGATTGCCAAGCTGGTGGCCCAGTGTGAGGTCTGTACAAAATGTCAACCTTGTCATCCGGAGCCAATGATGGCAGCGGAGCTGCCTAAACGCCATGGCAAAAGGTAGGGGCAGATATGTTCTATTGGAAAAATGACACTTATCTGCTAGTGGTAGATTACTATTCAAGATACATTGAAATAGCAAAGACACCCATAACCACATCAGCTGGTGTTATTAATGGATTAAAGTCCATTTTTTCCAGGCAAGGGGTCGCTGAGGTCCTGGTTACAGATAACGCTCCCCAGTTCTCGGCAAGCTCCTTTTCTGCTTTTGCCGCAGAATATGACTTCACACATGTGACCAGTAGCCCCTACCATGCACAGAGCAATGGTGAGGCAGAGAGCTGTGAAAACGGTCAAGGGACTGCTGAAAGAACAAGGATCCATACAGGGCTCTGTTAGCTTACAGAGTTACACCACTGCATCATGGGCCGTCGCCTGCCGAGCTCCTGATGGGCAGGAGGCTGCGTTCCCCATTGCCTGTCTCGCCGGCTCAGCTTCAACCCCGATGGCCTAACAGAAAGGCCTTTGCTGAGCGGGACAAACGGCTGAAACAAACGCAAACTGGAGACTTTAATCAGAGACACCGTGCTACGGAGCGTCCAGAGCTGACCGAAGGTCAACGTGTGTGGATTACAAACTCAAAGACACCAGCAATAGTGCTGAGGAAAGCGGACGCCCACGCTCCTATGTGGTGGACACAGGCTCAGAAGAGGTACGAAGGAACAAAACACACCTCAGAGCTCTTCCAGATCTGCCAGCCACACAGACTGAGGGCACAGAGAAGGCACAAAAACTGGGTGAAGAGGAGAGAATTCTCACGGAGCCACAAGCGCGCCCAAAAAGGGATGTGAAGCCACCAGAGTGGCTGAAAGACTATGTTACGTGAAGAGAAACATACTGTTGGGGACCATACCCAGCAAAAAGAGACTGTACCTAAGTTAATGTTCATACTGTGTAATTTAATGCTTTCATGCTGTTTCAGTTATGCTTCAGTGGTTATGCATGTTGAGTTCTTGTTCATGAGAGAGAGGAAGATGTAGTAGGATGTCCCTTAGGGGTATCCGTACCTGGGACAGAGTGAGTAAAGAAGCTGGAGTCAGAACCTCGTTGTCGGGCGTCCTTATTTTAGATAATACTACACAGAGCGTTGCTGACTGTAACTGTGCTGCTGGCATCCATTTCATTACTCTTTTTTTTTTGGCCAACGTTTACTGACACCGGCCTTCTTCAACGGGTGTTGAGCGTTCGTAAATGCATCAGTTATTCTGCCCTCTGGCACACTCAGACGAGAGTGCCCTGGAAATCGGAGAAGATAGGGTGGGTTCGTAAATTCACTCTGGCTATGT
This sequence comes from Brachymystax lenok tsinlingensis, assembly GCA_030435695.1. NCBI lineage: Eukaryota > Metazoa > Chordata > Actinopteri > Salmoniformes > Salmonidae > Brachymystax > Brachymystax lenok. Next base: position 15,606,756 of record CM059799.1, read on the forward strand.
ATCATTCATGCTCCTCACTCTCGGAGCCATTGACTGTGTTATACGTGAAGCTCTGAGCACGTGGATTTGAGTTACTATGGTAACAACATCAAGTAGCTAACGTTAATGTATCCACGGATAGCCAACACTCCTGCCTCCTTTCTACAATGGCTGAAATGTCTGCTATGAATAGAACATTGATTCAGAATCTCGCTGAAACTTTTTCTAAACAAGTCAAACACTAAGTATGAGTTTTGATAGCTAACGTTAGTTGGCAGAGATAGCTACGTTACAGTAACGTTTAGCTAGCCAACTACCTAGTTTATACTTCTCTGCATTTATCTAGCTACAGTAGCTATATATCTAATAACAAAACGTGCAAACAAAAGAGAAGTTAATAGCTAGCTATTGTTGTCTAGCTCCTCCAACCAAAACTCGCCTTCCATTGAACGTGTTGGCATCACTGCTTGCTTATGTGACAGATGGGGGCGCTATAATCTTGCTTTGTTGAGATCATGTCAAAGTACAGTTGAAGTCGGAAGTTTACATACACCTTAACCAAATACATTTTAAACTCAGTTTTTCACAATGCCTGACATTTAATCATAGTAAAAATTCCCTGTCTTAGGTCAGTTAGGATCACCACTTTATTTTAAGAATGTGAAATGTCAGAATAATAGTAGAAAGAAATAGAAGCTGAAATAAATCAATCACATTCCCAGTGGGTCAGAAGTTTACATACACTCAATTAGTATTTGGTAGCATTGCCTTTAAATTGTTTGTTTGACTTGGGTCAAATGTTTCAGGGAGCCTTCCACAAGCTTCCCACAATAAGTTGGGTTAATTTTGGCCCATGCCTCCTGACAGAGCTGGTGTAACTGAGTCAGGTTTGTAGGCCTCCTTGCTCGCACAGGCTTTTTCAGTTCTGCCCACATTTTCTATAGGATTGAGGTCAGGGCTTTGTGATGGCCACTCCAATACCTTGACTTTGTTGTCCTCAAGCCATTTTCCACAACTTTGGAAGTATGCTTGGGGTCATTGTCCATTGGGAAGACCCATTTGCGACCAAGCTTTAACTTCCTGACTGATGTTGCTTCAATATATCCACACAATTTTCCTCCCTCATGATGCCATCTATTTTGTGAAGTGCACCAGTCCCTCCTGCAGCAAAGCACCCCCACAACATGATGCCACCCCCGTGCTTCATGGTTGGGATGGTGTTCTTCAGGCTTGCAAGCCTCCCCCTTTTCCCTCCAAACATAACAATGGTTATTAAGGCCAAACAGTTCTATTTTTGTTTCATCAGACCAGAGGACATTCCACTAGAAAGTACAATCTTTGTCCCCATGTGCAGTTGCAAACCGTAGTCTGGCTTTTTTATGGCGGTTTTGGAGCAGTGGCTTCTTCCTTGCTGAGCGGCCTTTTAGGTTATGTCGATATAGGACTCGTTTTACTGTGGTTATAGATACTTTTGTACCTGTTTCCTCCAGCATCTTCACAAGGTCCTTTGCTGTTGTTCTGGGATTGATTTGCACTTTTCTCACCTAAATACGTTAATCTCTAGGAGACAGAATACGTCTCCTTCCTGAGCGGTATGACGGCTGCGTGGTTCCATGGTGTTTATACTTGCGTACTATTGTTTGTACAGATGAACGTTGTACCTTCAAGCGTTTGGAAATTGCTCCCAAGGATGAACCAGACTTGTGGAGGTCTACAATTTATTTTCTGAGGTCCTGGCTAATTTCTTTTGATTTTCCCATGATGTCAAGCAAAGAGACACTGAGTTTGAAGGTAGGCCTTGAAATACATCCACAGGTACACCTCCAATTGACTAGAATTATGTCAATTAGCCTGTCAGAAGCTTCTAAAGCCATGACATCATTTTCTGAAAATGTCCAAGCTGTTTAAAGGCACAGTCAATTTAGTGTATGTAAACTTCTGACCCACTGGAATTGTGATACAGTGAACTATAAGTGAAATAATCTGTCAAACAATTGTTGGAAAAATTACTTGTCATGCACAAAGTAGATGTCCTAACCGACTTGCCAAAACTATAGTTTGTTAACAAGAAATGTGTGGAGTGGTTAAAAAACAAGTTTTAATGATTCCAAACTAAGTGTATGTAAACTTCCGACTTCAACTATGTCCTGTGTTTATGCAAATTAATAAAAGCATATCAGTCTATGTACATTGAAATGATGCATATGGAAGCAGTACTAACACTATTTTGGGCTGTAGTTAAAACAGAAACGGAGTGTCTGATCCGACTATTCAATGGACTCCTGGGGGATCCGAGTGACAGCATAGGGAAAGGCCTGGACAGAGGAAATTCAGGAATATTCTGCACAACACCTTTGAAATGACTGATAATATGATCATGGATAGAGGTAGGTGTGTCTCTTTTGTCACATGAAACAGAATGTAAGTAAGCATCAAATAAAGTATGATACTGGTAAGTGGTAAGGTATCACAAAAAAAATAGTATTATATTCCAGTCTTTCGCACATTTGACAAGGACAACGACAGCTACGTCAGTGTGAAAGAGTGGATTGAGGGACTATGTCTTTCTCCGTGGGACATTGGATGAAAAAAATAAAGCTTAAGAAAGCTATAAAGTGTATCATGTAGGCTTTTTGACTTATCTACGATATTACTATCCATGTATTGATTCTGTCCCCCATTTGGTTCAGACAGCTTTGATGTGTATGACTTGAATGGAGATGGGTACATTTCCCGGGAAGAGATGTTCCACATGCTGAAGAACAGCCTGATCAGACAGCCCACAGAGGAGGACATCAAAGACCTGGTGGTGATCACGCTCAAGAAGATGGTAATGACAAAATGTTTCTCTTCATTTATCAGGTTAAACCAGGCTAAATGCTGTTCTACCTATTGTTTAACCTGCCAGGCTAACTTGGCCACAATTGACCAATTCATGTTTCAGATTAAATATACTGTCTGAACATAAAATAGAAATGAATTATGTCCTTCCTCAGGACCATGAACATGACAGCAGACTGTCCTATGCAGACTTTGAAAAGGCAGTCAGATCTATAGCTTGAGGCTTTTGGAACCTGCCTTCACGATGCCAAGGTGACCGTTGAACTTAAGACTGTAAAAACAGTGGAATGATTTGTCTGTCTGGATTGGACAATATTTTGCCATTGTCTGACATGTTCTTTTCTTTTTTTGTTACAGAGCATTTTGGCATTTGAGCAGCATGCATTCCAGGATCCACTTGAGCGTTAAGGACATCACTAAGTTATTCATTTTCATAACACCATTTATTGTTTATAAACAAATCTGCTCATACACTGATGGGAAATGTATAAATAAAACATGTTGAGAAAATCTGAAGTTCCGTTTGAATGGTGTAAATGTAGGAACTTGCTAATGTCCACCTCATTCCCTGTGAGAAGCAGTCTTTCAGGACAGGTCTGTTAGATTCTCCTCCGAGGCTTTGCTGACTTTGTCTTCTTCTCTGTTGGCTTGACTTCAGGAACTGATGCAACCTGAGAACAAGGAAATAAATTAATTTACTGTAGTGTAGTATCACTCAATTGTATGAAATTGTGAGTGAACAATTTTAAGAAGCAAATGACCACAAATATACCTTTTTCAATGTATTTCTGATCATGTTGGCTGTTATGTTCAACGACTCGTCCGCCATATCCATCTTAGGCCGGTCTGGTAGTTTTGGTCCAATGAGCGTTTCATTTGTGTCCACGAAGCCAAAAAGTGAATCTTTATTAGTTTCTATTTTCCGTTTTCTGTTCTCCAAATGGGTGGTCCTCGGTACGAATCTTGGGGGTGCTGCAGGGGGTGGATTCTTACTCAGTCTTTTCACTATTCCTCTGTCTCCCCCAGAAGAGGAGGGAACGCTGCTTACATTGGGTGCCAGCTGCTGTTTGGTATTTATGGCATTATGCAATGACCCCATTTTGTCCTCTGTTGGAATAGTCCTGCATTGGTTTGCCTGATAACTATACGACCGATCATAAGATGGGGCATGTCTGTAAGGAGGAAACTCCTGTGGGGGTAAAGGCAATAAGGGAAATCCTAAATAATGGCCTTGGCTGGTACTCGAAGTCTCTCCCTTATTGCTGGTATCACCCGAGGAAGTCCTGGCTGGGGTAGCAACTGTATCTGAAGACATGGGCTTTTTGCTCTCTTCATCCCTCTGGTCCTGTTCCTTTGCTTCTCAACCAGAAAAAGAATCATCATATGTCAACTAACTACATCATAATAATCATTCTTATCTTGGGAATGACATACCAGAGATAGTTCTGATAATATTCTACTAGCACAACATCTGTACCTTTATTTTGAGTTGTCCTGTTCATATATCGTCTCCTGTCTTGCAGCTTTAGTCTGGTGTCCTCCACTGTCTCATACTCTGGGGCATAGCACACATGTAGTAAACCTCCAAAGAAACTCTTCTCATCCATGTGCCGTTTGGCCGCCCTGAAACACAATTACTTTAAAGTATAACTGGCTGAGACAGGTGGTCTACCAGCGTGTGTACGACTAGGCTAGATAAAACTAGGGCCTGAAGTTTTTCCTGATCAGGTTACATGATGGTCAGGGAAAACACCTGTCCCTGTCTATCTCATCCTAACATATAAAACCTGTCCTAACCTTGCACTGGTGAGTTTCTGGAACTTGATGAGGTAGACCTCTGTGAATTCCTCTGCAGGGTACTCATCCAGCACCCTGTACTCCTCCACAGCCCCGTACAGCGCAGAGAGCTCAATCAGTTCTGTCATCACCCCGATGGCTGGGACTCCTTGCAACATCAGGTAACGAGACTCCAAGTTGATGGTGTACACCTACAGGGGAAATAGAGCACGGGTTAGAAATACAATACATTTTATCTATCAATCAACCAAATACATTCGATTTCTAGTAAGCTAGTTTGCTAGCTCACTTTGCCAAGTATTGAGCATGGATACAGAATTTCGCTAAAGGAAACGATATTCCTACCTTAACTGCTTTAGGCCTCCTCCCTTCTCTATACTTCGGTCGGGATGGGCAAATCTTTTGCTGCTCATGATGTTTATAAACCTCTGGAGTGCTCCAACATGAGCTGTTGGTAAACGCTGCCATGTTTGCAAATTACAACAAAACCAAACCGGAAGTAGTTTCCCAGACGACAATAATCAGATTTGAGCACATCGATGTCTCTGTGAAAAACAAAAAGCAGATCAGCTACTTTTGCCTCCCAGACATAGCACCGAATGCATCGATCCGCAAGAGTACATTCACGTCGCTTAGCAAGCTAGCTACTAACAGTATATTTCCATGTACTGAAAAGGGGAATTGTGATCATATTGCAAACATATTCAGTTATGTTGGGCAATCATGGCATCCAACCTGTCACTCTGATTTTCCACAACACGAAAAACTGTTTTCTTCACCTTCCTTCAAACTTGTTAAAACAGCTCTCTCTCCATGACGTACGTTTTAAGCTAGCTAGCTAACAGCTAGTTAGTGTTGTCTTTTTAGTTGTGTCATGTAATAACTATGCCAAACTATCAGCAAACTACCGGTAGCTAACTTGCACTTGTAACCATTGCATGCCATTTCTGATCTGGTCTGATCTGTAGAATCTGATCTGTAGTATGACATTTCCCCACGTTTTTTCATGCAATTAGCTATCTTCTGTGTTTATAAAGAACCAGGCCCTGGAGCTGTCCTGGGGTCATGATGCCCGTGTGTTCCTCAGCTGGACCAGAAGCAGAAGCCCTGCCAACCAGGAGGACCATAAAGTAGCGCTGAGCAGGCAACTGGGAGAGAAGCTTGGACTCAGAGATGGAGAGCAAGTAATGATGTCCCATTCACTAATTCTCTTCTTGCCCATTCCCCAAACTCATCATGCTTTGATAACCCCACTTTTCCTGATTACTAACTCATGTTGGATGGTTTCAGGGCTTCTTGCGGTCGTGCCAGCAGGTCCTGTCTGTACAGCAGGTGTTTGTGGAGCCACTCTCCTCTGACGACTGGGAAATCCTGGTGAGAACCTATAGAGAGGTCTTTGTACAGTATTGTGCAATAGGAAAGCTCACCCATCAGAAACAATTAGTACCGTATGGTTTTAGTATATCCTGTAAGTGTTGCCTGTGAGTTTCTTCTTCATTCAACAGCTACCCAGGCTAGTTTTGATCCTTTGCTGTCAGAGCAAATTCAACATTGAAGAGCAACTGTTAATATGGTTTGTAAATGTACAGTCTGGGATGGACAAATATTGAACCATGTCTTGTCCTTAGGAGCTCCACAGTGCATCGCTGGAGCAGAAGCTCCTGGATCAGATTAGAGTGGTGTTTCCTGATGCAGTGTTTCCTGTGTGGGTGGACCAGAGAACAGTCATCTACATCAGAATCGGTCAGCACTGATTTTCACTTTTTACATTTTCTCAACATCTAACAGCTATGAACTCACCAGCTCCTATGTTATGATCAAAGAAACAGTTGATCAGAGGAGGCTGGTTGGAGGAGCTATAGTAGGACGACAAGCTCATTGTAATGTCTGGAATGGAATTTATGGAATGGTATCAAACATATGGAAACCACATGTTTGACTTCATTCCATTTACTCCATTCCAGCCATTACAATGAGCCCATCCTCCTATAGCTCTTCCCACCAGCCTCATCTGCAGTTGATGTAATACTATCATTCATACTCTTCTTCTGCAGCTTCACTCACCCCAACTGTACCGTATGGTCGATTAGAGCAGTTCACAGAGCTGCATGTCTCTCCTAAAATCCGTGCTGGAAGTGAGGACCTCTCCTGCGCTCCTTTTGGATCATCCTTATCCAATCAGAACCAGCCCCTCCACAGGCAGCCAAACTTTGATCTCTCACCCTCCTCCAGGTCCTCTCAGGAGTTCAGCATTCATGAGACTGGACGTCCTGTAGAACAACGTCCTAACGCTGCTGCCCTCCAGAGCCCCCAGCAGTGGGGCGGGATAGCAGACGTAAAGAGCCTGGTCAGGTACATGCTAACAGGGAACTATGACCCTGTGAGAGAGACTCCCCCCATCCCCACCATCCCTGCCCTCCTCAGTGACTCAGTCTTCAGAGTGTGCAGAGCACCGCCCGTGTCTCCTGGCCCTCTGAGTGCCACCCATGGGGTTGTCCACATCCTGCCCTGGGGCCAGCAGATGGGAGGTAATATCAATGGAGGCCAGCCAGCTGTGACGTACGGCCTACTGTCAAAGGTGCTCTCTCCCAAGGAGGTGAGAGAGAGGGCTAAGCAGGCTATGGAAAAGAATAAGAGTGGTGGTGCTGGTGGTGCTCCCCAGCCCGGTGGTGCTGGTGGGGCAGGAGACGGGGAGGAAAAAGAGGATGCCACTGTAGTCAAGGTGGTGTGTCACCTTACAGAGGGGCTGAACGGGAAGCAGGGATCATCTAGAGAGGGAGAGCTCCACAGTGGAAGGGTCTGGGTGAGTACATGTACTTAAGCCATGGTCTAAACTCAAGTTAGGCACAATGTAGGCCTAATCAAATGGCCCATTCTCAATCGTTCTACCCATGGTTTACAGGTTTGTCAGCCCCAACGTATTCATATTGAGGCTCATATGTATCCATGCCTCATACAGTTGTTTTTCTCAGATCCCACAATCCCTGGAAACTAGTCTTCATATCAACCCACACTCATCAGTAAGAATCAAGCCAATCAAGTCAACTCCTAAAGTAGCCACCAGTATCCACCTGCAGCCTTTACAACCACTGGTGAGTAGCATTTATTTTGACATCATGTTATATCTCCAAAGCTTTGACATATTGGTACATTTGGTATACGTAATTCTATGGATTCTACTGTTCTATTCAGCCTAATCTTGTACTTTCCGTGTTGCTGTTTGACCCCTGCCCTGATGTCCTTCTAGCCTGCAGCAGAGAGTGAGGTGGAGATTCAGATTGCCTTCCTGAGTTGGCTGCACACCCAGAGCCATGAACCACTAGCCTGTCTGACCGGCCGCTCCAACACCATCCTCCTACCTGCCACTGGAGGTACACATAGGCTGCATCACAAATGGAACCCTGTTCCTTTTATAGTGCACTATAAAAACCAAATCCAAGTTTATTGGTCATGTACACACTTTAGCAGATGTTATAGCGGCTGCAGTGAAATGTTTGTGTTACTAGCTCCTAACTGTGCAGTAAATGTCGAACAAATACAGTGCTTTCAGAAAGTATTCACACCCCTTGACCTGTTCCACATTTTGTTATAGTCTGAATTTAAGTGGTTTAATTTAGATTTTGTGTCACTGATCTACACATAATACCCCATAATGTCAAAGTGGAATTTTGTTTGTAGAACTTTTTTGAAATTAATACAAAATGAAAAGCTGAAATGTCTTGTCAGTAAGTATTCAACCCCGTTGTTATGGAAAGCCTAAAGAAAGGAGTAAAAATGTGCTTAAGTCAAATAATAAGTTGCATGGTCTCATTCTGTGTTCAATAATAGTGGTTAACATGATTTCTGAATGACTGCCTCATCTCTATACCCCACACACAATTATCTGTAAGGTCCTTCAATCGGGTAGTGAATTTCAAGCATCAATTCAACCACAAAGACCAGGGAGGTTTTTCAATGCCTCGCAAAGAAGGTCACCGCTTGGTAGATGGGTAAAAAAAAAGAAGCAGATGCTGCATATCCCTTTGAGCATGGTGAAGTAATTCATTAGGCTTTGGATAGTGTATCACTACAAAGATACAGGCGTCCTTCCTAACTCAGTTGCCGGAGAGGAAGGAAACTGCTCAGGGATTTCACCATGAGGCCAATGGGGATTTTAAAACAGTTACACAGTTTAATGGTTGTGATATGAGAGCTGAGGATGAATCAACAACATTGTAATTACTCCACAATACTAACCTAAATGACAGAGTGAAAAAAAGGAAGCCTGTACAGAATAAAAAATATTCAAAAACATGCATCCTGTTAGTAACAAGGCACTTAAGTAATACTGCAAAACATTTTTAGAAATAAATGTACTTTTTTTCCTGAATACAAAGCGATATGTTTAGGGAAAATCCAACACATCACTGAGTACCACTCTTCATATTTTCAAACGTGGTGGCATGTTATGGGTATGCTTGTCATCGGCAAGGACTAGGGAATTTTTTTTAGGATAAAAAGAAACGGAATACAGCTATAAGCACAGGCAAAATCCTAGAGGAAAACCTGGTTCAGTCTGCTTTTCAACAGACGCTGGGAGGCAAATTCACCTTTCAGCAGGACAATAACCTAAAACACAAGGCTACACAAATCTACACTGGAGTTGCTTACCATGGCAACATTGAATGTTCCTGAGTGGCCTAGTTGCAGTTTTTACTTAAATCAGCTTGAAAATCTATGGCAAGACTTAAAAATGGCTGTCTAGCAATGATCAACAATCAACTTGAGAGCTTGAAGAATTCTTCGAGAATAATGTGCAAAGATCTTAGAGACTTATCCAGAAAGACTCACAGCTGTAATAGCTGCGAAAAATAGCTTCTATAAAGTTTTGACTTGGGGGTGTGAATACTTATGTATATGAGATTTCTTTATTTCATTCTCAATACATTTGCAATATTTCTAAAAACATGTTTTCATGTTGTCCCTATGTAGATGGGTGAGAAACAAATCTATATGCATTTTTAATTCAGGCTGGAACACAACAATGTGGAATAAGTCAATGGGTATGAATACTGTCTGAAGGCACTGTACACAAATAATAAAAAACAAGGAATCAAGAAATGTCAGAGGGAATAAGTCACTCTGTGATGGTTGGCAGCAGGTTCTTCAATCTCACCCAAAATGTATAGAGTGCATTGGAAATTTAATGCAATCTTGATCTTCTCTCTTCAGGCAAGGTGCAGTTTGCTCTGACTGTGTTGAAGTCAGAACCTGAGTTAGAGAGTAAAGCGCCTGACCAGTTGTTTCTGTTGGCTCCATGTGTGATACAGAAAACAGACATACAGGTACTAGTGACAAGCTTTGCTAACTCAGACTTCATACACTGAGTGTACAAAATATTAAGAATACCCCTCTTCTCATGATGTCTAGGTTGTTAGGGAACCTGTAATCGTGCCTACAGTGAAAGCCATGGGTGAGACCCCTAATCAAGATCTACCCTCTCTCAGCAGTCTTGGGTAAACCACCAGATTCCTTACAGAACACACCGTAACCTGTTGAAGTGATAGCTGTGTGAACCAAATGGATATTCTTATACTAAACATCTCACAAACTATAGAATTAATGTTTTTGGTTGATTGTTGATTAATGGTAGGTGTTTTTATATTGGTTGAGTTCCAGGCTGACTACATTGCAGACGTTGCATTGCATCAACCAATGGTTGTGTGCCACATCATCCACTGCGCAGTCGGGCAATAAACTGCCATATCAAAATATTTGCTTAGTCGACATGTTAAACACCTATCCAGGCATTATGCGATCTGGTATGCATCTGCAATGTAGTCAGCCTGGAACACGGCCAAAGTGTTTCACTGCCCTGCCTCTACCATGATGTGACCTGTGTTCTCCTCTTGTGCTGTCCCCAGTGGTGTGGAGGAGCTGAGCAGGACGGGGTTTGACTTCCTCTCCCACAGCCTGATGGGACGGCCTCTCTCCTGGGAGCTTGTGTCCACCGGCCGGGGCCTCCGGGGCGGAGCCCTGCTCATCACAGGGGCCAAGGTAACCTCTGACCTCGTCACGTCATCCTGTCAATCTTTCCCAGAAATCAGCAGGACTGATTCTGACATGATCTGAATGTCCAAGTCAGATCACATTGAGTTAAAACAGTTTTATCTTGATATGAAGGGCTAATATGTAGGTTAAAACGGATACCACTGCCAGCTGTAGTGACACACTCAATCAGATTGTGGACTGTGAGCATTGGTGACTGTCCGGTGTGTGTTTTGTACTCCCTCACAGGGAAGTGGGAAGACTGCTCTCTCCAGAGCTCTGTGTAGAAAAGCTATGGACGACCTGGATGCTCATGTGGAGGTGGTTGACTGCAAAAAGCTGAAAGGTGGGAGTTGGACCTTTCACTTCTTGTCTGGTGACTTGTTTATTTTTGACCATGATGATACAGTGTTGTTGTATAATGTTCTGCAGGGAAGAGAGCAGAGACTGTGAGGCAGATATTGGAGGAGGTTTTTGAACAGGCGGTGTGGAGACAGCCCTCTGTGGTCCTGCTGGATGACCTGGATCATGTGACGGGGGCACCGACCTCACCGGAACATGAACACGGACCAGAGGCTCTCCTAAGGCTGCATATTGCCCAGAGTATGATACTGCACAACTCTGTGTGTGTCCATATCCGCATACGCGTCCGTGTGTGTCTGCTTCTTGTTCATAGACATCTAATATCTGTGTGTGTGTGTGTGTGTCGTGACCCCTCCCTGTGTGTTGTCCAGGTCTAAGGGACATGGTACATGATGTGGTGGTGCGCTCCAGCCTGGTATCTCTGGTCATCAGCAGTCACAGTGAACATTCTCTCCACCCGTCACTCAGGGAGGTGCAGGGCTCCCACTTCCTCCAGGGCTTCATACACATCCAGCCTCCTGATCAGGTAACTGGGGTAGGGTCAAGTTGCCCCTCTGCGCTGATTTTGGGTCAGTTTAGCATTTCTACCTCTAATGGCTCAGGTTAGCATTGGGGGAGAATAAGCTAATCCTAGATCTGGGAACCACATCCATTTATTCAGTTTGACTTTGTGCTGGTTGCCAATTCTCTGAAATATCTATTTTGTCTTACCAGCAAAGTAGCAAGAAGTAATGAATTAATATTTCTGGGACATGATAGTGTCTTTGTTGTTTTGGGACATGATAGTGTCTTTGTTGCTCTGGGACATGAGTGTCTTTGTTGCTCTGGGACATGAGTGTCTTTGTTGCTCTGGGACATGAGTGTCTTTGTTGCTCTGGGACATGAGAGTGTCTTTGTTGTTTTGGGACATGATAGTGTCTTTGTTGCTTTGGGACATGATAGTGTCTTTGTTGCTTTGGGACATGAGTGTCTTTGTTGCTCTGGGACATGAGTGTCTTTGTTGTTCTGGGACATGAGAGTGTCTTTGTTGTTCTGGGACATGAGAGTGTCTTTGTTGCTCTGGGACATGAGTGTCTTTGTTGCTCTGGGATATGAGAGTGTCTTTGTTGTTCTGGGACATGAGAGTGTCTTTGTTGTTCTGGGACATGAGAGTGTCTTTGTTGTTCTGGGACATGAGTGTCTTTGTTGCTCTGGGACATGAGAGTGTCTTTGTTGCTCTGGGACATGAGAGTGTCTTTGTTGCTCTGGGACATGAGAGTGTCTTTGTTGCTCTGGGACATGAGAGTGTCTTTGTTGTTCTGGGACATGAGAGTGTCTTTGTTGTTCTGGGACATGAGAGTGTCTTTGTTGTTCTGGGACATGAGAGTGTCTTTGTTGCTCTGGGACATGAGAGTGTCTTTGTTGCTCTGGGACATGAGAGTGTCTTTGTTGCTCTGGGACATGAGAGTGTCTTTGTTGCTCTGGGACATGAGAGTGTCTTTGTTGTTCTGGGACATGAGAGTGTCTTTGTTGTTCTGGGACATGAGTGTCTGTTGCTTCATGTAGCTTTCTTTCTAATAATGTGTATTACATAGTTATGTCTCGCTTTGTGACTGTCGAGTAATTTGTACAAAGGCGTCGTCTTCACCTTTGGGATAATTATGCCAAACAGTTCATGTGGACCTACTGTAAACAGTTCATGTGGACCTACTGTAAACAGTTAATGTGGACCTACTGTAAACAGTTAATGTGGACCTACTGTAAACAGTTCATGTGGACCTACTGTAAACAGTTCATGTGGACCTACTGTAAGAGTAGCATTTTTATTTTTGATCTTATCTGGAAAAGGACCAGTAAGTAAGCATTTCAATGTTAGTCTATACCTGATGTTTATGCAGAATGTGACAAATAACATTTGATTAGATTTGATATGTATTGTGACTGTGTTGTCTGTCAGGCCCAGAGAGGAGAGATCCTGCGCTGTCTGATCCTCAGTAAGACTGCTGTATCCAAGGAGACCCTACACACGCTCGACCTGGGGATTGTTGCCAAGGAAACAGAGGGCTACCTGCCCCGTGACCTGGCCCTGCTGCTAGAGAGGGCCATCCATGCCAACGCCCTACACAGGGCACGCAGCACCCAGGGTTAGTACCCTATCTATCCCACTCCCTACACAGGGGACGCAGCACCCAGGGTTAGTACCCTATCTATCCCATTCCCTAAACAGGGCACGCAGCACCCAGGGTTAGTATTCTATCTATCCTACTAGCTTTTGGCCCATATATAAAACTATGTTCTATCTCTGTTTGTGGCATCCTTCAGATTCCTAAAAATGACCTTGAATTAGTAAATAAATTAGTAAACAAAGGCTATAGATATTTCAGTCACACCAAAACCATAACACACATCTCCCAACTTCAATCACAAACCACTAAGACAAAAGGAACATCACATGGTTATCACTTGGAATGACTACAGTAATAGAGTACTGTACTTGGTTGTCCATTGAAATGAGAATCAGTCCGTATGCTGTCTTTATTGTAACGTTGTATACTCTGTCTGTGTCCTTTCCTCGTCCCAGGGGTGTGTCTGTCATGGACGGATTTTGTGCAGGCTCTGAAGGGCTTCACCCCTCCCACCCTGTGGGGGGCTCAGCTGCAGAGCCCCAGTGGTGCAGGCCTTGAGAGGGTAGGGGGGCTGCATCAAGTACGCCAGTTACTCATGGACACCATCCTGCTACCGGCCAAGGTGAATCTCACTAGCCTGGTCCCAGATCTGTGTGTGCTGTCTTGCTAACTCCTATAGTGAGCGTGACAATGATCTGGGACCAGGTCAGTACAAATCTCACAGGAAGAGCAGGTTGTTATTGTACCAGAAAAATGGTTCTCAATTACTTACCCAGGTTATACAGTATACAGGACAGGTTGGATGAATACATTAATTGGTGCTGCTGTAGAACTTTGTCTCAGAGTTTGGTGGAGCTGTTCGTCTATAGAAGTTGATATGAGGTACTTGGTGTGTTATTGGAGAGTTACCCATCTCCCACTCATGTCAGTCTTCTCTGTATGTTCCAGTATCCGGTGCTCTTCTCCAGCCTTCCCATCCGGCAGCGCTCAGGACTTCTGCTGTACGGCGCTCCAGGCACTGGGAAAACCCTGCTGGCTGGTGCCGTGGCCAAGGAGAGTGGGATGAACTTCATCAGTATCAAGGTGGGTTTGAAATGTACCAGGACCCGTCTCAAATCGCACCCTATTGCCTATATAGTGCACTACTTTTGACCAGGGACCATAGGGTAGTAGTGCACTATGTAGGGAATAGGGTGCCATTTATGTTCGCAGCCCCAGTATCGGTGACTAGATATATGAATGCTTAAAGACTGGGTTTCTGTACAGCACTTTGTGACATCTGCTGATATAAAAAGGGCTTTAGAAATGCATTTGATTGATTGAAATACGTTCTAGTAAAAGAATACATGGCAAGCATTAACACTGGGAACTTATTGTTGCATGGTCTCATTGAGTCTCATGAGTTTTTTATACTGTTTTCAGGGTCCCGAACTCCTCAGCAAGTACATTGGAGCCAGTGAGCAGGCCATCAGAGATGTCTTCCAGAGGTGTGTGCACTTTTCTACACAATACTGTAACCATAGATACAAAGTGTGCTGGTATAGTGTTAAGCTATACTTCCCTGTGTTTCTGTTCCCTGCAGAGCCCAGGCTGCTAAGCCCTGCATTCTGTTCTTTGATGAGTTTGACTCCTTGGCACCCAGGAGGGGTCACGACAACACAGGGGTCACTGACCGGGTGGTCAACCAGCTACTGACCCAGCTGGATGGGGTGGAGGGACTACATGGTACGGAGAGAGGAAGAGGGCACCTAGAACAGACACTTCTGTCACGAAGAAAAATGGATTTGATTTATGTTTAACATACACTTCATTAGGCTTTGCTTAGTCGGCTTGATTTAGTTTGATGATATACTTTAATTTTTTATATATTTAGACAAATGAACAACAGTACAGTCATTTTACCAGCACTATCATTTTAGTGAGTAACGTTCCTTTTGCTTGTCTTATGTTTCCCTCTCTGTGTGCGTGTGTGTATGCGCTCGCGTCCAGGTGTGTATGTCCTGGCTGCCACTAGTCGTCCAGACCTGATAGACCCTGCCCTGCTGAGGCCTGGCCGCCTGGACAAGTCCCTCTACTGCCCCCCTCCTGACCAGGTCTGGACCACACTCAGTCCTATATAGTCTCTACTGTCCCCCTCCTGACCAGGTCTGGACCACACTCAGTCCTATATAGTCTCTACTGTCCCCCTCCTGACCAGGTCTGGACCACACTCAGTCCTATATAGGGCCAGTAATAAACTAGTGCACTATGTTGGGAATAGCGTGTCATTTGGGACGTAGCCTTTTGAGTGATTGTGATGGAGGAAACTATTCTATCTTAGTATGAACATGAGTATCATTTGACACCCTGTCACATCTTCTGTCACATTGTTTCTCAGTTATCAAAAGAAAAGTCCAGGGCTGGTCTAGCTAGTTTATATATAACCAGATGCCGCCCCCCCCCCAGGAGGCACGTGTAGAGATCCTGAGGGTTCTGAGCCACTCGGTTCCGCTGGCTGACGATGTGGACCTGGAGCAGATGGCCGTGGCCACAGACACGTTCACTGGCGCTGACCTGAAGGCCCTGCTGTACAACGCCCAGCTAGAGGCCATCCACAGCAGCCTGGGGCCCAGCCTGCTGCATGTGAGTTGTCCTACCTCCAGGGGGCACTGTGGGTCTAATGGTAGATATACACTACAGCAATGTATGATATTCAGTCAGCTATAGGTTCTAGCTTCAGTAGAGAGGACTATGGGTTTAATAGTAGAACTACATGGATTTATGTCATTAACAGGGTAATAGTTTTAATGAATGGTAGAGCTAAATGGATCTGCAAAAGTAACCAACAGAAAGATCTACTGGGCTCACTGTGAAGGACCAATAATCTTAAGAGTCAGTGGAGTCTGGTGGGAGGAGCTATAGGAGGACGTGCTCCTTGTAATGGCTGGAATGGAATGGAGTCAAACATGGTATACATGTGTTTGATACCGTTCCATTAATTCCATCCCAGCCATTACAATGAGCCGTACTCCTATACAGTGCATTTGGAAAGTATTCAGACCATTGACTTTTCCCCATTTTGTTAAGTTACAGCCTAGTTCTAAATCATTTTGCTATGAGACTCGAAATTGAGCTCAAGTGCATCCTGTTTCCATTGATCATCCTTCTTTCTACAACTTGATTGGAGTCCACCTGTGGTAAATTAAATTAATTAGACATGAAGGCACACCTGTCTATATAAGGTCCCACAGTTTGCTCTGACATGCAGAGCAAAAACCAAGCCATGAGGTCGAAGGAATTGTCCGTAGAGCTCCGAGACAGGTTACCAAAAAATGTCTGCAGCATTGAAGGTCCAAGAACACAGTGGCCTCCATCATTCTTTATTTTGTGTAAAAAAAAAAAGATATACAATTCTACCCAATTTCACTGTATCCAATTGGTAGTTACAGTCTTGTCCCATCGCTGCAACTCCCGTACGGACTCGGGAGACGCGAAGGTCGAGAGCCATGCATCCTCCAAAACACAACCCAGCCAGGCCACACTGCTTCTTGACACACTGCTCGCTTAACCCAGAAGCCAGCCGCACCAATGTGTCGGAGGAAACACCTTGCACCTGGCGACTGTGTCAGTGTGCATTGCGCCCAGCCCGTCACGGGAGTCTCTAGTGCGCAATGGGGCAAGAACATCCCTGCCGGCCAAACCCTCCCCTAACCGGGATGACGTTGGGCCAATTGTGTGCCGCCCCATGGGTCTCCTGGTTGCGGCCGGCTGCGACAGAGCCTGGACAAGAACCAGGATCCCTTAGACCACTGTGCCACTCTGAAGGCCCCTTCCTCCATAATTCTTAAATGGAAGAAGTTTGGAACCACCAAGACTCTTCCTAGAGCTGGACACCCAGCCAAACTGAGCAATCGGGGGAGAAGGGCCTTGGTCAGGGAGGTGACCAAGAAACCAATGGTCACTGACAGAGTTCCTCTGTGGAGATGGGAGAACCTTCCAGAAAGACAACCATCTCTGCAGCACTCCACCAATCAGGCCTTTATGGTAGAGTGGCCAGACAAAATTCTCTGGTCTAGTGAAACCAAGATTGAACTCTTTGGCCTGAATGCCAAGCGTCACGTCTGGAAGAAACCTGGCACCATCCCTACGGTGAACCATGGTGGTGGCAGCATCATGCTGTGGGGATGTTTTTCAGTGGCAGGGACTGGGAGACTAATCAGGATCGAGGCAAAGATGAACGGAGCAAAGTACAGAGAGATCCTTGATGAAAACCTGCTCCAGAACGCTCAGGACCTCAGACTGGGTCGAAGATTCACCTTCTAACAGGACAACGACCCTAAGCACACAGCCAAGACAACGCAGGAGTGGCTTCGGGACAAGTTTTGGACTTGAACCCGATCTAACATCAGGCTGTAACGTAATAAAATGTGGGCGAAAAGAGGTCTGAATACTTTCTGAATGCACTGTAGCTCCTCCCACCAGTCTCCTGTGGTTTCTGGGTCCGTTGTCTGAGCATAGAAGTGCAACAACATCATCCTCAAAGCACTAGATGCAGCAATAACAATGCAATATCCTCCAAGGATTGTGACTACAATAAACCTCTCCTCCCTCTCTTCCTCCAGGACCAGTAAACCTCTCCTCCCTATCCCCCTCCAGGACCCGTAAACCTTTCCTCCCTCTCAATCTCTCCCTCCAGGACCAGTAAACCTCTCCGCCCTGTTCCTGTCTCCCTCCAGGACCAGAAATACTCTCCTCCCTATCCCTCTCTCCCTCCAGGACCAGTGAACCTCTCCTCCCTATTCCTCTCTCCCTCCAGGACCAGTAAACGTCTCCTCTCTATCCCCCTAGGACCTGGGTTCGGACAGTGACATAAGCCTGTCCTCCATGATCTTTCTGAACCACAGCAGTGGGTCTGATGACTCGACGGGGGAAGGGGAGAGAGGGTGCGGGCTGGACCACTCCATGGTGCTGCTGGACCTCAGTGACGTCCCCCCTGAGGACCCCCGTGGTAACATCTGGAGGCTGTACTTCGGCAGCTCCTTTGAGTCCGAGCTGGGCAACCCTTCCCCCTCAGGACTGGTGAGATGATGATGATGGTCTGCGTCCCAAACAGCACCTTGTTCTCTATGTAGTGAACTACTGTACCAGGGTCCTATGGGTCCATAGGGTACTAGTCAAGTAGTGCACAATATTGGGAATAGTGTGCCATTTGGGACACAATATTATGATTGATTGTCCAATCTATCAACCATAGTGTCATGGAAAGGGACTAGCGGGATGAGAATAGTGTAATATGGAAAGAACCGTGTAGGGTAACACTTTATTTGGAAGTTTACATACACCTTAGCCAAATACATTTAAACTCAGTTTTTCACAATTCCTGACATTTAATCCTAGTAAAAATTCCCTGTCTTAGGTCAGTTAGGATCACCACTTTATTTTAAGAATGTGAAATGTCAGAATAATAGTAGAGAGAATTATTTATTTCAGCTTTTATTTATTTCATCACATTCCCAGTGTGTCAGAAGTTTACATACACTCAATTAGTATTTGGTAGCAATGCCTTTAAATTGTTTAACTTGGGTCATACGTTTTGGTAGCCTTCCACAAGCTTCCCACAATAAATTGGGTGAATTTTGGCACATTCCTCCTGACAAAGCTGGTGTAACTGAGTCAGGTTTGTAGGCCTCCTTGCTCGCACATGCTTTTTCAGTTCTGCCTACACATTTTCTATAGGATTGAGGTCAGGGCTTTGTGATGGCCACTCCAATACCTTGACTTTGTTGTCCTTAAGCCATTTTGCCACAACTTTGGAAGTATGCTTGGGGTCATTGTCCATTTGGAAGACCCATTTGCGACCAAGCTTTAACTTCCTGACTGATGTCTTGAGATGTTGCTTCAATATATCCACACAATTTTCCTCCCTCATGATGCCATCTATTTTGTGAAGTGCACCAGTCCCTCCTGCAGCAAAGCACCCCCACAACATGATGCTGCCACCCCCGTGCTTCACGGTTGGGATGGTGTTCTTCGGCTTGCAAGCCTCCCCCCTCCTCCAAACATAACAATGGTCATTATGGCCAAACAGTTCTATTTTTGTTTCATCAGACCAGAGAACATTTCTCCAAAAGGTATTTGTCCCCATGTGCAGTTGCAAACCGTAGTCTGGCTTTTTTATGGCGGTTTTGGAGCAGTGGCTTCTTTCTTGCTGAGTGGCCTTTCAGGTTATGTCGATATAGGACTCGTTTTACTGTGGATATAGAAACTTTTGTACCCGTTTCCTCCAGCATCGTCACAAGGTCCTTTGCTGTTGTTCTGGGATTGATTTGCACTATTCACACCAAAGTACATTCATCTCTAGGAGACAGAACGCAGATAGTGATACAATCTGTCTGTAAACAATTGTTGGAAAAATGACTTGTCATGCACAAAGTAATGTCCTAACCGACTTGACAAAACTATAGTTTGTTAACAAGAAATTTGTGGAGTGGTTGAAAACAAGTTTTAATGACTCCAACCTAAGTGTATGTAAACTTCTGACTTCAACTGTAGATCTATGGATGGTCATACTATCTAAGCAACTGATTACTAACAATAAGGGTTAGGATAAGGGTTAGGGTTAGTGGTGTCGTGGAAAAAAACGATCTTCAAATTATGACACTCATACAAGAAACTTGTGAATTCAATAAGACTTTTAATTCAGAGTAATCAAAAGTCGAGCTGGCCCGAGAAACAGCTAAAACCATGAATCCCACAATCCCAATTTATACCCTTACAGTATATGAGTACAACCCATATGTAAATGCAGTCACTCCTTCTTTTCTCTCAAGCCACCTATCATCTTTTGATCTGAGGTCTTGCTTGTTCACGCCCAGTAACGCCCCTACCTGTTCCAAGTTTAGATTATATGGTGGCAGCCACTTCAATGTTATAACAATAATACATTTTATTGTGTACATATATTACTTGTGTTAGCCATTCTGCTGTCATCTTTTAGACCTTAATGGATTAAATTAGTATTATATCTCTACTTGATGTATCTCATGGTTCCAGTTGTACTGATCACTGTATATGAAAATATCTTGTCTTTAACTCTCCTCACCACATTCTATCTCAGCAATTGCTTGCTGTCACTCACACACCTGACAGCTGCTTGGGCTGTATTCGTAGCCCTGCAACCGCCCAAGCATTTAACTTAAATGTTCCTATACCTTATAAGTCCTTTTGTTTCTGTTCGCCTGTCTAATTTTACAGACCCTGTTACTTGACTCTATGTCTGACTTTTAACATATGTATTCACGGGTCTCAGCTTTATACCCTTGTCACCTAGCCGAGACAACCTTTGGTATGTGTTCTGCTGAGGAGTGGTGCTTGTTATCTGATGCCCTGTTTCTGGGAGTTCATATGGATAATTGTATAGTCTTTCCAAGTAATCAGAAAATGTACTTAGTATCATTAAAATATCTACAATAGTGGATAGTTTTGAAATGTTGTTGACAGTTATTGAACATCTACAAACCATCTTCTTGGGACTTTCTAAATAAAGTGTTACCCCTTAAAGGCCTGTAAGTTATTAGCAACATTAGCTAATCTTTTTAAATGACATGCACTCCTTTATGTGGAGAGCTCTGTCTAAAGCTGTTTTGTCCTCACCCTCCCTCTGTCTGTCCCCCTAGAACTCCCAGGGTGTCTCAGGGCCCAACTCTAATGACCTGACCGGTGCGTCGGTCAGAGACCCTGGCTGCTCCCACCCCCCAGCCTATATGTCCTCTCTACAGGACGGCTACGAGGAGCTCAGCCATGAGCAGCTAGAACGCCTCCGACTGGAAATCAGCAACATCAAGAGCAACTACAGACGAGCTACTGTCAGTACTTCATCTAGAATAGTAACTCTGTTTATAAAGCACTTTTCATACATTCCTCTCAAAGCACTAGTAACTGTAGGTGGTGTTTCCTTTGTTTGTCTGTCTGTGCAGGGGGACAGTTTCCCGGTCCACGGTGGCCCCATCAGGCCAGGTCTGCTCCTGTGTCAGGCCCACCTCACCTCAGGCCTGAATGCCACCAGAGCCTCCCTCAGCAAGCAGGACTGGAGGAGGTACACAGACCTGTGAGTAGTACTGCAGTACATCTTTGCCTTCCATAAAAATTTCAATACTTTGATCAATTTCTCAGGAAATCAAAACACCAAATATATACGCATACCCACCAGCCACTGCGGCCCCTCATGATGAGTTCTGTTTTATGGCCCCCAACCCCATCAAAGTTTCCCATCCCTGGTCTAAAGCGTTTTTCTTGTTGTTTTCTGTCTCATCAGGTATGAGTCCTTTGGAGCTGCAGGAGAAGGAACGTCTCAGAGCACAGTGACGTTCAAACACGGCCAAAGAGTAACGCTCGCTTAATGACACGTATGTCTATCTGTTCATTTTGACCTGCTAATTTAATGGTAATTTTGTTGTAATTTAGCCATTGTTGATTTATTTCTTTAATGTATCTTCTACATAATATAAATCCATGCACGCGTATGCATTTAAATGTAAATATGATTGTACACTATGTAAATATGATTGTACACTATGATATGGACATATTGACATTTGATTAATGTTTCCAACTAAATTATCATGGAAAAAACATGTAAAACTGTACAATGTATCACAAATTAAACAATTAGCAATTAACAATTATTAAACAATGTTTATTTTCTGACGTTACACCTACGGCACTGTATAAGTGTGATATCACTAATGCAGAGGCACAGGTTTTCCTGCTAGGAACCAGTAGATCAGGGGTCCTCAATTTCGTTCAGCCGCGTGACACTTAATTTTTTCTTGAGCGCCTGGGACAGTTATAATTTGTACACTGCAAATTGACCGCAAGAAGCCCAAACAGATATTGTATTTGGACCAACCATTGTATTTGGGGGGGACGGGACACCCCAGACAGGACCAACCAGGCAGGATATACAGTGCATTCGGAAAGTATTCAGACCACTTGACTTTTTCCACGTTTTACGTTACAGCCTTTTTCTAAAACTCTCAATCTACACACAATACTCCATAATGACAAAGTGATAACAGGTTTTTGGGGAAAATGTATAAAAAAATAATAATACCTGATGTAAATAAGTATTCAGACCCTTTGCTTTGAGACTCGAAATTGAGCTCAGGTGCATCCTGTTTCCATTGATCATCCTTGATGTTTCTACAACTTGACTGGAGTCCACCTCTGGTAAATTAAATTGATTGGACATTATTTGGAAAGGCACACACTTGACAGTGCATGTCAGAGCAAAAACCAAGCCATGAGGTTGAAGGAATTGTCCGTAGAGCTCAGAGATTAGGATTGTGTTGAGGCACAGATCTGGTGACGGGTACCAAAACATTTCTGCAACTTTGAAGTTCTCCATGAACACAATGGCCTCCATCATTCTTAAACGGAAGAAGTTTGGAACCACCAAGATTCTTCCAAGAGCTGGCCACCCAGCGGCCAAACTGAGCAAGTGGGGGAGAAGGGCCTTGGTCAGGGAGGTGACCAAGTACCCGATGGTCACTCTGACAGAGCTACAGGACAACCATCTCTGCAGGACTCCACCAATCAGGACTTTATGGTAGAGTGGCCATACAGAAGCTACTCCTCAGTAAAAAAGCACATGACAGCCCGCTTGGAGTTAGCCTAAAGGCACCTAAAGGACTCTCAGACCATGAGAAACAAGATTCTCTGGTCTGATGAATCCAAGATTGAACTCATTGGCCTGAATTCCAAACATCACGTATGGAGGAAACTTGGCACCATCCCTATGGTGAAGCATGGTGATGGCATCATCATGCTGTGGGGATGTTTTTCAGCGGCAGGGACTAGGAGACTAGTCAGGATTGAGGCAAAGCAAGTACAGAGAGATCCTTGATAAAAACCTGCTCCAGAGCGCTCAAGACCTCAGACTGGGGCGAAGGTTCACCTTCCAACAGGACAACGACCCTAAGCACACAGTCAAGACAACGCAGGAGTGGCTTCGGGACAAGCCTCTGATTGTCCTTGAGTGACCCAGCCAGAGGTCGGACTGGAACCCGATCGAACATCTCTGTAGAGACTTGATAATAGCTGTGCAGCGACGCTCCCCATCCAACCTGACAGAGCTTGAGAGGATCTGAAGAGAAGAATGGGAGAAACTCCCCAAATACAGGGGTGCCAAGAGTGAGTGTAGCGTCATACCCAAGAAGACTCAAGGCTGTAATCGCTGTCAAAGGTGCTTCAACAAAGTACTGAGTAAAGGGTCTGAAACTTGTGATTTCAGTTTTTTTTTTTATACATTTGCAAAAATTTCTAAACCTGTTTTTGCTTTGTCATTATGGGGTACTGTGTGTAGATTGATGAGGGGAAAAAATAATAAGCAATTTTAGAATAAGGCTGTAACGTAAAACAATGTGGAAAATGTCAGTGGACAGAATACTTTCCGAATGCACTGTAACCCCACCCACTTTCCCAAAGCACAGTACCCACACCACCAGAGGGATATCAACAGACCACCAACTTACTACCCTGAGACAAGGTATAGCCCAAAAAGATCTCCCCCGCCACACGAGCCTGAAAGGGCGCAAGACCCACTCAAGTCGAGTATAGCGAAAAAAGCCTGGCAAGACGGGATGTACCCTTCCTAGGGACAGCATAGAAGAGCACTAGCAAGCCAGTGACTCAGATCCCGTAATAGGGTCAGAGGCAGAGAATCCCAGTGGAGAGGGTAGCTGGCCAGTCAAAGATCGCAACGGTGGTTCGTCACTCCAGTGCCTTGCCGTTCACCTTCACACCCCTGGGCCAGACAACACTCAATCATAGGACCTACTGAAGAGATAGATGAGTCTTCAGTAAAGACAAAATTTGAGACGAAGTCTGCATTTCTTACATGGATCGGCAGACCATTCCATAAAAATGGAGCTCTATAGGAGAAAGCCCTGTCTCCAGCTGTTTGCTTAGAAATTCTAGGAACAATGAGGCCTACGTCTTGTGACCGTAGAGTACGTGTAGGCATGTACAACAGGACCAAATTGGAGAGATAGGTAGCATGTAATGCTTTGTAGGTTAGTAGTAAAACTTTGAAATCAGCCCTAGCCTTATCAGGAAGCCAGAGGCTAGCACTGGAAGTAATATGCTAAAATTTTGGGGTTCTAGTCAAGATTCCATCAGCCGTATGAAGCACTACCTGAACTTTATTTAGTGCTTTATCCAGGTAGCTGGAGAGTATAGCATTACAGTAGTCTAATCTTGAAGTGACAAAAGCATGGATTAGCTTTTCTGCATTATTATTAGACACAAAGTTTCAGATTTGAGTAAATTCAACATAGGAGGGCCAAGCACAGGAAGTAGCTCTTTCAGTAGTTTAGTTAGAATAGAGTCCAGTAGGCCGCTGGAAGGTTTAGAGGCCATTATTATTTTTGTGAATGTGTCGAAAGACACAGGATTAATAAACTTGTGTCTCCATTGATCCGAGATCCTGGCAGTTCTGTGCAGACTCAGGACAATTGAGTTTTGGAGAAATACGCATATTCGAAGAGGTGTCTGTCATTTGCTTTCTAATGATCATGATATTT
Source organism: Brachymystax lenok tsinlingensis (assembly GCA_030435695.1). Lineage (NCBI taxonomy): Eukaryota > Metazoa > Chordata > Actinopteri > Salmoniformes > Salmonidae > Brachymystax > Brachymystax lenok. The sequence continues at coordinate 15,631,429 of CM059799.1, forward strand.
TTGTCTAAGAAGTGAAAGCCACCCTCACTTGGGGAATGCTGCTTTTTAGTTAGTTTTTCAACAGTATCAAAAATACATTCTGGATTGTTTTTATTCTCCTCAATCATGTTGGAAAATTAGGCTGATCAAGCAGCAGTGAGAGCTTTTCGGTATTGCACAGTACTGTCTTTCTAAGCTAGTCGGAAGACTTGCAATTTGGTGGAGCGCCATTCCAATTTTCGGGAAGCTTGTTTCAGAGCTCGAGTATTTTCTGTATACCAGGGAGCTAGTTTTTTTGTGACAAATGTTTTTTGCTTTTAGAGGTGCGACTGCATCTAGGGTATTACGCAAAGTTCAAATCAAATTGTATTTGTCACATGCGCCAAATACAACAGGTGTAGACCTTCCCAGGAAATGCTTATTTACAAGCCCTTAACTATATTTTCTTAACTGCATTGTTGGTTAAGAGAATATTTACAAAATAAATGAAATGTAATTTGTACATGTAGGTAGGGATGAGGATCACTGTGGCAGAAGTCCAGGGTCCAGTTTCAAAGGGAGGTGTTTAGTCCCAGGGTCCGTAGCTTAGTGATGAGCTTTGTGGGCACTTTGGTGTTGAACGCTGAGCTGTAGTCAATGAACAGTGTTCTCACATAGGTGTTCCTTTTGTCCAGGTGGGAAAGGGCCATGTGGAGTGCAATTGCGTCATCTGTGGATCTGTTGGATCTGTGGATCTGAATTGGAGTTGGTCTAGGGTTTCCGGGATGATGTTGTTGATGTGAGCCATGACCAGCCTTTCAAAGCACTACATGGCTACCGACGTGAGTGCTACGGGGCGGTAGTCATTTAGTCAGGTTACCTTTACTTGGACACAGGGACTATGGTGGTCTGCTTGAAACGTAGGTATTATTGTAGGTATTACAGACTTGGTCAGGGAGAGGTTGAAAATGTCAGTGGGTCAGAGCATGCACTGAGTACACGTCCTGGTAACCCATATGACCCCGCAGCCTTGTGAATATTGACCGGAACAGCTGGTGCTCTCATGCATGCTTTAGCGTTGCTTGCCTCGAAGCGGGCGTAAAAGGCATTTAGCCCATCTGGTGGGCTTGCGTCACTGGGCAGCTCGCGGCTGGGTTTTAATTTGTAGTCCTCAATAGTTCGCAAGCCTTGCCACATCTGACAAGCGTCAGAGCCAGTGTAGTAGGATTCAATCTTAGTCCTGTATTGATGCTTTGCTTGTTTTATGGTTCGTCTGAGGGCATAGCGGGATTTCTTATAAGCGTCTGGATAAGTGTCCCGCTCCTTGAAAGCGGCAGCTCTATCTTTTAGCTTGGTGCGGATGTTGCCTGTGATCCATGGCTTCTGGTTGGGATATGTATGTACGGTCACTGTGGGGATGATGTCGTCAATGCACTTTTTGATGAAGCCAGTGACTGATGTGGTGTATTCCTCAATGCCATCGGAGGAATCCCGGAACGTATTCCAGTCTGTGCTAGCAAAACAGTCCTTTAGCGTAGCATCTGCATCATCTGACCACTTCCGTATTGAGCGAGTCACTGGTACTTCCTGCTTTAGTTTTTGCTTGTAAGAAGGAATCAGGAGGATAGAGTTATGGTCAGATTTGCCAAATGGAGGACTGGGGGAGAGCTTTGTACTTGTCTCTGTGTGTGGAGCAAAGGTGGTCTAGAGTTTTTTTCCCTCTGGTTGCACATGTGACATGCTGGTAGAAATGAGGTAAAATGGATTTAAGTTTGCCTGCATTCAAGTCCCCTGCCACTAGGAGCGCCACTTCTGGATTAGCATTTTTTTGTTTGCTTAGACTTCCTTAATATTAGACATCGCGCACTAGCTGTTATTGACAAATAGACACACACCACCCCCCCTCGACTTACTGGAGGTAGCTGTCTTGCCGATGCACGGAAAACCCAGCCAACTGTATATTATCCATGTCGTCGTTCAGCCAAGACTCGGTGAAAAGATATTACAGTTTTTAATGTCCTGTTAGTAGGACAGTTTTGAACGGAACTCATCCAGTTTATTCTCCAGTGATTGCACTTTGACCAATAGAACGGATGGTAGCGGTGGGTTACCCACTTGCCGAATTCTCACAAGGCACTGGGATCTGCGCCCCCCTGCATCTCCGTATTTTCTTCATGTGAATAGCGGGGATTTGGGCCTGGTCCGGGAGCAACAGTATATACTTCATGTCAGACTCATTGAAGAAAGAAATTGCACGATTGGTTAGGAGCCCGTTAAAACGGCAGCCATCCCCTCCGGCGCCATTCTAACAGTTTAGATCCTTGGTTAGGTGGTTAACAGATTTTTGTACTCTGACATCCTTGGGTAGGTAGAGGGAGTCTGGAAGGGCATCTAGGAATCTTTGCGTTGTCCAAGAATTTATAGCGAGGCTCTTGATAATCCTTGGTTGAGGTCGGAGCTAATTATTTGTTGTAAATGAGGAAAAACGTTTAGATCCACAATATCTATTCCATGGGGGAAAAACTTCCAGTGAGATTGCTAAGGCGAACACCGCCACGTTTAGTTTTGCCAGACCTAGATCGAGGCACAGACACGGTCTCAATAAGGAAAACTGAGCTGACCAGACTGACTGTGCTAGGGGCGGACTCTACTAAGCTGGCAGGCTGTTGATAGATAAAATCAGAGCACCCCTCTAGCTAGGATGGAGTCCGTCACTCCTCAGCAGGCCAGGCTTGGTCGTGTTTGTGGGTGAGTCCCAGAAAGAGGCCCAGTTATCTACAATATATATCTTATATATTTTGGGAGGGGCAGAATACACTTTTCAACCAGCGATTGAGTTCTGCGAGTCTGCCAGAGACAATTACTCGATGCCAACATGTCTTTCTAGCTAAATGACATGCCGAGCTATGTTGCGCTTGGTGACCTCTGACTGTTTCATCCTAACATCGTTGAGGCTGACGAGAAAATCTGTTGCCAGCAAGTTGAAGGGTTTTCATCGCTTGAATTACATTTATTCAGCGCCCGCAAAGTAAACACACGCTTGCAAAGCCTGTTACCCACCTGCATACGTCTGAATACCAACTACTGACAAGTGTGTAGGGAAGGCATACATTTCCTAAGTCTGAATCGCCCCATAACACGGATCGAAAGCTGGATTGAATCTAGGCCTTGGGTCTAGAGAGCTCAAAGCTTAAATCATCGCCGTGATTTAAAGTTAACTGGAGCAGCCTCAGACGACACTGCCTGACAGGAACGAAACAAAACTCTCAAGGAGGTATCCAAAGTGCTCTGTGAAGTGTCTGCCAACGTAGTCTCAGGGTTATGCTGCTGTGACTGAAGAGGTCTCAAAGCTCTTCTGATTAGCTGTTACAGTACTTTCTATGCCCTCTAGCTCTTTTCTTTTCCTCTCAAGAGACTTTGGTTCACTTCTGTTCTTTCTGCAGCGCCTTTGGCCTTTTCTCTGGGCTGTAGCTATGAGCTGACTGTACAGTATTGCTGTTGCAAAATCACTCATTGTCCTACACGTTGGCACAGTAGGCTATGACTGCAGTGTTAAATATGGTTAAAATATAGCCTTTTGTCAGTGCAGTCACTGCAGCGCCAGCCATCACCAAGGCTGCAGGAGGGGAGAGAGAGAGAGAGAGAGACACGAGACTGCTAACCCATCACCAGGGGAGCAGAGGGAGGGAGGGAGGGAGAGAGAGAGAGAGAGACAATACTGCTAACCCATCACCAAGGCTGTGGAGGGAGAGAGAGAGAGAGAGACACGAGACTGCTAACCCATCACCAGGGCTGCAGAGGGAGGGAGAGAGAGAGAGAGAGAGACACACGAGACTGCTAACCCATCACCAGGGCTGCAAAGGGAGAGAGAGAGAGAGAGACACGAGACTGCTAACCCATCACCAGGGCTGCAGAGGGAGGGGGAGAGAGAGAGAGAGAGAGAGAGAGAGAGAGACACGAGACTGCTAACCCATCACCAGGGCTGCAAAGGGAGAGAGAGACACGAGACTGCTAACCCATCACCAGGGCTGCAGAGGGAGGGGGAGAGAGAGAGAGAGAGAGAGAGACACGAGACTGCTAACCCATCACCAGGGCTGCAGAGGGAGGGAGAGAGAGAGAGAGAGACACAAGACTGCTAACCCATCACCAGGGCTGCAGAGGGAGGGAGAGAGAGGGAGGGAGAGAGAGAGAGAGACACAAGACTGCTAACCCATCACCAGGGCTGCAGAGGGAGGGGGAGAGAGAGAGAGAGACACGAGACTGCTAACCCATCACCAGGGCTGCAGAGGGAGGGAGAGAGAGAGAGAGACACAAGACTGCTAACCCATCACCAGGGCTGCAGAGGGAGGGAGAGAGAGAGAGACACAAGACTGCTAACCCATCACCAGGGCTGCAGAGGGAGGGAGAGAGAGGGAGGGAGAGAGAGAGACACAAGACTGCTAACCCATCACCAGGGCTGCAGAGGGAGGGGGAGGGGGAGAGAGAGAGAGAGACAAGACTGCTAACCCATCACCAGGGCTGCAGAGGGAGGGAGAGAGAGAGAGAGGAGACTGCTAACCCATCACCAGGGCTGCAGAGAGAGAGAGGAGACAGCTTTACATTGGATACATGTAGAAACTTAGAGCTACAAAATGGTATATCATACACTGCATCTGAGGAATAATGGGAAAGTAGTTATGCTTGAAAGTTCATAAACTTGTAACTTCACTTTTGAGAAAATGTTTTGGTACACCTACTGGAGAGCTCTTCTTTGTCTATGTAACAGTATAGCTTCTGTCCCTCTCCTCGCCCCGCCTGGGCTCGAACCAGGGACCCTCTGCACACATCAACAACAGCCACCCTTGAAGCATCGTTACCCATCGCTCCACAAAAGCTGCGACCCTTGCAGAGCAAGGGGTACAACTACTTCAAGGTTTCAGAGCGAGTGACGTCACCGATTGAAATGCTATTAGCTAACTAGCCATTTCACACCGGCTACATCTACACCCATTCAGCATCGTTCACACCCTCTTAAGCCTTAACCCCACCCATCTCTTTAAGGATTCACGTGAGGCCATGTGCTGAACAGAGTGAGTAAGGTAGTGTAGCAAACAACCAAAGATTTCAAGACTAAAAGTTAGAAACTAATAACCTACTAAAAGGGAAAACCTCCAGGTAAAAATACACTTGATCTATTGGCCTATATCCTAATGTGACTTTGGTGCAGGTCATGTTGTTCTTCACATTGCCATCTCTGGTAAACACACACTCATTTTGCAGTTTTAAAGCTAATTTCCTATAATTAAAAATAATTATAATCACAGGTTTCAACGTGAACATATATATTTTTTTACATTTTAATTACAGAAAATTAGATTGAAAACAGCTAAATTCTCAGCCTCATGGCAGAATAGCATATATAGCTAAAAAACTGCAAATATTTCTCTGCCCCATGGCAACAAAAAAATACACCCTTCCCTAAAAAAAGGGGTCCCTGTGACACTGAATGTAGACTGTTCTGTCCCGTGAACGTGGTGCATTCTGGTTCAAATGAGAACAGAGATATAGATGTACCCACAAGGCCACTGGGTGGCTTTGTGTGTCCAAATCAATCTTTGTTCATTCTGTCCTCCCGACTGTATACAGCTACAAACTAAGACAACATCTGTGGCCAAGGCCATAGAAATTCCCTCCCTCCCTCCCAACCACCCACCCTCACATAGGACACAATTCTGTCAAATGGAAGAGGACACATCTCTGTCAGATGGAAGAGCACAAACAGCTTTAAAAATGGGTTAATATAACTAAATAAACCGTGTGATCCAAAAAACAGCGCCCAGGGCAATGTTGTTCGTTTGTCACAAGAAGCCACCTCCTACCCCACAGAGCCAAGCTTTTTCAAAGTAATCCCAAAAGCAGGCTTTGTTTTTCAATAAAGTGCCTGGTCTATTTCCCAGCATCAATAAGCAACACTCATTGAATTAGTTCCTGAGGAATACAACAAACTGAGTACAAAACAACAAACCCGTTTGACATGACTACTGGGAAAAGGCGGAGAAGCGATTCCAGAATAGCACACACACACACAGAGAGAGAGAGAGACATGGGACTATTTTAAAACTGTTACCTTTATGACAGGCATACTCCCTGACACACTGAAGCAATACGGTGTGACAGGTTCAAAATGTCTCCCAGGCAGACAATCAAACAGGCTATAAATAAAGAGAAGACTCACGTCTTTGCCTGAGACTCCTTTGAAGCTTTGAAGATGAGAACACACGTTGGTGTGCGTGTGTGATCAGGTTAGAACGGCTTGAGATTATAACAGAATCCGAGTGGAAAGACACTTGTGGAGACCGTTGAGTTGGTTGTTTGAGTGAGCTTTATAAGTACGCCTAAACTGTTAAAGCTGCAATGTGGAACTTTTTGGGTGGCCCGACCAAATTCACATAGAAATATGAGTTAGATCTATCACCCATTGAAAGCAAGTCTAAGAAATTATAGATCTGTTCTATTTGCGCTATTTCTATGCTTCCTTGCTTAAGTTTCATTTTTCTTTTGGTTTTGTGCACCATCTTCAAACAACTGAAAATACAATGTTTTTGGTTATGGAAAACATGGAACAATGATTCTCTACACTATACTTGGTTGTTTTGTTACAAACTGAAATTAGGCAAACTATTAGAATTTCAGCAACCAGGAAATGGCAGATCGATTTCTGCATAGTGCATGTTTAATATTATTCCCCAATTGACCAATGCTAAGAAAAATAGGAAGACCAACTAAACTAGGCCTACATACTGGGAGGAATATTTCAACCAATGTCTTCAATAGACGTCTTGGCACCCACACACCAGACTATGTGCAACATTCAGCCACAGACTCAGGTCCTATGCACAAATATTTTTTTGTACTTATTTTAGTATTCCAAACAATCATCTTATTTATTCTAGGGACAGTATGGCATCCCTCCAGGTAGATCATTTGAGATGGATAATTAGGAAATAAATAACACTGAGGGTGTAGATCAAATTAAGCTCTGAATAATATATCTGTATCCTGATTCTCTTTAAAAAGAGAAGCTTCCTCTCTCTGATAATGATATCATTTGGCCCTGTTAATTCTGCTGCCCTATGGCCACAGAGATTGGGATTGGTACATACATTTTTTGACTTAAATTAGTTATATATAGTCATTGGTTTTGAATATCATGTATTAATAACACTGTATAGCTTCAGAATCTAGGTTGTTGAGTTACTGTTTAAAAGTGGGCTATAGAGGAGTGTTCATTAGTACACACCGTAGCAAAACATTTTGCAATGGAAAACATTTTGCAACGAAAGCGTTTCTTATTGGACAAATTCAGGGTAGTCTCTCCCTGTTTCGACCTGTTTACTCCAATTTCTGTTCCAAACCATAACTGAGAACATGTTCCACATAACTCCAAGATTGGTGCCCTCAAGCAAAATATTGATTGGAGGGAGAGCTAAGAATGGAGCCGGCCATGGTATCAACATCAATAACAAATAATCTCTCCAATGAGAAGACGGAATTGATCAAATGTGTTAAGAAGTAAAGCATTTCAAAGCAAACGTACACTCGGAGGTAGAAAAACTAAATTAGAAACAATGGCAGTCAAAGAAGAAAAGTATTGTGGAACTTGGGCCCAAAGGCGCCCCTACTTTAACGTTTCCAGATTTGTCAAATGACTAAAGTAGGATGGCAGTTAGTCAATAAAGCCCAGGGGATGGCAGAGTAGTATTAAATAGAAATTACAGGCAGTAGAAATGTGTTTTCCAAGGTTTGGTTGTGGTTGGCCATCCTGGGCACCTCTCTGCCTGTCAGAGTGTGTCCCAATAATATCTCATTCTTCTTGAAGGCTGCACTCCTCACTTCCCTTCATGGATTTGAAAGGAAATTACTGGCAAATGAAAACTCCCTCTTACCCGTTCCAACAACAATCCAGTATTTGTACATTTCTGGGATGTAATGAGCGAGTGTACACTTCAGGAGGCAGGATAGATATTTGGGACGTACCCTAGGTGTAGTGAGGGGGTTAGTGAGCGTGCTATGGAGAAAAGTGCTTCCCATCACATCAGTGCCACCCTTAATCAGATTTGATTAGTGTTGCCTGCTTTAAGGGGAGAGTAGCTGACCCCCGCTGTGCTGAGCCCTTTAACAGCTTTCACACACAGCACGACCGCTCACAACTTCACACGAGATGAGCAAAGGCTTCACTCACAGGTGAGGCCAGGGTGAACTCACAATATCTCCTTTCAGTGTCTGGGGATAAGTGTGTTTTAGTACTAATTTGGCATGTCATAGATTTCTGATCGCTCAATTTGTGCTGCACTTCAGACTATGACACTGAGACTATGACACTGAGTAGGGATTTTTGCCTTCTGGCAATTTGTAAGGTACAGATGAAATGCATTGTATTGTGTATTAGTAACCTTTGACACTTGGTGAAACAAATATTGTTTTAAAAGATCATTATTTCAACTTCACTGAAAAGCAATAACATCCTGGGAGAGCCATGACCTGCCTGAGCTCCTGAGGAAAAGCATAGAGAGCAAGAGACAAAGACAATACAAAAAAACAGAGCAAACTACAATGCTATTTGGCGCTAAACAGAGCGTACACAGTGGCAGAATACCTAACCACTGTGACTGACCCAAAATTAAGGAAAGCTTCGACCATGTACAGACTCAGTGAGCATTGCTATTGAGAAAGGCAGCCGAAGGCAGACCTGGCTCTCAAGAGAAGACAGGCTATGTGCACACTGCCCAAGAAATGGAGGTGGAAACTGAGCTGCACTTCCTAACCTCCTGCCAAATGTATGACCATATTAGACACATATTTCCCACAGACCCACAAAGAATTCAAAAACAAATCCAATTTTGATAAACTCCCATATCTATTGGGTGAAATAACACAGTGTGCAATCACAGCAGCAAGATGTGGGCAACCAGTGAAGAACAAACACCCTTGTAAATACAACCTATATTTATTTTTATAAACATTTTCCCTTTTGTACTTGCACATCATGACAACACTGTATATAGACATAATTACATATTTTATTTTGGAACTTTTGAGCGTAATGTTTACTGTTAATTTTTTTGTTTATTTCACTTTTGTTTAATATCTATTTCACTTGCTTTGGAAATAAACATGTTTCCCCTGCCAATAAAGCCTCTTGAATTGAAATTAAGAGAGAACGAGAGAGAACATGGCAAGATGGTGCCCGGCAGAGATGGTCGCCTCGCTTCAGGTCCTTTGTTTTTTTTATGTATTATCTCTTACATTGTTAGCCCAGGAAATCTCAAGTGTTATTACATACAGCCGAGAAGAACTATTGGATATAAAAGCGATGACAACTTGCCAACATTACAACCAGGAATACGTCTTTCCCGAAGCGGATCCTTTGTTCGGACCTCCACCCTGGACATGGAATCTTATCCCAGAGGCCGACCCAAAACAACGCGGTCGCCGCAGGAGGCATGCATCGCGCCGACAGAAACAAACATCTCTCTGGTAAAAAAAGAAGGGTGGAGTGTATGCCTTATGATTAACGACGCATGGTGTAATCACAACAACATACAGGAACTTAAGTCCTTTTGTTCACCTGACCTAGAATTCCTTATAATCAAATGCCGACCGCATTATCGTCCAAGATAATTCTCTTTGATTATAGTCACAGCCCAAGCAGATACCTTGTCGGCCCTGAAAGAACTTCACTAGACTTTATGTAAAATGAAAACCATACATCCTGAGGCTGCATTTATTGTAGCCGGGGATTTTAACAAAGCTAACCTAAGAACGAGACTTCCTAAATTCTATCAGAAAATCGAATGCGCGACACGGGCTGATAGCATTCTGGATCATTGATACTCTAACTTCCGCGATGCATACAAGGCCCTCCCCCGCCCTGCCTTCGGCAAATCTGACCATGACTCCATTTTGTTGCTCCCAGCCTATAGACAGAAACTAAAACAGGAAACGTCCGTGCTCAGGTCAATACAACGCTGGTCTGACCAATCGGATTCCACGCTTCAGGATTGCTTCGATCACGGGACTGGGATATGTTCCGGATAGCCTCAGACAACAACATTGATGTATACGCTGACTCGGTGAGCGAGTTTATTAGCAAGTGCATCGGAGATGTCGTACCCACTGTGACTATTAAAACCACCACTTTTAATTATGGCAAGGCGACTGGAAACATGACCGAATACAAACAGTGCAGCTATTCCCTCCGCAAGGCAATCAAACAAGCAAAGCGTCAGTATAGAGACAAAGTAGAGTCGCAATTCAACAGCTCAAACACGAGACCTATGTGGCAGGGTCTACAGTCAATCACGGATTACAAAAAGAAAACCAGCCCCGCGTCGGACATCGACGTCTTGCTCCCTGACAAAATAAACAACTTATTTCATCGCTTTGAGGACAATATAGTGCCACTGACACCAAAGCCTGTGGGCTCTCCTTCTCCATGGCCAACGTGAGTAAAACATTTAAATGCGTTAACCCTCGTAAGGCTGCCGGCCCAGACAACATCCCTAGCCGCGTCCTCACACCAGCTGGTTGGAGTGTTTACGGACATATTCAATCAATCCCTATCCCAGTCTGTTGTCCCCACATGCTTCAAGATGGCCACCATTGTTCCTGTTCCCAAGAAAGCGAAGGTAACTGAACTGAATGACTATTGCTCCGTTGCACTAACTTCTGTCATCATGAAGTGCTTTGAGAGACTAGTCAAGGAGCATAACACCTCCACCCTACCTGATACCCTAGACCTACTCCAATTCGCTTACTGCCCCAATTGGTCCACTGACAACAGCCCCTCTTCAACTTCAGGAGGCTGAAGAAATTTGGCTTGACACCCAAAGCACTCACAAACTTTTACAGATGCACAATCTAGAGCATCATGTCAGGCTGTATCACCACCTGGTACGGCAACTGCACCGCCCTCAACCGCAATGCTCTCCAGAGGGTAAAAAAAAAGATAATCAAGGACAACAACCACCCGAGCCACTGCCTGTTCACCCCACTATCATCCAATAGGCGGGGTCAGTACAGGTGCATGAAAGCTGGGACCGAGAGTCTGAAAAACAGCTTCTATCTCAAGGCCATCAGACTGTTAAACAGCCATCACTAACATAGAGGCTGCTGTCAACATACAGACTCAAATCTCTGGACACTTTAATAAATGGACTTAATAAAGGTATCATTAATCACCTTAAATAACGCCTACTTTAATAATGTTTACACATCCTACATCACTCATCTCATATGTATATACTGCTCTATACCATCTACAGCATCTTGCCTATGCTGCACAGCCATCGCTCATCCATATCTTTATTTGTACATATTCTTACTCATCCCTTACATTTGTGTGTATAAGGTAGTTGTTGTGAATTTGTTAGATTACTTGTTAGATATTACTGCATTAGAAGCACAAGCATTTCTCTACACTCGCATTAACATCTGCTAACCATGTGTATGTGACGAATAAAATTTGATTTGATCGATAGTGAGTGAGACAGAGAAAAAACAAGAGAATGAGAGAGAGAACGAGGGAGGGTGGCACAGGAGGAAGAGGTGGGAGGGAGGAGGGCACTCTGTCGCTCTATTATCCACTTATTACCAGAGGCACATCAGAGCCATCAGCCACTGTGACTAATCCACTTAACAGCCCAACAGGCCTGATCAGGCCAGCACCACAGTACAGGGACAAATGGAGTGTATTCCGGGGTGACCTGCTGCTTAAATATAAACTCTATGTGTGTGCGTATGTGTGTGTGTGTGAGTGTGAGTGCGAGAAAGATGTTGTATGCTGACACAAATACCAAACTATGTGAAAATGACCAGGGAAATCATCTTCCATTCACAGATGAACAGTCTTCCCTCAGGAGTCTATGGACAGAATGGAACATTGTCCAGACAGACTCCATTGGGTCCAGCCACAGAGTGGTAAATGGCTTGAGATTCCCTCACAGAGGAGCGAGTGTGTGTATGAGGGAGAGTTCAGCGTGGAGGGAGAGGGGACCGCTGTCACCTATGTAAAGAATAGTAAATAATAAATATGCCCAAACACAGCAGAGTATGTACAACCAGCCAGCGAGACCAGGGCCTCACTGCCGCTCATCTCACGCTCTCTTTCCGTCTCGCTCTCATCTGTGGAAGAACTCTGATCCAAGAGACTTCCACGTACAGTACATAGGGAAGTCTCACCAATTCTTCAAAATCGACTGTATAGAAAGCCATATCAACAATACATGTTGCAGTATGGGTATCTTGTGTGACAGGAGATTTGGTGGCATGGACCAAATATAATAACCAGCTCATACTATACTGAACAAAAATATAAACGCAACATGTAAAGTGTTGGTCCCATGTTTAATAAGCTGAAATAAAAGATCCCAAAAATGTTCCATACTCATAAAAAGCTTATTTCTCTCAAATTTTGTGCACGAATTTGTTTACATCCCTGTTAGTGAGCATTTATCCTTTGCCAAGATAATCCATCCACCTGACAGGTGTGGCATATCAAGAAGCTGATTAAACAGCATGATCATTACACAGATGCACCTTGTGCTGGGGACAATACAAGGTCAATCTAAAATGTGCAGTTGTCACACAACACAATGCCACAGATGTCTCAAGTTTTGAGGGAGCGTGCAATTGGTGTGCTGACTGCAGGAATGTTCACCAGAGCTGTAGCCAGATAATTGAATGTTAATTTCTCTACAATAAGCCGCCTCCAACGTTGTTTTAGAGAATTTGGAAGTACGTCTAACCGGCCTCACAACCGCAGACCACGTGTAACCATGCCAGCCCAGGACCTCCATATCTGGCTTCTTCACATGCGGGATGGTCTGAGACCAGCCACCTGGACAGCTGATGAAGATGTGGGCTTGCACAATGAAATAATTTTTGCACAAATTGTCAGAAACCGTCTCAGGGAAGCTCATCTGCATACTCATCATCCTCAACAGGGTCTTTACCTGACTACAGTTCGACGTCATAACCGACTTCAGTGGGCAAATGCTCACCTTCGATGGCCACTGGCACGCTGGAGAAGTGTGCTCTTCACGGATTAATCCCAGTTTCAACTCTACCTGGCTGGCGTTGTGTGAGTCGAGCGGTTTGCTGATGTCAACGTTGTGAACAGAGTGCCCCATGGTGGCGGTGGGGTTATGGTACGGGCAGGAATAAGCTACGGACAACGAACACGATTGCATTTTATCGATGGCAATTGGAATGCAGAGATCCCAAGGCCCATTGTTGTGCCATTCATCCGCCGCCATCACCTCATGTTTCAGCACTAAAATGCACAGCCCTACGTCGCAAGGATCTGTATACAATTCCTGGAAGCTGAAAATGTCCCAGTTCTTCCATGGCCTGCATACTCACCAGACATGTCACCCATTGAACATGTTTGGGATGCTCTGGGTCGCAGTGTACGACAGCGTGCTCCAGTTCTCTACTTTGTTTTTTAAGGTATCTGTGACCGACAGATGCATATTTATAGTCCCAGTCATGTGAAATTCATAGATTAGGGCCTAATTCATTTATTTCAATTGACTGATTTCTTTATATGAAATATAACTCAGTAAAATCTTAGAAATTGTAGCATGTTGTGTTTATATTTTTGTTCAGTGTAGATAAAGACATGGAAAATGCAACACGAGAGGTCAGTTTCCTTAAATCTTTAATGTAAACAGCAGGTTGAGGGGCTTTCAAACCTAGAGATGAACATCTGAATGTATTAAATAGGGAAAATAATAAATCATATTACAAATTTTGACTCATGATTCACTTTTAAATTACATTTACATGAACCTCCAAATTGACGGCCACATAGTTCTTGAAAACAAACAGAGAAAAACTTACCTTTACTAAAAACGCAAACATCCCCAATACTGACTACTTGGCAGCATCACAAATATCACTAATTTACACCATCAGCTTAACAAAGTTTTTTTTTGTTGCTCAATATTGCTTTGAAATGTTACAGCAGCCTGATCGAACAGTATCAAGTTGGAGGAAAGAGAGATGTGTATGTCTGAGCAAGCATGTATTACAGTTGTGTTTGTTTGGGTATACATCATGGTCAAAGCAGCCGTGATATAGGATAGAAGACTTCAGGAACTTCAGAGGCAGTTTCCCGTATTGTATAACAGTGTCAGGTTTTAGAATGACACACGTATTGTAACAGTCTACACAGTATGTGAAGTATGCAGTAAGATACCTGGGAGAAAAGTGTTAATACACAATTCATCATCTTAAATACACTTGATCCTTTCTTCCTCTCAGAGACATTAGCTGCCACGTAAGTGTGAATGGGAGACCGAGCCTGCGTCTGAAATGGCACCCTATTCCCTATGTAATGCGCATCTTTATTCCCTATAAAGTGCACTAAACGTAGTGCACTATATAGGGAATAGCGTGCCATTTTGGACACACACAGAACGTTGGAGAGCTAAAGACTAACGTCCCCAGCACTTCTTTATATTTTTATAAAACGCCACACCTCTCATCCAACAGTCTGTAGAAAATCAACAAAACGAAAAAGTACAACCAAGCGTTTATCAAAGAGAGTTTCTACAACAAACTCCAAGCAAATGGCAGATTCTTCAGTGAAGGAGGAGTGAAGAGTGAGCAGGGTTGAGGTGAGAAGAACACTGTGAAGACATCTTGGAGAGTGATGACCAAACAACAACGTTTAGAGAACGTTGAGAATGTTAGAACATCTCTGGTTTAAAGGACCCATATGGATGCTTCCTGGTTTGGCCTCCATGGTAACGTGATGATTCAGTCAGTGGGCCACCTAGTGCCGCAAAGAGTCATTAAGCGCCGCAAACTTATTAAATCGCACCCTTTAATTCAAAAAGGAAGTTTAGCAAGTATAGCAAGAAGAAAGGAAACTAGTTCAATAGAATCCTTTTTCTGTCACTCATAATTTTCATCGTCATTCATTTCTTTTTCTTTTTTTCATTTGCCGTTTTAGGAAAGAGGGTTGGTTGGTCCAGTACAGTAGCTAGGGGATTTTGATCAGTTGGTTGGTCCAGTACAGTAGCTAGGGGATTTTGATCAGTTGGTTGGTCCAGTACAGTAGCTAGGGGATTTTGATCAGTTGGTTGGTCCAGTACAGTAGCTAGGGGATTTTGTTCAGTTGGTTGGTCCAGTACAGTAGCTAGGGGATTTTGTTCAGTTGGTTGGTCCAGTACAGTAGCTAGGGGATTTTGATCAGTTGGTTGGTCCAGTACAGTAGCTAGGGGATTTTGATCAGTTGGTTGGTCCAGTACAGTAGCTAGGGGATTTTGATCAGTTGGTTGGTCCAGTACAGTAGCTAGGGGATTTTGATCAGTTGGTTGGTCCAGTACAGTAGCTAGGGGATTTTGATCAGTTGGTTGGTCCAGTACAGTAGCTAGGGGATTTTGATCAGTTGGTTGGTCCAGTACAGTAGCTAGGGGATTTTGATCAGTTGGTTGGTCCAGTACAGTAGCTAGGGGATTTTGATCAGTTGGTTGGTCCAGTACAGTAGCTAGGGGATTTTGATCAGTTGGTTGGTCCAGTACAGTAGCTAGGGGATTTTGATCAGTTGGTTGGTCCAGTACAGTAGCTAGGGGATTTTGATCAGTTGGTTGGTCCAGTACAGTAGCTAGGGGATTTTGATCAGTTGGTTGGTCCAGTACAGTAGCTAGGGGATTTTGATCAGTTGGTTGGTCCAGTACAGTAGCTAGGGATTTTGATCAGTTGGTTGGTCCAGTACAGTAGCTAGGGGATTTTGTTCAGTTGGTTGGTCCAGTACAGTAGCTAGGGGATTTTGATCAGTTGGTTGGTCCAGTACAGTAGCTAGGGGATTTTGATCAGTTGGTTGGTCCAGTACAGCAGCTAGGGGATTTTGATCAGTTGCAGTCATAAACAAAGTCATAGTTGCTAGGCTCCTTGGGAATTGGGGGAGGGGCCTCTGGAATCTGGATGTTCTCCAGATCGAGGAGGCGGAGCTTCATCTCCATGGAGAGCAGGGTGTCCATGTCTGACTTGGTGAAGTCACTGGTCATCTCCTTTCCCAGGAGGGCGTTCAGACCATCTGTCCACACACAGTACTGAGGAGAGACAGGAGAGGATGAGTACACACACACGTCGTGCTGTAGAATGGATAAACTCCATTGACTTCCTCTCAGTCCATCTCTGAAACCTGTCATTGGCTGAGTGACTGTGCCAACTGCTCAGTGCTTACCTCATGCTTGTCCGGAGCGATGAAGTTTAAATACTCATCTGACTCGTAGAGGACGGAGAAGGCCAGCTCCAGAACCTCCTGTAGCGAGAGAGGGGGAGAGAGAGAGACAGGGAGGGAGAGAATGTGGGAGTGAGAGTGACAGGGGTAGTTAAGGAGGGAGAGAGAGCGGGGAGAAAGGGAGGAGGGGAAGGGAGAGAAGGAGAGAGAGACAGAGGGAGTTCAAATGTAGCACTGTCACTAACATGCTAATGAGCTCCTCTCCACTCCAGTGTGTGCGTCCCTCCCACTGTGCCTCTTTAACACGTTCTCTCCCCAGCCTCTCTTTAACACGTTCTCTCCCCAGCCTCTCTTTAACACGTTCTCTCCCCAGCCTCTCTTTAACACTTTCTCTCCCCAGCCTCTCTTTAACACGTTCTCTCCCCAGCCTCTCTTTAACACGTTCTCTCCCCAGCCACTCCAGCACCAGATGGTTTGGCTGTCATGTGTCTGCCAGCCCCACATGCTGGGTGCCAGGGGACAGGGGACGGGACACACCGAGCAGGGGACAGCTAGGGGACAAACTGGGACGCAAAGGCACTTTGAGACGTACGGTTATCCAACACAGGAGAAAAGTTGCCCCTAGAGTCTAGCTCAATCCTTAGAGGGAAAACTCACAAAAGCTGACTTTGCATCAGTTCATTGTGTTCTCCACACTGGTCAGAAGTACACAGGGGAACGCAAACAATGAGTCACTCAGAGGAGGAATGTATAAGGACACCTGAGAGAGTTCCACACAGAGAACACTGAAGGAGAGCTGATGTCTCATTTGTTCAAATCTGTTACGGCTCCTTTGAAACAGATGTCTCTCGCTTGTCATCAAATGCTGCAGAACTAATAAAAAATTCTGTAGCATATGGCACGCAACCACATAGATGGTGGAAGCGCATTGATCCAGAGCACCTACTGTATGTGTATCCTAGTACTATGGGACATGTTGTATTTGATTCAACACAATAGGTCAATCCAATAGGCCTGAGAGACAGATATTTCTGAACTGTACCTTAGCTTTCCATCTCCCAGGCCCAGTATACTGTAGAGGGATGCCGCGTCCCAAATGGCACCCTGTATAGTGCACTTTTTTGACCAAAGCCCATAGGGAATAGGGTGCCATTAGAGACGAATCCTAGGTCTATGGCTGTACTGCCCGTGACCACAGAGGTTACTTTTTCTGTCTTACAACTTGACTAATGAATGTTGCTCAGCTCGTGTTCCCATTCAAACAGCCCAAACAAGGTCCAGTCATCCATCCAGCCAGCCAGCCAGCCCACAGACCTGTAGGCCCATTCTTTCAGACACCAGATTTATCGACAGAGTAATAAAGGTCCAGGCGAGGGAGGAGCAGTGCTCCTTTGTCTTCAAGGCTATATTTACAGGACCTAATCTGTCAGTGTCAGCAGAATGTATTGGTTTCTAGTCACTACTGAGACAGGACCTGCGGAGGCTGGGGCTGGGCTTTCGTACCAGCAGACAGGCTGGCAGGACTGAACACAGCTATTTCACCTTGGTTAAGATGTCTATACATAGAAGATATAGAGGGATTTGGGTTTAACTAGGCTGGCATGTCAACATCTACGTTGATGGTGGGTTAATATACCTTGATATTGAGCTGGCTATCATGTTATCATATAAGGCACAGATACACTGACATATTTCTATTTATTTTATTTAACTAGGCAAATCAGTTAAGAACAAATTCTTATTTACAATGACGGCCTAAGCCGACCAAACCCTCCCTTAACCCGGATGATGCTGGTCCAATTGTGCGCCGCCCAATGGGACTCCCGATCATGGCCAGTTGTGATACAGCCCGGGATTGAACCCGGGTCTGTAGTGACGGCTCTAGCACTGCGATGCATTGCCTTTGACTGCTGTGCCACTCAGGAGCCCTATAATGTACTGTTATATAACGCACAGATACACAGACATAAAGTGGCGTGAAAAATTATTTGCCCTCTTTCTGATTGTCTCTATTTTTGCACATTTTTGATACTGAATGTTATCAGATCCTCAACCAAAACCTAATATTAGATAAAGAGAACCGGAGTTTACAAATAACAAAAACAAGATGTACTTATTTTATTTATTTAATTAACCACGTTATGCAGCACCCAATTCCCCTGTGTGAAAAAGTAATTGCCGCCTTACACTCAATAACTGGTTGTGCCACCATTAGCTGCAATGACTGCAACCAAAATGTAATGCTTCCTGTAGTTGTTGATCAGTCTCTCACATCACTGTGGAGGAATTTTGGCCCACTCTTGCATGCAGAAGTGCTTTAACTCAGTGAAAGTTGTTGGTTTTCAAGCAGGAACTTCTCGTCTCAAGTCCTGCCACAACATCTCAATTGGGATTAGGTCTGGACTTTGACTAGGCCATTCCAAAACTTCAAATTTGTTGCTTTTTAACCATTTTCATGTAGACTTAACTGTGTGTTTTGGATCATTGTCTTGTTGCATGAACCAGCTGCGCCTGGAAGAGTGGGTCAAAATTCCTCCACAGCGACGTGAGAGACTAAACAACAACTACAGGAAGCATTACATTTTGGTTGCAGTCATTGCAGCTAATGGTGGCACAACCAGTTATTAAGTGTAAGGCGGAAATTACTTTTTCACACAGGGGCATTGGGTGTTGGATAACTTTGTTTATGATAAAAATGAAATAAGTTTGTAATTGTTGTGTTATTTGTTCCCTCAGGTTCCCTTTATCTAATATTAGGTTTTGGTTGAAGATCTGATAACATTCAGTATAAAAAATATGCAAAAGTAGAGAAAATTTAGAAAGGGGGCAAATACTTTTTCACAGTACTGTAAACTGTACTGTTATATAAGGCACACAGACACAGACAGATACTGTTATAAAAGGCACACAGACACAGATGGATAATGTGATATAAGACACAGAAACACAGACAGATACTGTACGCACACTCACCTTGTTCTGCTTCAGAGCTCCCTTCTCCTTCATGTGAGGACAGTCCTTACCAGTGACCACTGCTTTGATATCGGCCACAGGCACTACGGGAGGAGGAAGAGAGGAACATCAACATTTAGTGTATTCTGTTGACACGCTACATTAACTACTAACAACGTCAGTAACCACCATCTTCATCAGACACAGAGCAGTACTTGTGTTGCTCACATTTTTCCTGTAGAAGGTCATGGGGCACCTCTCCCTGAGGGCTCTCCTCCAGATCTCCATAGTGCAGGACTTTATGGTTCGGAGACAGTCGACAGTACCAGAACTTATCTATGGATGGAGAGAGAGAGAGAGAGAGAGAGAGAGAGAGAGAGAGAGAGAGAGAGAGAGAGAGAGAGAGAGAGAGAGAGAGAGAGAGAGAGAGAGAGAGAGAGAGAGAGAGAGAGAGAGAAGGGGGGGGTTAGGGTTAATACTATCAAAATAACAAATCAGTGTATGATGACGGAGGAAAGGACCAGCATAAAGGCCAACAAACCTGGTGAAACGGACACTAATACACCTAGATTCTGTATGCACTGTATAGAGAAGAACCACCCTAGATTCTGTATGTACTGTATAGAGAAGAACCACCCTAGATTCTGTATGTACTGTATAGAGAAGAACCACCCTAGATTCTGTGGTGTGTGACGATCTCATGGGCTGTGGTGTGTGATGATCTCATGGGCTGTGGTGTGTGATGTTATCATGTGTCTGAGGTGGCTAGCGTGACTGATAGCACCCGGCACTGGGGTGCTATCGCACGCTGGGCAGTTGGGGCCGGCTGGCACACAGGCTGGCATGCCTGGGCACTGTGGGCAGGCCTCCCGTACGGCAAGGCCTGGCACTTTATTCTCTACCCATTATGCACGTCCCTGGAAGAGCAAAACTAGGCTGGGGACCAGGGAGGTTTGGTTGGCGCTTGCATGGACGACACAGTCCAAATCCTAATTGCTGAGAATAGACATTTGGCAGCAGGGAGGCTGGCGCTGGTCTGTGGGGAGTGGCTGTGTCGTGCCTAGTGTAGTGGTGGTGTGTGAAGAAAGACTGACTGCTTAGGGAGCAGAGAGAGAGGAGAGAGCGAGAAAGAGGAGAGAGAGCAAGAGAGAAAGGTAGAGAGAGAGGTAGAGAGAGCAAGAGAGAGAGGTAGAGAGGTAGAGAGAGGTAGAGAGAGAAAGAGAGAGAGAGGTAGAGAGAAAGAGAGAGGTAGATAGAGAGAGAGGTAGAGAGAGAGAGAGAGAAAGAGGAGGGAGCACGAGGGACGAGAGAGAGAGAGAGAGCGCAAGGGACGAGAGAGAGAGAGAGAAATAAAAAAGAGAGTGAAAGAGGAGAGAGAGAGAGGATTTAGACTGGAGATATCTAGCCTCCAGACAGAATGCTGCTCAGATTGTTATTGTTTCTGTTTCCTCAGCTGTTGAGATACAACTCATCTCCAATTCATCATTTATTTCTTAGCTACATAATGTACTAAGAAAATATATTTTTTTATGATTTTGGATGCACTATGTAAACATATATAAGTATCTGTATTTGCCACATACAGTAGGCATCTGTACTTGAAAGACAGGGGCCCCAGACTGATGCTGTTTGTCAGCTACAGTGCCTTCAGAAAGTATTCACACCCCTTGATTTATTCCACATTTTGTTGTGTTACAGCCTGAATTCAAAAATGATTAAATATATTTTTTTCCATCACCAACATACACACACAATACCCCATAATGACAAAGTGAAAACAATGTTTTTAGAACTTTTGCAAATTTATTAAATGTTTTATACAGAAATATCTAATTTTCATAAGTATTCACACCCCCATGTCAATACATGTTAGAATCACATTTGGCAACGATTACAGCGGTGAGTTTTTCAGTGACACAAAATCTAAATTTAATCAATTTTAAATTCAGGCTGTAAAACAAATAAATGTGGAAAAAGTCAAGGGGTGGTAATACTTTCTGAAGGCACTGTAGATACTCAGCTTTTAGAGATTCCCTAATGTTCTGGCCTCACACTTGGCGATTTGTATACGTATATTGAAATATGATTTGAGAGGAGTCCTTTAGGGATGAAGCACTTGGAAAGTGCCGGGTGGAGGTGTGGATCTGCAGTTCTACTAATTCTTCAGTTGTGCTCACTACAGTGTGGTGGCAGACAGCCAACTGCCCACAGGCCCTGGGCTGGGACCACAGCACTTCCAGGGTACCTCAACAATACGGAACCTGTGTGTGCATGCATGTGAGAGAGCGAGAGAGAGACAGAAGCGGTTTATGTCTGTGTAGGGGAGAGACGGAGGAGGACAGAGAGAGACAGAAGCGGTTTATGTCTGTGTAGGGGAGAGACGGAGGAGGACAGAGAGAGACAGAAGCGGTTTATGTCTGTGTAGGGGAGAGACGGAGGAGGACAGAGAGAGACAGAAGCGGTTTATGTCTGTGTAGGGGAGAGACGGAGGAGGACAGAGAGAGACAGAGTCTGTTCTCGGGTGGGGAGATTTAATCCTCTCCGGCTGTGAAAAGCACCACATTATAGCGGTGCTAACCGATAAGGCCTCCCCCTATGTTGTGCTCTCCTCTCCTCTCTTCTCCTCTCTCCCTGCTGTGCCCAGGCCTACGCGCCAGTCAGTCAGTCAGTGTGAAAAAGGATATTACGCTCAATGCTCCCCAAACACTCCACTCTGAAGTGTAAACGCTTCATCTGTCCTCCAGCTCCACAATCATTTACAGGGAAAGGATGAACAGGCTTTCATTCCACCACCACAGTTAAATCAAGGACAGGGAGATTCTGTGCCCCAAATGGAACCCTATTCCCTATAAAGTGCACTACTTTTGACCAGGACCAATTGGGCTCTGGTCAAAAGTAGTGTACTATATAGGGAATAGGTTGCCATTTGGGAACACAACCATAAACTAAGCTTCTACTGAAAGGAGGGATTTTTATGTTACTGTCAATAAAAGCTATGTAGAATGTCATGGGACCTGGGACACACAACGCCAACAAACGCCTAGACAAAAGAGGAGTCACTGACAGATAAAACTCCCCACATTTTCCTCAGACATCCAATACATCCGCAGCACTGGTTCTATCTGGGTCCAAAGGTTCTGAAGAGTCACACTAACCAACTTCATGTCCATTCCAGAACTCTGAGATGACCGGGGAAGAGCTTTAGAAGCCCGACCGGGAATTTAAGTAGGCTGTTCCTCCATTACTGAAATCGATTCACGCACTTCAGAGCAATGAGGCTCAGTGGAATTGTAGAGCTGGGGACAGAAACCATTCCAGACAAAAAGGTAAGGGCCACATAGCTCAGATATTAGCTGCTTTTGGAAGCAGTAGGCTGTCTTAGTAAATTCCTGACACTGTGTTAAACACTGACTACACAAAACATTAAGGACACCTGCTCTTTCCATGACATAGACTGATCAGGTGAATCCAGGTGAAAGCTATGATCCCTTATTGATGTCACTTGTTAAATCCACTTCAATCAGTGTAGATGAAGGGGAGGAGACAGGTTAAATAAGTATTTTTAAGCTTTGAGACATGGATTGCGCAACTCAATATTAGGAATGTGATCTTAATGTTTGGTTTGGCACACGCATGTTTGTGCGTGTGTATGTGTGTTTTCTTGATTCACAGCGACAGAGCCATTACTGACCCAATCACAAAGGCAAATAGTGATGGAGGAGGCAGTCCAAGTAAGTTGTGTGCGTGCGTGTGAATGTATGTCTGTCACCCCCACCTTGCCTCCGGCGGCTGCTGATCTTCCTGAAGCAGGTTCCATCACACAGACGGTTGAGCCTCTGTTGTTTGATCAGCTCCATGATCTCTGGCTGGATCTTCTCCCGCAGCTCCCTACGGACAAGACAGAGAAACAGTCAGTCAGTCACAGAGAGAACAGAAACCAGTCAGTCAGTATCGCAGAGAGAACAGGAACCAGTCATTCAAAAACATAGGAACCAGTCAGTCAGTAACACAGGGGCCAGTCAGTCAGTAACACAGGGACCAGTCAGTCAAAAATACAGGGACCAGTCAGTCAGTAACACAGGGACCAGTCAGTCAGTAACACAGGGACCAGTCAGTCAGTAACACAGGGACCAGTCAGTCAGTAACACAGGGACCAGTCAGTCAGTAACACAGGGACCAGTCAGTCAGTAACACAGGAACCAGTGAGTCAGTAACACAGGGACCAGTGAGTCAGTAACACAGGGACCAGTCAGTCAGTAACACAGGGACCAGTCAGTCAGTAACACAGGGACCAGTCAGTCAGTAACACAGGGACCAGTCAGTCAGTGTAACAGAGAAAACAGAGACCAGTCAGTCAGTAACACAGAAACCAGTCAGTCAGTAACACAGAAACCAGTCAGTCAGTGTAACAGAGAAAACAGAGACCAGTCCGTCAGTGTAACAGAGAAAACAGAGACCAGTCAGTCAGTAACACAGAAACCAGTCAGTCAGTAACACAGAAACCAGTCAGTCAGTGTAACAGAGAAAACAGAGACCAGTCCGTCAGTGTAACAGAGAAAACAGAGACCAGTCAGTCAGTAACACAGAGGCCAGTCAGTCAGTAAGAGAGAGATAGACTCACTGGCACAACACACACTGGGTTTTGTCCCAAATGGCACCCTATTCCCTGGTCAAAATAGTGCACTATATAGGGCAGGGGCAGTCAACTCTTACCCTATGAGGACCGGAGCCTGCTGGCTATCTGTTCTACATGATCATTAATTGCACCCACCTGGTGTCCCAGGTCTAAATCAGTCCCTGACTAGAGGGGAATCTCCCACCTGGTGTCCCAGGTCTAAATCAGTCCCTGACTAGAGGGGAATCTCCCACCTGGTGTCCCAGGTCTAAATCAGTCCCTGACTAGAGGGGAATCTCCCACCTGGTGTCCCAGGTCTAAATCAGTCCCTGACTAGAGGGGAATCTCCCACCTGGTGTCCCAGGTCTAAATCAGTCCCAGGTCTAAAATCAGTCTCAGTCACAGGCTGAGGCAAACTGGAATTAGGCACACTAACCAGACGACCTATTAGAATAGAACTGCACTATTAAAACTGGAAACACAAACAACTGACTCTGTCCACACACAAAGCATTATGAGTGCTAGGACCACATAGAGTGACGTGGGAAAACATAAGAGGAACACGAATACACAAATGCAGACACACACACACACACGCACACGCACACGCACACGCACACGCATATCCAATCCCTCAGAGCGAGATGCACAGCCCCCTCCAGTGATCTGTCATTCAGCCTAGCATGTAGGTTTCTCTGTGTGCTCTTCCTCTGCATATGAAAGCTATGAACACAGCCCCTAACAGCCAGCCAACATGAATTATACATACAACCTCCTCTGACTGGGGAAACACGCAGGGCCCACATAGTCCCATAACTTCCCAGCCAGTCAGGACGCTGCTGTGGAAAAAACAGCCAATCAGAGGGCTGCTGTGGAGCTGACTGTCGAATCAGAATCTCTTTCTCATTAGGACAGGCCCTCTGTGCCTTTCCCTAGCAATTATTTTCACTGGCTCTGTGCTTTCTGATCATCAGTGGACTAAGTCATGACATTGATCTGTAGTTGGATGTTGAGTAGACATACATGTAAGATTGATGTTTCCCCAAGGTATAAATCGAGGATCAGCTTCCTCTCCCCAAATCCTAGTGGGGAAAATGCTAAACTGACCCAAGATCAGCGAAGAGGGGCAACTTCACCCTACTCTGATAGCGTCCCCTCCCACTGACAGCTAAGGATTCAGTTACTGTACATGTAATGACATCTAGGGCATTTGATGTATAACATTTGCGTGGGATTTATCTATATGGTTCGACTCCCATAGTGAAATCGTCTTCGTCCGTCGCCGTGTCTGTGCCTCAGACGTTTGGCACTGCCATTTTATAAATCAGATTCATTGTAGCTCAATCTCATTCACTCTTCACCTCTGAAAAGCACTTACATTAGCTAAATTAGTTCTTTCAACAGCTACACAAATGTACCTGGACACAGAGTATAAAGTGGCAGGACCCACTGAGATGGGAGTGGAATCCAAATAGAAATGGAAACGTACTTCATTATTGAAGCGTGAAATATTGAACCAAAATTATATGGAGGATTCAAGAATGAATTATAAATGACTTTTCTCTCCTCCTATACAGTTACTGTATTGTAGATTACATTAGGTAAAGCTGAACATTAAGTGCACTACTTTTGACCAAGGGCCCTATGTACGAAATATGGAACCATATGAGACGCAGTCTAACACCTTCTCTCATAAATGTTTCCTCTGCACTAATGAATGTAATACTAATTCTTTTTAAGACCCTGTTTATATAAGCGGGTCTAGTTTGAGTGAGTGCCTTTACAGAAGGTAAATGTTACAGTGGTCTTTCTTTCCAGCACATTGCAATCCTAACATTTGAACAACCCCATTGCCCAAACATCTGACGCTTACCGTCTAAAAGCTAAAACCATTTCTCCTCCCTCATTTCTCCAATAACAATTACCCTTTCACATGATCAATATCAGCTCGATAAATGCCACTGTCCGGTTCCTCAGAGACCAAGCTGGCTGCAACTAGATGCTCCATTCCTTAAAATACAGTGACAGGAGAAACAATGTTCTTCATTACCATGACTTTATCCATAAGCAGTTAATGAGTGCTTTAATAGAACTGAACACACACACACACACACACTCTCTCTCTAGTCTAAAGCACTCTAAGACCTTCATGGAGTATTCACTCAGAACACCATTTGTAGACAAATTCAATTTTAATGCAGATTTTCAATCCTGAAGGGAACCAAACGCAGGTGTGCTGTGCCAATAGCCAACATTATATGAACAAATGGATAAAGGATGGAAATGAGCGAGGGGTGGAGGGACGTTTTATTAAATTAGTATTAACTAACGTGTTTCCTTTCTTCCACAGTCATATTGTCTCTTGTTCCCTTTGTTTTTGTCTGTTTTTGGACTGGATAAAGGATGGGGCATGAGGACATCCATGTCATGAATATTAGCAGCTATTTCCTTTCTTCTCTCTCACTGCCTCAATGTTTTTGTCTACTTTTAATGAAGGATTGGGTACATCTAGATAGCGATATCACTGACTGCGTCCTTCTCAAGCAGTTCCATCTTTTCCTATTGAGAGGACCATCACGCACGGTAGCCTGGCGTGTAGGATCGAATCCCCAAGCTGACAAGGTAAAAACCTGTTGCTCTGCCCCTGAGAAAGGCAGTTAACCCGCTGTTCCCCGGGCTCCGATGACGTAGATTAAGGCATCCCCCCGCACCTCTCTGATTCAGAGGGGTTGGGTTAAATGCGGAAGACACGTTTCAGTATTTATGTAACCTTTATTTAACTAGACAAGTCAGTTAAGAACAAATTCTTATTTACAATGACGGCCTACCCCGGACGACGCTGGGCCAATTGTGCGCTGCCCTCTGGAACTCCCAATCACGGTTGGTTGTGACACAGCCTGGAATCGAACCAGGGTCTGCAGTGACGCCTCTAGCACTGAGATGAAGTGCTTTAGACCGCTGCGCCACTCGGGATGTATTCAGTTATACAATTGACGATCCTCACACACACACACACACACACACACACACACACACACACACACACACACACACACACACGACTCACAGGATGGGGCGGGACTGGAAGTCTTCTTGGTTCATCCTCTCAGACTGGCGTATCTTCAGGATCTCAGTGTAACTCAGGTTCTGCAGGCGACTCTTCAACTGGTCCAGGGAATTAGGCTTCTGTGTCAGCGCTCGCATGATCTGATCCCTCACCACCTGCATCACCTGGGAGGAGAAGAAAGAGGGAGATTTAGAAGAGTAGAGAGGTGGAAAGACCTTGGATGTCTGGATAGGAGGTAGAGAGAGAAGGAAACCTAGGTTACACATATGGGGCTGGTTTCCCAGACACAGATTTATCTTAGACCTGGTCTAGAAAGAATTCTCAATGGAGGTTCTTCATTAAAATAGATTTTTTGTACTAGGATGAATCTCTGTCTAGGAAACCGTCCCATGATGTGATGGAAAGATGCCATTTTATGAAGGCACTTTGGATGGAATATTTTTTATTACTTGCACACAGCTATTAGAATATATATCAAAGATGTCTCAGTGGACATTTTCACATCACTTTTTGGAGCTCTCAGGCAAACATCCCAGCTCAAAAAGTATTTGCTCTCCAGGATGTTTGCAGAGCTCAGGAGAATAGCAGGAGCTGAGCGAGAGAGAGATGATGTGAGAAGGGGAGGAAGTGAACGCCTGCGGCAGAAAGCCAGACGAACAAACAAATGATCAACATATCAAAGGACCTGTCAGTCTGGGACGCGGGCTGCTGTCACGCTCCAAAGGCCTCGTCTGTGTCCCAAAAGGAACCCTATTCCATATATAGTGCACTACTTTTGAACAGAGCCCAATGGGCCCTGGTCAAAAGTAGTTCACTATATAGGGAACGCAGACCCTGTTTGCTCTGTAGGAGCAGTGCGATCAGCGCTCACACAATTAGAGAGCCCAAATATTAGAGCGAGCCAGATACACTAAACATGCACATTTATTAAACAGGAATTTAACAGGAGACAATTCCATCATTGATATCTAGATGACCACATATTACACCAATAACATGTTCTACTGAATGGAAGGTGTAACATGCTGTTATGATTCTAGAATAAACTCCTCTGTGACCCACCGATGCCTCTCTTCCGGATAAGCTAAACACCTTCTCCGCTTTGAGGAAAACGTGCTGCCAACACGGACCCCCTCAACTCAATAGACCTGTTCTAGTTCTCTGTGGCTGACGTGAGCACGTCATTTAAGCGAGTTAACCCTCGCAAGGTTGCCGGCCCAGACGGAACCCAAGTCACGTCCTCAGAGCATGTGCAGACCAGGTGGCTGGAGTGTTTACGGACAAATTCAATCTCCCCATATACCAGTCTGTTGCCCCCACTTGCTTCAAGATGTCCACCATTGTTCCTGTACAAGAAAGCAAAGATAACTGAACTAAATGACTATCGTTCCGTAGCACTCACTTCGGTCATCTTGAAGTGCTTTGAGAGGCTAGTTAAGGACCATATAACCTCCACCTTACCCAACACCCTAGACCCACTACAATTCACATACCGCCCCATTCCACTCCACTTCGCCCTATCCAACCTGGACAAGAAAAATACCTTTGTAAGTATGCTGGTCATCAGCTACAGCTCAGTGTTTAACACCATAGTGCACTCAAAGCTTATCACTAAGCTCAAGGCCCTGAGTCTAAAGCCCTGCCTGCACAAGTCCTGGACTTCCTGATGGGATGACTCCAAGTGGTGAAGGTAGGCAACACCACCTCCGCCATGCTGATCCTCAACACGGGGGCCCCACAGGAGTGCGTGCTCAGCCCCTTCCTGTACTCCCTGTTCACCCATGACTGCGTGGCCTTGCACATCTCTAACTTAATCAAGATTGCAACAATGACAAGACAGCATAGAGGGAGGAGGTGAGAGCCCTGGCAAAGTGGTGCCAGGAAAATAACCTCTCCCTCAACGTCAACAAAACGAAGGAGCTGATCGTGGACTACAGGAGCTAGTAGCGAGAGCATGCCCCCATCCACGTCGACGGGGCCGCAGTGGAGAGGTGGCAAAAGCTTAAAGTTCCTCGGCATGCACATCACTGACGACCTGAAATGGTCCCTTCACAAAGACAGTGTTGTGAAGAAGGCGCAACAACATCAGGAGGCTGAAGAAATTAGTCTTGGCCCCTAAAACCCTCACAAACTTCTACAGATGCACTATTAAGAGCATCCTGTCGAGCAGTATCACCGCCTGGTACGGCAACTGCACCGCCCACAACCTCAGGGCTCTCCAGAGGGTGGTGCGGTCTACCTGAAGCATCATCGGGAGCACACTGTCCTTCAGGACAACTACAGCACCCGGTGTCACAGGAAGGCCAAAACAAAAAGAACATCAAGAACCTCAGCCATACGAGCCATGGCCACTTCACCCCACTAAAAAGAAGAGACAGTACAGGTGCATCAAAGCTGGGACTGAAAGACAGAAGCTGTTTATCAATCTCCAGGCCATCAGAACGTTAAATAGTCACCACTAGCCTGCCTCCACCCAGTACCCTGCCTTGAACTGTTACTAGCTGGTCACTGTTACTAGCTGGCTACCACCCTAAAGTCATTGGACACTGGTCACTTTAGTACTGTTTACATACTGTTTCACCCACTTTATACTGTATTTTAGTCATGGCTCATCCTATATAACTACTGCTATACACACTTTTTCCATTCATATACTGTCCATACTGTCTATACACACACCATCATATATAAACTCAGCAAAAAAAGAGACAGGACGGACAGCTGATCGTTCTCACAGTGGCACACCAAGTCTAATCACACCTGCAGGACAGGGACAGGATGGCAACAACAACTGCCCGAGTTACACCGGGAACGCACAATCAATCCAGTGATGTCCGCAATAGGCTGAGAGAGGCTTGACTGAGGGCTTGTAGGCCTGTTGCAAGGCAGGTCCTCACCAGACATCACCGGCAACAACGTCGCCTATGGGCATAAACTCACCGTCGCTGGACCAGACAGGACTGGCAAAAAGTGCTCTTTACTGACGAGTCGCGGTTTTGTCTCACCAGGGGTGATGGTCTGATTCGCGTTTGTCGTCCAAGGAATGAGCGTTACACCGAGGCCTGTACTCTGGAGCGGGATCGATTTGGAGGTGGAGGGTCCGTCATGGTCTGGGGCAGTGTGTCACACCATCATCGGACTGAGCTTGTTGTCATTGCAGGCAATCTCAACGCTGAGCGTTACAGGGAAGACATCCTCCTCCCTCATGTGGTACCCTTCCTGCAGGCTCATCCTGACATGACCCTCCAGCATGACAATGCCACCAGCCATACTGCTCGTTCTGTGTGTGATTTCCTGCAAGACAGGAATGTCAGTGTTCTGCCATGGCCAGCGAAGAGCCCAGATCTCAATCCCATTGAGCATGTCTGGGACCTGTTGGATCGGAGGGTGAGGGCTAGGGCTATTCCCCCCAGAAATGTCCGGGAACTTGCAGGTGCCTTGGTGGAAGAGTGGGGTAACATCTCACAGCAAGAACTGGCAAATCTGGTGCAGTCCATGAGGAGGAGATGCCCTGCAGTACTTAATGCAGCTGGTGGCCACACCAGATACTGACTGTTACTTTTGATTTTGACCGCCCTTTTGTTCAGGGACACATTATTCCATTTCTGTCACATGTCTATGGAAATTGTTCAGTTTATGTCTCAGTTGTTGAATCTTGTTATGTTCATACAAATATTTACACGTTAGGTTTGCTGAAAATAAACGCAGTTGACAGTGAGAGGACGTTTCTTTTTTTTGCTGAGTTTACAAATGGGGGCTTGAGTCCCTCTTCCATCGCAAGTGTGAGGCCAGAACAGTATTAGGGAATCTCTAAAAGCTGAGTATCTACAGTGCTTTCAGAAAGTATTTACACCCCTTGACTTTTTCCACATTTATTTGTTTTACAGACTGAATTTAAAATTTATCAAAATTGTGATTTTGTGTCACTGGCCTACACACTATAACCCATAATGTCAAAGTGGAATTATATTTTTAGAACATTTTACAAATTCATAAAAAATGAAAAGCTTTGCCTCCTGAGTGGCGCAGTGGTCTAAGGCACTGCATCGCAGTGTTAGCTGTGCCACTAGAGATTCTGGGTTTGAGTCCAGGCTCTGTCGCAGCAGGCCACCACCGGGAGACCCATGGGGCGGCGCACAATTGGACCAGCGTCGTCCAGGCTAGGGGAGGGTTTGGCCAGCAGGGATATCCTTGTCCCATCGCGCACTAACGAATCCTGTGGCAGGCAGGACACAGTGCACGCTGACACGGTCGCCAGGTGTACGGTGTTTCCTCCGACACATTGGTGTGGCTGGCTTACAGGTTAAGTGGGCGTTGTGTCAAGAAGCAGTGCGGCTTGGCTGGGTTGTGTTTCGGAGGACGCACGGCTCTCGACCGTCGCCTCTCCCGAGTCTGTACGGGAGTAAGTGTGTCCAAACATATATACAGTACCAATCAAAAGTTTGGACAGACTCATTCCAGGGTTTTTCATTATTTTTACTATTTTCTACATTGTAGAATAATAGTGAAGACATCAACACTATGAAATAACAAATATGGAATCATGTAGTAACCAAAAAAGTGTAAAACCAATCAAAATATATTTTTGATTTTTCAAAGCCACCCTTTGACTTCATGACAGTTTTGCACATTCTTGGCATTCTCTCAACCAGCTTCATGAGATAGTCACCTGGAATGCATTTCAATTAACAGGTGTGGCTTGTTAAAAGTTAATTTGTGGAATTTCTTTCCTTCTTAACGTGTTTGGGAAAATCAGTTGTGCTGTGACTAAGGTAGGGAAGCCTTCATATAAAATAACAACTTCCTACAGTCAAACATGGAGGAGGTTCAGTGATGTTTTGGGGTTGCTTTGCTACCTCTGGCACTGGATGCCTTGAACGTGTGCATGGAATTATGAAATCAAGAGAATACTGAGGCATTTTGAAGAGCAATGTCGGACCCAGTGTCAGCAGGACAATGACCCCAAACACACAATGTGTCCAGATCTAAATCCCATTGAAAACATGTGGAGAGATCTGAAAACAGCAGTTAGGAGAAGGCACCCTTCTAATCTGGGAGAACTGGAGCAGTTTGCACAAGAGGAGTGGGCCAAACTGCCAGTACAGAGGTGCAGGAAGCTCATCGATGGTTATAGGAAGCTCTTGATTGCAGTTACTTTGACCAAAGGCTGTGCTACCAAATATTAAATATCGGGTGTCAATAATTTTGTCAATCTCTGTTTATTTTCTGAATCAAAAACAAAGGTTCTATAATAACAGTGAAATAAAGAAATGTGGAGGCAACATACTTTGGTCAATTTGTACTTATTTTTAGGGAAATTTGTGAGTTACTTGAAAAAAGTGCAAGGGTGCCAATATTTTTGGCCATGACTGTAAATATACTGAACAAACATATAAACGCAACATGTAAAGTATTGGTCCCATGCTTCATGAGCTGAAATAACACATTTCTCAAACAAATTGTTTACATCCATGTCTCTCTTTGCCAAGACAATCCATCAATTTGACAGATGTGGCATATCAAGAAGCTGATTAAACAGCATAATCATTACACAGGTGCACTTTGTGCTAGGGACAATAAAATACCACTCTAAAATGTGCAGTTTTATCACACAACACAATGCCACAGATGTCTCAAGTTGAGGGGGCCTGCAACTGGCATGCTAATTGCAGGAAGGTCCACCATAGCTGTTGCCATGTCTCTACCAGAAGCCGCCTCCAACGTTGTTTTAGAGAATTTGGCAGTATGTCCAACCGGCCTCACAACCGGAGACCACTTGTAACCACTCCAGCCCAGGACCTCCACATCCAGTCTCATTATCTGCGGGATCGTCTGAGTCCAGCCACTCGGATGCTGATGAAACTATGGGTTTGCACAACCGAAGAATATCTGCACAAACTGTCAGAAACCGTCTTAGGGAAACGCATCTGCATGCTCGTTGTAAGGGATCATAGCTGGTCAGTCTATGTCAAGGAAAGAGAAGGTGTTCTTAATGTGTTGTATACTCAGTGTATAAACAGTATATTTACATTCTGGACTCTGACATGGCTCGTTCTGGTATTCATTTATTTATTTTGGGATTATGTGATTGCTAGGTATTATTACTACACTGTTGGAGCTAGAAACACAAACATTTCACTGCACCTTCAATAACATCTGTAGATCTGTGTATGTGACCAATAAACTTTGATTTTACACATTAGAAATATACTATAACTGTATAGATTGAAGTGATAGAGGGGACAAATATGTATCTTTAGATGGGTGGTGTGGGTTCCTTCCTTAGTGAATGAAGAGGGTGTTGTAGGTGATCTCTCTCTAACAGGCTGATGGTTAATTCTGTTACCCTCTCCTCCTTTCCTACTAACAGGCTGATGGTTAATTACTGTATGTTACCCTCTCTTCCCTCTCCTACTAACAGGCTGATGGTTAATTATGTTACCCTCTCTTCCTCTCTCCTACTAACAGGCTGATGGTTAATTATGTTACCCTCTCTTCCTCTCTCTCCTACTAACAGGCTGATGGTTAATTATGTTACCCTCTCTTCCTCTCTCTCTCCTACTAATAGGCTGATGGTTAATTATGTTACCCTCTCTTCCTCTATCTCTCCTACTAACAGGCTGATGGTTAATTATGTTACCCTCTCTTCCTCTCTCTCCTACTAACAGGCTGATGGTTAATTATGTTACCCTCTCTTCCTCTCTCTCTCCTACTAATAGGCTGATGGTTAATTATGTTACCCTCTCTCTCTCTCCTACTAATAGGCTGATGGTTAATTATGTTACACTCTCTTCCTCTCTCTCCTACTAACAGGCTGATGGTTAATTATGTTACCCTCTCTTCCTCTCTCTCTCCTACTAATAGGCTGATGGTTAATTATGTTACCCTCTCTCTCCTACTAATAGGCTGATGGTTAATTATGTTACACTCTCTTCCTCTCTCTCCTACTAACAGGCTGATGGTTAATTACTGTATGTTACCCTCTCTTCCTCTCTCTCCTACTAACAGGCTGATGGTTAATTACTGTATGTTACCCTCTCTTCCTCTCTCTCCTACTAACAGGCTGATGGTTAATGATGTTTCCCTCTCTTCCTCTCTCTCTCCTACTAACAGGCTGATGGTTAATTATGTTTCCCTCTCTTCCTCTCTCTCTCCTACTAACAGGCTGATGGTTAATTATGTTTCCCTCTCTTCCTCTATCTCTCCTACTAACAGGCTGATGGTTAATTATGTTACCCTCTCTTCCTCTATCTCTCCTACTAACAGGCTGATGGTTAATTATGTTACCCTCTCTTCCTCTCTCTCTCCTACTAACAGGCTGATGGTTAATTATGTTACCCTCTCTTCCTCTCTCCTAACAGGGTCTTAGCACCTCCCCCTGTTAACAGGAATCATCAATAAAGTGCAAAGAAGTCTTCCAACCATGTGTCAACACCACAGTAATGGAGAATGAGCCACACAAAGAGAGAGAAAAAGAGAGAGAAGAGAGAGCCAGGGGAAGGATTTACAGTGTGTGTCTCTGTGTGTGTGTGTCTGTCTGTCTGTCTCAGTGTGTGTGTCGGTGTGTGTGTTTTGTGCGTGAATAGAGGCGATTATAGTGCAGGATTCTGATCCGAAAAGCTTAGTGATATCTAACCAGATGAAGACTGAGCCCTCGCCAGGGGTGAGAAATAAAACATGAAGGGAAGTAAAGAGAAGACAGCACAACAGGACCCAAAAACCTCCAAACCAAGGCTTTAACAGGGTTGTTTTTTGGATAATAGTCTCAAAAAATTTACAGTAGCTCACAGAGAGAGGAGTGGATATGGCCCTGCTTCAAATCCACCATCCACGCTCGCTGTGAGTAAGTGCTACAAAGAGGAATTAACCCATTTATAATTCCAGATTCGATAAACCGGGTGGCATCACCGAACCCCCAACCAAAAAAATCCATAATTTTCCAGCTGATTACACTCTTTAATCCAGATTTATCTTCTGGGATGCAAATATGTTCTGCCGCGGTAATCACAGCACTCTGCGTAAAACTTGGCATAACAACGACCTTGGAAAGCAAACAAAAGAAAGGGTGGGAGAAAATAGTAAGATAATAACTGTTTTCAGACAGAGTAGGACTGGGTAGTTATCTGGAGCGGTGAACGTCTGAACCTATCCCTGTTACCGCTGTAGCAGCATTACGTAGCCTTTTGCTGTTCTCATGCTTTATATATCCATTCAGCAGAAACCCTTATCCAAAGCGACTTAGTCATGCGTGCATACACTTTACATATGGGTGGCCCAGGGAATTGAACCCAAAACCCACGATTTACCAACGGAGCCATTGAGAGCTACAGCCAGTATGTTTGGCTCTACTTTCTCCACCTCCATCTATTTAGTAGACAGCATCCATCCGGGTCATGTTCATTAGAGTATTTACAGAACAACCTGAACTTGTCTAATAACAACCCAGATTTTCATAATTTGTTGCAAAGCGTTATATTACAGTGTTCTTCTGAACTCTTCCCACATCAAGCTCTGTAATTTATGTTGTTGGTCTCTCCATACATATTAATGTTCATCCTTGTTCTCCTCAGAGGCCAGACTACTCCCATAAAGCAGACGGGATTAGAGTGTGTCTGGGGGCTGGGGGATGACACAGCCTCTCTGGCTCTCCCTGGGGACATTCAGAAGCCTGTCACTAATCAGCATGAATGACCCTTTTTCCTTTTCCCTCTCACTGAACACCCACCCACCAACCAGTCTACAGGGGGAGAGAGACAGCCAAAGGAGATAATAAAGTGACATCCTTCCCTATGGCCTTATTTCATATCCTAGTGGAAGTACCTCTCCTTTACCTTTCAGCCTTCAAGGGAAAGAAAACTGGGATAAAACCTAAATGACTGTTTAATCCCATTCTCTCTCCTCTCTGGAGGAACACTGCCTATGGTATCCCATGTATGATGGGAGGATACGTATGAGACACCAATGTCTCCTGTTCCTCTCCTGTCTGTTTCCTGAAGAGAAGATTTATGTCCAGGAGAAAGGGGGAGAGACCACCGTCATGAGAACAGATTTACACCTCTCAGTGAGGGCTTTGCCGTCTCAGCGTTTCCCTCGGGTCTGGTTCTATGTTGATTGGCCTCCTCCAAGACAGGCAGGCAGAGGGAGGGCTGCATAGTGATATATAGGTTTGAATATTCATCCCATTTAATATGAAGCACCTTGACAGAGGTGAACCAAATCAAAGAAGACTTACTGAATCAGGGAGGAACTACCTGGTCTTGTCCAATAAGAAAGGATCCGTTTTGTTTTCTGTTGCAACGGTTTTGAAACGTTTCTGCCCTAATGAACACAACCCATTTCTGAAGATGCACATTATTCCCATTCAGACTTAATCCCTCTCTTTCTGCAAAAATTACAACAAACGAGAGAGAGAGAGAGAGAAAACGAGTCTTTGCTTTGTAATCTTTTGGTCAGAAAATTATTTATATTAAATCAACCACATAACCAACGACTTATCGATCCTGATGAATTGTTGTGTCACTGGCATATGTCTTGTTTAGTTCATTCCATGTACATTTTTCCTCATCCAACCTCACTGTTCTAACAAGATGGAGTACTGGGCCTGTATTCATAAAGTGCCTCAGAGTAGGATTGCTGATCTAGGATCAGGTCTCTCCTGTCTATGTAATCCTATTCATTATAATCTAAAAGGCAAAACTGATCCTAAATCAGCACTCGTACTCTGAAATTCTATACGAACACGGGCCTTGATGGCATTTCTGGTTCTTTCAGTGTAAAGGTGTAGGAATCGTGCTCAGTGCAGCAGTCTCTCTCTCTCTCTCTTTCCTCCCCCTAGAGACCTGTTAGTTGTTCCTAGCAGAGAGACTTTCTATCTGCCACACCATGTCAATGCATCATGGTGTGTGTGTGGCTCTCCAGAGAGATCCTTCCTTACGCTTCAACGAGGTTCTGTTTACTGCTGCTGTTGCTGCATGATGTTGGCATTTTGAGAGGGAGGCATCGTGGCAACAATGGTTTTATGTGCTTTACTCTTTCAGACACACACAGATAGACACAGACCCACACGACAGATAGACACAGACCCACACAACAGATAGTCACAGACCCACACAACAGATAGTCACAGACCCACACAATAGCTTAACACAAAGTCTTGACAAAAAGCGCGAGCTAACGTGATGGTACAATGCATCAGACTGTTGTTTATAGAACGTGTCAATGTTTCCATTACATTTGTCCTAGACTCCCATATAAAATAAACCATTGAACATTCACATAACTATAGTACATTCATTAATTCCATTACTGATTTTCTACTGTACAGTAACAGTTTGAGACGAATGTGTTAGAAGTAAATGAAGGTACAGCAGTTGGGTGATAATGGCAGCTTTTTGCTCCAAATAGCATTTTAGAGTTTTTAAATTGTATAGAAATGCCATAAATTGGATTAAACTTTATAATCACATAGCTGCTGTAGCTTCACTCTCCTCAAACCCTGTAACTTCGCCATACCCTACGTTCAGCTGAAACGAACCCCTCTGTTTGGGACACATCCTTTGTTAGGCAGATGAGGTGAACTAAGGAGAAACATCATGACCTGACACGTGACTGGAGTTCTGTAACCAGCAGAGATTATGTCAGTGTCAGGCAGAATAACCACACACACACAGACACACACCTCTGACTGACATGACTGGCAAGAAGAGAAGACATCCACACAGTCTGGAAGACACAGCTGCTGCCACACACACACACACACACACACACACACACACACACACACACACACACACACACACACACACACACACACACACACACACACACACACACACACACACACACAACAAAGAAAAACACACCTATACAAGGTAAAGATATCAATATCAAAAATATCAATCTTCTTTACTACAGATTTTAGGACCCTTTGTTATCTGGGCTCATGGGTGTAACACTGCAGTCCTAGTCTGCATAACAAATGGTGCACTACTGTTGACAAGGGCTCATACGGCTGTGGTCAAAAGTAGTGCACTGAATAGGGAATAGGGTGCCATTTGGGAACCCAAACAAGAGCAGTGTCGGTTGCAGATATCTATGCACGCTAAGGGCAATTACTACACACACAACCAGTGTAGTTCTGCTCATTCATGACCATTGTGGTGATGTACAGCTAACTCTATCCTTCCCATGTTAGACAACCCAGCCTTCTGATTCAATCTATATCAGAATCCATCTAAATGTCCTCTGTCTGTCATTTTGCTATGTGCCACCAGACATCACATCCAAACCCTACCACAACATGACATCTAAATGTCTGTCTCCATCTCTGTTCAAATAGCTCGCTGCTGATTGCTGCTTGATTACCCCAGCCGTTATTTGTGTGCACAGCGTTGGCCTTCTCAGCGTGTGGCGAGGCTGCCTGCTCTGACAGATGAGAGATGCCCCCCTAGGGCCACAGTGTACAGCAATGCTCCCTCTCCTCTACCTCGTGCCCCTCCATCCTCCCTGTATCTGCAAGGGGAGGGGTTGAGCCTGCCCCCCCTCAGAAACCTTGTTAGGGTGGAAGGAGGCAGACAGGCAGAGAGATGGGACATCAATAGCTGGTCTGACATCACTAAAGGAACGGAACAGGGGAGACATTGAGAGAGAGAGAGGTGTAGAGAGAGAGGTGTAGAGAGAGAGGTGTGGAGAGAGAGGTGTGGAGAGAGAGGTGTAGAGAGAGAGGTGTAGAGAGAGAGAGAGAGGTGTAGAGAGAGAAGAGTATTGATATAAAAACAAAGAGGTGGAGAGTGTGTATGTGGAGGAAAAAGGTGGAAAAACAGAGATGGAGAAAATGTAAGTGGGAGGGAGAGAAAACCTGCCTGGAATGGGAATGTGTGGTCTCTGTGCTGGAGGAGAGGAGACTGACTGAAGGTCTATGGGGAGGTGGTGGGCTATGCTCAGCCTCTCACTGCTCTATCTAGCTGCCTCTCAGAGCTTGACACATAATACATTGGCCAGATTATTAGGTACACCACCCCATTCACAAAAATGGTTCCTCCTACAGACAGTGAGTCACGAGGCAGTGGCTTGCTAAATAAAGCAGGCAGACAGGCATCAAGGCATTCAGTTACTGTTCGATTGAACGTTAGAATGGGCAAAACTAGTGACCTAAGCAACTGAGCGTGGTATGATTGTCGGTGTCAGGCGCACCTGTTCCAGTATCTCAGAACGTCCGGCCTCCTGGGCTTTTTACGCACGGCAGTGTCTAGGTTTTTCCGAGAATGGTGTGACAAACAAAAAACATCCACTCAGCGGCATTCCTGTGGGCTGTGGGAATCCCGGTTCCGGTTGCGTCGTGCTGATGTCAGAGTCAGGATATGACGTAAGGAGCATGAGTCTATTGCCCCATTCTGTCTGATGTCAACAGTACAGGCTGGTGGCAGTGGTGTAATGGTGTGGGGCTTGTTTTCCTGGCACATGTTCAGTCCCTTGATACTAATTGAGCAATTTTTCCACATCCCAAAGAATTCAGGCTGTTCTGGAGGCAAAGGGGTGTCCGGGCCCGGTGCTAGACGAGTGTACACACTGAGTGTACATTCACCACCACTACACACCTCTGAGACAACATCTAGCCTAAGCTAAACTACCTCCCTCTGTTGGGGATATGGAGCCCAATTCAACATCAGCTAAACTACCTCCTCTCAATTAAAAAAAACATGTCAATACTTTGCTCCTTGATAACCAGCGCACTTCTGTATGTTGTAAAAGCGTTACATGGTCGCTGCCCATATCATTGCATAGTGCAGAAAATACACCAGTTCAAGGAGTTCAGGGGCCTTGCTTTAACAAAGTTAACCATTTTCACTGTAGTGTCCAAAATGTATTTCAATCAGTCATTCCATTGGCAGCAAGAGCCTCTTGGTGGATGCTGCAGTGTACCCAAGTGGCGTCGGGACTTTTGCGCCATCAGTACAGATACCAACACATCTTGACCACGAAAGTCCATTTGATGTCACATAGCTGTCCAGTACTTTAAAATTATCCTCTCCTGTTGTCCTGGATTCCAGAAGAGGATGTCTTCCTTAATTGACACCTCATAAACGTAACGGACATATACCAGGAGCTGTGCCGGGCCCACCACGTCTGTTGACTCATCCAGCTGTAACGCATAGAATTCACTGGCTTGTATGCGAAGCAGTAATTGTTTCAAAACATCTCCTGCCATGTCACTGATGCATCGTGAAACAGTGTTGTTTGATGAAGTCATTGTCTGTATAGTTTTTGGGGGCCTTTTCCCCCAGCATTGTCCCAGCCATATCCAAGGCAGCAGGAAGAATTAAGTCCTCCACAATAGTATGGGGCTTGCCTGTCCCAACCACTCGGTAGCTCACCATATAAGACGCTTCTAGCCCCTTCTTATTAATGGTATCTGTTGCTTTTATATGTCTTACTACTCGAAAGTCATCTTTATTCTCGCTCAAAAAACTCCTGTGGCTTATTTTTCAAATTGTCATATTTCATTTCGAAACGTCTATGCAAGAGTGAAGGTTTCCCGCGAGAGAGTAACGGTTAATGTGACTGGATGTTCATTATTTGATTAGGCTACCTGTATTTGACATTGTGTTGTTATTTCGCTGAACACTAGATGGTTATATTTAATTTTTGGCAGTGAAACGAGGCAACTCAGGCGAGAACAAACCTCACCCAAATGTATAGCCCTGTTGGGAAAATATAAATGTACTGTTTAAAAATGTGAAGAAAAAAATATATAAAAAAACAAATAAATCTATAAAAAAAAAGAAAATGTAAATCACATTTTTATTTGGCGTACCCCCGACGGCATTGCGCGTACCCCCCCAGTTTGGGAATACCTGTTCTAGACAAAGCAGATTATCCTGGGGTAGCTTGTCAAAGACAATCATCTAGTTGTTTCATATTGCTACAGTATATACCTCAGAACAGGGCAGCACGGCCGGCCCTTAAATGTACACGGAGAGCTAACATTAATAATATGCATGTAAATCTGTCATGGTTCAAAGTGGAGGAGAGATTGACTTCGTCACTACTTGTTTTTGTAAGAAGTGTTGATATGCTGAATGCACGAGGTGTCTGTTTAAACCACTAGCACACAGCTTGGACACCCA
Source organism: Brachymystax lenok tsinlingensis (assembly GCA_030435695.1). Lineage (NCBI taxonomy): Eukaryota > Metazoa > Chordata > Actinopteri > Salmoniformes > Salmonidae > Brachymystax > Brachymystax lenok. Next base: position 15,672,378 of record CM059799.1, read on the forward strand.
TGCATACCCCACAAGACATGCCACCAGAGGTGTGGTAGTGGAGTAGTGGCCTGAGGGAACACAATGTGTTGTGAAAAGTGTTATAAAATGTGATGTCGTGTAATATTTTAAATTGTATATAACTGCCGTAATGTTTGCCTAGGCAGCCCCTAATGGGGATCCGTAATAAATACAATACAAAAATACTGAATATCTGTCCATGGCAATGTTAAACATGAAAATGATGCATTATTTAAACATACTAACACATATGGCATTTATAATCTGCTAGCCGAGGCTAATATGGTGGATAGTAGTGGTTCATTCCTCCATTAGTAGGAGAGTGGGTAGTAGTATACAATGCTAAACCTTGTTCACAATGTGTACTATCGCCACCACTTCCCTCTGCTCTGTCTGTGTTCACAAAGACAGCTTCAGACTGGGCTTTAGGCTCTGTGTTTGCTGAGATTTGGAGGCTTTTAATCAGAAGGCTGAGATGGGCTGCTCTAACCTGATTATGCCTCACAGAGTCGCACGCACGCACACACGCACGCACGCACGCACGCTACCCAGCACTGCCCCATCTGTCCTATGAGCATTGCTCTGCTACTCTCCACTCTTCTCCGCAGCCAAGCAACAACAAACAACCCCCTCCCCTGCTCCTCCTTTTCCCTCTCTCTCCATCCCTCCATTCTAATCAGGAGCCAGCAGCCAAATCCCCTGCTCCTCCCTCACTCTCTTCTCTCTAGAGGTGGATAAAGCATGTCAGCCAGTGTCTTGTACTTACCTGTAATTGTCACCTCCATGGCTGCTGCTGCCACGCTGTGCTTCATAATGACTGACAGCAGAACCTCGACTGCACCGAGATGAGAGCAGCAGCTAACGAGTGTAGAGAGGAAGTGAAGAACCGAGGTATAGAGAGAGCGAAAGAGAGGGGAAGCAATGGCAGATGGTCCCCTGGTAGAGTGATAGAACGATGCTAACGGTTGCTAACGGAGCTGGCTGGGCTCTAGCCTCGGGCGTGAGGTGCGCTGTCGTGGCGATTGTGGTCGTGGAGGGCGCAGCTCTTCCTCCTGCCTGCCTGCCTTACGAGATCTACCTCCTCTCTGCTGCCAGTCTGGGAGGATCACCAGGCAGCCCCGCTTATGTTGATCTCAGCGTTTAAGCCCGATTGGATGCACGCCACGGCGGTATCAGCCAATAGACTGGCAGCTGGGGATCACATGGGCTGTGGTGGTGTGTGTGTGTGTGTGTGTGTGTGGAGGGGGTTAAAGAGGGGAGGGGAGGGAATGACTGAGAGCCTCTACATCAGTACTATTCTGCATGGATGCACAGCACTGGAGGTTTTCTAGTCGCGAGGCGCAGCAAGCCCCTCATCACAGACAGTCGTTTGGATAAAGAGACACAGGGCAGTCGTACATTACCATGCTCCGAAATAGATACAGGCACACATGCATCAGCATGCAGGAACACACACACACACACAGATCAGCATGCAGGAACACACACACAGACACACACACACAGATCAGCATGCAGGAACACACAGATCAGCATGCAGGAACACACACACACACACACACACAGATCAGCATGCAGGAACACACACACAGATCAGCATGCAGGAACACACACACACACAGATCAGCATGCAGGAACACACAGATCAGCATGCAGGAACACACACACACACCACAGTGAGAGAAGGGAAGCGCCTCCATCTTGCCCAGGTGGAGCCAGTGCAGTGCAGTGGTGGTAATTGGAATGGGGTTGCTATGGAAACAGAGGAAACTGTTGCCTGTCTGTTCTGTTGGTCGGAGTGGAGAAAGAGTATAGAGTAGAGTAGAATACAGAGTAAAGAGTAGAGTAGAGAGTAGAGTAAAGAGTAGAGAGTAAAGAGTAGAGTGTAGAGTAGAGCAGAGAGTAAAGAGTATACTAAAGAGTAGAGTGTAGAGTAGAGTAAAGAGTAGAGTAAAGAATAGAGTAGAGAGTAAAGAGTAGAGAGTAAAGTGTAGAGTAGAGAGTAGAGTAAAGAGTAGAGAGTAAAGAGTAGAGTGTAGAGTAGAGCAGAGAGTAAAGAGTATACTAAAGAGTAGAGTGTAGAGTAGAGTAAAGAGTAGAGTAAAGAATAGAGTAGAGAGTAGAGTAAAGAGTAGAGAGTAAAGAGTAGAGTGTAGAGTAGAGCAGAGAGTAAAGAGTATACTAAAGAGTAGAGTGTAGAGTAGAGTAAAGAGTAGAGTAAAGAATAGAGTAGAGAGTAAAGAGTAGAGAGTAAAGTGTAGAGTAGAGAGTAGAGTAAAGAGTAGAGAGTAAAGAGTAGAGTGTAGAGTAGAGCAGAGAGTAAAGAGTATACTAAAGAGTAGAGTGTAGAGTAGAGTAAAGAGTAGAGTAAAGAATAGAGTAGAGAGTAAAGAGTAGAGAGTAAAGTGTAGAGTAGATCAGAGAGTAAAGAGTATACTAAAGAGTAGAGTAGAGAGTATACTAAAGAGTAGAGTGTAGAGTAGAGAGCATAGAGTAAAGAGTAGAGAGTAGAGAGTAAAGTGTATACTAAAGAGTAGAGTGTAAAGTAGAGTGTAGAGTAGAGTAAAGAGTAGAGAGTAAAGAGTCGAGCATATACTAAAGAGTAGAGTGTAGAGTGTATAGAGTAAAGAGTAGAGTGTAGAGAGTAGAGTGAAGAGTAGAGTGTAGAGTAGAGTGTAGAGTGTAGAGTAGAGTAGAGTAAAGAGTAGAGAGTAAAGTGTAGAGTAGAGTAGAGAGCAGAGTATACTAAAGAGTAGATTGTAGAGAGTAGAGTAAAGAGTAGATTAGAATACAGAGTAAAGAGTAGAGAGCATAGAGTAGAGAGTAGGCATGAGAGTAGAGTAGAGAGTAGACTAGAGAGTAGACTAGAGAGTAGACTAGAGAGTAAAGAGTAGAGTAGAGAGTAGACTAGAGAGTAGACTAGATAGTAGACTAGAGAGTAGACTAGAGAGTAAAGAGTAGAGTAGAGAGTAGACTAGAGAGTAGAGTAGAGATTAGACTAGAGAAGAGAGTAAGATGGGATGTGGTTGTGTTACCTTTTAGATCTTAAATCAAAATATGGTCTTGATGGAAAAGAAGATTCTGATTTAAAAAGAAATCTATTTAAAAAATAATATGAAAACATGAAACCCTTGCCTGTCTTTGTAAGGCAACCTTACATTCATTCCAGACAACTAATCAATACAATCATTGTTATGATAATTATTGGGTGAGACTGCTGCTTGTGGGTTCTGCTACAGGGCACATGTATACTGGGTTCTGCTACAGGGCACATGCATACTGGGCTCTGCTATAGTGAACATGCATACTGGGTTCTGCTATAGTGAACTTGAATACTGGGTTCTGCTATAAGGAACATGCATACTGGGTTCTGCTATAGTGAACATGCATACTGGGTTCTGCTATAGGAAACATGCATACTGGGTTCTGCTACAGGGAACATGCATATTGGGGTCTGCTACAGGACACATGCATACTGGGTTCTGCTATAGGGAACATGTATACTGCTCTAGTCTATGCCTTCTATGACCCACAGACAAACCATGGATGTCACCCATGGTCAAATGATTACACAAGACAGACAGAAGGGCCATGTCCAGAATGACCACCGGTGACATGTTCAGAACCATCTCTCAATAGAACTCTGCTCTGCTCCACATGTTTCTTTGTCATAAGAACGACTATGGCCATATGTGCTGATGGGTACATTGTGACTGTTCTCCAGTCTGGCATAGCAGCAGGCCTCTCTTTCTCCTCTTGACAGTCTCGTCTTCTGTACCACCTCTCCTCATCATCAGTGACAGTCTCCTCCTCTCTACTATCTCTCCTCATCGTCAGTGACAGTCTCCTCCTCTCTACCCCCTCATCAATGAGAGTCTCCTCCTCTCTACCACCTCTCCTCATCATCAGTGACAGTCTCCTCCTCTCTACCCCCTCATCAGTGAGTCTCCTCCTCTCTACCACCTCATCAGTGACAGTCTCCTCCTCTCTACCCCCTCATCAGTGAGAGTCTCCTCCTCTCTACCACCTCTCCTCATCATCAGTGACAGTCTCCTCCTCTCTACCCCCTCATCAGTGAGTCTCCTCCTCTCTACCACCTCATCAGTGACAGTCTCCTCCTCTCTACCACCTCTCCTCATCATCAGTGACAGTCTCCTCCTCTCTATCTCTCCTCATCATCAGTGACAGTCTCCTCCTCTCTACCACCTCTCCTCATCATCAGTGACAGTCTCCTCCTCTCTACCACCTCTCCTCATCATCAGTGACAGTCTCCTCCTCTCTACCACCTCTCCTCATCATCAGTGACATTCTCCTCCTCTCTACCACCTCTCCTCATCATCAGTGACAGTCTCCTCCTCTCTTTCGCTCTTCCTTTCCTCCTCTGTGAGACAGTCTCCTCCTCTCTTCCTCCATGAGACACTCCTTTTCCTCAGTGAGACAGTCTCCTCTCTTCCTTGCTCTTCCTCCGTGTACAGATAGGGCTCTACCTGTACAGATAGGGCTCTACCTGTATAGAGAACAGGCCCTTTTCCCCCCAGTCTCCAAAGTACCCTTTTAGGTGGTGGAATAATCTTCTATTTTGACTGGAATTGTGTTGGTCATTGTGAAATAGTGCAGCAGTTCAAAATAGTTGTGCAAAATACTTTACTCAGAGTTGTATATGTTATTATTTGTATTATTTTAGTAACTTGAATAAGACTTAAGCATTTGAAACTAAGGGTTATTTCTTTTTCATTTAATTTGCTATTAAGATGTGGGCATCAATTCCTTTTCTGTAAATAAGTGCGGTTCGGGGGGGTCCCCTGTTTATAGTTAGAGCACATGCCCCCCCCCCAAAAAAAGATCTGTGAACGACCCTCAGTGACACAGTCTCCTCCTCTTCTCCTGTCTTCACCGTCTACACAAACACCAGGGACATGAGGGATGGTAAGGAGGGAGGGAAGAATAATCGATCCTAATTCAATCAAGACTCACTTCCATCTTGTCAAGAGAAAGTGGTGTGTTTGATTGGATATTAAAATTCCTGGCCCCAGAGGTGTGAATGTGAGTGTGTATGATTCATTCTCAGCAGATCCATGTGTAGCATCAATTCCGTTGGAGAAGGGTGCCAAAGACAATTAGCCCTGGGGCCTCAAATCTGTGCGTAAACCATGCGTGGGATCATTTCCACGCAAAGTGTGAGATTTATCAATATGAACGTTTGCTTGAGAGTGTGCATAAATGTACGCACAGGCATGACCATGGGTACGCATAGTGCCAAGTGGTGGAATAAGGGAACTAACTGCTTGTCAAGTATAGAATGGTGAAAATATATGTTGAAAATGTGTGAAATTATGAGCGTAATAATTCAAAGAATTTTCGATTTCATTGTATTTCCATTGTGAATTCATGCAACATATCATGACATGCTTTATAATTTGACCACATCAGTGCATTTGTTACAATATTAATCCATATAAACTACAGTAATTTATTAAATGAGAGGTACATGTGAAAGTGAAACCAGGTCATACACAGCTTCAGGGGCCAACAGATGGTTTGTTAATTAATCAAAGTAAATATATAGGACTCTAGAATGCCCTTCAAGCCAATCAGAAACAAGCATTCAACAATGCCATGGTATACAGTGTATTCGGAAAGTATTCAGACCCCTTGACTTTTTCCATATTTTGTTACGTTACAGCCTTATTGTAAAATGTATGAACGTTTTTATTCCTCATCAATCTACACACAATACCCCATAATGACAAAGCAAAAACTAGACGCTACAAGTTGGCACACCTGTATTTTGGGGAGTTTTTCCCATTGTTCTCTGCAGATCCCCTCAAGCTCTGTCAGGTTGGATGGGGAGCGTTGCTGCTATTTTCAGGTCTCTCCAGAGATGTTCGATCGGGCTCAAGTCCGGGCTCTAGCTGGGCCACTCAAGGACATTCAGAGACTTGTCCCAAAGCCACTCCGGCGTTGTCTTGGCTGTGTGCTTAGAGTCGTTGTCCTGTTGGAAGATCAACCTTTGCCCCAGTCTGAAGTCCTGAGAGCACTGGAGCAGGTTTTCATCAAGGATCTCTGTACTTTGCTCCGTTCATCTTTGCCTCTATCCTGACTAGTCTCCCAGTTCCTGCCGCTGAAAAACATCCCCACAGCATGATGCTGCCACCACCATGACTCACCATAGGGATGGTGCCAGGTTTCCTCCAGACGTAACGCTTGGCATTCAGGCCAAAGAGTTCAATCTTGGTTTCATCCAACCAGAAAATCTTGTTTCTCATGGTCTGAAGTGGCTTTTGGCAAACTCCAAGCGGGCTGTCATGTGCCTTTTACTGAGGAGTGGTGCCTGATTGGTGTAGTGCTACAGAAATGGTTGTTCTTCTGGAAGGTTCTCCCATCTCCACAGAGGAACTCTAGAGCTCTGTCAGAGTGACCATCGGGTTCTTGGGTACCTCCCTGACCAAGGCCCTTCTCCCCCGATTGCTCATTTTGGCCGGGCAGCCAACTCTAGGAAGGGTTTTGGTGGTTCCAAACTTCTTCCATTTAAGAATGATGGAGGCCACTGTGTTCTTGGGGACCTTCAGTGCTGCAGAAAGTGTTTGGTACCCTTTCCCAGATCTGTGCCTTGACACAATCCTGTCTCGAAGCTCTATGGCCAATTCCTTCAACCTCATGGCTTGGTTTTTGCTCTGACATGCACCATCAACTGTGGGACCTTATATAGACAGGTGTGTGCTTTTCCAAATCGAGCCCAATCAATTGAATTTACCACAGGTGGACTCCAATCAAGTTGTAGAAACATCTCAAGGATGATCAATGGAAACAGGATGCACCTGAGCTCAATTTTGAGTCTTATAGCGAAGGGTCTGAATACTTATGTAAATAAGGTATTTCTGTTTAAAAAAATATATATAAAGTTGCAAACATTTCTAAAAACCTGTTTTCACTGTGTCATTATGGGTTACTGTGTGTAGATTGCTGAAAAAAATACATATTTAATCCATTTTAGAATAAGACTGCAACGTACAAAAAAATTGAAAAAGTCAAGTGGTCTGAATACTTTTCGAAGGCACTTTAAATAGGGTATTTAACAGAAAGCAGAAACAGTACATTATTTATGGCAAGTTATTTACACATAAGCTGTTCCTATCTGGCTTGAAGGACCATGAAAAAGAGCACCAAATCTTTCGGAGTCCACCCCTATAAGGTGGTTCTGTAAGGGTTTGGTACATAAGCCTTTCTTTCTCCACTATCTTGATGGCTTATCATGCAGGCTAACAAAACCTGAAAGGATCAATTCTGCAGCTCTTTGGCATCCCGTCTACAGCCGAGCAATGCTGACCAACACCCAGTACACAGTCTACCAACTGCTCCTGACAAACAGATGCAACCCCAGCACAAGCACTGTGTCTAGAAATAAATAAAACAGCCAGCCAGCTCACTCCTGGCAAAGGGGAGCGGGGACACTTACATGCTGAATGAGCGCTTATCCCCAATTATAAAGTCACCTTCAGGCAGTATAGTACAGTATACATTCTAATATGACAGGGTGGTACGGAATGGCTGAGAGCAGAGTACAGAGGGGGAATACATCACAGGACTTTGTGAGATGGTGAGATAGGCCTGGTAATGCTGACCAAAGTTGGCAAACAAACACATACAGACTGTGCCGTTTCAGGAGAGATTGGTTCCTGCCTTCACTGCAATGTTACACGGCGTGTGTGCGTCCCAAATGGCACCCTATTCCCCATATAGTGCACTACTTAGTGACCAGAGCGCTATATAGGGAATAGGATGCCATTTGGGACACAGGCAGTGACTCACACCCTGATGCTTCAAAACAAGACAGGGTGTTGAAGCTACAGTGGAGCTTGGTGGTTAGTCAATACTGTACACACTACAACAAATAATACATCTAGTCCGACAGTCATTTTAGAATCTTCTGAAAACAGCAAGTCTATCACTCTGCAGTTCATTTGACAACAGCAAAAAGGGAATGTGCATGTGATGCTGTGTACAGTACATGATAGAATACTGGTCTGATTGGCTTGGGTTTCCAATATCACCACGCAAATGTACATTTTCTTTGCAATCTGACAGTCTGGCAAAGAAACCCACAGAGACCGTGACTGAATCAGACGTCTTCAGACACAGTGACTGAATCAGACGTCTTCAGACACAGTGACTGAATCAGACGTCTTCAGACACAGTGACTGAATCAGACTTCTTCAGACACAGTGACTGAATCAGACTTCTTCAGAAGTGTGTGTTGAAAATAAATGTTTTTATCTGAATAAAACAGCACCATCTGCCTGTTACTGAAGCCAGGAGTTAAATGAGTGGAGTGGCGCAGGTTGAGAGTTTCAAGTTCCTTGGTGTCCACATCACCAAACTATCATGTTCCAAACACACCAAGACAGTCGTGAAGAGGGCACGACATTGCCTTTTCCCCCTCAGGAGACTGAAAAGATTTGTCATGGGTCCCCAGATACTCAAAAAGTTCTACAGCTGCACCATCGAGAGCATCCTGACTGGTTGCATCACCACCTGGTATGGCAACTGATCGGCATCCGACCGTAAGGCGCTACAGAGGGTAGTGTGTACAGCCCAGTACATCACTGGGGCCAAGCTTCCAGCCAATCAGGACCTCTATACTAGGCGGTGTCAGAGGCATGCCCCAAAAATGGTCAAAGACTCCAGTCACCCAAGTCACCCGTATGCTACCATACGGCAAATGGTACCGGAGCGCCAAGTCTAGGTACAAAAGGCTTCTTAACAGCTTCTACCCCTAAGCCGTAAGCCTGAACAATTAATCAAATGGTCACCCACTCTGCTGCTACTCGCTGTTTATTATCTATGCATAGTCACTTTACCCATACCTACAATTACCTCGAATAACATGTACCCCACACATTGACTCGGTACCGGTACCCCCTGTATATAGCATCGTTATTGTTATGTATTCTTATTGTGTTACTTTTTATTTAGCAAATATTTTCTTCAAATATTTTCTATTTCTTGAACTGCATTGTTGGTTAAGGGCTTGTAAGTAAGCATTTCACGGTATTCAACGCATGTGACAAATAAAATGTGATTTGAAATGCATTTCCACCATGCTTCCCAAATGGCACCCTATTCCCTTTGTAGTGCACTACTTTTGATGGGTAAAAGGTAGTGCACTATATGTATATGTAGGGAATAGGGTGCCATTTGGGACGCAAACCCATGACTATGCATCTTAATCAACTTTTGCACATTGAGCTTGGCTTTATATAGGCACCACAGCAGCGCCTTCATTCTAAAAACTTCCATGCAGTATGCAAGCCAAGCCTCATGATGTGTGATTATCATAATTGTAATTGCACTACTGCCCAACACTGAGATATGTCCAGACTAGAACCCACCACTCCACATGAAATAGTGCAACTCTTACAGAAGTCACATGCTTTCTTATTCCTGTTACAAACGTAATTAGAATAGTAAAAATAAATGTTTTGTCATACGGTCTGATATACCACAGCTGTCAGCCAATCAGCATTCAGGGCTCAAACCACCCAGTTTATAATTACATTTTAGTCATTTAGCAGATTCTCTTATCCAGAACATCATAGCCCTTTACACTCGTACCCGTATACGGGTTGAAAATGGCAGTTGGGCACTGATAAACCTCTTAAATTAGAACGCAGTGGCTGTACAGTATGTAACATGCTATACATGACGTCAGAGCTCTGGCTCTGCACTTCACAGCTCTGTATGGGTTTTGACTGATTTTGAAAGATTAAATGTTGAGGATTATAATAAAAAACGCTTTGATGTCATAAAAGAAAGCCACACACCTGTGAGTCCAAATGTGCACTTCACATTTCCATTTCATAAAACTCATGTCAGGTACAGTGTCAATGTTTATGATCACTATGTTTGATGTACAGTTACAAGATCACATAGTGTTTTACCCTGGGTTGTGCTGAACAGAATGAGCTTATGTTTGTCTATTGTGAAGAAAATGTACTGCAGCACACACACCTGAACGCACTCATATCTACTTTCTATGCACACCAAAATTACAGTCGGTTTCCCTGAATTGTATTGTGAAAGCCTAACACTGTAATATCGTATTTTAGACCTTAGCTAGTCATGTTGCCAATAGAACCGGCTTTCAAATTATGCCCACCTGACCCAGATTACTTAAACAACAACAGTAATTGTGTGATGGCGGGAATGCAGGGTTGTGTTCCAAAGAAAACAACTACAAGCGCGCTTCCTCTAGTTCCTCAACCAATCAAGGTCCTAAGGCGCAGCTGATTAGTAGAATTACAGAGCTAATATAATAACAATAATCACTTAGCAGACGCTTTTTTCATGTTCGTGTGGGTGGTCCCAGCGGGAATCGTACTCACAATCTTTAAAAAAAAAAAAAGGGTTTATTTTTTGAATATTTAAAACATTTAAAGCACGTCGACAGATCTCCCACAAGCCCTCCAAGATCCCCCCCCACAATTCCCCAAGAGCTGCAAGAGCTGCCCCTCACAATCTTACCAATGCAAGCCGTCGTGCTCTTTTAACCGAGCCACAGAGGACCATGTGTTATTAATTATATTAGAGCTGAAATCTACAGTAGCTAGCCCTCCTTTAAGGAATAAACATTACCCTTGAAAAGTCTAATGGATATAGGCATAGAGTTAACTCTCCGGGGTGAAGTTTCACCTACTGTAGGTACAGATCTAGGATCAGCTTCCTCTCCCCCCATCCTAACCTTAACCATTAGCGGGGAGAAATGCTAACTGATCCATGATCAGCGTCTAGGGGCAACGTCCCCCTACCGCAAAGTCCACCCTCACCTTGTTGAAGTCTTCGCTGGTGGCCCTCATCTCCTTCCAGGTCTTGTTGAGGAGCTGGATGCAGATGCAGAAGAACTCCTCAAAGGAGCGGTCGTGGGTGAAGAACATAGGGTGGAAGTCATGGCAGTTCTCACTGGCTGTAAAGACAGAGGAACAGAGGAGAAAGGACGTAAGCCTTGTGTTTGAGAGACACATTGACTGTTCTCCCTCTGAGAGATTTTGGAAATTGGAGATTTTCCCTACCAGAGATTTTGGACAGTGGATGTTTGGATGCTCAAGTGGGAAACGCACTCTGCCAATTTCTAAAGATTTTGCAACAATTAGAGTTCAACTGGCAAATGCTCAAGTTCAGAGTTGCATTATTAAGTCTTAATGCAGTACTTCAATAGAGTGATTCCTCACGAAACCCACACAAAAAGAGACCAGGATCTTGGGGATTTTGCCGAGACTGACACCTATCGCTTCGCCTCTTCCTCTCTGTTTAAACACACACACCAAGCCCCTCCCCCTGCCACTCACAACAACAAAGATGAGAGATCACTTCTTCCTCTCTGACAAGCGGTTTCAACTCGCTATTTACATTTGAGGTTTAGTCGAACAGAATTGGTCATATGGACACCGAAACACATTGAGACATTATTTTACTGTAATAGATAAGATAACCGATTACAAATACTAACACAACCTTTCTAACGATCCCCTTTCTATGTCTCAACTACTCAAATTGCATGCAGAGCAGACACTACTGAAAGGCTCAGCTTGTCGCGCGCACCATTGCGGTACCATGTACTGCTAGAAGCATTTTAGCCAAAGACTGTTATACTAGCTGTCTAGTCTGTGTTTTATAAATGTGCAATAATTATAAAAACACAATTATATAAGGAATTAGCAACTAGTTTTCATTCAGAGAAATAAGGTAGGGCCACTTGATTTAAGCATGTGAATGAAGTAGACAGGCTAGTACGCTGTTCAAACAGTTGGAGATGGGCAGAAAGATGTGTTCATAATTCAACTGTTCTGCCTTGTTAGCTAGCAAATAGATCCAAGTTGGCAAAACTTGAAATAGAAAGATTCCTATAAAGACTAGCTGGCTACTCACTAGAATGTGGGCATGTGCACGTGGGCTTGTGTAAAAAAGCAGGTTAAACTTTTTTTGATAAAATAATTGAAATATGAGTGGTTTTGGAAGGCTTGTAGGTATAACAGCCTATGTATAATTTCACAAGCCATGAATTCATTAGATTATTGCTGACTGTTTAAAAAGGTCATGTATATTTTACCTTTAATTGTACAACAGATTTTTAGGCAATAACGCCCTAAGCAAAGGGAGACCATTTTGAAACCATTCTAAAAGTAGCAGAGATCCCAATCTGGAACTTTCATATGCACGTAGACTGTATTATGTTCCAAAATATATACCAAAAAAATCAACAATTGTATATTTTCAATGTTCATGTTTATACACTGCTCAAAAAAATAAAGGGAACACTTAAACAACACAATGTAACTCCAAGTCAATCACACTTCTGTGAAATCAAACTGTCCACTTAGGAAGCAACACTGATTGACAATACATTTCACATGCTGTTGTGCAAATGGAATAGACAACAGGTGTAAATTATAGGCAATTAGCAAGACACCCCCAATAAAGGAGTGGTTCTGCAGGTGGTGACCACAGACCACTTCTCAGTTCCTATGCTTCCTGGCTGATGTTTTGGTCACTTTTGAATGCACTTTTGAATGCTGGCGGTGCTTTCACTCTAGTGGTAGCATGAGACGGAGTCTACAACCCACACAAGTGGCTCAGGTAGTGCTTACAGCCCAACACCGTGCAGGACGTTTGGCATTTGCCAGAGAACACCAAGATTGGCAAATTCGCCATTGGCGCCCTGTGCTCTTCACAGATGAAAGCAGGTTCACACTGAGCACGTGACAGACGTGACAGAGTCTGGAGACGCCGTGGAGAACGTTCTGCTGCCTGCAACATCCTCCAGCATGACCGGTTTGGCGGTGGGTCAGTCATGGTGTGGGGTGGCATTTCTTTGGGGGGCCGCACAGCCCTCCATGTGCTCGCCAGAGGTAGCCTGACTGCCATTAGGTACCGAGATGAGATCCTCAGACCCCTTGTGAGACCATATGCTGGTGCGGTTGGCCCTGGGTTCCTCCTAATGCAAGACAATGCTAGACCTCTTGTGGCTGGAGTGTGTCAGCAGTTCCTGCAAGAGGAAGGCATTGATGCTATGGACTGGCCCGCCCGTTCCCCAGACCTGAATCCAATTGAGCACATCTGGGACACATGTCTCGCTCCATCCACCAACGCCACGTTGCACCACAGACTGTCCAGGAGTTGGCGGATGCTTTAGTCCAGGTCTGGGAGGAGATCCCTCAGGAGACCATCCGCCACCTCATCAGGAGCATGCCCAGGCGTTGTAGGGAGGTCATACAGGCACGTGGAGGCCACACACACTACTGAGCCTCATTTTGACTTGTTTTAAAGACATTATATCAAAGTTGGATCAGCCTGTAGTGTGGTTTTCCACTTTAATTTTGAGTGTGACTCCAAATCCAGACCTCTATGGGTTGATACATTTGATTTCCATTGATAATTTTTGTGTAATTTTGTTGTCAGCACATTCAACTATGTAAAGAAAAAAGTATTGAATAAGATTATTTCATTCATTCAGATCTAGGATGTGTTATTTTAGTGTTCCCTTTATTTTTTTGAGCAGTGTATTTTTCAATATTCATAAAAACACTACTCAAATTACAGATCAAGCAGTAACGTTTCATACGATTCTTTTGTTGTTGCTTTGTAGCATCTACAGATTAAACATTATGTAGTCTAAAAGGAGATGTTGGAAAATAATTTCTCAATTACACTTTGAGATACAAATGTCAAATATATGTCAACAATCCTTCCTTCCTCTAGGACCATTCTATGGATTACATTGTGAAAATCCCCAAAAGCATGGTGTTGTTTTGTCTGGGTTTCATAAGGAATCACTCAATACCAACATGGGTGGCTGACTCATTCCTACACAGTTTGGGCATGTACAGCCATGGGTAGTCTTGTGTGTGTGCGTGCATGTGTATAGTCACTGTTCATGACACCACTTCTCCTTCTGTGACAATAACAGCCTCAAGGCAGAGGAACTCAACTGTGCACTTCTAAGCCAATAGGACTGGACCCTCTGTTCTCCATATTCCTAGTCTCCCACACACACACAGGAAGGACAGAAGGACCATGGTCTTTAAATGGGACAGGAGGGTTTGGTTCATTCAGTTACATTTCACATTTATCTCTCGTCCCTTGTCTGGTTGCATGTGCCAGATCAGATGGCAGCTTTCTCTTCAGAAATAAATATCCCTGGTTATTCTTGAACGACTGGATTCCTTAGCCTGCCTGCCAACAGACACCCACGTCCATGACAGTTCACAATGGAACATTCTCAAATTAGCCATACTATGGGCTTTTCCCACAGTCTTCTACTGTGTGACAGGATGATGTCTACATCCCAAATGGCACCTTTCTCCCTATACAGTGCACTACTTTTGACCTTTTGACAATGGGCCCTGGTCAAAAGTAGTGCACCATAGGGAATAGGGAGCCATTTGAGACGCAAATGAAGTCTCTGAATACTGCAGGAGTCTGATGGGAGGCTTCATGTGGAGAATAAAGAGAATTGCTCCCTCCTTTCTCTCTCATTTTCCTAACCCTTTCCCACCTCTTTTCTCCTCCTGTCCTCCGCCAAGTGCTTTATGAATGGTGTGGCCAGACAGCTAATCTAACTGTTTCCTGAGGGAACTCCATTAGACTGTTTTACAGACACTGGGATGGAGAAATCACTGTGCATTTATTGGGTTACCGGATTCATCATAAACTTCCCACTGAGAGTGAAATCTGGTTTCTAAGCTCAGTGCATCTAAATACATCAGCAATATTGCCGCAGTTACACCTTATTAACCGAAGGGGGAAAAACGCTTCAAGCTATTTCATTACCCATTGATGGTGGCGAGGACTCTTACAGGACTATTTTAGCTTTCTGACACTTCTGTTTACTAGCATTTAATGCTATCAAAGCTTTGAAATCCCCATGGAGACCAGAGCTTCATGAACAGGTCCCCACAGCAATAACCCAGGATGTAATTATTGGTAAAATGTCTTTATGAACTACAGTGCACACTCCTCTTTCTCGGTCTTTGAGAGCTGATTGAGGAGCTGCCTTAAGGTAAAGGTCTCTGAGTGGAGCAGCCATTTACAGAGTCTCTAGGCATCACAGCAGGGCGCCCTGCCTCCAACAGGGGCCACGGAATTGCATCGACATTGGCAGAATTGGAAACTTCAGGGCATTATGAATGATGCCCACAGGGGCTCTGGGGCTGGTCAGACCGGGTGGGCCCTGATTTGGAGTGATGTGGAAGGGGCTGTGGGGCTGGTCGGACCGGGTGGGCCCTGATTTGGAGTGATGTGTAAGGGGCTGTGGGGCTGGTCGGACTGGGTGGGCCCCTGATTTGGAGTGATGTGGAAGGGGCTGTGGGGCTGGTCGGACCGGGTGGGCCCTGATTTGGAGTGATGTGAATGTGGATTGTCCTGATTTTGGGAGAACGAACGGTGCCATTACGGTACGTTAGTCAGCTAGGCGAAGAGTAAAGCCAAACATGCTTACTGGACAGGAGGACACAGCCTGCATAAAAGGGATTCAATCAGGTGATGGAGGGATGGAAAACAAAAGCTGACTGAATGCAGCTGTTTCCCCCGTTGGACAGAGTGGGAGGGGGGTGAGAAAGTGAGGGATGACTGCTGCTCTGGGGGGTTTTACTGATGGGCCAAGCAGGTTGATCGGGGGAAGGAGGTGTGGAGGTGACGGGGAATTAAATGTCAGACTCGCTTTAGACTTTCAGTGAGACAGGAACGGGTGGGTCTCACTACACTGGGCAAGGATGGCTACAGAGCTGCAGTCCTGAAAACAAAAAACAGATTCTAAATGTTGCAGATAGAAATAGTATGAATAGAGCTGACACGATTCATTCCCTATTCCATCTGACAGAAAACCATGTGTTCTACACAATACTTTTCTATCTGAACATTAAGGAACGATACAGCCTGCCTCCAATTGCCTTCGACAGCGCATGGCCACACCTGAGGTAACATATGCTGGAATGGTCATAACATGTTCATAACGTGGTCATAGCTTGGTCATAGCATGATCATAGCATCTGAACAACCTGACCTTCGTCTCCATGCAGAAAAGCGTTTTTTCTTTCACATTGTATTATTCATACTGTTACTTCCCAACTAGGTTAACTTCTCCCAAATGGTTACCGATTCACTTGAACAAATTTAAAAACTCAGCATTTTTAATCTGACAAATAATACTCCCATGCTGAACAAATCATTGAAGTGAGAGAGAATTAAATCTTGGCCATCCTACGCATGACTAGTAGCATCTAAACATCTATGGTGAGCTGCAAAATGTGAGAACTGATAATAACCTTTGCATACACAGACAGAATGGAACACTGTGATTTGTAAATATATACCGTTTAAATGCCTCAGACCCAAATATCCCGGGACATCGGTAGACTCCGTGGCACACAGACAGAGGATGTACAGGGATTGAAATACTTGTATTAAAGCATTCTCCTGTATTCTTTGGCCCAAATTCATTAGGCTGAACATGACCTTAATCTGAGATCATTGCATCACGGCATGGTTATATCACAACTTAACATCATAGGCCAGTGAGTGGACAGGAACAGGACACAACCCCCTCCATCTGTCTGGGACCCCTCAGGGGGACAACAACGTGAGTCACGGGCATGATCTGAGAGAGCAATTAGCTCATGTGACCCCTGCTGAGCATTAATACGGTCTGGATATGTGTGTGTGCTGCTATAAGGAGCTGAAACATGGACCACCAAAGATCCTTACACTGCCAAAGATCATTACACCGCCAAAGATTCTTACACCGCCAACACCAGCATGCGGGAGGAGGCCAACATAGACAGCATCCCCACTACTATAATACATCACCAACTGTTACGTTCCCCAGTTTCTGTGGTGCTTTTGCTTGTATGTGTGTGTTTCAGGATGGCTTCCTGAAATTTTCCCCTTTACTAATTGGAGCTGACCCCGGCCCCTCGTCAGGATACAGCTGTATCCCATTAGACACCTTCTCCAGCTATATAAGCCAGGGTTCTATTGCTCAGAAGGGAGAAGGCTGAGAGAGGAGGCGGATAGATGAGGCTGATGACTGAGGGTGAAGTGCATCCTGAATTTAAAGTTGTTAAGAGATTGTGGTATGTTAGCTGTTACTGATTGTTATGTTCTGTGTTAGTGATTTTTGCTAAAAGAGAGAGATCTATCAAAAGGTCCGTATTGATTATTTGAAATTGTTTGTATTTTCCTGTGTTTGTTCCCAGGGGGGAAGGGGAAGGCACCTAGGGAGTGCTTAGGCAAGAGGCCTGCGGGCATACATAACCCGTAGTATTTTACTGTCTATGCACACTAGGTAAGACCTGGACGGACCACCCCCTGTATTTTGGTTAGTGCACCAGGTGGTGCTAAGTTAGGTAAGTTGTGGGTAGGCAGGTAAAATAGGAGAGGGGGCTTTGACTTTTACTTTCTTTGCTTTGGTTCCGTTCAGCCCCTTTTCCCCAAAATTACCGTGTGATGGAATAAATTCCTTGTTAACGGTACCGCTTACTGCTTTTGTCATCCTTACTCGCACCTACAGTCCCATACCTCTTTCACTCCGCGGGGAATTTTGAGCAGCAGGGAGTTGCGTTCCCTCCTCCAAGAGGCGTACGTAACATAGTGGGGGCTCATCCGGGATTTTAACCCACCGGACCCTGCTGCTCTGAGCTCTCTGTGATTGGTGATTGAGGTGTGGTGATAGGTTGTGAGTTTGGGTGACGTGTTTAGTTTGTGTGTGTTAGTAGGGAGCAGTGCACAAAATGGCTGCCTCAGCCATCTCCCAGTTTATTAAAGCGCCCTCTGTTGAACGGTTGGTGGGGTTGCGGAAAGTAGACCTTTGCGCTATAGCTAACCATTATGGACTCTTCATCCCTGAGAGAGCCCTAAAGGCTGAGCTTTTGGTGCTAGTAAGGGAGGGCTTAATGAGGAAACAAATTTTCTTGTTGAAAGATGACGAGAGGGAGGCTTCAGGAGAGGAGACGGGTAAACCTTCCGATGCCAAGTCGGAGGACGGCGCGGAGGAAGGGGTTGCTCGTACCCCCTTTACATTGCCTCGATTTGACCCTTTATCTTCTACTTCGGGTCGTTCAGATGCTAGGCTAAAGGTGAGGCTGGCCCATTTAGAAATGGAGCAAAAAGATAAAGAGAGACAGTTTCATTTCGATTTAGAAATGAGGAAAATGGAAATCGACAAGGAGTTGAGGATCCGACTGGAGCTAGACGCTGGCTCCAGGGCGACTCCACAACCTGCTCATCATCAAGCCCACTTCGATGTGAGTAAAAATATAGCTTTAGTCCCTCCATTCCGGGAGTCGGAAGTTGATTCCTATTTCTCTGCGTTTGAGCGTGTGGCCGCTGCGCTGCATTGGCCACTCGAGGTTTGGCCACTTCTGTTACAATGTAAATTGTCTGGGAAAGCCCAGGAAGTAGTAGCTGCGCTCTCCCTGGAAGACAGTTTACAGTATGATACAGTTAAATCAACCGTGTTGAGGGCTTATGAGTTGGTGCCTGAAGCTTATAGGCAGCGCTTCAGGAACCACAAAAAACCCTCTCATTGTACTTTTGTTGAGTTTGCAAGAGACAAAGAGTCTCTGTTTAATCGCTGGTGTTCAGCTAGCAAAGCTAACACGTTTGCTGATATTCGGGAGTTGATGCTGTTGGAGGATTTTAAAAGCAACCTCCCTGATAGAATTGTAGTTCATTTAAATGAACAGAAAGTGACGACATTGGCCCAGGCAGCAGTGTTGGCAGATGATTACGTCATCAGTGCCCCATTCAGGTCGCTTTTCCTCTGACAACCCTAAGCCTTCCCATGAAATCCGTGAATGTTTTTACTGTCATCAAAAGGGTCACGTGATTGCGGACTGCCCGGTTTTGAAAAATAAACCGACACAGTCCCTGTCACCATCCCCTAAATTGAAAGGTGTGGGTTTAGTCCAGTCTTTAGCTCGTCCGTTGGACAGAGTTATTGATTCAGCATTTGGGAAAACGGATCCTATCTATGCTCCGTTTATCTCTGCTGGTTGTATTTTCTTAACTGGAGAACAAGCGGATCAAAAACCAATACCAATCTTGCGAGATACCGGGGCGGCGCAGTCAGTAATCCTTACTGATGCTTTACCCTGGTCCTCTGAAACGTATTGTGGTTCGCATGTTATATTACAGGGTATAGCGACAAAAACAGTACCTGTACCATTATACTGGGTCCACTTAGTGTCAGAGTTGGTATCAGGACGTTTTCGTGTTGGTGTAGTGTCCACACTGCCAGTAAAAGGAGTTACATTGCTACTAGGGAACGATATTGCTGGTGGTAACGTCACTCCTGTGTTAGAGGTAGTAGACAACCCAGAAATCAAAACAGCAGATGATAAATTGGTTCAAGCGTTTCCCCATGTTTTTCCTGCTTGTGTGTTAACGAGGGCACAATCTCGCAAGCTGGGAGATGTGGTGGATTTGGCTGGTTCCATTTTTGAGAATGTTGAGGTAGAAGACAATGCACCGAGTATTTCTTCTGCAATGCCAACGGTTTTTAACCCCGTAAAAACTAAGGCAGGGGAAAGCGAAATCGCGCCCCAATTACATGACATTCTTTTGTCTGTCACCCCCGAGAAGGTGATTGAATGTCAAAAAGAAGACTCAAGTCTTCGCAAATGTTTTGCTTCGGTAATTTCTACTGAGGAAGCTAAAACTAAGGAGACTGCCTACTTTATGGAAGCAGGAGTTTTGATGCGAAAATGGGCAGCTCATGACACCGTTAGTGAGTGGAGTGAAGTGTGTCAAGTGGTTGTTCTTACACCGTTCCGACAGCAGGTGCTCTCCCTCGCCCATGACCAGGCGTGGTCCGGACATTTGGGGATCACGAAGACTTATAACCGAGTCCTTCGACATTTCTTCTGGCCAGGTTTGAAGTCAGACGTGGTCCAATTTTGTAAAACATGTCATGTATGTCAGCTCACTGGAAAAGCGAATCAAACAGTTCCTCGTGCGCCGCTCTGCCCGATTCCTGTGGTAGACGAACCGTTTGAACGAGTAATAATTGATTGTGTAGGTCCGTTGCCGAAAACCAGATCCGGTAACCAGTTCTTACTAACAATAATGTGCAGTGCTACTCGATACCCAGAGGCTATACCTCTTCGTACTATAACGACTAAGACTGTGGTGAAGGCACTAGTGAAGTTCTTCTCTACGTTTGGACTCCCTAAAGTAATCCAAACTGATCAGGGAACCAACTTTATGTCAAAACTGTTCTCAAATGTGTTAAAAACATTGTGTATTACCCATCAGGTCTCTAGTCCGTATCATCCGGAGAGTCAAGGGGCCCTCGAGCGCTGGCATCAGACGCTAAAGGCGATGCTACGCAAGTATTGCATGGATACCAGTACCGATTGGGATGAGGGTGCCCTTTGTCTTATTTGCTATTAGGGAAACAATACAGGAGTCCTTAGGGTTCAGCCCGGCTGACCTTGTGTTCGGACACACCCACGGGTCCGCTAAAAGTTTTGAAGGAGCATATCCTATCTCCTATACCCAGTAGCGCCCTAAAAATGTGTTGGATTATGTCAGTAAGATGCGGGAGAGACTGCACGCGCGGCATGTACGTTGGCCCAAAAGTCTCTCTCCTCGTCTCAAAAACGCATGAAGTTGCATTATGACAAAAAGGCTGTTGGCCGTTCTTTTGCACCAGGGGATCAAGTTTTAGTTTTGTTGCCAATCCCTGGCTCATCTCTGTCCGCACGTTTTTCTGGTCCATATCTTGTGGAAAAGAAACTCAGTGACACCAATTATGTGATAAAGACCCCAGATCGTAGGCGTTCTTCCCGTGTGTGTCATGTTAACATGCTGAAAGCGTATTATCTGCGTAAGTCTCCCAACAGTTCCTCAGGTAAGCCGGTCCAGCCCGCCGTCTCCAGTTTGGCTGCAGTGGTGCTGACACCTGGCTGGAACCTAGAGGAGGATAAGGAGGACGGGTTGGAGTTACGCCATACGTTACAGCAATGTGAACGCCTATGTAATTCGGAGATGCTGAAAAAGTTACCCTCTCAAATTTGGCGATCAAACTAATGATCTTATCATATTGATAAATAGATTTCTCAATGTGTTTCAGGACGTTCCAAGTCGCACATCCATCTTGGAACATGACGTGGATGTGGGGAACGCGGCTCCTATACGTCAGCATCCGTATCGGGTTAATGCAAAGAAAAGGGATATAATGAAAAGTGAGGTAGCTTATTTATTAAAGAATGACATGGCAAAACCCAGTAACAGCTCCTGGAGTTCCCCGTGTATTCTCGTTCCTAAGCCTGACGGTACGTCCCGCTTATGTACGGACTATCGTCGTGTAAATGCAGTTACAAAGTCTGATTCGTTTCCTCTACCTCGCTTAGACGATTGCATTGATAGAATTGGCTCTTCTGCTTACGTTAGTAAGTTAGATTTGCTAAAAGGTTATTGGCAGGTGCCTCTGACCTCTCGAGCTTCTGACATCTCAGCTTTTGTGACGCCTGATAACTTTGTACAATACACTGTGATGCCCTTTGGAATGTGTAATGCACCTGCTACTTTTCAGCGGCTAGTTAATATTGTGTTCAAGGATGTGCCAAATTGTACTGCATACCTTGGCGATGTGGTGATTCATTCGTCGACTTGGACTGATCATCTCGCCACCTTGAGAAGTGTGTTTCAGCGGTTGGAGAATGCTTCTTTAACCCTCAAAGTGTGAGTTTGGGAAGGCAACTGTGACTTACTTAGGGAAGCAAGTGGGACGAGGTCAAGTGCGCCCAGTAACTGGCAAAGTGGAAGCAATTGTTGCTTTTCCTGCTCCCACTACTCGCCAGTTGCGCAGATTCCTGGGGATGGTAGGGTACTATCGCACGCTCTGTAAGAATTTTTCGACGGTAGTAGCTCCTTACATCTCTGCTCAGTCCCAAAGTACCATTTAAGTGGTCCCAAGAATGTAACTATGCTTTTGAGTCCGCCAAAGTGCTACTTTGTAGTGCCCCAGTGCTTGCTGCCCCTAACTTTGATAAACCTTTTAAGTTGGAGGTAGACGCTAGTATAGTGGGGGTGGGTGCGGTTCTCTTACAGGAAGATGAAGAGGGAATTGATCGGCCCGTCAGTTTCTTCTCCCGTAAGTTCAACTCGTGTCAGTCAAGGTACTCCACCATTGAACAAGAGACGCTGGCTTTATTGCTAGCATTACAGTTTTTTGAAGTATATGTGGGCTCCAGTGCATTGCCTGTGCTGGTCTTCACGGACCATAATCCTTTAGTGTTTTTGAAGCAAATGTACAAGTGATTTTTGCTAAAAGAGAGAGATCTATCAAAAGGTCCGTATTGATTATTTGAAATTGTTTGTATTTTCCTGTGTTTGTTCCCAGGGGGGAAGGGGAAGGGGAAGGCACCTAGGGAGTGCTTAGGCAAGAGGCCTGCGGGCATACATAACCCGTAGTATTTTACTGTCTATGCACACTAGGTAAGACCTGGACGGACCACCCCCTGTATTTTGGTTAGTGCACCAGGTGGTGCTAAGTTAGGTAAGTTGTGGGTAGGCAGGTAAAATAGGAGAGGGGGCTTTGACTTTTACTTTCTTTGCTTTGGTTCCGTTCAGCCCCTTTTCCCCAAAATTACCGTGTGATGGAATAAATTCCTTGTTAACGGTACCGCTTACTGCTTTTGTCATCCTTACTCGCACCTACAGTCCCATACCTCTTTCACTCCGCGGGGAATTTTGAGCAGCAGGGAGTTGCGTTCCCTCCTCCAAGAGGCGTACGTAACACCAACTCTAAAGGACAGGCCATGCCATCCGGATGCCCAACTCATGCCTCCCGAAACAGATCATGTACAGTTAAAGGACGGTTCTGATTTAGAATATGTGGACAATTACAAATACCTAGGTGTCTGGTTAGACTGAAAACTCTCCTTCCAGACTCACATTAAGCATCTCCAATCCAAAATTAATTCTAGAATCGGCTTCCTATTTTGCAACAAAGCATCCTTCACTCATGCTGCCAAACATACCCTCCTAAAACTGACTATCCTACCGATCCTTGACTTCAGCGATGTCATTTACAAAATAGCCTCAAACTCTACTCAGCAAATTGGATGCAGTCTATCACAGTGCCATTCATTTTGTCACCAAAGCCCCATATACTACCCACCACTGCGACCTGTATGCTCTCATTGACGGGCCCTCGCTTCATATTCGTCGCCAAACCCACTGGCTCCAGGTCATCTATAAGTCTTTGCTAGGCAAAGCCCCGCCTTATCTCAGCTCACTGGTCACCATAGCAGCACCCACCCGTAGCACGCACTCCAGCAGGTATATTTCACTGGTCACCCCCAAAGCCTTTCCTTCCAGTTCTCTGCTGCCAATGACTGGAATGAATTGAAAAAAAATCACTGAAGCTGAAGACTAATTTCTCCCTCACTAACTTTAAGCATCAGCTGTCAGAGCAGCTTTCAGATCATTGCACCTGTACATAGCCCTTCTGTAAATAGCCCATCCAACTACCTCATCCCCATATTGTTTTTTTGTTTTTGCACCCCAGTATCTCTACTTGCACATTCATCTTCTGCACATCTAACACTCCAGTGTTTAATTGCTAAATTATAATTATTTCACCACTATGGCCTATTTATTGCCTTACCTCCCTAATCTTACCTCATTTGCACACACTGTATATAGACTTTTCTATTGTGCCATTGTCTGTACGTTTGTTTATTCCATGTGTAACACCGTGCTGTTGTTTGTGTCGCACTGATTTGCTTTATCTTGGCCAGGTCGCAGTTGTAAATGAGAACTTGTTCTCAAATGGCCTACCTGGTTAAATAAAGGTGAAATAAAATAAAATAAAATTAAAGGAAGGTCAGCAAGCCCCTGATACAGATCATATATGGCACCTTATCAGACAACTGGGAGGACTCCGCAATAAACAGACAATTGGGAGGACACTGCACTAAACAGACAACTTGGGGGCACTGCACAAAACAGACACAACTGGAGAGAAAACATTGAAGAGGGAGCTGCCTAAACTAAATTAACGCCCACTGTGCCCCAGAGGACAAGGGGCAGCTATGCAAGGAGAGACTGAACACCAGGAAGGCCTAACCACCACCACTCACCCCTGCCCACACTGCACCAATATACTGTATGTGGCTCGACCCGGATCGTCCTCTACAGCCATCTGAAGACCCACAAATAGAAGACCCGATGGAGGACAATGGACTCGAGTGATCGCCGAAGAGGTTAGACTCACACAGCAATGAGACCATATTGGGACGTTCTCTAAAGAACAAACTGCCATCACTCTAGTGCACAGGCTGAGAGTTGAAGTCATTTCAAAAGCTACTGTGAATGACCAAAAGACCAGATTTATTTCTTGGTACATGTCCTTCAGGAGTGGCAGATGCATTGAACCTTAAGTCCTACTCTACTCTACTCTACCACACACACACACACACACACACACCAAAACTCTAACCCAAGGTGCAAAACCTCTACAAACAGAATTGATCATAAACCTACCCACCCTAAACCTACCCCTAACCACCCTAACCCTACCCCTTACCACCCTAACCACCTTAAACCTACCCCTAACCACCCTAAACCTACCCCTAACCACCCTAACCACCTTAAACCTACCCCTAACCACCTTAACCACCCTAAACCTACCCCTAACCACCCTAAACCTACCCCTAACCACCTTAACCACCCTAAACCTACCCCTAACCACCCTAACCAACTTAAACCTACCCCTAACCACCCTAAACCTACCCCTTAGCACCCTAAACACCTTAAATCTACCCTAACCACCTTAACCCTACCCCTAACCACCTTAACCCTAACCACCCAAAGCACCCTAAACCTAATCACCTTAACCCTACCCCTACCCCCCTTAACCCTAACCACCCTAAGCACCCTAACCCTAACCCTAATCACCTTAACCCTGCCCCTAACCACCCTACCCCTAACCACTCTAAGCACCCTAACCCTAATCACCTTAACCCTAACCACCCTAACCCTAATCACCCTAACCACCTTAACTCAAACCCTACCCCTAACCACCTTAACCCTACCCCTAACCACTCTAAGCACCCTAACCCTACCCCTAATCACCTTAACCCTAACCACCCTAACCCTAATCACCCTAACCCTCTTAACTCGAACCCTACCCCTAACCACCCTAACGATACCCCTAATCATTCCAACCCTACCTCTAACCACCCTAACCACCAACCACCCTAACCACCTTGACCCTACTCCCTACGCCAGGGGAAGGGAAGAATATATATTTAGGGTGTTCCATTGAGAAGGGCACTTGGCGCCAACTGTTTTATGGTACACTGTTGATGGAAATGTATGCCATTTAGTGACCACTAACACATATTACAGGGGACTACCCTTTATTCTTGTTGGAATTTTTGAGCTTTCTGGGACCACTTCATCTATTTTTACAATGTATTAAAATGGTACCTTGGTTTTAACTCGAGGTTCACAAAATGGGTGGGGTAATTGTCTATGTGCCCGTGCACCCTGTACTCCTTGGGGGTAACAGTTTTTGTCCCCTTACCTAACCTTCACCTGCACCCTAACCTTCACCCTAACCCTAACACCAAAACCCTCAACCTAACCCTTAAGCTTAAAATAGCATTTGAACAAATTCAGGACATGAAAGTTATTGTTTTCCAACATTGTCAGGTCATCGGGGTGAATTGTTAAGACATTGGGGTCCTGATAAGGTGAGGTGGAGTGAGGGGGACTGCTGAGGGATTATTTAAGATACTCTGTGAAGAGGTAGTGTTTCAAATGTTTTCTGAAGATGGGCAGGGACTCTGCTGTCCTAGCTTCAGGGAGAAGCTGGTTCCACCATTGAGCTGCCAGGACAGAGTGGTTATATCACAGGCAGCATGACATCATAGGCCAGTGAGTGGACAGGAACAGGACACATCCCCCTGAGGGGCCCCAGACAGATGGAGGGGGTTAGAAGGGTGAGTCATTGGCCTGAGTAAGGGTACACACCATCTGGCCCATCCCAGCCCTCTGTGTGTGTGTGTGTTCCCAACGCGTACCTTACTAACCACCAAAGGACGGTCAACAGCAGGATAGTAGCCTCTCTTGGTGATGGACTGTGTCCCAAATGGCACCCTATTCCCTACATAGTGCATTACTTTTGACCAGGGCCCATAGGACTAAGATCAGACCTAGTGTTCTATATGTAGTGAATCGGGTGCCATTTGGAAGACATGGACTGAATGACTGGGCTGCCCGTACTGAAGGGAACAGGATACTAAACAGAAGTAAAAGGAGAGATGTTTGTCCTCCAAGGCCATATGTCTGTCTCCCTGAATCACAAAGGTTCTATACACCTGTGAGTAGTCTTCACCATGGAGGTGGAGGTAGCCTTTCATGCAAGTAAGTTTCTCTCCGTTTCAACAACAAACTAGTAAGGTCGCAAAATACTCACTTGGCAGACAGACACCAACCAATTCACCACGTCATTCTGTTCCCCAGGGGTTAAGCATGCTCTGGGATAGTCCGATGCCACCCCCAGCTCCTATCTATCCTCAGCTGTGACTGGGTAATCTGGGCCCTGGAGGTCAAAGTTCGCTGTAATCTCAGAGACTTGTGTTTCATTGACAGGCGGGACACGAAGGCTTGAGAACATTGACGCTCTTCTGGCCATATAACTGATTAGAGCTCAGACTACAGACAGACAGACCAGACACTAACTACACAGATGTGACCATCGAGGGATAGGTGACAGACAGGGAGAGAGAGAGAGAGAGAGAGAAAGAGAGAGAGAAAGAGGACGAGAGAGGAAGAGAGAGAGAGTCAGAGCAGATAAGATTGTTTGTAATATAAATTATGTATGAGGTCTGTGTGAGAGAGACAGAGAGACAGAGACAGAGACAGAGAGAGAGAGAGAGAGAGAGAGAGAGAAAGGGAGAGAGAGAGTGTGAGTGACCAGTGGGCAGAGAGCCTTCCTGACATCTGTCTGAGCCCAGTGAGATCAATGTGAGGGGGCAGGAGGGAGGGATGGAAGGAGAGAGGGGAAAGGACAAACAAGAGGACGAACAGAGAGGAGAGTCACCTTGGAGTGAGAGAACCAGCATGACGAAAACACACTGAAAGATGTCATCCTCACTAATTACCACGCCAGCAGGCCTGGACATCCACCTGCGACAAAGGGAGTGTGTGTGTGTAGGGGAGAGCGAGGTGTGTGTCTGTGTGCATCAATGTGTGTGTGTGTGTGTGTGTGTGTGAGAGAGACGCAGCGTCAGCAACACCTTTCAGGTCCAGTCAATGTCAGGGCCAGTCAGTGTCCTGTCCAGACTGGCAAGAGGATGCCAAGACACTGGCTTGGTCAGGGAGCCTTGGTTCCCTTCCAGGCAATGGGTCAGTAAGGCAGTTGAGTGTGAGTTCTCTCCCATGCTGGACAAATCTCTTCACATCAGACCTCGCCTAAATGTAGGGCCATACAGGTCAGGACACGTGGGCTGCGGCCCAAATCGCACCCTACTTTTGACCAGGGACCGTAGGGCACTACTAAGGTAAAAGAAGTGTTTACATTCCCATTGTCATCAACACAGCTGGCTGTTTTTAATGTGAGAAATCCAGTGAGTAAGATTTCTGTTGGATTTATTGGATTATGGCAATTACATTTGAAACTTTAAACATCGGTGCTTAAATATTTTAACACATCTGTGGTCAAGAAAGGCAGAGTTGCAAAGAAAAAGCCATCTCTCGGACTGGCCAATAAAAAGAAAAGATTAAGATGGGCAAAAGAACACAGACACTGGACAGAGGAACACTGCCTAGAAGGCCAGCATCCCGGAGTCGCCTCTTCACTATTGACGTTGAGACTGGTGTTTTGCGGGTACTAATTAATGACGCTGGACATGTGAGGCATCTGTTCCTCAAACTAGACACTCTAATGTACTTAGTTGTGCATCGGGGCCTCCCACTCCTCTTTCTATTCTGGTTAGAGCCAGTTTGTGCTGTTCTGTGAAGGGAGTAGTACACAGTGTTGTACGAGATCTTCAGTTTCTTGGCAATTTCTCGCATGGAATAGCCTTCATTTCTCAGAAAAAAAAATAGACTGACGAGTTTCAGAAGAAAGTTATTTGTTTCTGGCCATTTTGAGCCTGTAATCGAACCCTCAAATGCTGATGCTCCAGATACTCAACTAGTCTAAAGAAGGCCAGTGTATTGCTTCTTTACCCAGAACAACAGTTTAATAAACTCACATGCATTCCTTTTGTGACAAAACTCTGCCAAATACAGAGGCACAGAGAAATTGAATTATGCTTATGCAAATAAACACACATCTCTTACATTATACTTCCTAGAGCTGCCGCCGGACATAACAAACTCAGATTCTTCTTCTGTCACACACAAAGCAAACAATCATCTATTTCCTACTCCGAAAAAACTCTGCACAAAAACAGACGTCGGAGCAATCTCATCATTACAATGCATCTAATCTACATCAAGCCTTTTGTCCGCGTGTTTGGTTAACCGAGCGGAAGAGTGAGCACACAGTAGGAGATGAATCTGAGAACAAGCATTTCCTGTCTTATTTGATTTTGTACTTGATTTCACTGCATTAGCAGTCGGTAGGAGCAACCCATGCTTGTGTATGTGCTCGATGTCTTCTCAAACGGCTGCTTGTTTTCAGCACAGGGAAGAGCTATCTATACTCATTGTAGATGGGCTCCATCTCAAAAGTTCTTTACCCGTCGCCTTCCATTCATTATCCATCTCCAGGAGTTTTCCCTCACTTACGTGACCTTACCAAGAATATCCTGGCGCTATAGTCGTGGGCTATAACTAAGACCCAGTGTTTTCTATAGCCATATAACATAGCAAGGAAAAACTCTGGTCCTACTCATAGGTGCCACTCAAACGTAAAATGTATGCACGCATGACTAAGTGGCTTTGGATAAAATAATCTGCTAAATGGCATATATTATAGACTGGATGGGATTAGATCGTATTTCTTTCACCTGTCAAGTCACTTTAGATCAGAGTGGAAAACGTAGTCCCTGTAAATCTTCAGAAAATGTTGATCGTCTGCCATTTTACTCCTTCCACCCCTTTAGTCCCATCCTCTTCACACATGATCTAGAAGAAGATGTAGAGGCTTAAACCACAGGATTTAGCCAATCAGTTCAAATAGGACTGTTTCTTTAAGCTAATGGTTATCTGAAGTTCTAGCGTCAGCGGGCACCTCAGACATGTCATCACAGAAGGACGTGTTACTGCTAATGAGTTTGGAGGCCTTTGAGACCCTGCTGAGTTCACACCCACACAAACACACAGCAGAGAGGAGCCTCGGAGGGAACAACAGCAACCGGACAACAACAACCTCTCACAGGTAACAGCTGATGACATCACTCAATTCCAAACAGTCAGACAAAACTGACATCACGGATTTGGATAGCAGCATCTCGGCCTAGAGACAGGTATGGAGAAGGACATGGTAAGCCTGAGACATGCCCAGTGAGTGAGTGAATGAGTGAGCCTGTTCTGGGGAAACATGCTGGGCTGGAGACGATAAATCTTTTAAGATCTGCAGTGGGCTGTTGGAGAGGACGGGGGGTGGAGGGGTGTCAGATGGGAGGGGACTCAGGACAACTGGACGGGGACATGATTAATGTGCAGAGCCAAGCAGCACAGTGACACACACACACACACAGCCAGTCAGGCAGATCGCACAAACAAGCCCCCTCCATTTCTCTCCACTCCCAGCCCTCTCATCCCACTTCTGCATAAAAATATATAAATACAAACCAGGGAAATGTCAAAACAGTATCTATTTATGGTGGCGGCTGTGGCGGTTATTGAACCTTGGGTCGAATTGAAAAGTTCAAGTGGAATGCAGAGATCCACCGCTGCTGCCTGCCGCCCGTCCGCTCGCCTACGTTCCCAGGGAAACAGAAAACGTTTTTTCAAACTGATCTGTTGACCTGTGCGTGTTCCACATTGCCCTGCATCTTTCAGACAATCTCTGACCCAGCAATCTGCTCTGTTGTTGTTGTGTAAGAGGGAGAAATGTAAGACACAGCACCCTATTTAAAGGTTAGTAGGCTACAATGACCTCAAGGTTTACACCATGGGGTGTGTCCCAAATGAGACCCTATTCCCTATAGTGCACTTGACGAGTGCCTTATGGATCCTAGTCAAAAGTAGTACACTATATAGGAGATAGGGTGCTTTTGGGGAGATGTTGCTCTATTAAACAGTGGGACGAGATAGTGGAGGAATAGTGGAGGAATAGTGGAGGGATAGTAGGGACAGTGGAGGGATAGAGGGGATAGTGGAGGGATAGAGGAGGGATAGAAGGGATAGTGGAGGGATAGAGGGGATAGTGGAGGGATAGAGGGGATAGTGGAGGGATAGAGGGGATAGTGGAGGGATAGAGGGGATAGTGGAGGGATAGAGGAGGGATAGAGGAGGGATAGAGGGGATAGTGGAGGGATAGAGGGGATAGTGGAGGGATAGAGGGGATAGTGGAGGGATAGTGGAGGGATAGAAGGGATAGTGGAGGGATAGAGGGGATAGTGGAGGGATAGTGGAGGGATAGAAGGGATAGTGGAGGGATAGAGGGGATAGTGGAGGGATAGAGGGATAGAAGGGATAGTGGAGGGATAGAGGGGATAGAGGAGGGATAGAGGGATAGTGGAAGGATAGAGGGGATAGTGGAGGGATAGTGGAGGGATAGAGGGGATAGTGGAAGGATAGAGGGGATAGTGGAGGGATAGTGGAGGGATAGAAGGGATAGTGGAGGAATAGAGGGGATAGTGGAGGGATAGAGAAAATAGACTAGAAAGGCCAAAAGATGCCCCAAGCATTCCCAGAGTCCTGTTGTGTGTGATTTGTCTGGGTAGATGGGGAATTAAGAAGTCCAAGGCCCACCAGAGGTTTATTGGCATTTCAAAGCGGCAAACTAAAGTAAATGATCCAAGAAGAAAATTGTCACGGTTGGCGCTGAGATTAATTCCTTATCGTCTTTCTATTTTTATCCAGAAAATGGATGTGTGTGAAGAGAAAGAGCTTTGGCTTTGAACACTACTTTCTCCTCCACGCCAACACCGGGGGTTTCGTTTTTTCATATTTTTTTTTTTAAAAGGCAGACCATTACTATTTAATGAAGAACTATGCCACTGCTTCCATTTCCGAGTTCATGTAATGAAGTTTTGGTGTCTGAGTGGAGGGTTGCGTCAGTTTCTCTGCCCTTGCACTTTTAAATCATTTAAAGGGCTGCAGGGCACGGCTCAGAATGGATTTATCTAACGACCTCTACCTATCCTATCCTCCCTCCTTTCCTATAATAACTTTGATTTGTGAACGTTAAAACTACATTTTTCCATTTCCCCCCAAACTTCCATATACTTGGATGCTCTGTTGAGCTATACAGACTGCAACTCCAAGTGTCATTATTACTCTTTAAAGTGCTACGCTTCTCTTTGTTGGTTTGCATTGAGACTTTGAATCAAGACATGATGCTGAATTCTATGTTGTCATCTTGTACCTAATAAAATGCTTTATTGTATATGCCTGGGGGACAGTGAGGGGAGGGGGCGCATGGGGACAGACAGTGAGGGGGCGCATGGGGACAGACAGTGAGGGGCGCATGGGGACAGACAGTGAGGGGGCATGGGGACAGACAGTGAGGGGGGGCATGGGGACAGACAGTGAGGGGGCATGGGGACAGACAGTGAGGGGGCATGGGGACAGACAGTGAGGGGGCATGGGGACAGACAGTGAGGGGGCATGGGGACAGACAGTGAGGGGGCATGGGGACAGAGTGAGAGAAGGGGGCAGGTGGACAGACACAGACCATTTGATCTCCAGACAGAAGGAGAGAGAGGGTAGGGTCACGCCTAGGGGCTCTGGGGTCACTGCCTAACCCCTCCCCCCTCAACACACAGCTAACTGAATTACATTTAGGGATTGGATAAAGCTCCTCATTGAAGATGAATGGCAGTTTTCAACTGATACGATTGAAAATCTATTAATCAATTGAAAATTGCCATTGACCTCCTGAAATGACAGACTTGAAATGGAATTGACTCCCAACCCTGCTACACACTGCGGCATAGTGCATACCGTGTCTGACCCTTCCATGGTCATCAATATTAATGGTGGCTCTATTCCCTATAAGCAGGGTTTCCCAACTCCAGTCCTCCAGTACCCCTCAACAGCACACATTTTTGCTGTACACCTGATTCATCTCATGGAGGGCTTGATGATTAGTTGAATCAGGTGTGCTTGCCTGGGGCCACAACAAAAATATGTAGTGTGGGGGTACTGGAGGACCGGAGTTGGGAAACCCTGCTCCAGGGCATGACAGGTACTAGAGTTAGAGTGCTATCACAGACTAGCCAGAACCATGCATGAGAGTCACGGTCAAAGCTGACATGAATACCAAAGGAAATCAGAGATAGGATATAGGCTTCAGGGTTTGAATTTTAATTGCAAAGGTTTTGGATACCAATGCAGACTCAGAGAGAAAAAGTATTTCCTAACCATATGTGTTAATCAGTTCTTCAATGCATCACAGTTCCTTACAAAAAGGTGCTTTCTTTTTCTTAAAGCAGTATAGGCATCACTTCTAAATCTGCTTCAACTTATTTAGGTAGGCTACATTTACAACCTTCCCATCCCACTAAAATGAAGTAAGCAGATAGGGCTCCTATTCAGCCCTATATGATGCCATAAGGAGAGTGCCCAGCTCTTCTCCAGCTGGGCAGTGCCAGTCCCAGAGAGAGACAGTCTAAGGAGGTGGAATAGGGCGCACTTGAAGCCTACTTACTTCATCACTAATAGATGAACTCCAGCACAATTACAAAGTATAATGGGTCCTTCTAACTTCACTGCAGGAGACAGAGTTTACGTAAAAAATGCTTTGGAGGTTATTTCTCTGTCTGAATGCCTGTGCTTAATGTGAAAACAGACAGAGATTATGCGTTTAACCCTCGTACATCAAAGTGCCCTCCACATCGCATTCCTCCACTAACACTCAATAGGGTTAATAGTCAATGGTGAGAGCTGCTCTCGATGAGTCTCACAACCTGTAGTATTGAGAGCTATTGGAGCTAAAATTGGGAGCACTAAGCACTGTGACCACAGAGAGAACCTCCTGGTACTATGCTACTTTTATGTTTCTTTCTTTGGCGTTTTGTTGATTGTTTGTATTCAGAGGGCCACATAATGTGACTAACCAATAGAAAAAGCATATTCTGTGCATCACCTAGTTTGAATTCTTACATTTGTGCACAGATATTGTCTGGTACTCTGCACCAGAGGAGGTTAGTGGGAGGAGCTATAGGAGGACGGGCTCATTATAATGGCTGGAATGGAATTCATGGAACGGTATCAAACACATCAAACATATGGAAATCTAGTTTGACTCTCTTCCATTAATTCCATTCCAGCCATTACAATGAGCCCATTCTTCTATAGCTTCTTTCACCAGCCTCCACTGCTCAGCACCCAAACCATCTACAGAACACAACTGTCAGTAAATCAGGGTTGTATTCATTAGTGCACACCCTAGCAAAACATTTTGCACTGTGGCTACAAAAACAATAGTTTGATATTGGACAATTTCAGGTAGTTTCGGTCAGTTTTCTTCCTAGTGAATATGACCCTATAAGCACAATATGATCTAATAAGAACAATGAGGTGAGGATAGTTAATACCAGTAAAGACTTACGCAGCTCTCCCACTTTGAGGGTCTCACACAGCATCTTGGTCAGCTCGATGCTGCTGCGGCCGAACGGACACTCGTGCTTGTCCTCACGACTGCTGTTCTCCAGAACAATCTGGAATAGGGATAGAAAGTCACTCAATCCATCAACGTTAATGCAAATACGTCTGTCATAAAAGTGTTTAACAGCTACCAGGCGCAGACGGACAGTCACAGAGACAGACACAAATAGACATTGCCACCAGGGCTGGTAATGAACTCAAACCATATGACCCTTGACCCATTAATCCAGTTAAACACACACTTTGAGGTCAAAGTTGACCAAGATGATTCATTTGGAGAGAGGCGGAGCAGGACAGGGAAAGCAGAGACAGCAGGTCACCAGTGGGACATAAAACTGGGACACAGTTTTTGTTGTTGATTATCCCATCGCTATGGTACCATCGTAATTCATCCAGAGTTCAGATACTAGTTATTATTAAGTACAGAACATTATACTGAATGTTATCTACAACGAATGTCAAGTCTGAAAAACATTTGAATCTCAATGTGACATTGACTTTATTAGTCTTTCCTTCTACGTAACCATGACCATGACGGAAGCCTCTACTATCCATTTGAACCTTGTTGGAGCCTTAACTGGTTCACTTGTACACAGTGGGTTTCATTCATAACTCAATTCTCCATGTCCAAAAATGCACTCCAATTATAACGTTGCCGCTGCGACAAGTCCACACTGGAAAACATTAGCATCCTTATCATTGCCGTGGTGACAGTTTAATTTGGGGAATTGCTGGCGTATTTTGTCACAGCAGCAGGCAGGGGAGAGGGATGGGCCGGCCTGTGTATTAGGTTTTATATTAGGAGGACGTAGCCATATGCTAAAGTATTGAGTTGACTGAATTCCAAGGCTACATATTGGCATGGTGTTTCATCAGACAGACTGTTTGGTCAGAGCCCAGTGAATCTATGGAGTGAGGGACGGGCCAGGGAGTGAGAGTGCGTGTTTAGGCCGTGTGTGTTTGTGTGTGTGTGTGTGTGTGTGTGTGTGAGATGGAGAGAGTTTAGGTCGGCAGAAGGCAGCAGGCACTGCAGAGGAATACTAGACACAAAGTAATGGACTCTAAGGAAACCAAAAGGATTTGTGTGCGTGTGTGTGTGTGCGCGTGTGTTTGTGTGTGTGTGCCTATGTGTATGTTAGAGCTACTAACCCTGATGTAGGCATCCTGGTGGTGTCTGGCGAAGTACAGCATGTTGTCCAGAGCCAGCATCCCAGGAGGAATCTGAGTGAAGTCCATAGCAGGGTTCACATGGTTCTAGAGGGGGGAGAGAGAGAGAGAGAGAGAGGGGGAGAGAGAGAGAGAGAAAGGAAAGACAGAGCAGAGAGAGGAGAGAGAAAGGAGAGAGAGGAGAGAGAGGTAGAGAGGAGAGACAGAGGTAGAGAAGTAGAGAGGAGAGAGAGAGGTAGAGAGGAGAGAGGGAGATGTAGAGGTAGAGAGAGAGAGAGATGTAGAGAGGAGAAAGAGAGGTAGAGAGGAGAGAGGGAGGTAGAGAGGATAGAGAGAGATGTAGAGAGGAGAGAGAGAGATGTAGAGAGGAGAGAGAGAGATGTAGAGGTAGAGAGAGAGAGATGTAGAGAGGAGAGAGAGAGATGTAGAGGTAGAGAGGAGAGAGATGTAGAGAGGAGAAAGAGAGGTAGAGAGGAGAAGGAGGTAGAGAGGATAGAGAGAGATGTAGAGAGGATAGAGAGCGATGTAGAGAGGAGAGATGTAGAGGTAGAGAGGAGAGAGATGTAGAGAGGAGAAAGAGAGGTAGAGAGGAGAAGGAGGTAGAGAGGATTGAGAAAGGTAGAGAGGAGAAGGAGGTAGAGAGGATAGAGAGAGAGGTAGAGAGGAGAAGGAGGTAGAGAGGTTAGAGAGAGAGGTAGAGAGGAGAAGGAGGTAGAGAGGATAGAGAGAGAGGTAGAGAGGAGAAGGAGGTAGAGAGGAGAGAGAGAGGTAGAGAGGAGAAGGAGGTAGAGAGGAGAGATAGAGAGGTAGAGAGGATAGAGAGAGGTAGAGAGGAGAGAGAGAGAGATGTAGAGGTAGAGAGGAGAGAGAAGTAGAGAGGAGAAAGAGAGGTAGAGAGGAGAAGGAGGTAGAGAGGAGAGAGAGAGGTAGAGAGGAGAGAGAGAGGTAGAGAGGAGAGAGAGAGATGTAGAGGTAGAGAGAAGTAGAGAGGAGAAAGAGAGATAGAGAGGAGAAGGAGGTAGAGAGGAGAGATAGAGAGGTAGAGGTAGAGAGGAGAGAGAAGTAGAGAGGAGAAAGAGAGGTAGAGGAGAAGGAGGTAGAGAGGAGAGAGAGAGATGTAGAGGTAGAGAGGAGAGAGAAGTAGAGAGGAGAAAGAGAGGTAGAGGAGAAGGAGGTAGAGAGGAGAGAGAGAGGTAGAGAGGAGAGAGGATAGAGAGAGGTAGAGAGGAGAGAGAGGTAGAGAGGAGCGAGAAATAGAGGTAGAGAGAGAGCGCGAGAGAGAGAGAGAGAGGAGAGAGAGAGGTAGAGAGGAGAGAGAAGTAGAGAGGAGAGAGAAATAGAGGTAGGGAGAGAGAGCGAGAGAGGTGAGTCATCAGACAAACATGACTAGGACAAGTCTGAACAAGACAAGGTTGATTGGGAGACTAATTCCATCTCCATTCTCCATCAGCACGCTAACTTGTCTGAGTGAATGGAGGACATAGAGAGATGACAATGAGAGAGAAAAGAAAGGAGAGAGAGAGTGAGAGTGAGAGAGAGCAACATGGAGGAGTCCCAGAGATCCAACTCATCAGCGTGGCAGCTGTGTAACTGTTCCTGACAGCCGTCAGCTTCCCGACCAAAGGAAGAACCACAACCGTTAACAATTCCCTCACCAAGTCCAAATAAGCACATTCTCTCTAAGATCCACAGGCCCAGTCTACCTGGGAGACTAATAGAATCTCACAGACTACTGCCCTCTAGATATAGCACTAGATCAACTGTATCTAGCCACCTTCACACTGTGCTGTGTTTCATCACACTGTGTGTGTGTCAGTGACCGTGTGTTTGTGTGTTCGTGCTTGCATGTGTGCAAGTGTGTGTGTGAGGGATATTTTCAGGGTCTTCCACACCACTGAAGAGATGAAGTCAGGCCTTATCTTAGGGCAGCACACAGCAGCGTAGCAGAGTGACTTGGGTCTTAGCGAGCTGCCAAGCCCCTAACAGTTCAGGGACTTAGAGAGGGAATGATGGGCTTAGTTCCCCCTCACCATGGATACGACAGCGATATGCCACAGCTCATACACTTGAGAGAGGGAGGTAGAGAGATAGGAGAAAGCGAGATCTCTCTCTCTCTCTCTCTCTCTCTCTCTCTCTCTCTCTCTCTCTCTCTCTCTCTCTCTCTCTCTCTCTCTCTCTCTCTCTCTCTCTCTCTCTCTCTCTCTCTCTCTCTCTCTCTCTCTCTCTCTCTCTCTCTCTCTCTCTCTCTCTCTCTCTCTCTCTCTCTCTAACAGTACTCAGAGAGGGGGGATTGTTTTCTTTCTCCAACCACACCCTGTGTGTGTGTGTGTGTGTGTGAGTATGTGCATAGCTGCATTCTGCTGTAGTCCTCTGTGTGCGTGTGTGTACTGTCTGTAAGGCTGTAGAGCCAGAGGGTTAGAGTATTCCTGAAGAATGACAGTGTGTGGCTGCGTGTGTGTGTAGTTGTGTTATCACGCCACACATACACAGGGCTGGATTCAGCTGCCATGCCATCCCCTTATCTGACAGTGTCCCAGTCCTCTCCCTACTAGTTTAGGGAAATAACTCCTCTTCTGAGGAATATGTCTTGCTTATGGGTCTGCTATACCGAGACTAAAACTAATCTAGTTAGTCTAACAGCTGAAGTTTAGGGGATGCAGAGGCGCAATTTTTTTTTTGTGATGTACAATGAAGCCCAGTTTTGCAGATGTTTGTGTGTGTGTGACTTACAATGAAGCCCAGCTTCTTGTAGTCGCGAGTGTACATGGACTTCCTCTTCTCGATGCTGCCACTGTTGTTCGGCTCACACTCCACGTCAAATGCAATTCTGCGCAGCTCAAAGATGATGTCTCTTTGGGCCTAGGCAGACATACGAGGAAAAAACATTTAAATACACAGTAAAAACAACAAAACGTAACAAAACATAAGCATTATACTAAAGTAAGTAGTTTGTTGCAGAGAACTTTCACTGGTATTTCTCAGATAGAGAGAGAACAGAGGGTTGGAACCAAAAATATATACATTTTTGATATCACTGGAAATTAGTTTTAGACCAGGTCATAGAGAGGCTTTCCATACTGTTGATCACTCACTGCTAATTCAGAGGCTTTACATACTGTTGATCACTCACTGCTAATTCAGAGGCTTTTCATACTGTTGATCACTCACTGCTAATTCAGAGGCTTTCCATACTGTTGATCACTCACTGCTAATTCAGAGGCTTTCCATACTGTTGATCACTCACTGCTAATTCAGAGGCTTTCCATACTGTTGATCACTCACTCCTAATTCAGAGGCTTTCCATACTGTTGATCACTCACTGCTAATTCAGAGGCTTTCCATACTGTTGATCACTCACTGCTAATTCAGAGGCTTTTCATACTGTTGATCACTCACTGCTAATTCAGAGGCTTTTCATACTGTTGATCACTCACTGCTAATTCAGAGGCTTTCCATACTGTTGATCACTCACTGCTAATTCAGAGGCTTTCCATACTGTTGATCACTCACTGCTAATTCAGAGGCTTTTCATACTGTTGATCACTCACTCCTAATTCAGAGGCTTTCCTCAACTGGCCTAGACTAGGCTGCATGTAACTGGTTTAAAAATGACTTGACAGATAGAACTCAATGTATATCTACTGATGGTGTTAAATCAGATTTCCTGGATATTACGAAAGACGTCCCGCATGGGTCGATTCTGCGTCCTGTACTTCTTACTGTTTACATTAACAATATCGACTTGTCCGTAAAAGATTGTAACGTGCACTTGTATGCCGATGACACTGTTGTGTATGGCATTTCCCCCACGGTTGACCAGGCTCTATCTGAACTACAGTCAGCCTTTACTGTATTACGGACATTTTTTATTCACCTGCAATTAGTACTAATTGCATGTCAAACTAAGTATATGTTCTCTAGAGCACATAAAAAGACGTCTGATGATTTAAGCATTTGTACTTTGGATGGTGTCCATATTGATAGTGTCCCTGCTTACAAATATCTGGGCATCTAGATAGATGAAAAGCTGTCTTTTAAAAAGCACATTGACGAGTTAGTTAAGAAGCTGAGAATAAAAATTGGCTTATTCTATAGAAATAGGTCCTGCTTCTCACTAAATAGTAGAAAGGAGATTATTCAGTTGACGTTCCTATTGGTCCTAGACTATGGCGATATCATCTATATGAACACAGCTTCCACTTCATTAAAGCCGTTAGATGCAGTTTATCACAGCGCACTGTGCTTTATTATGGGTGACAATTTTAGTACTCATCACTGCATTCTCTACCAGAAAGTTGGTTGGCCCTCTTTGATGTCACGTAGGTTGATACATTGCTATGTTTTCATTTATAAAGCCCTTTTACAAATAGTCCCACTGTACCTAACTTCATTACTAAACTTTAGTCATACGAGTTAGCGCGCCCGGTCTCAGGGATAACTCATTCCTTTGGTCTCTACCGAGTTAGGGAAATGTAGCGTTAGTGTTCTGGCACCTCATTTGTGGAATGATCTTAAAAATGTTCTGAAATTTGATTCAGAAAACTGATTGAGGACCTTATTACTGATTCATGTTGTAGTTTTTATGACCGTGTTTTTCTTTCTGCTTGCATTTTGTATTTATATTTCGATGTGTGTATTTTCTGTAATTTATGTAATTCAGGGCTCATCTGTAAAAATACTATTTGATAAGGCCTATGGCGTTTAAAATGTGATCAACAACTGGAGGGACATTGAGTTGAGAGGCCTACTGTACTGGACCTGGTCCTGAGGGTCCATCTTGGTCATCATGCGGTCCTCTAAGAGGTTAAAGGTCAGGACCTGCAGCACATACAGCTGGTGGGCCATTTCATCATTGATTGGCTTAGAGCTCCGGATCACATTCTAGAGGAGAGAGTGAGAAAAAGAGACAAATAATAAAAATAATAAAAAAATAAACAGGGATATAGAAAGTAAAAAGAGAGAGAAAGAGCAGGAGAGGAAAGAGAGGAAGGCAGAGAGAGAGAAAGGCAGCAAGAGACAGAAAGGCAGCGAGAGAGAGAGAGAGAGAGAGAGAGAGAGAGAGAGAGAGAGAGAGAGAGAGAGAGAGAGAGAGAGAGAGAGAGAGAGAGAGAGAAAGGCACAGAGAGAGAAGAGAAAGGCGGAGAGAGAGAGAGAGAGAGAGAGAGAAGAGAAAGGCAGAGAGAAGAGAGAGAGAGAGAGAGAGAGAGAGAGAGAGAGTGATCAAAAAGGCAGAGAGAGAAAGGCAGAGAGAGAGAAAGGCAGAGAGAGAGAGAGAGAGAGAGAGAGAGAGAGAGAGAGAGAGAGAGAGAGAGAGAGAGAGAGAGAGAGAGAGAGAGAAAGAAAGGAAGGGAGAGAGAGAGAGCGAGAGAGAGAGCGAGCGAGCGATCAAAAGGCAGAGAGAGAAAAGCAGAGAATAGAAAGGCAGAGAGAAAGGCAGAGAGAGCGAGCGAGAGAAAGGCATTGAGAGCGAGCAAAAGGCAGATAGAGAGTGAGCGAGCGAAAGGCAGAGAGAGAGTGAGCGAGAGAGAGAGAGGAAGGCAGAGAGAGAGAGAAATGCAGCGAGAAGAGAAGGGTAGACAAATTTGTAAGACGTTTGCAAGTGTGACATTTCTCTGTGATATGATATCACATTGGAGCTGTGCGATCAACAGGAAGCGAGGGAACAAGAGAGAAAGATTAAACCAGTGATGCAGAGGAGAGGTACAGATGGAGGGCATATGACTAGGCACACTTACACTCAGTATGATGGAACGCAGCTGCTTCTGGGCTAGAATATGGGCCATCTCCTACACACACACACACACAGAAAGAGAGAGAGACAGAGAGAGAGAGAGGCAGAGAGAATGGAGCGAGAGAGAAAGAGAGAAAAAAAAGAAGAGAGGAGGAGGGAGGGAGGGGGGAGAAAGTAAGTCAGGTATATTATAATATACATATCCATTACACAGAAAACTTTTTCTTTCAGGAAGCTCTATATCAAAATAAAAGTGGATTATGGACAGAAAATATAAATGTTCTTGGTGTAGACACCATAAACTTCCGGAGAGACCATAAAGTGTCTCTCAGTCTCAGTTTGATGAGTTAGACCTCCCAGCCAGTGGTGGTTGATGTAAGGCAGGACCATTTTAATGACACACTTCATCTACTGGAGGCTAGAAAAGGTCGCTAATCAAAGTACACTTACTGTCAGAGGACAATCAAGGATGTTCACACTGCTCTCATCAAACTACCATTACGAGTGCAGTGAGGAAAGAAGAGTCAGACAGAGAGAGAAGAAGGGGGTGAGTGGAGACAGAAAAGAGGAAGAGAAGTGAAAAGGCATATTTTTGTTAGTGGTGCAGATCATTATGACAGCTATGCTGTGTAGCAGTCATCTTCCTCCCCCCGATCCTAAAACACACAGCCACACCCTTTGGTTCCCATTAGATTGTGGACTACTGCTGTGTGTCACTCTTCTAGTGAAATGATGCTCCAGCACATGCTGACCTTCCTCTATATAACTTACAACACAGAACAGTAACGCAGTAATGCAGGGATAATCAACTAGATTCAGCCACGGGAGGATTTTTTCTTAAGCGGATGGTCAGGGGGCCGGAACATTATTACTACAAATAATTTGTAGACTGCGGAAGAAGCCCAAACAGATATAATATTTGACTTAAACATAATCATTTCAAACCTGGCTTACATTTGTATATGATCACATTTATCTCTCTACTATTTGTGGGAATACGTTGGAAGAGATTTCCCAAATTCATGTAATGAGTCTAAAAAGGTATGCTGGTAAAGGTTATACCACTTTTATTTGTGCTTTAGTGTAGAATAGATTAGAAATCAATGTTACACAAAAAAACATCAAATGAGCATGTGAAAAACAAAAGTGAGTATTAACAAATGTGAGCATTCTTTCTCATTTTCCACCTAATGTGCTGCAAAGGAAGGGAGTGTGTATCGTGCATCGTTAACACTGTTTCACTCTATTGGGTGGGCCTATTTCTGATGACAGCTAGGCCTCGTCTGATTGGTTAGAGCCCAGCGTGTAATAGGCTAGCCCACGGAGAATAACGGTGGGTGACGTCATCGGAGCTGAGAGAGGGTGTGCATCCCAAATGGCATCCCAAATGGCATCCCATTCCCTTTATAGTGCACTACTTTTGACAAGGGCCCATCTTTATCTCTACTGAGCAGAGGTAGAGGGGAATGCTGATCGCCCTATAAAGGAGACGTATTACTGCACTGTTTAAGGCAACGACGAAAGGGACACACAAGGATACGTACACCCCACCCCTAATCTGTCAGTGTGCCCTTGAGCAAGGCACTCAACCCTAATTGCTCCTGGGTCGCTGTTGATAATGGCTGACCCTGGCCGTGACCCCACTCTACAAGGGTGTTTCAGAAAGAGTTGGGATATGCAAAAAACACGTTTCTAATTCACCCGTGTATTAATACACATTAAATAGGACACATTTAAGCACCTACCAAATTATTATTACACACACACCCTTGTCTGAAATGTAAGGCATGTTTTGAACTTGTTGTACCAGTCCCATCCATCTGAGTCAGCAGAAGGGAGATTGGACTGAACCCTTTCGCTATCTGATGCATGTGAATCAGTCCTCCTCAAGATCCAGAACGCATTTATCCTGCCTGCCACCCACAGCCACGCAGTAAACAATGTTCCACACAATAAGAACCAAAGGTGTGTGTGTGTATGTAACTGTGTATGAGTGTGTGTGGTGTGTGCGCGGGCACACGTGTGTATGTATGAGCACTAATGTGTATGAATGTACATGACTGTGTAGGAGTGTGTGTGTGTATATATGAGTGTATATGACTGTGTATGTGTGTGTATAAGTGTATATGACTGTATATGAGTGTATATGACTGTGTATGAGTGTGTATGAGTGTATATGACTGTGTATGAGTGTATATGACTGTGTATGAGTGTGTATGAGTGTATATGACTGTGTATGAGTGTATGACTGTTTATGAGTGTATATGACTGTGTTTGAGTGAATATGACTGTGTATGAGTGTATATGACTGTGTATGAGTGTGTGTGTGTGGTTGAGTGTATATGACTGTGTATGAGTGTATATGACTGTGTATGAGTGTATATGACTGTGTATGAGTGTATATGACTGTGTATGAGTGTATATGACTGTGTATGAGTGTATATGACTGTGTATG
This sequence comes from Brachymystax lenok tsinlingensis, assembly GCA_030435695.1. Lineage (NCBI taxonomy): Eukaryota > Metazoa > Chordata > Actinopteri > Salmoniformes > Salmonidae > Brachymystax > Brachymystax lenok. The sequence goes on from CM059799.1 coordinate 15,715,526, forward strand.
AGTGTATATGACTGTGTATGAGTGTATAAGACTGTGTATGAGTGTATAAGACTGTGTATGAGTGTGTGTGTGTATGAGTGTATTACATGTGTGTGTGTGCGCGTGAGCACGCGTGTGTATGTATGAGCGTTCATGTGTGTGTGGCTGTGCGTGTGTGTATATGAGGGTGTGTAACATACCTGTCTCTTGTCCTCTGGGGCCTTGAGGAACAAGGCGTTAATCACAGCGATGGTGTAGGTCTGAATGTCCTGATCAGCCCTGTCATTAGATGGATAACAACACAGACACACAACAGAGAACCATGAAAAATGTGATAGTAATGGTAGTGACTGGTTATAGTTATAGTAGTGGTAGTGTCTACAGTAGTAATGGTAGTGACTGGTTATAGTTATAGTAGTGGTAGTGTCTACAGTAGTAATGGTAGTGACTGGTTATAGTTTTAGTAGTGGTAGTGTCTGCAGTAGTAATGGTAGTGACTGGTTATAGTAGTGGTAGTGTCTACAGTAGTAATGGTAGTGACTGGTTATAGTAGTGGTAGTGTCTGCAGTAGTAATGGTAGTGACTGGTTATAGTAGTGGTAGTGTCTACAGTAGTAATGGTAGTGACTGGTTATAGTTATAGTAGTGGTAGTGTCTGCAGTAGTAATGGTAGTGACTGGTTATAGTTATAGTAGTGGTAGTGTCTACAGTAGTAATGGCAGTGACTGGTTATAGTAGTGGTAGTGTCTACAGTAGTAATTGTAGTGACTGGTTATAGTTATAGTAGTGGTAGTGTCTGCAGTAGTAATGGTAGTGACTGGTTAAAGTAGTGGTAGTGTCTACAGTAGTAATGGTAGTAACTGGTTATAGTTATAGTAGTGGTAGTGTCTACAGTAGTAATGGTAGTGACTGGTTATAGTTATAGTAGTGGTAGTGTCTGCAGTAGTAATGGTAGTGACTGGTTAAAGTAGTGGTAGTGTCTACATTAGTAATGGTAGTGACTGGTTATAGTTATAGTAGTGGTAGTGTCTACAGTAGTAATGGTAGTGACTGGTTATAGTTATAGTAGTGGTAGTGTCTGCAGTAGTAATGGTAGTGACTGGTTATAGTAGTGGTAGTGTCTGCAGTAGTAATGGTAGTGACTGGCTATAGTTATAGTAGTGGTAGTGTCTACAGTAGTAATGGTAGTGACTGGTTATAGTTATAGTAGTGGTAGTGTCTACAGTAGTAATGGTAGTGACTGGTTATAGTAGTGGTAGTGTCTACAGTAGTAATGGTAGTGACTGGTTATTTTTATAGTAGTGGTAGTGTCTACAGTAGTAATGGTAGTGTCTACAGTAGTAATGGTAGTGACTGGTTGTAGTAGTGGTAGTGTCTGCAGTAGTAGTGATAGTGACTGGTTATAGTTATAGTAGTGGTAGTGTCTGCAGTAGTAATGGTAGTGACTGGTTATAGTTATAGTAGTGGTAGTGTCTACAGTAGTAGTGATAGTGACTGGTTATAGTTATAGTAGTTGATGTAGCTACAGTAGTAATGGTGGTGACTGGTTATAGTTATAGTAGTGGTAGTGACTGGTTATAGTTATAGTAGTGGTAGTGTCTACAGTAGTAATGGTAGTGACTGGTTATAGTTATAGTAGTGGTAGTGTCTACAGTAGTAATGGTAGTGACTGGTTATAATTATAGTAGTGGTAGTGTCTACAGTAGTAATGGTAGTGACTGGCTATAGTAGTGGTAGTGTCTGCAGTAGTAATGGTAGTGACTGGCTATAGTTATAGTAGTGGTAGTGTCTACAGTAGTAATGGTAGTGACTGGTTATAATTATAGTAGTGGTAGTGTCTGCAGTAGTAATGGTAGTGATTGGTTATAGTTATAGTAGTTGATGTGACTACAGTAGTAATGGTGGTGACTGGTTATAGTTATAGTAGTGGTAGTGTCTGCAGTAGTAATGGTGGTGACTGGTTATAGTTATAGTAGTGGTAGTGTCTACAGTAGTAATGGTAGTAACTGGTTATAGTTATAGTAGTGGTAGTGTCTGCAGTAGTAATGGTAGTGACTGGTTATAGTTATAGTAGTGGTAGTGTCTGCAGTAGTAATGGTGGTGACTGGTTATAGTTATAGTAGTGGTAGTGTCTGCAGTAGTAATGGTAGTGACTGGTTATAGTTATAGTAGTGGTAGTGTCTACAGTAGTAATGGTAGTAACTGGTTATAGTTATAGTAGTGGTAGTGTCTGCAGTAGTAATGGTGGTGACTGGTTATAGTTATAGTAGTGGTAGTGTCTACAGTAGTAATGGTAGTAACTGGTTATAGTTATAGTAGTGGTAGTGTCTGCAGTAGTAATGGTAGTGACTGGTTATAGTTATAGTAGTGGTAGTGTCTGCAGTAGTAATGGTAGTGACTGGTTATAGTTATAGTAGTGGTAGTGTCTACAGTAGTAATGGTAGTGACTGGTTGTAGTAGTGGTAGTGTCTGCAGTAGTAGTGATAGTGACTGGTTATAGTTATAGTAGTGGTAGTGTCTACAGTAGTAATGGTAGTGACTTGTTATAGTTATAGTAGTGGTAGTGTCTACAGTAGTAGTGAAAGTGACTGGTTATAGTTATAGTAGTGGTAGTGTCTACAGTAGTAGTGATAGTGACTGGTTATAGTTATAGTAGTTGATGTGGCTACAGTAGTAATGGTGGTGACTGGTTATAGTTATAGTAGTGGTAGTGACTGGTTATAGTTATAGTAGTGGTAGTGTCTACAGTAGTAATGGTAGTGACTGGTTATAGTTATAGTAGTGTTCGTGTCTACAGTACTAGTGATAGTGACTGGTTATAGTTATAGTAGTGGTAGTGTCTACAGTAGTAATGGTAGTGACTGGTTATAGTTATAGTAGTGGTAGTGTCTGCAGTAGTAATGGTAGTGACTGGTTATAGTTATAGTAGTGGTAGTGTCTACAGTAGTAATGGTAGTGACTGGTTATAGTTATAGTAGTGGTAGTGTCTGCAGTAGTAATGGTAGTGACTGGTTATAGTAGTGGTAGTGTCTACAGTAGTAATGGTGGTGACTGGTTATAGTTATAGTAGTGGTAGTGACTGGTTATAGTTATAGTAGTGGTAGTGTCTACAGTAGTAATGGTAGTGACTGGTTATAGTTATAGTAGTGTTCGTGTCTACAGTACTAGTGATAGTGACTGGTTATAGTTATAGTAGTGGTAGTGTCTACAGTAGTAATGGTAGTGACTGGTTATAGTTATAGTAGTGGTAGTGTCTGCAGTAGTAATGGTAGTGACTGGTTATAGTTATAGTAGTGGTAGTGTCTACAGTAGTAATGGTAGTGACTGGTTATAGTTATAGTAGTGGTAGTGTCTGCAGTAGTAATGGTAGTGACTGGTTATAGTTATATTAGTGGTAGTGTCTACAGTAGTAATGGTAGTGACTGGTTATAGTTATAGTAGTGGTAGTGTCTACAGTAGTAATGGTAGTGACTGGTTATAGTTATAGTAGTGGTAGTGTCTACAGTAGTAATGGTAGTGACTGGTTATAGTTATAGTAGTGGTAGTGTCTACAGTAGTAATGGTAGTGACTGGTTATAATTATAGTAGTGGTAGTGTCTGCAGTAGTAATGGTAGTGACTGGTTATAGTTATAGTAGTTGATGTGACTACAGTAGTAATGGTGGTGACTGGTTATAGTTATAGTAGTGGTAGTGACTGGTTATAGTTATAGTATTGGTAGTGTCTACAGTAGTAATGGTAGTGACTGGTTATAGTTATAGTATTGATAATGTCTAGAGCAGTAATGGTAGTGACTGGTTATAGTTATAGTAGTGGTAGTGTCTACAGTAGTAATGGTAGTGACTGGTTATAGTTATAGTAGTGGTCGTGTCTACAGTAGTAATGGTAGTGACTGGTTATAGTTTTAGTAGTGGTAGTGTCTGCAGTAGTAATGGTAGTGACTGGTTATAGTAGTGGTAGTGTCTACAGTAGTAATGGTAGTGACTGGTTATAGTAGTGGTAGTGTCTGCAGTAGTAATGGTAGTGACTGGTTATAGTAGTGGTAGTGTCTACAGTAGTAATGGTAGTGACTGGTTATAGTTATAGTAGTGGTAGTGTCTGCAGTAGTAATGGTAGTGACTGGTTATAGTTATAGTAGTGGTAGTGTCTACAGTAGTAATGGCAGTGACTGGTTATAGTAGTGGTAGTGTCTACAGTAGTAATGGTAGTGACTGGTTATAGTTATAGTAGTGGTAGTGTCTGCAGTAGTAATGGTAGTGACTGGTTAAAGTAGTGGTAGTGTCTAATGTAGTAATGGTAGTAACTGGTTATAGTTATAGTAGTGGTAGTGTCTACAGTAGTAATGGTAGTGACTGGTTATAGTTATAGTAGTGGTAGTGTCTGCAGTAGTAATGGTAGTGACTGGTTAAAGTAGTGGTAGTGTCTACATTAGTAATGGTAGTGACTGGTTATAGTTATAGTAGTGGTAGTGTCTACAGTAGTAATGGTAGTGACTGGTTATAGTTATAGTAGTGGTAGTGTCTGCAGTAGTAATGGTAGTGACTGGCTATAGTTATAGTAGTGGTAGTGTCTACAGTAGTAATGGTAGTGACTGGTTATAGTTATAGTAGTGGTAGTGTCTACAGTAGTAATGGTAGTGACTGGTTATAGTAGTGGTAGTGTCTACAGTAGTAATGGTAGTGACTGGTTATTTTTATAGTAGTGGTAGTGTCTACAGTAGTAATGGTAGTGTCTACAGTAGTAATGGTAGTGACTGGTTGTAGTAGTGGTAGTGTCTGCAGTAGTAGTGATAGTGACTGGTTATAGTTATAGTAGTGATAGTGTCTGCAGTAGTAATGGTAGTGACTGGTTATAGTTATAGTAGTGGTAGTGTCTACAGTAGTAGTGATAGTGACTGGTTATAGTTATAGTAGTTGATGTAGCTACAGTAGTAATGGTGGTGACTGGTTATAGTTATAGTAGTGGTAGTGACTGGTTATAGTTATAGTAGTGGTAGTGTCTACAGTAGTAATGGTAGTGACTGGTTATAGTTATAGTAGTGGTAGTGTCTACAGTAGTAATGGTAGTGACTGGTTATAATTATAGTAGTGGTAGTGTCTACAGTAGTAATGGTAGTGACTGGCTATAGTAGTGGTAGTGTCTGCAGTAGTAATGGTAGTGACTGGCTATAGTTATAGTAGTGGTAGTGTCTACAGTAGTAATGGTAGTGACTGGTTATAATTATAGTAGTGGTAGTGTCTGCAGTAGTAATGGTAGTGACTGGTTATAGTTATAGTAGTGGTAGTGTCTACAGTAGTAATGGTAGTAACTGGTTATAGTTATAGTAGTGGTAGTGTCTGCAGTAGTAATGGTAGTGACTGGTTATAGTTATAGTAGTGGTAGTGTCTGCAGTAGTAATGGTGGTGACTGGTTATAGTTATAGTAGTGGTAGTGTCTGCAGTAGTAATGGTAGTGACTGGTTATAGTTATAGTAGTGGTAGTGTCTACAGTAGTAATGGTAGTAACTGGTTATAGTTATAGTAGTGGTAGTGTCTGCAGTAGTAATGGTGGTGACTGGTTATAGTTATAGTAGTGGTAGTGTCTACAGTAGTAATGGTAGTAACTGGTTATAGTTATAGTAGTGGTAGTGTCTGCAGTAGTAATGGTAGTGACTGGTTATAGTTATAGTAGTGGTAGTGTCTGCAGTAGTAATGGTAGTGACTGGTTATAGTTATAGTAGTGGTAGTGTCTACAGTAGTAATGGTAGTGACTGGTTGTAGTAGTGGTAGTGTCTGCAGTAGTAGTGATAGTGACTGGTTATAGTTATAGTAGTGGTAGTGTCTACAGTAGTAATGGTAGTGACTTGTTATAGTTATAGTAGTGGTAGTGTCTACAGTAGTAGTGAAAGTGACTGGTTATAGTTATAGTAGTGGTAGTGTCTACAGTAGTAGTGATAGTGACTGGTTATAGTTATAGTAGTTGATGTGGCTACAGTAGTAATGGTGGTGACTGGTTATAGTAGTGGTAGTGACTGGTTATAGTTATAGTAGTGGTAGTGTCTACAGTAGTAATGGTAGTGACTGGTTATAGTTATAGTAGTGTTCGTGTCTACAGTACTAGTGATAGTGACTGGTTATAGTTATAGTAGTGGTAGTGTCTACAGTAGTAATGGTAGTGACTGGTTATAGTTATAGTAGTGGTAGTGTCTGCAGTAGTAATGGTAGTGACTGGTTATAGTTATAGTAGTGGTAGTGTCTACAGTAGTAATGGTAGTGACTGGTTATAGTTATAGTAGTGGTAGTGTCTGCAGTAGTAATGGTAGTGACTGGTTATAGTAGTGGTAGTGTCTACAGTAGTAATGGTGGTGACTGGTTATAGTTATAGTAGTGGTAGTGACTGGTTATAGTTATAGTAGTGGTAGTGTCTACAGTAGTAATGGTAGTGACTGGTTATAGTTATAGTAGTGTTCGTGTCTACAGTACTAGTGATAGTGACTGGTTATAGTTATAGTAGTGGTAGTGTCTACAGTAGTAATGGTAGTGACTGGTTATAGTTATAGTAGTGGTAGTGTCTGCAGTAGTAATGGTAGTGACTGGTTATAGTTATAGTAGTGGTAGTGTCTACAGTAGTAATGGTAGTGACTGGTTATAGTTATAGTAGTGGTAGTGTCTGCAGTAGTAATGGTAGTGACTGGTTATAGTTATATTAGTGGTAGTGTCTACAGTAGTAATGGTAGTGACTGGTTATAGTTATAGTAGTGGTAGTGTCTACAGTAGTAATGGTAGTGACTGGTTATAGTTATAGTAGTGGTAGTGTCTACAGTAGTAATGGTAGTGACTGGTTATAGTTATAGTAGTGGTAGTGTCTACAGTAGTAATGGTAGTGACTGGTTATAATTATAGTAGTGGTAGTGTCTGCAGTAGTAATGGTAGTGACTGGTTATAGTAGTTGATGTGACTACAGTAGTAATGGTGGTGACTGGTTATAGTTATAGTAGTGGTAGTGACTGGTTATAGTTATAGTATTGGTAGTGTCTACAGTAGTAATGGTAGTGACTGGTTATAGTTATAGTAGTGATAATGTCTACAGCAGTAATGGTAGTGACTGGTTATAGTTATAGTAGTGGTAGTGTCTACAGTAGTAATGGTAGTGACTGGTTATAGTTATAGTAGTGGTCGTGTCTACAGTAGTAATGGTAGTGACTGGTTATAGTTATAGTAGTGGTAGTGTCTACAGTAGTAATGGTAGTGACTGGTTATAGTAGTGGTAGTGTCTGCAGTAGTAATGGTAGTGACTGGTTACAGTTATAGTAGTGGTAGTGTCTACAGTAGTAGTGATAGTGACTGGTTATAGTTATAGTAGTGGTAGTGTCTACAGTAGTAATGGTAGTGACTGGTTATAGTTATAGTAGTGCCTACAGTAGTAATGGTAGTGACTGGTTACAGTTATAGTAGTGGTAGTGTCTACAGTAGTAATGGTAGTGACTGGTTATAGTTATAGTAGTGGTAGTGTCTACAGTAGTAATGGTAGTGACTGGTTATAGTTATAGTAGTGCCTACAGTAGTAATGGTAGTGACTGGTTATAGTTATAGTAGTGGTAGTGTCTACAGTAGTAATGGTAGTGACTGGTTATAGTTATAGTAGTGGTAGTGTCTACAGTAGTAATGGTAGTGACTGGTTATAGTAGTGGTAGTGTCTACAGTAGCAATGGTAGTGACTGGTTATAGTTATAGTAGTGGTAGTGTCTACAGTAGTAATGGTAGTGACTGGTTATAGTAGTGGTAGTGGTAGTGTCTACAGTAGTAATGGTAGTGACTGGTTATAGTTATAGTAGTGATAATGTCTACAGCAGTAATGGTAGTGACTGGTTATAGTTATAGTAGTGGTAGTGTCTACAGTAGTAATGGTAGTGACTGGTTATAGTTATAGTAGTGGTCGTGTCTACAGTAGTAATGGTAGTGACTGGTTATAGTTATAGTAGTGGTAGTGTCTACAGTAGTAATGGTAGTGACTGGTTATAGTAGTGGTAGTGTCTGCAGTAGTAATGGTAGTGACTGGTTACAGTTATAGTAGTGGTAGTGTCTACAGTAGTAGTGATAGTGACTGGTTATAGTTATAGTAGTGGTAGTGTCTACAGTAGTAATGGTAGTGACTGGTTATAGTTATAGTAGTGCCTACAGTAGTAATGGTAGTGACTGGTTACAGTTATAGTAGTGGTAGTGTCTACAGTAGTAATGGTAGTGACTGGTTATAGTTATAGTAGTGGTAGTGTCTACAGTAGTAATGGTAGTGACTGGTTATAGTTATAGTAGTGCCTACAGTAGTAATGGTAGTGACTGGTTATAGTTATAGTAGTGGTAGTGTCTACAGTAGTAATGGTAGTGACTGGTTATAGTTATAGTAGTGGTAGTGTCTACAGTAGTAATGGTAGTGACTGGTTATAGTTATAGTAGTTGATGTAGCTACAGTAGTAATGGTGGTGACTGGTTATAATTATAGTAGTGGTAGTGACTGGTTATAGTTATAGTAGTGTTAGTGTCTACAGTAGTAATGGTAGTGACTGGCTATAGTAGTGGTAGTGTCTGCAGTAGTAATGGTAGTGACTGGTTATAGTTATAGTAGTGGTAGTGTCTACAGTAGTAATGGTAGTGACTGGTTATAGTTATAGTAGTGCCTACAGTAGTAATGGTAGTGACTGGTTATAGTTATAGTAGTGGTAGTGTCTACAGTAGTAATGGTAGTGACTGGTTATAGTTATAGTAGTGGTAGTGTCTACAGTAGTAATGGTAGTGACTGGTTATAGTAGTGATAGTGTCTACAGTAGCAATGGTAGTGACTGGTTATAGTTATAGTAGTGGAAGTGTCTACAGTAGTAGTGATAGTGACTGGTTATAGTTATAGTAGTTGATGTAGCTACAGTAGTAATGGTGGTGACTGGTTATAATTATAGTAGTGGTAGTGACTGGTTATGGTTATAGTAGTGTTAGTGTCTACAGTAGTAATGGTAGTGACTGGCTATAGTAGTGGTAGTGTCTGCAGTAGTAATGGTAGTGACTGGTTATAGTTATAGTAGTGCCTACAGTAGTAATGGTAGTGACTGGTTATAGTTATAGTAGTGGTAGTGTCTACAGTAGTAATGGTAGTGACTGGTTATAGTTATAGTAGTGGTAGTGTCTACAGTAGTAATGGTAGTGACTGGTTATAGTAGTGGTAGTGTCTACAGTAGCAATGGTAGTGACTGGTTATAGTTATAGTAGTGGTAGTGTCTACAGTAGTAGTGGTGGTGACTGGTTATAGTTATAGTAGTGGTAGTGTCTACAGTAGTAATGGTAGTGACTGGTTATAGTTATAGTAGTGCCTACAGTAGTAATGGTAGTGACTGGTTATAGTTATAGTAGTGGTAGTGTCTACAGTAGTAATGGTAGTGACTGGTTATAGTTATAGTAGTGGTAGTGTCTACAGTAGTAATGGTAGTGACTGGTTATAGTAGTGGTAGTGTCTACAGTAGTAATGGTAGTGACTGGTTATAGTAGTGGTAGTGGTAGTGTCTACAGTAGTAATGGTAGTGACTGGTTATAGTAGTGGTAGTGTCTGCAGTAGTAGTGATAGTGACTGGTTATAGTTATAGTAGTGGTAGTGTCTGCAGTAGTAGTGATAGTGACTGGTTATAGTTATAGTAGTGGTAGTGTCTACAGTAGTAATGGTAGTGACTGGTTATAGTTATAGTAGTGGTAGTGTCTGCAGTAGTAATGGTAGTGACTGGTTATAGTTATAGTAGTGGTAGTGTCTACAGTAGTAGTGATAGTGACTGGTTATAGTTATAGTAGTTGATGTAGCTACAGTAGTAATGGTGGTGACTGGTTATAATTATAGTAGTGGTAGTGTCTACAGTAGTAATGGTAGTGACTGGCTATAGTAGTGGTAGTGTCTGCAGTAGTAGTGATAGTGACTGGTTATAGTTATAGTAGTGGTAGTGTCTACAGTAGTAATGGTAGTGACTGGTTATAGTTATAGTAGTGGTAGTGTCTGCAGTAGTAATGGTAGTGACTGGTTATAGTTATAGTAGTGGTAGTGTCTACAGTAGTAGTGATAGTGACTGGTTATAGTTATAGTAGTTGATGTAGCTACAGTAGTAATGGTGGTGACTGGTTATAGTTATAGTAGTGTTAGTGTCTACAGTAGTAATGGTAGTGACTGGCTATAGTAGTGGTAGTGTCTGCAGTAGTAATGGTAGTGACTGGTTATAGTTATAGTAGTTGATGTGGCTACACTAGTAATGGTGGTGACTGGTTATAGTTATAGTAGTGGTAGTGACTGGTTATAGTTATAGTAGTGGTAGTGTCTACAGTAGTAATGGTAGTGACTGGTTATAGTTATAGTAGTGGTCGTGTCTACAGTAGTAATGGTAGTGACTGGTTATAGTTATAGTAGTGGTAGTGTCTACAGTAGTAATGGTAATGACTGGTTATAGTTATAGTAGTGGTAGTGTCTACAGTAGTAATGGTAGTGACTGGTTATAATTATAGTAGTGGTAGTGTCTGCAGTAGTAATGGTAGTGACTGGTTATAGTTATAGTAGTTGATGTGACTACAGTAGTAATGGTGGTGACTGGTTATAGTTATAGTAGTGGTAGTGACTGGTTATAGTTATAGTATTGGTAGTGTCTACAGTAGTAATGGTAGTGACTGGTTATAGTTATAGTAGTGGTAGTGTCTGCAGTAGTAATGGTAGTGACTGGTTATAGTTATATTAGTGGTAGTGTCTACAGTAGTAATGGTAGTGACTGGTTATAGTTATAGTAGTGGTAGTGTCTACAGTAGTAATGGTAGTGACTGGTTATAGTTATAGTAGTGGTAGTGTCTACAGTAGTAATGGTAGTGACTGGTTATAGTTATAGTAGTGGTAGTGTCTACAGTAGTAATGGTAGTGACTGGTTATAGTTATAGTATTGGTAGTGTCTACAGTAGTAATGGTAGTGACTGGTTATAGTTATAGTAGTGGTCGTGTCTACAGTAGTAATGGTAGTGACTGGTTATAGTTATAGTAGTGGTAGTGTCTACAGTAGTAATGGTAATGACTGGTTATAGTTATAGTAGTGGTAGTGTCTACAGTAGTAATGGTAGTGACTGGTTATAGTTATAGTAGTGGTAGTGTCTACAGTAGTAATGGTAGTGACTGGTTATAGTTATAGTAGTGGTAGTGTCTGCAGTAGTAATGGTAGTGACTGGTTATAGTTATAGTAGTTGATGTGACTACAGTAGTAATGGTGGTGACTGGTTATAGTTATAGTAGTGGTAGTGACTGGTTATAGTTATAGTATTGGTAGTGTCTACAGTAGTAATGGTAGTGACTGGTTATAGTTATAGTAGTGGTAGTGTCTGCAGTAGTAATGGTAGTGACTGGTTATAGTTATATTAGTGGTAGTGTCTACAGTAGTAATGGTAGTGACTGGTTATAGTTATAGTAGTGGTAGTGTCTACAGTAGTAGTGATAGTGACTGGTTATAGTTATAGTAGTGGTAGTGTCTACAGTAGTAGTGATAGTGACTGGTTATAGTTATAGTAGTTGATGTGACTACAGTAGTAATGGTAGTGACTGGTTATAGTTATAGTAGTGGTCGTGTCTACAGTAGTAATGGTAGTGACTGGTTATAGTTATAGTAGTGGTAGTGTCTACAGTAGTAATGGTAATGACTGGTTATAGTTATAGTAGTGGTAGTGTCTACAGTAGTAATGGTAGTGACTGGTTATAGTTATAGTAGTGGTAGTGTCTACAGTAGTAATGGTAGTGACTGGTTATAGTTATAGTAGTGGTAGTGTCTACAGTAGTAATGGTAGTGACTGGTTATAGTTATAGTAGTGGTCGTGTCTACAGTAGTAATGGTAGTGACTGGTTATGGTTATAGTAGTGGTAGTGTCTACAGTAGTAATGGTAATGACTGGTTATAGTTATAGTAGTGGTAGTGTCTACAGTAGTAATGGTAGTGACTGGTTATAGTTATAGTAGTTGATGTGACTACAGTAGTAATGGTGGTGACTGGTTATAGTTATAGTAGTGGTAGTGACTGGTTATAGTTATAGTATTGGTAGTGTCTACAGTAGTAATGGTAATGACTGGTTATAGTTATAGTAGTGGTCGTGTCTACAGTAGTAATGGTAGTGACTGGTTATAGTTATAGTAGTGGTAGTGTCTACAGTAGTAATGGTAATGACTGGTTATAGTTATAGTAGTGGTAGTGTCTACAGTAGTAATGGTAGTGACTGGTTATAGTTATAGTAGTTGATGTAGCTACAGTAGTAATGGTGGTGACTGGTTATAATTATAGTAGTGGTAGTGTCTACAGTAGTAATGGTAGTGACTGGCTATAGTAGTGGTAGTGTCTGCAGTAGTAGTGATAGTGACTGGTTATAGTTATAGTAGTGGTAGTGTCTACAGTAGTAATGGTAGTGACTGGTTATAGTTATAGTAGTGGTAGTGTCTGCAGTAGTAATGGTAGTGACTGGTTATAGTTATAGTAGTGGTAGTGTCTACAGTAGTAGTGATAGTGACTGGTTATAGTTATAGTAGTTGATGTAGCTACAGTAGTAATGGTGGTGACTGGTTATAGTTATAGTAGTGTTAGTGTCTACAGTAGTAATGGTAGTGACTGGCTATAGTAGTGGTAGTGTCTACAGTAGTAATGGTAATGACTGGTTATAGTTATAGTAGTGGTAGTGTCTACAGTAGTAATGGTAGTGACTGGTTATAGTTATAGTAGTTGATGTGACTACAGTAGTAATGGTGGTGACTGGTTATAGTTATAGTAGTGGTAGTGACTGGTTATAGTTATAGTATTGGTAGTGTCTACAGTAGTAATGGTAATGACTGGTTATAGTTATAGTAGTGGTCGTGTCTACAGTAGTAATGGTAGTGACTGGTTATAGTTATAGTAGTGGTAGTGTCTACAGTAGTAATGGTAATGACTGGTTATAGTTATAGTAGTGGTAGTGTCTACAGTAGTAATGGTAGTGACTGGTTATAGTTATAGTAGTTGATGTAGCTACAGTAGTAATGGTGGTGACTGGTTATAATTATAGTAGTGGTAGTGTCTACAGTAGTAATGGTAGTGACTGGCTATAGTAGTGGTAGTGTCTGCAGTAGTAGTGATAGTGACTGGTTATAGTTATAGTAGTGGTAGTGTCTACAGTAGTAATGGTAGTGACTGGTTATAGTTATAGTAGTGGTAGTGTCTGCAGTAGTAATGGTAGTGACTGGTTATAGTTATAGTAGTGGTAGTGTCTACAGTAGTAGTGATAGTGACTGGTTATAGTTATAGTAGTTGATGTAGCTACAGTAGTAATGGTGGTGACTGGTTATAGTTATAGTAGTGTTAGTGTCTACAGTAGTAATGGTAGTGACTGGTTATAGTTATAGTAGTGGTAGTGTCTGCAGTAGTAATGGTAGTGACTGGTTATAGTTATAGTAGTTGATGTGGCTACACTAGTAATGGTGGTGACTGGTTATAGTTATAGTAGTGGTAGTGACTGGTTATAGTTATAGTAGTGGTAGTGTCTACAGTAGTAATGGTAGTGACTGGTTATAGTTATAGTAGTGGTCGTGTCTACAGTAGTAATGGTAGTGACTGGTTATAGTTATAGTAGTGGTAGTGTCTACAGTAGTAATGGTAATGACTGGTTATAGTTATAGTAGTGGTAGTGTCTACAGTAGTAATGGTAGTGACTGGTTATAATTATAGTAGTGGTAGTGTCTGCAGTAGTAATGGTAGTGACTGGTTATAGTTATAGTAGTTGATGTGACTACAGTAGTAATGGTGGTGACTGGTTATAGTTATAGTAGTGGTAGTGACTGGTTATAGTTATAGTATTGGTAGTGTCTACAGTAGTAATGGTAGTGACTGGTTATAGTTATAGTAGTGGTAGTGTCTGCAGTAGTAATGGTAGTGACTGGTTATAGTTATATTAGTGGTAGTGTCTACAGTAGTAATGGTAGTGACTGGTTATAGTTATAGTAGTGGTAGTGTCTACAGTAGTAATGGTAGTGACTGGTTATAGTTATAGTAGTGGTAGTGTCTACAGTAGTAATGGTAGTGACTGGTTATAGTTATAGTAGTGGTAGTGTCTACAGTAGTAATGGTAGTGACTGGTTATAGTTATAGTATTGGTAGTGTCTACAGTAGTAATGGTAGTGACTGGTTATAGTTATAGTAGTGGTCGTGTCTACAGTAGTAATGGTAGTGACTGGTTATAGTTATAGTAGTGGTAGTGTCTACAGTAGTAATGGTAATGACTGGTTATAGTTATAGTAGTGGTAGTGTCTACAGTAGTAATGGTAGTGACTGGTTATAGTTATAGTAGTGGTAGTGTCTACAGTAGTAATGGTAGTGACTGGTTATAGTTATAGTAGTGGTAGTGTCTGCAGTAGTAATGGTAGTGACTGGTTATAGTTATAGTAGTTGATGTGACTACAGTAGTAATGGTGGTGACTGGTTATAGTTATAGTAGTGGTAGTGACTGGTTATAGTTATAGTATTGGTAGTGTCTACAGTAGTAATGGTAGTGACTGGTTATAGTTATAGTAGTGGTAGTGTCTGCAGTAGTAATGGTAGTGACTGGTTATAGTTATATTAGTGGTAGTGTCTACAGTAGTAATGGTAGTGACTGGTTATAGTTATAGTAGTGGTAGTGTCTACAGTAGTAATGGTAGTGACTGGTTATAGTTATAGTAGTGGTAGTGTCTACAGTAGTAATGGTAGTGACTGGTTATAGTTATAGTAGTGGTAGTGTCTACAGTAGTAATGGTAGTGACTGGTTATAGTTATAGTAGTGGTCGTGTCTACAGTAGTAATGGTAGTGACTGGTTATAGTTATAGTAGTGGTAGTGTCTACAGTAGTAATGGTAATGACTGGTTATAGTTATAGTAGTGGTAGTGTCTACAGTAGTAATGGTAGTGACTGGTTATAGTTATAGTAGTTGATGTGACTACAGTAGTAATGGTGGTGACTGGTTATAGTTATAGTAGTGGTAGTGACTGGTTATAGTTATAGTATTGGTAGTGTCTACAGTAGTAATGGTAGTGACTGGTTATAGTTATAGTAGTGGTAGTGTCTGCAGTAGTAATGGTAGTGACTGGTTATAGTTATATTAGTGGTAGTGTCTACAGTAGTAATGGTAGTGACTGGTTATAGTTATAGTAGTGGTAGTGTCTACAGTAGTAGTGATAGTGACTGGTTATAGTTATAGTAGTGGTAGTGTCTACAGTAGTAGTGATAGTGACTGGTTATAGTTATATTAGTTGATGTGACTACAGTAGTAATGGTGGTGACTGGTTATAGTTATAGTAGTGGTAGTGACTGGTTATAGTTATAGTAGTGGTAGTGTCTACAGTAGTAATGGTAGTGACTGGTTATAGTTATATTAGTGGTAGTGTCTACAGTAGTAATGGTAGTGACTGGTTATAGTTATAGTAGTGGTAGTGTCTACAGTAGTAATGGTAGTGACTGGTTATAGTTATAGTAGTGGTAGTGTCTACAGTAGTAATGGTAGTGACTGGTTATAGTTATAGTAGTGGTAGTGTCTACAGTAGTAATGGTAGTGACTGGTTATAGTTATAGTAGTGGTAGTGTCTACAGTAGTAATGGTAGTGACTGGTTATAGTTATAGTAGTGGTAGTGTCTACAGTAGTAATGGTAGTGACTGGTTATAGTTATAGTAGTGGTAGTGTCTACAGTAGTAATGGTAGTGACTGGTTATAGTTATAGTAGTGGTAGTGTCTACAGTAGTAATGGTAGTGACTGGTTATAGTTATAGTAGTGGTAGTGTCTACAGTAGTAATGGTAATGACTGGTTATAGTTATAGTAGTGGTAGTGACTACAGTAGTAATGGTAGTGACTGGTTATAGTTATAGTAGTGGTAGTGTCTACAGTAGTAATGGTAGTGACTGGTTATAGTTATAGTAGTGGTAGTGTCTGCAGTAGTAATGGTAGTGACTGGTTATAGTTATAGTAGTGGTAGTGTGACTACAGTAGTAATGGTGACTGGTTATAGTTATAGTAGTGGTAGTGACTGGTTATAGTTATAGTATTGGTAGTGTCTACAGTAGTAATGGTAGTGACTGGTTATAGTTATAGTAGTGGTAGTGTCTACAGTAGTAATGGTAGTGACTGGTTATAGTTATAGTAGTGGTAGTGTCTACAGTAGTAATGTGATAGTGACTGGTTATAGTTATAGTAGTGGTAGTGTCTACAGTAGTAATGGTGGTGACTGGTTATAGTTATAGTAGTGGTAGTGTCTGTAGTAATGGTAGTGACTGGTTATAGTTATAGTAGTGGTAGTGTCTACAGTAGTAATGGTAGTGACTGGTTATAGTTATAGTAGTGGTGGTGTGTCTAGTAATGGTAGTGACTGGTTATAGTAGTGGTAGTGTCTACAGTAGTAATGGTAGTGACTGGTTATAGTTATAGTAGTGGTAGTGTCTACAGTAGTAATGGTAGTGACTGGTTATAGTTATAGTAGTAGGTGACAGTAGTAATGGTAGTGACTATAGTTATAGTAATTGACTGGTTATAGTTATAGTATTGGTAGTGTCTACAGTAGTAGTGACTGGTAGTGAGTGATGTAGTGACTGGTTATAGTGTCTGCAGTAGTAGTAGTGACTGGTTTATAGTGAGTGTAGTAATGGTAGTGACTGGTTATAGTTATAGTAGTGGTAGTGTCTACAGTAGTAATGGTAGTGACTGGTTATAGTTATAGTAGTGGTAGTGTCTACAGTAGTAATGGTAGTGACTGGTTATAGTTATAGTAGTGGTAGTGTCTACAGTAGTAATGGTAGTGACTGGTTATAGTTATAGTAGTGGTAGTGTCTACAGTAGTAATGGTAGTGACTGGTTATAGTTATAGTAGTGGTAGTGTCTACAGTAGTAATGGTAGTGACTGGTTATAGTTATAGTATTGGTAGTGTCTACAGTAGTAATGGTAGTGACTGGTTATAGTTATAGTAGTGGTAGTGTCTACAGTAGTAATGGTAGTGACTGGTTATAGTTATAGTAGTGGTAGTGTCTACAGTAGTAATGGTAGTGACTGGTTATAGTTATAGTAGTGGTAGTGTCTACAGTAGTAATGGTAGTGACTGGTTATAGTTATAGTAGTGGTAGTGTCTACAGTAGTAATGGTAGTGACTGGTTATAGTTATAGTAGTGGTAGTGTCTGCAGTAGTAATGGTAGTGACTGGTTATAGTTATAGTAGTTGATGTGACTACAGTAGTAATGGTGGTGACTGGTTATAGTTATAGTAGTGGTAGTGACTGGTTATAGTTATAGTATTGGTAGTGTCTACAGTAGTAATGGTAGTGACTGGTTATAGTTATATTAGTGGTAGTGTCTACAGTAGTAATGGTAGTGACTGGTTATAGTTATAGTAGTGGTAGTGTCTACAGTAGTAGTGATAGTGACTGGTTATAGTTATAGTAGTGGTAGTGTCTACAGTAGTAGTGATAGTGACTGGTTATAGTTATAGTAGTTGATGTGTCTACAGTAGTAATGGTAGTGACTGGTTATAGTTATAGTAGTGGTAGTGTCTACAGTAGTAATGGTAGTGACTGGTTATAGTTATAGTAGTGGTAGTGTCTACAGTAGTAATGGTAGTGACTGGTTATAGTTATAGTAGTGGTAGTGTCTACAGTAGTAATGGTAGTGACTGGTTATAGTTATAGTAGTGGTAGTGTCTACAGTAGTAATGGTAGTGACTGGTTATAGTTATAGTAGTGGTAGTGTCTACAGTAGTAATGGTAGTGACTGGTTATAGTTATAGTAGTGGTAGTGTCTACAGTAGTAATGGTAGTGACTGGTTATAGTTATAGTAGTGGTAGTGTCTACAGTAGTAATGGTAGTGACTGGTTATAGTTATAGTAGTGGTAGTGTCTACAGTAGTAATGGTAGTGACTGGTTATAGTTATAGTAGTTGATGTGACTACAGTAGTAATGGTGGTGACTGGTTATAGTTATAGTAGTGGTAGTGACTGGTTATAGTTATAGTATTGGTAGTGTCTACAGTAGTAATGGTAGTGACTGGTTATAGTTATAGTAGTGGTAGTGTCTGCAGTAGTAATGGTAGTGACTGGTTATAGTTATATTAGTGGTAGTGTCTACAGTAGTAATGGTAGTGACTGGTTATAGTTATAGTAGTGGTAGTGTCTACAGTAGTAGTGATAGTGACTGGTTATAGTTATAGTAGTGGTAGTGTCTACAGTAGTAGTGATAGTGACTGGTTATAGTTATAGTAGTTGATGTGACTACAGTAGTAATGGTGGTGACTGGTTATAGTTATAGTAGTGGTAGTGACTGGTTATAGTTATAGTAGTGGTAGTGTCTACAGTAGTAATGGTAGTGACTGGTTATAGTTATAGTAGTGGTAGTGTCTACAGTAGTAATGGTAGTGACTGGTTATAGTTATAGTAGTGGTAGTGTCTACAGTAGTAATGGTAGTGACTGGTTATAGTTATAGTAGTGGTAGTGTCTACAGTAGTAATGGTAGTGACTGGTTATAGTTATAGTAGTGGTAGTGTCTGCAGTAGTAATGGTAGTGACTGGTTATAGTAGTGGTAGTGTCTACAGTAGTAATGGTAGTGACTGGTTATAGTTATAGTAGTGGTCGTGTCTACAGTAGTAATGGTAGTAACTGGTTATAGTTTTAGTAGTGGTCGTGTCTACAGTAGTAATGGTAGTGACTGGTTATAGTTATAGTAGTGGTAGTGTCTACAGTAGTAATGGTAGTGACTGGTTATAGTTATAGTAGTGGTAGTGTCTACAGTAGTAATGGTAGTGACTGGTTATAGTAGTGGTAGTGTCTACAGTAGTAATGGTAGTGACTGGTTATAGTTATAGTAGTGGTAGTGTCTACAGTAGTAATGGTAGTGACTGGTTATAATTATAGTAGTGGTAGTGTCTGCAGTAGTAATGGTGGTGACTGGTTATAGTTATAGTAGTGGTAGTGTCTACAGTAATAGTGATAGTGACTGGTTATAGTTATTGTAGTGGTAGTGTTTACAGTAGTAATGGTAGTGACTGGTTATAGTTATAGTAGTGGTAGTGTCTACAGTAGTAATGGTAGTAACTGGTTATAGTTTTAGTAGTGGTCGTGTCTACAGTAGTAATGGTAGTGACTGGTTATAGTTATAGTAGTGGTAGTGTCTACAGTAGTAATGGTAGTGACTGGTTATAGTTATAGTAGTGGTAGTGTCTACAGTAGTAATGGTAGTGACTGGTTATAGTTATAGTAGTGGTAGTGTCTACAGTAGTAGTGGTGGTGACTGGTTATAGTTATAGTAGTGGTAGTGTCTACAGTAGTAATGGTAGTGACTGGTTATAGTTATAGTAGTGGTAGTGTCTACAGTAGTAATGGTGGTGACTGGTTATAGTAGTGGTAGTGTCTACAGTAGTAATGGTAGTGACTGGTTATAGTTATAGTAGTGGTAGTGTGTACAGTAGTAATGGTGGTGACTGGTTATAGTTATAGTAGTGGTAGTGTCTACAGTAGTAATGGTAGTGACTGGTTATAGTTATAGTAGTGGTGGTGGGTGTCTACAGTAGTAGTGGTAGTGACTGGTTATAGTTATAGTAGTGGTAGTGTCTACAGTAGTAATGGTAGTGACTGGTTATAGTTATAGTAGTGTCTGCAGTAGTAATGGTAGTGACTGGTTATAGTTATAGTAGTGGTAGTGACTGGTTATAGTTATAGTAGTGGTAGTGTCTACAGTAGTAATGGTAGTGACTGGTTATAGTTATAGTAGTGGTAGTGTGTACAGTAGTAGTGATAGTGACTGGTTATAGTTATAGTATTGGTAGTGTCTACAGTAGTAATGGTAGTGACTGGTTATAGTTATAGTAGTGGTAGTGTCTACAGTAGTAATGGTAGTGACTGGTTATAGTTATAGTAGTGGTAGTGTCTGCAGTAGTAATGGTAGTGACTGGTTATAGTAGTGGTAGTGTCTACAGTAGTAATGGTAGTGACTGGTTATAGTTATAGTAGTGGTCGTGTCTACAGTAGTAATGGTAGTGACTGGTTATAGTTATAGTAGTGGTAGTGTCTACAGTAGTAATGGTAGTGACTGGCTATAGTAGTGGTAGTGTCTGCAGTAGTAATGGTGGTGACTGGTTATAGTTATAGTAGTGGTAGTGTCTACAGTAGTAATGGTAGTGACTGGTTATAGTTATAGTAGTGGTCGTGTCTACAGTAGTAGTGATAGTGACTGGTTATAGTTATAGTAGTGGTAGTGTCTACAGTAGTAATGGTAGTGACTGGTTATAGTTATAGTAGTGGTAGTGTCTACAGTAGTAATGGTAGTGACTGGTTATAGTTATAGTAGTGGTAGTGTCTACAGTAGTAATGGTAGTGACTGGTTATAGTTATAGTAGTGGTAGTGTCTACAGTAGTAATGGTAGTGACTGGTTATAGTTATAGTAGTGGTAGTGTCTACAGTAGTAATGGTAGTGACTGGTTATAGTTATAGTAGTGGTAGTGTCTACAGTAGTAATGGTAGTGACTGGTTATAGTTATAGTAGTGGTAGTGTCTACAGTAGTAATGGTAGTGACTGGTTATAGTAGTGGTAGTGTCTACAGTAGTAATGGTAGTGACTGGTTATAGTTATAGTAGTGGTAGTGTCTACAGTAGTAATGGTAGTGACTGGTTATAGTTATAGTAGTGGTAGTGTCTACAGTAGTAATGGTAGTGACTGGTTATAGTAGTGGTAGTGTCTACAGTAGTAGTGGTAGTGACTGGTTATAGTTATAGTAGTGGTAGTGTCTACAGTAGTAATGGTAGTGACTGGTTATAGTTATAGTAGTGGTAGTGTCTACAGTAGTAATGGTAGTGACTGGTTATAGTTATAGTAGTGGTAGTGTCTACAGTAGTAATGGTGGTGACTGGTTATAGTTATAGTAGTGGTAGTGTCTACAGTAGTAATGGTAGTGACTGGTTATAATTATAGTAGTGGTAGTGTCTGCAGTAGTAATGGTAGTGACTGGTTATAGTTATAGTAGTTGATGTGACTACAGTAGTAATGGTGGTGACTGGTTATAGTTATAGTAGTGGTAGTGACTGGTTATAGTTATAGTATTGGTAGTGTCTACAGTAGTAATGGTAGTGACTGGTTATAGTTATAGTAGTGGTAGTGTCTACAGTAGTAATGGTAGTGACTGGTTATAGTTATAGTAGTGGTAGTGTCTGCAGTAGTAATGGTAGTGACTGGTTATAGTAGTGGTAGTGTCTACAGTAGTAATGGTAGTGACTGCTTATAGTTATAGTAGTGGTCGTGTCTACAGTACTAGTGATAGTGACTGGTTATAGTTATAGTAGTGGTAGTGTCTACAGTAGTAATGGTAGTGACTGGTTATAGTTATAGTAGTGGTAGTGTCTACAGTAGTAATGGTAGTGACTGGTTATAGTTATAGTAGTGGTAGTGTCTACAGTAGTAATGGTGGTGACTGGTTATAGTAGTGGTAGTGTCTACAGTAGTAATGGTAGTGACTGGTTATAGTTATAGTAGTGGTAGTGTGTACAGTAGTAGTGATAGTGACTGGTTATAGTTATAGTATTGGTAGTGTCTACAGTAGTAATGGTAGTGACTGGTTATAGTTATAGTATTGGTAGTGTCTACAGTAGTAATGGTAGTGACTGGTTATAGTTATAGTAGTGGTAGTGTCTACAGTAGTAATGGTAGTGACTGGTTATAGTTATAGTGGTGGTAGTGTCTGCAGTAGTAATGGTAGTGACTGGTTATAGTTATAGTAGTGGTCGTGTCTACAGTAGTAATGGTAGTGACTGGTTATAGTTATAGTAGTGGTAGTGTCTGCAGTAGTAATGGTGGTGACTGGTTATAGTTATAGTAGTGGTAGTGTCTACAGTAGTAATGGTAGTGACTGGTTATAGTTATAGTAGTGGTAGTGTCTACAGTAGTAATGTAGTGACTGGTTATAGTTATAGTAGTGGTAGTGTCTACAGTAGTAATGGTAGTGACTGGTTATAGTTATAGTAGTGGTAGTGTCTACAGTAGTAATGGTAGTGACTGGTTATAGTTATAGTAGTGGTAGTGTCTGCAGTGTGGTTATAGTTAGTGGTAGTATAGTGTAGTGGTAGTGTCTACAGTAGTAATGGTAGTGACTGGTTATAGTTATAGTAGTGGTGGTGTCTACAGTAGTAATGGTAGTGACTGGTTATAGTTATA
The DNA here is from genome assembly GCA_030435695.1 of Brachymystax lenok tsinlingensis. Taxonomy (NCBI): domain Eukaryota; kingdom Metazoa; phylum Chordata; class Actinopteri; order Salmoniformes; family Salmonidae; genus Brachymystax; species Brachymystax lenok. The sequence continues at coordinate 15,737,701 of CM059799.1, forward strand.
GTAGTGGTAGTGTCTACAGTAGTAATGGTAGTGACTGGTTATAGTTATAGTAGTGGTAGTGTCTACAGTAGTAATGGTAGTGACTGGTTATAGTTATAGTAGTGGTAGTGTCTGCAGTAGTAATGGTGGTGACTGGTTATAGTTATAGTAGTGGTAGTGTCTACAGTAGTAATGGTAGTGACTGGTTATAGTTATAGTAGTGGTCGTGTCTACAGTAGTAGTGATAGTGACTGGTTATAGTTATAGTAGTGGTAGTGTCTACAGTAGTAATGGTAGTGACTGGTTATAGTTATAGTAGTGGTAGTGTCTACAGTAGTAATGGTAGTGACTGGTTATAGTTATAGTAGTGGTAGTGTCTACAGTAGTAATGGTAGTGACTGGCTATAGAAGTGGTAGTGTCTACAGTAGTAATGGTAGTGACTGGTTATAATTATAGTAGTGGTAGTGTCTACAGTAGTAATAGTAGTGACTGGTTATAGTTATAGTAGTGGTAGTGTCTACAGTAGTAATGGTAGTGACTGGTTATAGTTATAGTAGTGGTAGTGTCTACAGTAGTAATGGTAGTGACTGGTTATAGTTATAGTAGTGGTAGTGTCTACAGTAGTAATGGTAGTGACTGGTTATAGTAGTGGTAGTGTCTACAGTAGTAGTGGTGGTGACTGGTTATAGTTATAGTAGTGGTAGTGTCTACAGTAGTAATGGTAGTGACTGGTTATAGTTATAGTAGTGGTGGTGTCTACAGTAGTAATGGTGGTGACTGGTTATAGTTATAGTAGTGGTAGTGTCTACAGTAGTAATGGTAGTGACTGGTTATAATCATAGTAGTGGTAGTGTCTGCAGTAGTAATGGTAGTGACTGGTTATAGTTATAGTAGTGTCTACAGTAGTAATGGTAGTGACTGGTTATAGTTATAGTAGTGGTAGTGTTTACAGTAGTAATGGTAGTGACTGGTTATAGTTATAGTATGTCTACAGTAGTAATGGTGGTGACTGGTTATAGTTATAGTAGTGGTAGTGTCTACAGTAGTAATGGTAGTGACTGGTTATAGTTATAGTAGTGGTAGTGTCTACAGTAGTAATGGTAGTGACTGGTTATAGTTATAGTAGTGGTAGTGTCTACAGTAGTAATGGTAGTGACTGGTTATAGTAGTGGTAGTGTCTACAGTAGTAATGGTAGTGACTGGTTATAATTATAGTAGTGGTAGTGTCTGCAGTAGTAATGGTAGTGACTGGTTATAGTTATAGTAGTTGATGTGACTACAGTAGTAATGGTGGTGACTTGTTATAGTTATAGTAGTGGTAGTGACTGGTTATAGTTATAGTATTGGTAGTGTCTACAGTAGTAATGGTAGTGACTGGTTATAGTTATAGTAGTGGTAGTGTCTACAGTAGTAATGGTAGTGACTGGTTATAGTGATAGTAGTTGTAGTGTCTGCAGTAGTAATGGTAGTGACTGGTTATAGTAGTGGTAGTGTCTACAGTAGTAATGGTAGTGACTGGTTATAGTTATAGTAGTGGTCGTGACTACAGTAATAGTGATAGTGACTGGTTATAGTTATTGTAGTGGTAGTGTTTACAGTAGTAATGGTAGTGACTGGTTATAGTTATAATAGTGGTAGTGTCTACAGTAGTAATGGTAGTGACTGGTTATAGTTATAGTAGTGGTCGTGTCTACAGTAGTAGTGATAGTAACTGGTTATAGTTTTAGTAGTGGTCGTGTCTACAGTAGTAATGGTAGTGACTGGTTATAGTTATAGTAGTGGTAGTGTCTACAGTAGTAATGGTAGTGACTGGTTATAGTTATAGTAGTGGTAGTGTCTACAGTAGTAATGGTAGTGACTGGTTATAGTTATAGTAGTGGTAGTGTCTGCAGTAGTAATGGTAGTGACTGGTTATAGTAGTGGTAGTGTCTACAGTAGTAATGGTAGTGACTGGTTATAGTTATAGTAGTGGTAGTGTCTGCAGTAGTAATGGTGGTGACTGGTTATAGTTATAGTAGTGGTAGTGTCTACAGTAGTAATGGTAGTGACTGGTTATAGTTATAGTAGTGGTCGTGTCTACAGTACTAGTGATAGTGACTGGTTATAGTTATAGTAGTGGTAGTGTCTACAGTAGTAATGGTAGTGACTGGTTATAGTTATAGTAGTGGTAGTGTCTACAGTAGTAATGGTAGTGACTGGTTATAGTTATAGTAGTGGTAGTGTCTGCAGTAGTAATGGTAGTGACTGGTTATAGTTATAGTAGTGGTAGTGACTGGTTATAGTTATAGTAGTGGTAGTGTCTACAGTAGTAATGGTAGTGACTGGTTATAGTTATAGTAGTGGTAGTGTCTACAGTAGTAATGGTAGTGACTGGTTATAGTTATAGTAGTGGTGGTGTCTACAGTAGTAATGGTGGTGACTGGTTATAGTTATAGTAGTGGTAGTGTCTACAGTAGTAATGGTAGTGACTGGTTATAATCATAGTAGTGGTAGTGTCTGCAGTAGTAATGGTAGTGACTGGTTATAGTTATAGTAGTGGTCGTGTCTACAGTAGTAATGGTAGTGACTGGTTATAGTTATAGTAGTGGTAGTGTTTACAGTAGTAATGGTAGTGACTGGTTATAGTTATAGTAGTGGTGGTGTCTACAGTAGTAATGGTGGTGACTGGTTATAGTTATAGTAGTGGTAGTGTCTACAGTAGTAATGGTAGTGACTGGTTATAGTTATAGTAGTGGTAGTGTCTACAGTAGTAATGGTAGTGACTGGTTATAGTTATAGTAGTGGTAGTGTCTACAGTAGTAATGGTAGTGACTGGTTATAGTAGTGGTAGTGTCTACAGTAGTAATGGTAGTGACTGGTTATAATTATAGTAGTGGTAGTGTCTGCAGTAGTAATGGTAGTGACTGGTTATAGTTATAGTAGTTGATGTGACTACAGTAGTAATGGTGGTGACTTGTTACAGTTATAGTAGTGGTAGTGACTGGTTATAGTTATAGTATTGGTAGTGTCTACAGTAGTAATGGTAGTGACTGGTTATAGTTATAGTAGTGGTAGTGTCTACAGTAGTAATGGTAGTGACTGGTTATAGTTATAGTAGTTGTAGTGTCTGCAGTAGTAATGGTAGTGACTGGTTATAGTAGTGGTAGTGTCTACAGTAGTAATGGTAGTGACTGGTTATAGTTATAGTAGTGGTCGTGACTACAGTAATAGTGATAGTGACTGGTTATAGTTATTGTAGTGGTAGTGTTTACAGTAGTAATGGTAGTGACTGGTTATAGTTATAATAGTGGTAGTGTCTACAGTAGTAATGGTAGTGACTGGTTATAGTTATAGTAGTGGTCGTGTCTACAGTAGTAGTGATAGTAACTGGTTATAGTTTTAGTAGTGGTCGTGTCTACAGTAGTAATGGTAGTGACTGGTTATAGTTATAGTAGTGGTAGTGTCTACAGTAGTAATGGTAGTGACTGGTTATAGTTATAGTAGTGGTAGTGTCTAAAGTAGTAATGGTAGTGACTGGTTATAGTTATAGTAGTGGTAGTGTCTGCAGTAGTAATGGTAGTGACTGGTTATAGTAGTGGTAGTGTCTACAGTAGTAATGGTAGTGACTGGTTATAGTTATAGTAGTGGTAGTGTCTGCAGTAGTAATGGTGGTGACTGGTTATAGTTATAGTAGTGGTAGTGTCTACAGTAGTAATGGTAGTGACTGGTTATAGTTATAGTAGTGGTCGTGTCTACAGTACTAGTGATAGTGACTGGTTATAGTTATAGTAGTGGTAGTGTCTACAGTAGTAATGGTAGTGACTGGTTATAGTTATAGTAGTGGTAGTGTCTACAGTAGTAATGGTAGTGACTGGTTATAGTTATAGTAGTGGTAGTGTCTGCAGTAGTAATGGTAGTGACTGGTTATAGTTATAGTAGTGGTAGTGACTGGTTATAGTTATAGTAGTGGTAGTGTCTACAGTAGTAATGGTAGTGACTTGTTATAGTTATAGTAGTGGTAGTGTGTACAGTAGTAGTGATAGTGACTGGTTATAGTTATAGTATTGGTAGTGTCTACAGTAGTAATGGTAGTGACTGGTTATAGTTATAGTAGTGGTAGTGTCTACAGTAGTAATGGTAGTGACTGGTTATAGTTATAGTAGTGGTAGTGTCTACAGTAGTAATGGTAGTGACTGGCTATAGTAGTGGTAGTGTCTGCAGTAGTAATGGTGGTGACTGGTTATAGTTATAGTAGTGGTAGTGTCTACAGTAGTAATGGTAGTGACTGGTTATAATTATAGTAGTGGTAGTGTCTACAGTAGTAATGGTAGTGACTGGTTATAGTTATAGTAGTGGTAGTGTCTACAGTAGTAATGGTAGTGACTGGTTATAGTAGTGGTAGTGTCTACAGTAGTAGTGGTAGTGACTGGTTATAGTTATAGTAGTGGTAGTGTCTACAGTAGTAATGGTAGTGACTGGTTATAGTTATAGTAGTGGTAGTGTCTACAGTAGTAATGGTAGTGACTGGTTATAGTAGTGGTAGTGTCTACAGTAGTAGTGGTAGTGACTGGTTATAGTTATAGTAGTGGTAGTGTCTACAGTAGTAATGGTAGTGACTGGTTATAGTTATAGTAGTGGTAGTGTCTACAGTAGTAATGGTAGTGACTGGTTATAGTTATAGTAGTGGTAGTGTGTACAGTAGTAATGGTAGTGACTGGTTATAGTTATAGTAGTGGTAGTGTCTGCAGTAGTAATGGTGGTGACTGGTTATAATTGAAAAATTCGGTAGATGAAAAGTTATGATTGCCTGAACATATGACAGTTGGTTTGGTGTATCTAACTTGAACTGTTCAATAGTTACTGTTTGTGAGTTATATTATGGTAGTTTATGCAACTGTCTATAGTTATAGTTACAGTAGTTGCGGTCAGACGTTTTAGGGTTGTGGTCAGTAGTTGCAGTTTAGTAGTTGTGGTCAGTAGTTGTGTGGCTGTGGTCAGTAGTTGTGGTCAGTAGTTGTGTGGATGTGGTCAGTAGTTGTGGTCAGTAGTTGTGTGGCTGTGGTCAGTAGTTGTGGTCAGTAGTTGTGTGGATGTAGTCAGTAGTTGTGTGGCTACTCAGCCATGTCGGTACTAATCACACTGGGCTGGACCTATTATACACTACACGTAAAGGGATATATGATGCATCCCAAATGGCACCCTATTCTATATGGGTCCTGGCCCAAGTACTATAAAAGGGAAACATTTGGGACACATACAATTGATCTATCTGCCATGTATCTCAATGTATTACTTTCCTGTTCTTTCTGTTACTTCCCAATCATGGACACTAGAGAGATATATCAAGCGTCTCAGAGTAGGTGTGCTGACCTAGGATCAGTTTGGCCCTTTCGATCATAAGGACAAAGGTTATATGGACAAGGGGGACCTGATACTAGTTCAGAACTCCTACTCTGAGACACTTGATACATACAGCCCCAAATCTATTTTGTCAAATCTTCCTATAGGTTAAAGAGTGTTTCATGGTAATCTGCAATATTGGATAACTTCTAGCTCAGGCATATAATAACATAGCTGAGTGCAGTTGACTGTGTGGCTCTCTCGCTCACCCCTGCAGATGGGGTATAAGCTGTCCGATGGTGATCTCATGCGCCACCTTCTGGTAGAGGTCCTGACTGTTGAGCACCATGGACTCCAGGATGGCCAGGGACCGCTGCAGCACAGCCGTGTCCATGGCTGACTTGTTCACATAACCTGCAATCTGCAATAGAGAAGTGTTAGTAACTGACTAGAAGACACATAAAAATAAACAATACAAAAGAGTCACATGGGGATTATTATTCAGAGACTACATGGGCTCTATTTCAGAGGTATCTTTAAAAAGTTTAATATCATATAATTCCTGTGTATGGTATTATAAACATGCTATTAACATGCTTAATACATGTTATAAACTGTTTGAAAGCAGGCACCTTTCTAATTCATATTTTTTTGTTTGTTTTTACACAATTCAACATGACTTAGTTTGTTAGTGCACCTTCTTTCTCATTTAGCAAGTCGTTTTTACACATGATCTATAATACAACTTGATATTGGTTTGTTTGAGTACCTTCGTGACGAAGGCAACAGAAGAGCACACAAACACAGCCCCGCCCACCACACAGCCCCGCCCACCACACACACTTAATCAGCAGGCACCTTCTTGATGAAAGCGACAGAGAAGGTATCCCAGGAGACGATGCCGTGGTCCATGAGCTCCACAAATGCTGTCAGCGTGAACGACAACAGATCGCCGAAACTGAAACACAACAACAACAGCCAATAGAAACGTCTCTGCCACTGGTGCTGCCACGCGTCTAGCGAAGCAGCCAAAAGCCTTGGTCTCAGGGAGAGAGGAGGAGAGGACAGGGTGAAGCCACAGCCAGGTATGCTGAAGGCACAGAAAGGCGAGAGGGGAGGACGACGACTGCGGCTCCTGATGGGGCAGACAGATGACTCAGTCCTCCATGAACAACAGGAGGCGCCAGAGAGCCAGCAGGAGCCAGACAGTGCTGGGGAGCAGAGCCACGGAGCAGGAGAACATTCATTCATGAATCATTCCCATGCAGTTACTAGTAGATAGTTATTAGTTGAGGGTAGAGTTGACATCAAAGGAGGACCAAGCAAGTTATTTCCTGGAAGATTTTTATCCAATGGTCTGAAAGCAAAGTGTTTCAATTTGTTATGTTGAATCACCAACAGAAGTTCACAGGAAAAACAGCCTACATAAATCTCACAAAAAAAAATACAAATAAATGAAGATTATATAAATTAACTGCTGTTTTTGACATTTTCAGAAATTCTTAACTGTGTGATTAGTCATGACAAAAACCTGAAATACTGTAACAAAATCAAAATGGTGAAGCACACCTCTAGATATCATGTGGGAAATATTGTAAAATATTGCCCCCTGCAGATTTTAATTTAACTGTAATTTAATCAAGTTGGTCAATAGTCTCCAATGCGCGACTTGAAAGTAAATCTTTAATATTCAAAAAAACAACACGTCATATGTACTTAAGTACAAATACATTTCATAAACATAATAAAAAAACATAAGCAAAACAATATGTATATATGTAAAGAAATTCTACATTATAAATCATATAAAGTTCGTATAAACAAAAGCCATTCTAACAAAGATTTGGTTAATAACACACAGGCAGGACCAGGCCCATTACAGGCTTAGCAACAGACAGTTAATTCATTAACACATTTGGTTAATCACAGACAACATTATGGCTCACATCTTAGACACATTCATTAGTAATACTTCATTAATTAGTAGTACTTCATTAATTAGTAGTACTTAGTCCACGGTTGGACTGGGGTGAGTAAGCGTTTGCACATGGCAGTGGGAAGTTACGTGATGTATGAAATGATCAAAGTACATGATTCTACTAAAATGATTCTAGGTAGGCCGTCATTGTAAATAAGAATTTGTTCTTAACTGACTTGCCTAGTTAATTAAAGGTTCAATTCTAATGCTATAGACCTGTAACATTCTAAAAAAGTTGACTCATTTAAGATGTAAGAACGACATGTTGACAAGACCAAAGAATGTAACCCTACAGAATGATGTCTTTACACTACAGGGTGAGGACAGTGAACTGCAGAATATTCATATGAATAGGGTGTAAAGGACTGCGCAATTAACATCTCTAACAACCCACCACCACCTAACATTAAAGTTCACATCAAATGGGCTGTATTCATTAGGGCAAACTGTAGCAAAACGTTTTGCGATGTAAAACGTTTTGGAACTAAAACAAGTGTTTCTAATTGTTCCTAAAAGTTCAGGTAGGTCCCTCCCCGTTTTAGACTGTTTAGCTTCCGTTTGGTTACTAGTGAATACATCCTTAAACATAATTTTAGGAGGAGCACCAAGAATCCAAGAAGAATCTCCAAATTTGGCCTGTGAGTTTCCTTATGAATTGTTGTCATGGTGTTCTTCAAAACAACGTCCCACGTGAAACAAGAATATGTGTTAAGTTCCCTTTGAACATCAACCAATTGCCCAATACCTCATGCAAAAAATTTAGAACAATGCTGATTCGGTTACATGGTACACAGAGGATAAGTCTCAAATATCAACCTATTCTCTATATAGGGCCTGGGCCCTGGTCAAGTGCACTATGCAGGGAGTAGTGCACTATGCAGGGAATAGGGTGCCATTTGGGATGTAGCCAGAGATAAACAAAACAAACAAGTTTGATTTCAAGATGAAAGCCAGCGATGGCAGCCATGTTGTTTCCCATCAGTTTAATAGAAGCACCAGTGCCTGAGTTTTGAATCATGCAGACTCAGTTGCTGGGTAGATTAGAGGGAAGAGTACAAAGCCAGCCAGGGTAGTTATCTGACTGGGGAGGGGAAGGGAAAGGGAGGGCTTACCATGGCTTCATTATCTTCTGTAGTTTCTGATAGCGTCTGCAAAGATTTAAGAAACTTTGGCATCAGAGGAGAACACAATGACCACGAAAGAAGGGGCTCAAGTCATAGTAGACAGGTGGAGGTTATGGTTAGACAATAGACACATTGCCCAGGTGTTTGTGTGTGTGTGTGTGTGTGTGTGTGTGTGTCCGATCTGTCACTGTAGCTTCTTTCTGATAAGACCAGACCAGGGGGCTGTATGGGATTCTCACAATAAGGTTGCATGGACAGGAAAGTCCTGATCCTAGACCAGCAGTCCTACTGGGAGATGCTTCATACATACGGCCCCAGAGCCCAGACACATGGAGGTTGCAGATGGACAGGACGTGAACAGAGCTTCACAGTGACAACTCAAATGTAGATTGCAACACAAGGCTGACCTGCTACAGTAACATGTGATACAATACAGGGAACAACACATTTGGCTAAACAGAATTACACTGAGACCAGAGCCATAAAGATATACAGGGCTCTGGTTAACACAGGGGGAATGGGTAGAGGTAAGATGGTGATAGAAGTGGAGGAGGATACTTGACCAAATAAACACACTCAAATAACAGACTCTGAACACACATGCACGCACGCGCACACACAGAGAGACAGACACAGGCACACACACAAAGCATGCAAAGCCGAAGTATGGTTTGGGAAGCAGTTGGAGTCTAACCTCGACAGACAGACAGCGCTACACAACAGGCTTTGCTTGCAAAGATGACAACAAACAGACCAAAAATGGCCAACAATTAATTTAAACAACAAAAAAGACAAAGTAAATCTCATGCGAGTGAATCTCATGCGAGATCTTAACATCATCTTGTTTTGTGATAAAACAGTAAGCTTGCTACAAAATTAACATCATTCCCCAGGGATCCAAAATGTTCGCCAGTTGAAGTTGGTTCTACTGAACATTCTCAGCAGTTCAGGAATGTATCTGTTATGTTACCACACCAATAGGGGGCGCAACACTTCTTTCAATCACTGATACAGTAGCCCAAATTAATACAGCATGTTGTCATGCCCCAGACTGGAATATTATAAAGTACTGCTCCCTGGTGTCTCTTTTTCCTAAGCGTGTGAATTATCATATTACACTAGTCGGTCAGCAGGAATGTAGATGATACACACACACGCCTGCACTTTCAAACTCCGGGGCTACGCTCTGTTGACGCAGGAGTAATCTACATAAAACATACTAAAAGAAAGAGGCCTGAGGTGGCAGTATGCATCGTGGGGGAATTAAGTGGGCAGCCCTGCTTATAAGAGCATGAAAGAGGGACAATTATTAATAGGGAAATGAATATGCATTAAGAACACAAAATAAATCATGTTGCTTTAAATGGCACAATCAATCTATACAGTAAAGGGAGACATGTCAACACTACTATGGGCCCTGGTCTAAAGTAGTGCAATATATTAGGGAATAGGGTGTTGCTTGGGAGACACACATTCTAAATGTAACTGTGGTGGGTCTTCACCTCAAGAATGGAAGGTACTCTTCTAGTTCTTATTGTAGAGGGGAGATACACTAACAGAATGGAAGGTACTAGTTCTTATTGTAGAGAGGAGATACACTAACAGAATGGAAGGTTCTAGTTCTTATTGTAGAGAGGAGATACACTAACAGAATGGAAGGTACTAGTTCTTATTGTAGAGGGGAGATACACTAACAGAATGGAAGGTTCTAGTTCTTATTGTAGAGAGGAGATACACCAAGTGTCAGAGTTAGATGAGTTCAGCTGTGCTCTCCAGTAAGAGAGAGTGTGTGTTTGGGAGACACATTCTAAATGTAACTGTGGTGGGTCTTCACCTCAAGAAGGGAAGGTACTCTTCTAGTTCTTATTGTAGAGGGGAGATACACTAACATAATGGAAGGTTCTAGTTCTTATTGTAGAGGGGAGATACACTAACAGAATGGAAGGTTCTAGTTCTTATTGTAGAGGGGAGATACACTAACAGAATGGAAGGTACTCTTCTAGTTCTTATTGTAGAGGGGAGATACACTAACAGAATGGAAGGTTCTAGTTCTTATTGTAGAGAGGAGATACACTAACAGAATGGAAGGTTCTAGTTCTTATTGTAGAGGGGAGATACACTAACAGAATGGAAGGTACTAGTTCTTATTGTAGAGGGGAGATACACTAACAGAATGGAAGGTATTCTGAGTGTGTGTTTGGTCAATGAGAGAGAGTGTGTGTTTGGTCTATCAGAGAGAGTGTGAGTTTGTATCAGGGCTGACCTTGCATGGTGATGGTGAAGCCCTTTGCATGCGAGCTGCTACTGACTGGGAAGTTTCTCTGGGCTGGGGAGGCTTAATGAGGATGTCATGTAGCAGAACGCATATGTGTGTGTGTGTGTGTGTGTGTATGTTTCAGACTACTAATGCCCTCTCAGCCAGTAAACGCTGTGTCCAGAACCCCGGGCTAGCCTTTAATGAGGGTCTGCTGGGAAAGACAAGCATTTGGCTGGATTCAGGGCTGTTCAGTACAGTACAGTGCAAACAGCTATGGGTGACTGGAGACGGCTGACTTTGTGTGATGTGTACGGGGGTGTACGTGTGTGAGAAAGAGAGGGTGTGTGTGTGCGTGCGTGTGTCTTGCCTTGACTGTGAGTGACTCTCCAATGTGTGTTTTGACTCTGCCATCACTCTACACTCACACAGCATGACCCTGGCTCCCCCCTCCCCATATGGGGTTCCAGTCAACATCACGTTGGAGAAACTCCACCTCAGCAAAACGCCACTTCCTGCCCTCGCCGTAACCTTCCGCTGAGACAGAGACCGCTTCCAAAATGGCACCCTATTACCTGCACTACTTTTGCCCTTAACCCTATTGGCCCTGCATCAAAAGTAGTGCACTATATAGGGAATAGGATGCCATCTGGGACGCAGCCAGCTTACCAGGCCCAAAGCCCAGTGAGACAGGCAGAGACAGAGGCAGACCACCATTTAAAAGAACACTGCTTGGGAATGAGGTGGGGCTGCCAGAAAAGACAGAATAAAAGAAGGGAAAGGAAAAGAGGAGAGAGGAAGTACGTACTCTGTGCCGCTCTCCACCATCTGTGTGAGCAGTGAGATGCCGTCCAGGTTGATGAACTCCTGGGCGAAAGTGACGTCTCTGGAAGAGTTGGCCAGGTCCTTCAGAGCCTCCAGCTTGGCATCCATACTGGATGACTGGATCCTCTCGTGGAGCTGGGCCGCTGTCTGAGACTGGAGGGGAGGCAGCCGGGGAGAGGGCAGAGACAGGGGTTATACACCGGATATACACTGAGTGCACAAAACATTAAGAACACCTGCTCTATCCATGACAAAGTGACCAGGTGATTCCAGGTGAAAACTACGATCCCTTATGGATGTCACTTCAATCAGTGTAGATGAAGGGGCGGAGACAGGTTAAAGAAGGATTTTTATGCCTCGAGACAATTGAGCCATGGATTGTGAATGTGTGCCATTCAGAGGGTGAATGGGCACAATAAAATATTTAAGTGCCTTTGAACGGGGTATGGTAGTAGGTGCTAGGCACAACGGTTTGTGTCAAGAACTGCAACACTGCTGGGTTTTTACGCTCAACAGTTTCCCGTGTGTATCAAGAATGGTCCACCACCCAAAGGACAACTAGCCGACTTGACACAACTGTGGGAAGCATTGGAGTCAACATGGGCCAGCATCCCTGTGGACACCTTGTAGAGTCCATGGCCTGATGAATTGAGTCTGTTCTGAGGGCAAAAGGGAGCAGTGGCGAGGTTTGGGGTGCAACTCAATATTAGGAAGGTGTTCTTAATATTTTTTAAAGTTTTGGGACAGTGACACATTGCTTGTTGTTTTGGCTTTGTACTCCAGCACATTTGAAACGATACAGTGACTATGAGGTTAAAGTGCAGACTGTCAACTTTAATTTTGGGGTATTTTCAATCACATAAGGTAAACTGTTTAGAAATTACAGCACTTTTTGTATATAGTCCCCCCATTTTAGGGGACCAAAAGTATTTGGTTAAATTCACGTATGTGTATTTGGTTAAATTCACGTATATGTATTAAAAGAGGTCAAAAGTTTAGTGTTTGGTCCCATATTCCTAGCACGCAATGATTACATCAAGCTTGTGACTCTACAAACTTGCATGCATTTGCAGTTTGTTTAGTTTGAGTTTCAGATTATTTTGTGCCCAAATAATCCAGCAAATAAATCCAATATTTAGAGTCACAAGCTTAATGTAGTCATTGCGTGCTATGACAAATATGATTCTTCATGTCCTGAATCGTTCTGTGGGGTCTTTCTCTAACATATCATTAACATCATATATAAAAAGTCAGATTTGTAACCTAATACAGCTGATAATAAGCACCGAGCTCTGACAGAGCGGCAGCTTTATCGCAGCAACTTTTGAGGAGTTTACATGTTGTGGTAGTTGTTTGAGGAGTTTACATGTTGTGTGTTGTGGTAGTTGTTTGAGGAGTTTACTACACGTCGTGGTAGTTGTTTGAGGAGTTTACTACACGTCGTGGTAGTTGTTTGAGGAGTTTACTACACGTCGTGGTAGTTGTTTGAGGAGTTTACTACACGTCGTGGTAGTTGTTTGAGGAGTTTACTACACGTCGTGGTAGTTGTTTGAGGAGTTTACTACACGTCGTGGTAGTTGTTTGAGGAGTTTACTACACGTCGTGGTAGTTGTTTGAGGAGTTTACTACATGTCGTGGTAGTTTTTTGAGGAGTTTTGCTACATGTCGTGGTAGTTGTTTGAGGAGTTTACTACATGTCGTGGTAGTTGTTTGAGGAGTTTACTACATGTCGTGGTAGTTGTTTGAGGAGTTTTGCTACAAGTCGTGGTAGTTGATTGAGTAGTTTACATGTCGTGGTAGTTGTTTGAGGAGTTTACATGTCGTGGTAGTTGTTTGAGGAGTTTACATGTCGTGGTAGTTGTTTGAGGAGTTTACATGTCGTTGTATTTGTTTGAGGAGTTTACATGTCGTGGTAGTTGTTTGAGGAGTTTACATGTCGTGGTAGTTGTTTGAGGAGTTTACATGTCGTGGTAGTTGTTTGAGGAGTTTACATGTCGTTGTATTTGTTTGAGGAGTTTACTACATGTCGTGGTAGTTGTTTGAGGAGTTTACTACATGTCGTGGTAGTTGTTTGAGGAGTTTACTACATGTCGTGGTAGTTGTTTGAGGAGTTTACTACATGTCGTGGTAGTTGTTTGAGGAGTTTACTACATGTCGTGGTAGTTGTTTGAGGAGTTTACTACATGTCGTGGTAGTTGTTTGAGGAGTTTACTACATGTCGTGGTAGTTGTTTGAGGAGTTTACTACATGTCGTGGTAGTTGTTTGAGGAGTTTACTACATGTCGTGGTAGTTGTTTGAGGAGTTTACTACATGTCGTGGTAGTTGTTTGAGGAGTTTTGCTACATGTCGTGGTAGTTGATTGAGTAGTTTACATGTCGTGGTAGTTGATTGAGTAGTTTACATGTCGTGGTAGTTGTTTGAGGAGTTTACTACATGTCGTGGTAGTTGTTTGAGGAGTTTACTACATGTCGTGGTAGTTGTTTGAGGAGTTTACTACATGTCGTGGTAGTTGTTTGAGGAGTTTTGCTACATGTCGTGGTAGTTGATTGAGTAGTTTACATGTCGTGGTAGTTGATTGAGTAGTTTACATGTCGTGGTAGTTGTTTGAGGAGTTTACTACATGTCGTGGTAGTTGTTTGAGGAGTTTACTACATGTCGTGGTAGTTGTTTGAGGAGTTTACTACATGTCGTGGTAGTTGTTTGAGGAGTTTTGCTACATGTCGTGGTAGTTGATTGAGTAGTTTACATGTCGTGGTATTTGTTTGAGGAGTTTACATGTCGTGGTAGTTGTTTGAGGAGTTTACATGTCGTGGTAGTTGTTTGAGGAGTTTACTACATGTCGTGGTAGTTGTTTGAGGAGTTTACTACATGTCGTGGTAGTTGTTTGAGGAGTTTACTACATGTCGTGGTAGTTGTTTGAGGAGTTTACTACATGTCGTGGTAGTTGTTTGAGGAGTTTACTACATGTCGTGGTAGTTGTTTGAGGAGTTTACTACATGTCGTGGTAGTTGTTTGAGGAGTTTACTACATGTCGTGGTAGTTGTTTGAGGAGTTTACTACATGTCGTGGTAGTTGTTTGAGGAGTTTACTACATGTCGTGGTAGTTGTTTGAGGAGTTTACTACATGTCGTGGTAGTTGTTTGAGGAGTTTACTACATGTCGTGGTAGTTGTTTGAGGAGTTTTGCTACATGTCGTGGTAGTTGATTGAGTAGTTTACATGTCGTGGTAGTTGATTGAGTAGTTTACATGTCGTGGTAGTTGTTTGAGGAGTTTACATGTCGTTGTAGTTGTTTGAGGAGTTTACATGTCGTGGTAGTTGTTTGAGGAGTTTTGCTACATGTCGTGGTAGTTGATTGAGTAGTTTACATGTCGTGGTAGTTGTTTGAGGAGTTTACATGTCGTTGTATTTGTTTGAGGAGTTTACATGTCGTGGTAGTTGTTTGAGGAGTTTACATGTCGTTGTATTTGTTTGAGGAGTTTACATGTCGTGGTAGTTGTTTGAGGAGTTTACTACATGTCGTGGTAGTTGTTTGAGGAGTTTACTACATGTCGTGGTAGTTGTTTGAGGAGTTTACTACATGTCGTGGTAGTTGTTTGAGGAGTTTACTACATGTCGTGGTAGTTGTTTGAGGAGTTTACTACATGTCGTGGTAGTTGTTTGAGGAGTTTACTACATGTCGTGGTAGTTGTTTGAGGAGTTTACTACATGTCGTGGTAGTTGTTTGAGGAGTTTACTACATGTCGTGGTAGTTGTTTGAGGAGTTTACTACATGTCGTGGTAGTTGTTTGAGGAGTTTACTACATGTCGTGGTAGTTGTTTGAGGAGTTTACTACATGTCGTGGTAGTTGTTTGAGGAGTTTACTACATGTCGTGGTAGTTGTTTGAGGAGTTTACTACATGTCGTGGTAGTTGTTTGAGGAGTTTTGCTACATGTCGTGGTAGTTGATTGAGTAGTTTACATGTCGTGGTAGTTGTTTGAGGAGTTTACATGTCGTTGTATTTGTTTGAGGAGTTTACTACATGTCGTTGTATTTGTTTGAGGAGTTTACTACATGTCGTGGTAGTTGTTTGAGGAGTTTACTACATGTCGTGGTAGTTGTTTGAGGAGTTTACTACATGTCGTGGTAGTTGTTTGAGGAGTTTACTACATGTCGTGGTAGTTGTTTGAGGAGTTTACTACATGTCGTGGTAGTTGTTTGAGAAGTTTACTACATGTCGTGGTAGTTGTTTGAGGAGTTTACTACATGTCGTGGTAGTTGTTTGAGGAGTTTACTACATGTCGTGGTAGTTGTTTGAGGAGTTTACTACATGTCGTGGTAGTTGTTTGAGGAGTTTACTACATGTCGTGGTAGTTGTTTGAGGAGTTTACTACATGTCGTGGTAGTTGTTTGAGGAGTTTACTACATGTCGTGGTAGTTGTTTGAGGAGTTTTGCTACATGTCGTGGTAGTTGTTTGAGGAGTTTACTACATGTCGTGGTAGTTGTTTGAGGAGTTTACTACATGTCGTGGTAGTTGTTTGAGGAGTTTTGCTACATGTCATGGTAGTTGATTGAGTAGTTTACATGTCGTGGTAGTTGTTTGAGGAGTTTTGCTACATGTCGTGGTAGTTGATTGAGTAGTTTACATATCGTGGTAGTTGTTTGAGGAGTTTACATGTCGTGGTAGTTGTTTGAGGAGTTTACATATCGTGGTAGTTGTTTGAGGAGTTTACATGTCGTGGTAGTTGTTTGAGGAGTTTACATGTCGTGGTAGTTGTTTGAGGAGTTTACATGTTGTGGTAGTTGTTTGAGGAGTTTACATGTCGTGGTAGTTGTTTGAGGAGTTTACATGTTGTGGTAGTTGTTTGAGGAGTTTACTACATGTTGTGGTAGTTGTTTGAGGAGTTTACTACATGTCGTGGTAGTTGTTTGAGGAGTTTTGCTACATGTCGTGGTAGTTGATTGAGTAGTTTACATGTCGTTGTATTTGTTTGAGGAGTTTACATGTCGTGGAGTTTACTACATGTCGTGGTAGTTGTTTGAGGAGTTTTGCTACATGTCGTGGTAGTTGATTGAGTAGTTTACATGTCGTTGTATTTGTTTGAGGAGTTTACATGTCGTGGTAGTTGTTTGAGGAGTTTACTACATGTCGTGGTAGTTGTTTGAGGAGTTTACTACATGTCGTGGTAGTTGTTTGAGGAGTTTTGCTACATGTCGTGGTAGTTGATTGAGTAGTTTACATGTCGTTGTATTTGTTTGAGGAGTTTACATGTCGTGGTAGTTGTTTGAGGAGTTTACTACATGTCGTGGTAGTTGTTTGAGGAGTTTACTACATGTCGTGGTAGTTGTTTGAGGAGTTTACATATCGTGGTAGTTGTTTGAGGAGTTTACATGTCGTGGTAGTTGTTTGAGGAGTTTACATGTCGTGGTAGTTGTTTGAGGAGTTTACATGTTGTGGTAGTTGTTTGAGGAGTTTACATGTCGTGGTAGTTGTTTGAGGAGTTTACATGTTGTGGTAGTTGTTTGAGGAGTTTACTACATGTTGTGGTAGTTGTTTGAGGAGTTTACTACATGTCGTGGTAGTTGTTTGAGGAGTTTTGCTACATGTCGTGGTAGTTGATTGAGTAGTTTACATGTCGTTGTATTTGTTTGAGGAGTTTACATGTCGTGGTAGTTGTTTGAGGAGTTTACTACATGTCGTGGTAGTTGTTTGAGGAGTTTACTACATGTCGTGGTAGTTGTTTGAGGAGTTTACTACATGTCGTGGTAGTTGTTTGAGGAGTTTACTACATGTCGTGGTAGTTGTTTGAGGAGTTTACTACATGTCGTGGTAGTTGTTTGAGGAGTTTACTACATGTCGTGGTAGTTGTTTGAGGAGTTGTGCTACATGTCGTGGTAGTTGATTGAGTAGTTTACATGTCGTGGTAGTTGTTTGAGGAGTTTACATGTCGTTGTATTTGTTTGAGGAGTTTACATGTCGTGGTAGTTGTTTGAGGAGTTTACATGTTGTGGTAATTGTTTGAGGAGTTTACATGTCGTGGTAGTTGTTTGAGGAGTTTACTACATGTCGTGGTAGTTGTTTGAGGAGTTTACTACATGTCGTGGTAGTTGTTTGAGGAGTTTTGCTACATGTTGTGGTAGTTGTTTGAGGAGTTTACATGTCGTTGTATTTGTTTGAGGAGTTTACATGTCGTTGTATTTGTTTGAGGAGTTTACATGTCGTGGTAGTTGTTTGAGGAGTTTACATGTCGTGGTAGTTGTTTGAGGAGTTTACATCTTGTGGTAGTTGTTTGAGGAGTTTACATCTTGTGGTAGTTGTTTGATGAGTTTACATGTTGTGGTAGTTGTTTGATGAGTTTACATGTTGTGGTAATTGTTTGAGGAGTTTACATGTTGTGGTAGTTGTTTGATGAGTTTACATGTTGTGGTAATTGTTTGAGGAGTTTACATGTTGTGGTAGTTGTTTGATGAGTTTACATGTTGTGGTAGTTTGAGGAGTTTACATGTTGTGGTAGTCATCTGCAAAGTTGTTTCAGGGGGTCACAAAAAGCTAAATTAGCATGTCACGTTTCACAGAGATGGATGTATTTTTGGATGTGTTTTTGATTGGACAACCTATAGAGTGAGAGCGAGAGCGCGAGAGAGAGAGCGAGAGCGAGAGCGCGAGAGAGAGAGCGCGAGAGAGAGAGCGCGAGAGAGAGAGAGCGAGAGAGAGAGCGAGAGAGAGAGCGAGAGCGCGAGAGAGAGAGCGAGAGCGGGAACGCACGTGCGAGAGAGAGAGAGGGGAGAGAGCAGGGTTACAGATGTAGGATCTTTGCAATGCATTACATTCAAAACGTAATTTCAACTTTAACATTTTATATTTGATTTTCCCTTACGAAAAATGTATCAACCCCTACAAAAATGTCCATTAATTATAATCCACATAATAGTTCATATTTCCTGTTCCTGCATGGTTATTTTCCTGCTGTAGCAAACTGGCTCAAAGTAAGATCCTACATCTGTATACAGTTCTTGAGGTCTTGTGTGGATGGTGCTGATAATCTATTATACAGTATGTATGCTAAATAAGGGCTTCCCCTTTTACAGTCATGGCATCAGCTTGGACTGTTATTGGCTTCAAGGGAGAAGCCAGGCCATAACAAGAATGCAGAGAAGGTGAAAAAAAAAAGAAATCTATCTAACCCTCTAAGTATACTGGAGCAGACGTTTCTGCATGGGCCTGTCTCTAGTGAATTTCCCCCTAACAGCAGACACTTTTCCAGGCCTCTCACCCTCTCGATCTATCTATCCGAGGGATTAGAGGAAGAAGACGGGAGGGAGGCGGGGACAGGCGAGATTATCTAACAGTATCTAACAAAATCTTCATGTTACGAACAGGAAGGCAGGATGGCCGAATGGTTGTGTAAGTTGAATGAGTCATTTAACTTAACCATAAAATGAAATTCTGAAACTCTGAAATTCCCCTTTACTCTGAAATGTGAGTTTCAACTTCACTGTTAAATGGAGAAAAGGTAAAAAATATCAAAAGAAGATTTAGCCTTATAACATGAAACTATTGGAGCTCCATGAACAAAGACTCTTCCTCTTACAATATGTTTTAGGACCACTTGAGTACATAATCCAAACTTACAGGAGATGTTGTTAGTCGCAGTATCGAACCATTCTTTATGTCATTGCGATTCTGCGGTGACAAGAAAAGGGGCAACTTTGAGGTGTGATTTCAAACTTAACATACAATACACAAAGTATTTCTGTTGAGTTGGAACATTAAAATCAATATGAGGAGTTTACATGTTGTTTAGTCCAATATGACAGAGATAAGAAAGTAGATGCCAACCTTTTCTGTAATGTAGAAATTAGTGGAATCAGCATTTTGCAGAGCAAAGTTTTCGTGGTTCCCCAAAGACCATCTGAAAGCGAAAATGTAAAACAAAATACTTTTGAACTTTGAATTGAAAGAACACTGCATCTCTCAACGTCAGAGAAACACTTAGACCCAACAGCCTTTTTATTTAAATGCAGCACAGAAATGCATAACTATGAGCATTTCTTTCAAGGTTATGAGAGACATAGACAGACAGACAGACAGAGAGAGAGACAGAGCGAGAGAGAGTGAGAGAAAGAAATAAACATTTCCTTACCCTTCGCACACTTCTTTTATAATGGCCGAGAGGGGCTTTTTCTGAGAAAAGAAGAATGAGTAATCAGAAACAATAGCTCATCCTCATTACAACACAAGGACCTTTAAGGACAGCTACTTCAATGGAAGTGGGGGGACAATGACTTTATAGGAGAAGGATACAGTAGAACTACACTGCTCAGGAACAACTACTTTATATAACATTAAAGGAGATTCAGATAGAACCAGAGAGGATTCTTCAGAGAACATTTTAACTAGCCTGGTCCCAGATCTGTTTGTGCGGTCTTTCCAAATCCTATGTTCATTGTCACGCCAGTTGGCAAGACGGCAACAACAGATCTGGGACCAGTCTATGTTTATAACATCATGCAGAGTGGAGTGGTACAGCTTTAGGCGTCAGTGGTTGAGGATCTGGACAGCAGGGTACTATGTCAAACCAGGGCTAAGTCCCAAATGGCACCCTTTTCCCTACATAGTGGACTACTTTTGACCAGGGCCTATAGGGCTCTAGTCAAAACTAGTGCACTATGTAGGGAATAGGGTTCTGTTTGGGATGCACATCATATGTTCTGCTGTGGAATCAACAACCATCTGCACATCATTATAGTTCCATAAAATATTTCAAATGGTATTGTGTACAGCTATAAAGTCTCTCTCCAGACAGAGGGAACAAGGGAGTGGTGTTGTATGTTTTGGAACGATAGTGACAGCCAGTATTAACTCTCTGTACTGCAGCGTTCCCTATTCCTCTGAGAGTTGTACTGCAGGGAAGAGGGGGCACTCTGTAACACTGTGTGCACACACACACACACACACACACACCTCTTCTCTCCCTATCCCCCTGTACCCTTACCCCTAGGACAGAGCATTACCAAGGCTTCAAGCATTCCTATTTCTCTCTCGCTCTACCTCCCCCCTCTCCCTACCTCCCCCACCCTCTCTCTACATCCCCTCTCCATACCTCCCCACCCTCTCTCTACCTCCCCCTCTCTACCTCCCCCTCTCTTTACCTCCCCACCCTCTCTACCTCGCTACCTCCTCCCCTCCCTCTCTCTCTCTACCCCCTCTCTCTACCCCCTATCTACCTCCTTTCTCTCTCTCTCTACCCCCTCTCTACCCCCCCTCTCTCTCTACCTCCCTGTCTAGAGCATCCTCACCAGCCCCTAAGAGCTACAGTAGCTAGTTCTCTCTCTTTAGCATGTGCTGTACTTGGATCAATTCTCAGACACTAAAAAACAAATGTTTGGGTAGAGGCCTGGGAGGCACAGCAGCAGAGTTATATAGAGACACACACACACACACACACACACACACACACACACACACACACACACACACACACACACACACACACAGTGTGTTGCTATGTGATAAAGAGGCAGCAGCTCACTCTGTAGAGGCTCTTTATATTTCTGCAGAGCTAGTTCTGCAGAGCACTGAGCTGGCTGCTAGTCTCAATGAGCTCCAGAGCACTGAGCTGGCTGCTTTAACCCATTCATTGAGTGACTCAGTCAGCAATGGAGGCAAGCATATTGTGCAGGGCCTAGGCTGCTAACAGAAGCCACACAGAGGAGAGATAGAGGGAGGAGAGGGGAGGGAGGAGAGTAGAGAGAGAGAGGAAGATAAATAAGTGTGGGCATGTTTTCACAGTTAAAACAGCTTGGATGAAAATGCATGCATCTCTCAGTAGCACCCAACTCCATGACAGTGTACGTTGTCAGTAACAGAGTAACAATTACATTTACAGAGATTATATACCTAGAGGTGTAATTTGTGCTATGGGTGTATCACATTTAACATCGAACGTGTGACAGGACACCTTGTGTACATTGCCCTTTACATCAGTGGGTGTGTATATTATAATCCACAACAAAGGATTACTGTGCTGTGTTGCAGCCACCCAGGGTAAACTACTAGCTCATGGGTACAGTAGGAAATAAAGGTGAAAAAGAGGTGACAAATCCTGATTCTGACTGATTCCTGCATTACCTTGATGGCTGCATCCCAAATTTGGGATGCACACTAGGTGAATTCTCCATCTTCCTAACCACTGAGAGCCACTGACGGCAGGAGTGCATTCATTAGGGCACACCATATCAAAACATTTTGCAATGGAAAAACTAAAATAAGTGTTTCTTATTACAGTACACATGTTTACAGTGTAGGTAGTTCCTCCTCGTTTCGGCCCGTTTGCCTCTGCGGTTCCTATTGAATACACCCCAGATAGCAAAACCATAGAAATACAATTATTATCTGGGTGGTTTGAGCCTTGAATGCTGATTGGCTGACAGCCGTGGCATATCAGACATTATAAACTGGGTGGTTTTAGTCCTGAATTCTGATTGGCTGAAGGCCATGGTATATCAGACTGTACACCACGGGTATGACAAAACTTGTATTTTTACTGCTCTCATTACATTGGTAACCAGTTTATAATAGCAAAAAAGCTTTGGGGTTTGTGGTATATGGCCAATATACCACGGCTAACGGCTGTATCCAGGCTCTCCGCATTGTGTCATGCATAAGAACAGCCCTTAGCTGTGGAATATTGGCCATATACCACACCCCCTCGTGCCTTATTGCTTAATTATAACATAACGTTATTAAGCCTTGTCCTGGACTAAAAAGCATGCTCAATTGAGAATCTAGGTCCAGAAAACTAGACTCTATGAGTGGAACTGACATCTGCACTAATCTGAGTCAGGCAAAGGACTAGCAATGCGTAGGATTGTCACCATTGGTTTTGAGACAATAGGTGAAAGTAGTACTGGGCAGCTTATTGGGAAATGGACCCCTCTTTTTCATCAGGCACTGACCTGGTCTATCTCCATGAGTTTGGGGAAGGCCCCCGGCCACTCGATGGCCACCTTGACGATATCGGAGGGCGGTGGCATGATGGCGGTGGAGGGGGTGTGGAGGTGCCTCTCACTGCTGAAGAGCTCTCATCCAAACCTGGATGGAGAGAAACAGACAGAGGAGGTCATGTTAGTGAATGGACAGCATAGAATAGAGTAAAACAGACTACAATAGATTAGAATATAATTAATAAATTTGAACGGAAATTCTTCAATTTTTGCTGACACTATACCGAAAGTACAAAACATTAGGAACATCTTCCTAATATTGAGTTGCACCCCTTTGACCTAAGCAGTGGTTGCTCCTGAACCCAACCTCAGCAGGAGTTGCTCCTGAACCCAACCTCAGCAGGAGTTGCTCCTGAACCCAACCTCAGCAGGAGTTGCTCCTGAACCCAACCTCAGCAGGAGTTGCTCCTGAACCCAACCTCAGCAGGTGTTGTTAGGGAACCCAACCTCAGCAGGTGTTGCTAGGGAACCCAACCTCAGCAGGCGTTGCTACTGAACCCAACCTCAGCAGGCGTGTCTACTGAACCCAACCTCAGCAGGCGTGTCTACTGAACCCAACCTCAGCAGGCGTTGCTACTGAACCCAACCTCAGCAGGCGTTGCTACTGAACCCAACCTCAGCAGGCGTTTCTACTGAACCCAACCTCAGCAGGCGTTTCTACTGAACCCAACCTCAGCAGTGGTTGCTACTAAACCCAACCTCAGCAGTGGTTGCTACTGAACCCAACCTCAGCAGGTGTTGCTCCTGAACCCAACCTCAGCAGGTGTTGCTCCTGAACCCAACCTCAACAGGTGTGTCTACGAAACCCAACCTCAGCAGGTGTTGCTCCTGAACCCAACCTCAGCAGGCGTTGCTCCTGAACCCAACCTCAGCAGGCGTTGCTCCTGAACCCAACCTCAGCAGGCGTTGCTCCTGAACCCAACCTCAGCAGGCGTTGCTCCTGAACCCAACCTCAGCAGGCGTTGCTCCTGAACCCAACCTCAGCAGGCGTTGCTCCTGAACCCAACCTCAGCAGGCGTTGCTACTGAACCCAACCTCAGCAGTGGTTGCTCCTGAACCCAACCTCAGCAGTGGTTGCTCCTGAACCCAACCTCAGCAGTGGTTGCTCCTGAACCCAACCTCAGCAGTGGTTGCTCCTGAACCCAACCTCAGCAGGTGTTGCTCCTGAACCCAACCTCAGCAGGTGTTGCTCCTGAACCCAACCTCAGCAGGCGTTGCTACTGAACCCAACCTCAGCAGGCGTTTCTACTGAACCCAACCTCAGCAGGCGTTTCTACTGAACCCAACCTCAGCAGTGGTTGCTCCTGAACCCAACCTCAGCAGTGGTTGCTCCTGAACCCAACCTCAGCAGTGGTTGCTCCTGAACCCAACCTCAGCAGTGGTTGCTCCTGAACCCAACCTCAGCAGGTGTTGCTCCTGAACCCAACCTCAGCAGGTGTTGCTCCTGAACCCAACCTCAGCAGGTGTGTCTACGAAACCCAACCTCAGCAGGTGTTGCTCCTGAACCCAACCTCAGCAGGTGTTGCTCCTGAACCCAACCTCAGCAGGTGTTGCTCCTGAACCCAACCTCAGCAGGTGTTGCTCCTGAACCCAACCTCAGCAGGTGTTGCTCCTGAACCCAACCTCAGCAGGTGTTGCTCCTGAACCCAACCTCAGCAGGTGTTGCTCCTGAACCCAACCTCAGCAGGTGTTGCTCCTGAACCCAACCTCAGCAGGTGTTGCTCCTGAACCCAACCTCAGCAGGTGTTGCTCCTGAACCCAACCTCAGCAGGTGTTGCTCCTGAACCCAACCTCAGCAGGTGTTGCTCCTGAACCCAACCTCAGCAGGTGTTGCTCCTGAACCCAACCTCAGCAGGTGTTGCTCCTGAACCCAACCTCAGCAGGTGTTGCTCCTGAACCCAACCTCAGCAGGTGTTGCTCCTGAACCCAACCTCAGCAGGTGTTGCTCCTGAACCCAACCTCAGCAGGTGTTGCTCCTGAACCCAACCTCAGCAGGTGTTGCTCCTGAACCCAACCTCAGCAGGAGTTGCTCCTGAACCCAACCTCAGCAGGAGTTGCTCCTGAACCCAAACCTCAGCAGGTGTTGCTCCTGAACCCAACCTCAGCAGGTGTTGCTCCTGAACCCAACCTCAGCAGGAGTTGCTCCTGAACCCAACCTCAGCAGGTGTTGCTCCTGAACCCAACCTCAGCAGGTGTTGCTACTAAACACAAACTCAGCAGGTGTTGCTCCTGAACCCAACCTCAGCAGGTGTTGCTCCTGAACCCAACCTCAGCAGGTGTTGCTCCTGAACCCAACCTCAGCAGGTGTTGCTCCTGAACCCAACCTCAGCAGGTGTTGCTCCTGAACCCAACCTCAGCAGGTGTTGCTCCTGAACCCAACCTCAGCAGGTGTTGCTCCTGAACCCAACCTCAGCAGGTGTTGCTCCTGAACCCAACCTCAGCAGGAGTTGCTCCTGAACCCAAACCTCAGCAGGTGTTGCTCCTGAACCCAACCTCAGCAGGTGTTGCTCCTGAACCCAACCTCAGCAGGAGTTGCTCCTGAACCCAACCTCAGCAGGTGTTGCTCCTGAACCCAACCTCAGCAGGTGTTGCTACTAAACACAAACTCAGCAGGTGTTGCTACTGAACCCAACCTCAGCAGGTGTTGCTCCGGAACCCAACCTCAGCAGGTGTTGCTCCGGAACCCAACCTCAGCAGGTGTTGCTACGGAACCCAACCTCAGCAGGTGTTGCTCCTGAACCCAACCTCAGCAGGTGTTGCTCCTGAACCCAACCTCAGCAGGTGTTGCTCCTGAACCCAACCTCAGCAGGTGTTGCTCCTGAACCCAACCTCAGCAGGTGTTGCTCTTGAACCCAACCTCAGCAGGTGTTGCTCCTGAACCCAACCTCAGCAGGTGTTGCTCCTGAACCCAACCTCAGCAGGTGTTGCTCCTGAACCCAACCTCAGCAGGTGTTGATACTGAACCCAACCTCAGCAGGTGTTGATACTGAACCCAACCTCAGCACGTGTTGATACTGAACCCAACCTTTTACAGGTGTTGATACTGAACCCAACCTCAGCAGGTGTTGATACTGAACCCAACCTCAGCAGGTGTTGCTACGGAACCCAACCTCAGCAGGTGTTGCTCCTGAACCCAACCTCAGCAGGTGTTGCTCCTGAACCCAACCTCAGCAGGTGTTGATACTGAACCCAACCTTTTACAGGTGTTGATACTGAACACAACCTCAGCAGGTGTTGATACTGAACCCAACCTCAGCAGGTCATCTCCAGGGGCCAGGTTGTGTGTCGTGCTTGGCTCTGGGTGAAGAGAGCAGTGGTGTGACATACATGGCAGGCAGCATCAGAGGTGTTACAGGCTTGAGGAGCATTAGCCGACAAGGTCACACAATCACACATATACACCTCACAAAATGTTCATACATACACGCCTCTCACTCTCTCACAGACACATTTGTGTGCACACACTCTAGTTCACACATATACTCAGACTCACACCTATTTTCTCAGAGAGAGAGAGACACACACACGGCAGTGAACTGTAATCCAGCGTGTCTCAGGCTAGCAATATCAGCGCTGAGAAAGCAGAAAGGAAGATGTTTAGCAGAGAGAGAGAGAGAGAGAGAGAGAGAGAGAGAGAGAGAGAGAGATGAATCTTCCCTGGCTTCCTAAGACAAGACTGGTTAAGCTGTTGTCTGCTCTCAGAGAAGTCCAGAGGACCGGACAGACTTCTGAGGCAGGCAGCACTTCCTAGTGTTGGGCGGTATCCAGATTTTCATACAGTCGTACCGTTTCTGTACCATACGGGGGTATACTGTATTAGCAAGCAAGTGGTGCTATTATTATTTTTTATTATATAAAACAATTATATACAGTACCAGTCAAAAGTTTGTACACACCTACTCATTCAAGGGTTTTTCTTTACTTTGACTATTTTTTACATTGTAGAATAATAGTGAAGACATCAAAACTATGAAATAACACATATGGAATCATGTAGTAACCCAATTTTTTTTTCAACAAATCAAAATATATTTTTTATTTTAGATTCTACAAAGTAGCCACCCTTTGCCTTGACAGCTTTGCACATTCTTGACATTCTCTCAACCAGCTTCACCTGGAATGCTTTTCCAACAGTCTTGAAGGAGTTCCCACATATGCTGAGCACTTGTTGGCTGCTTTTCCTTCACTCTGCAGTCCAACTCATCCCAAACCATTTCAATTGGGTTGAGGTCAGGTGATTGTGGAGGCCAGGTCATCTGATGCAGCACGTCAGCACTCTCCATTGTCAAATAGCCTTTAAACAGCATGAAGGTGTGTTGGGTCATTGTCCTGTTAAAAAACAAATTATGGTCCCACTAGGTGCAAACCAGATGAGATGGCGTATCGCTGCAGAATGCTGTGGCAGCCATGCTGGTTAAGTGTGCTTTCAATTCTAAATAAATCACTGACAGTGTCACCAGCAAAGCAACCCCACACCATCACACCTCCTCCTCCATGCTTCACAGTGGGAACCACACATGCGGAGATCATCCGTTCACCTACTCTGCATCTCAAAGACACAACGGTTGGAACCAAAAATCTCAAATTTGGACATCAGACCAAAGGACAGATTTCCACTGGTCTAATGTCCATTGATAGTGTTTCTTGACCCAAGCAAGTCTCTTCTTCTTATTGGTGTCCTTTAGTAGTGGTTTCTTTGCAGCAATAAGACCATGAAAGCCTGATACATCTCAACTGTTTAGAGGAGACTGCGTGTATCTGTTACTTGAACTCTGTGAAGCATTTATTTGGGCTGCAATTTCTGAGGCTGGTAACTCTAATTCCTCTGCAGCAAAGGTAACTCTGGGTCTTCCATTCCTGTGGTGGTCCTCATGAGAGCCAGTTTCATCATAGAGCTTGATGGTTTTTGCGACTGAAGACACTTTCAAAGTTCTTGAAATTCTCCGGATTGACTCCCCCTCATGTCTTAAAAGTAATGGACTGTCATTTCTCTTTGCTTATTTGAGCTGTTCTTACCATAATATGGACTGTGTCTTTTACCAAATAGGGCTATATTCTGTATACCAACCCTACCTTGTCACAACACAACTGATTGGCTCAAAGGCATTAAGAAGGAAAGAAATTCCCCAAATTCACTTTTAACAAGTCGCACTTGTTAATTGAAATGCATTCCAGGTGACTACCTCATGAAGCTGGTTGAGAGAATGGCAAGAGTGTGCAAAGCTGTCCTCAACGCAAAGGGTGGCTACTTTGAAGAATCTCAAACATAAATCTTTTTTGATTTGTTTAGATTTTCTGGGGTTACTACATGATTCCATATGTTTTATTCATATGTTTGATGTCTTCACTATTATTCTACAATGTAGAAAATAGTAAAATTAAAGAAAAACCTTTGAATGAGTAGGTGTCCAAACTTCTGACTTGTACTTATACAGTGAGGGAAAAAAGTATTTGATCCCCTGCTGATTTTGTACGTTTGCCCACTGACAAAGAAATGATCAGTCTAAAATGTTAACGGTAGGTTTATTTGAACAGTGAGAGACAGAATAACAACATAAAAATCCAGAAAAACACATGTGAAAAATGTTATACATTTATATGGATTTTAATGAGGGAAGTAAGTATTTGACCCCCTCTCAATCAGAAAGATTTCTGGCTCCCAGGTGTCTTTTATACAGGTAACGAGCTGAGATTAGGAGCACACTCTTAAAGGGAGTGCCCCTAATCTCAGTTTGTTACCTGTATAAAAGACACCTGTCCACAGAAGCAATCAATCAATCAGATTCCAAACTCTCCACCATGGCCAAGACCAAAGAGCTCTCCAAGGATGTCAGGGACAAGATTGTAGACCTACACAAGGCTGGAATGGGCTACAAGACCATCGCCAAGCAGCTTGGTGAGAAGGTGACAACAGTTGGTGCGATTATTCGCAAATGGAAGAAACACAAAAGAACTGTCAATCTCCCTCGGCCTGGGGCTCCATGCAAGATCTCACCTCGTGGAGTTGCAATGATCATGAGAATGGTGAGGAATCAGCCCAGAACTACACGGGATGATCTTGTCAATGATCTCAAGGCAACTGGGACCATAGTCAACAAGAAAACAATTGGTAACACACTACGCCGTGAAGGACTGAAATCTTGCAGGGCCCGCAAGGTCCCCCCTGCTCAAGAAAGCACATATACATGCCCGTCTGAAGTTTGCCAATGAACATCTGAATGATTCAGAGGACAACTGGGTGAAAGTGTTGTGGTCAGATGAGACCAAAATGGAGCTCTTTGGCATAAACTCAACTCGCCGTGTTTGGAGGAGGAATGCTGGGGGGTTCTGCTAAGGGGACAGGACAACTTCACCGCATCAAAGGGACGATGGACGGGGCCATGTACCGTCAAATCTTGGGTAAGAACCTCCCCCTCAGCCAGGGCATTGAAAATGGGTCGTGGATGGGTATTCCTGCATGACAATGACCCAAAACACACGGCCAAGGCAACAAAGGAGTGGCTCAAGAAGAAGCACATTAAGATCCTGGAGTGGCCTAGCCAGTCTTTAGACCTTAATCCCATAGAAAATCTGTGGAGGGAGCTGAAGGTTCGAGTTGCCAAACGTCAGCCTCGAAACCTTAATGACTTGGAGAAGATCTGCAAAGAGGAGTGGGACAAAATCCCTCCTGAGATGTGTGCAAACCTGGTGGCCAACTACAAGAAACGTCTGACTTCTGTGATTGCCAACAAGGGTTTTGCCACCAAGTACTAAATCATGTTTTGCAGAGGGGGTCAAATACTTATTACCCTCATTAAAATGCAAATCAATTCATAACATTTTACACATGCGTTTTTCTGGATTTTTTTGTTGTTATTCTGTCTCTCACTGTTCAAATAAACCTACCATTAAAACTATAGACTGATAATTTCTTTGTCAGTGGGCAAACGTACGAAATCCGCAGGGGATCAAATACTTTTTTCCCCCTCACTGTGTGTGTGTGTGTGTGTGTGTGTGTGTGTGTGTGTGTGTGTGTGTATATATATATATATATACATACACACACACACACACACACACACATACATACTGTATATACAACAAAAAAAATCCACATTTTGTTACATTACAATTGATTACATTATTGTTTTCCTTCATAAATCTACAAACATTACCCCATAATGACAAAAATAATTGAAATATCACAGTTACATAAGTATTCAGACCCTTTACTCAGTACTTTGCCAGCAATTACAGCCT
The DNA here is from genome assembly GCA_030435695.1 of Brachymystax lenok tsinlingensis. Lineage (NCBI taxonomy): Eukaryota > Metazoa > Chordata > Actinopteri > Salmoniformes > Salmonidae > Brachymystax > Brachymystax lenok. The sequence continues at coordinate 15,767,409 of CM059799.1, forward strand.
TGAGTCTTCTTGGGTATGACGCTACAAGCTTGGCACACCTGTATTTGGGTAGTTTCTCCCATTCTTCTCAGCAGATACTCTCAAGTTGTCAGTTTGGATGGGGAGCATCGCTGGACAGCTATTTTTTAGGTCTCTCCAGAGATGTTCGATTGGGTTCAAGTCTGGGCTCTGGCTGGGCCAATCAAAGACATTGAGACTTGTCCCGATGCCATTCCTGCGTTGTCTTGGCTGTGTGCTTAGGGTCGTTGTCCTGTTGTCGCTGTACTTTTCTCTGTTCCATCTTTGCCTTGATCCTGACTAGTCTCTCAGTCCCTGCCGCCAAAAAACATCCCACAGCATGATGCTGCAACCACCATGCTTCACCGTAGGGATGGTGCCAGGTTTCCTCCAGACGTGATGCTTGGCAATCAGGCCAAAGAGTTCAATCTTGGTTTCATCAGACCAGAGAATCTTGTTTCTCATGGACAGAGTGCTTTAGGTGCCTTTCGGAAAACTCCAAGTGGGCTGTCATGTGTCGTTTACTGAGGAGTGGTTTCCATCTGTCCACTCTACCATAAAGGCCTGATTGGAGTGCTGCAGAGATGGTTGTCCTTCTGGGAGGCTCTCCCATCTCAACAGAAGAACTCCGAAGCTCTGTCAGAGGAACCATCAGATTCTTGGTCACCTCCCTGACCAAGGCCCTTCTGCCCCGATTACTCAGTTTCGGCTAGGCAGCCAGCTCAAAGAAGAGTCTTGGTGGATACAAACTTCTTCCATTTAAGAATGATGGAGGCCACTGTGTTCTTGGGGACCTCCAATACTGCAGAAATTTTTTGGTACACATCCCCAGATCCCCAGAACTAAATGCATAGCTGGAGTCCTGAGCTGGATATCATTTATTTGACACATCTTAGATTTCTTATAGTCATAATTAACTTATAGTTATGAGCAGTGGCGTAGCACGCAACCCCACAGTCCCCGCGAGGTGGATCATACCGTCTGTATTTCAAATATACAGTTTATACCGTATACCGGGTATTGCCCAAGGCTAGCACTTCCCTCTTCCTAAGTAAAATGGCACCCTATGTATTGCACTACTTTTGGCCCCCAACCCATTGGCCCTGGTCAGAAGTAGATCACACACTACTAGGGAGCCATTTGGGTACAGACACAGTCTACGGAGCACTGTAGATACACAAAAAAAAACTGCCAAGCAACACCATGTATTATTCAGGACTTGTGTCTGGCTCTTGATGGCTTGGACCATCTTCACTCCTGGATGAGAAGCTCCTTCACATATATAATACTCTTTCATATTACATGGATCCAGTCTCAGGGCCGACTCAAGGGCTGCGTCCCAAATACCACTCTATTCCCTATGAGGTGCACTACTTTAGACCAGGGCTCAGCATAGAGCTCTGGTCAAAAGCAGTGCACTATATAGTGAAAAGGGTCCTGAGGCTCTGGTCTCAAGTAATGCACTATAAAGGGAATAGGGTGTCATTTGGGACGCAAGCCAAACAACACATCTCAATGGCTGCACTAGGGAATAGGGTGCCATTTCAGACACACCCAATTACCTTTATTTAACTAGGCAAGTCAGTTAAGAACAAATTCTTATTTTCAATGATGGCCTAGGAACAGTGGGTTAACGACCTTGTTCAGGGGCAGAACGACATATTTTTACCTTGTCAGCTCAGGGATTCGTTTCTCTCACTCCCCATGCACTGTTTATTCTTAAAATACAGTAGTCATGTCATCTGTCTGGTCTGGTGTGGTGTAGTGTGACTGAGTGACTCACCCCAAAATAAATAAGCACAGCGCTTGTTCAGGGCCCGTTGCCATGGGAGCCATGGCTTCAGTAGACACTAGCTAGCTGCATCTTTATTTCCATCCAGGGTGTCACACAGTCACCTTTTCTTTTTATGAATTCCCAAAATTCATAAAAACCAATAGTATAATTTTTTGCGATATTAAAATAAGTCTGAGGGAAATTTTGGACTCGGTTTAAACATTGGAGTGTATGTATAATGAGAACTTTGAGGAACTTTTCCTTTAGTTTGTGTTTGTGTATGTGTGTGTGTCCTTCCAGACCTGCAGCTGCCTGTATTGTGTTGAGGAAGCCAGGCTCCTCACTAAAAACACTGACTCTCTCTCGCTCTCTCTGTCCGTTCATGCCTCTCCCTTCTTTAAGCTCATTCAGAGAAAATTGTGTTTTGTCCTCTGTTCTAGGAAAGCGGAAAAGGAGGGAGGCTGAGAAAAAAAGACAGAACACAGGAGGCAAAAATAGACGAGCATTGTCTTGAGCACAAGCTGCCCTTTTCACTATGGGTATAGGAGCATAGCCGCACGCACGCACACACACACACACACACAAGCAGGCACGCACACACGCACGCTCACGCACACCAAAACTCATCTTCAGGAGGAAGCAATAGTGCATTCCCTTTGTAAACAGAATGATGCATCAACACCAACAGAGCCTTGGAACACACTGCCTTTCACTGTCTTTAGTGTTAGAAGATGACCTTTTCACAAAAAGGCAGAAAACAAGAGCCTTGTGGGAGTGATGTGTTTATCTATAGATATACAGAAATCAAAGAGCCTTTGTGGGAGTGATGTGTTTATCTACAGATATACAGAAATCAAAGAGCCTATGTGGGAGTGATGTGTTTATCTATAGATATAAAGAAAACAAGAGCCTTGTGGGCGTGATGTGTTTATCTATAGATATACAGAAATCAAAGAGCCTATGTGGGAGTGATGTGTTTATCTACAGATATACAGAAATCAAAGAGCCTTTGTGGGAGTGATGTGTTTATCTACAGATATACAGAAATCAAAGAGCCTTTGTGGGAGTGATGTGTTTATCTACAGATATACAGAAATCAAAGAGCCTTTGTGGGAGTGATGTGTTTATCTACAGATAAACAGAAATCAAAGAGCCTTTGTGGGAGTGATGTGTTTATCTACAGATATACAGAAATCAAAGAGCCTTTGTGGGAGAGATGTGTTTATCTATAGATATACAGAAATCAAAGAGCCTTTGTGGGAGTGATGTGTTTATCTACAGATAAACAGAAATCAAAGAGCCTTTGTGGGAGTGATGTGTTTATCTACAGATATACAGAAATCAAAGAGCCTTTGTGGGAGTGATGTGTTTATCTACAGATAAACAGAAATCAAAGAGCCTTTGTGGGAGTGATGTGTTTATCTATAGATATACAGAAAACAAGAGCCTTGTGGGAGTGATGTGTTTATCTACACATATACAGAAATCAAAGAGCCTTTGTGGGAGTGATGTGTTTATCTACAGATATACAGAAATCAAAGAGCCTATGTGGGAGTGATCAAAGAATCAGCAAAGCAAGATAAACTGTGTCAGAACATGTGGTGTCCCTGGTGTGCGCATGTGTGTCAGTGTTCGCGAGCGAGTGTTTGTGCATTTGCGTGCGTGGGCTCTGGTCAAAAGTAGTGCACTATATAGGGAATAGGGTGCCATCTGGGATGCAGGATCCTGTCATCCTTCCCCTCACATCACAGAGAGATACGGTAAACAGTAACTCTTGGTAGAGGAGAGGGGTAGTCAGGGCTGCCAGGAATACTGGAATTCTGCTCTGGGTTAACTTACAGGCATCAAGGCTGCACTGGGCTACACCGCAGTAAGCCAATCAAGATTCACTATGTGTGTGTGGAGGGGAGGTAGTTATATTTTTCTCCACTTTACAATACAAATTGTGGATTGTTATAGAGCAAGCGGTTGTGAAAGGTGATCATGTCATGGTAGTCGATATCCTTAAGCCTCAGTAATATGTAGACCATACAAAACAGCTCTGCCAGAGCAGATAACTAAAAAGACATGAGGGCAAGTCTCTCTCACTCTCCCTGTCTTTATAGAAAACATTAGGGGTAGAAATGTAATCTGAGAGACACTTGCAGCAAGGAGGTCACACCACTAAAATGACCCATTAATCCACTGGGTTATTTATGCCTCGGAAAGAGTGAAATTGCACCCCCCAAAAATCACAAATCACCTCAAGGACCTGAAAATCAATCTCACGCCAGAAGGTCACAACTGGAAGAACAAAGGCATCAACAAAGGAGGCGGTAAAGAGGGGAAGAGAGAGAAGGATTTGATTTGTTGGACAGCAGAAAGTGTTGTGTTTCTGCTCAAATATTTATGAGGTAACATAAGAAGTCTTGCCCTCTGCAGAGAGGAAGGAAGGAGATAGAAAGAGGAAGAGAGGGAAGGGAGGGAGGGCAAGAGAGAAAAGAGAAAGGAACGAGAAAGAGAGAGAGCAAGAGGAGTGACCCTGTACACCCATATTGAAAAACAAAACAAAAATCGAATCAAAATCTAATTTTATTTGTCACATGCACAGAATACAACACCTTACAGTGAAATGCTTACTTACAAGCCCTTAACTAACAATGCAGTTAAGAAAATACCTAAAAAAAGTAAGAGATAAAAGTAACAAAAAATTAAAGAGCAGCAGTAAAATAACAATAGCGAGGCTATATACAGGGAGTACCGGTACAGAGTCGATGTGCGGGGGCACCAATATCGAGGTAATATGTACATGTAGGTAGAGTAATTAAAGTGACTATGCATAGATAATAACAGAGAGTAGCAGCAGCGTAAAAAGGGGGGGTGGGGGACAATGCAAATAGTCTGGGTAGCCATTTGATTAGAGGTTCAAGAGTCTTATGGCTTGGGGGTAAAGCTGTTAAGAAGCCTCTTGAACCTAGACTTGGTGCTCCGGTACCGCTTTGCGGTAGCAAAGAGAACAGTCTATGACTAGGGTGGCTGGAGTATTTGACAATTTTTAGGGCCTTCCTCTGACACCGCCTGGTATAGAAGTCCTGGATGGCAGGAAGCTTGGCCCCGGTGATGTTCTGGGCTCACGCACTACCCTCTGTAGTGCCTTGCGGTCGAAGGCAGAGTAGCTGTCATACCAGGCAGTGATGCAACCCGTCAGGATGCTCTCGATGGTGCAGCTGTAAAACCTTTTGAGGATCTGAGGACCCATGCCAAATCTTTTCAGTCTCCTGAGGGGGAATAGACTTTGTCGTGCCCTCTTCACGACTGTCTTGGTGTGCTTAGACCATGTTAGTGATGTGAACGCCAAGGAACTTGGAGCTCTCAACCTGCTCCAGTACAGCCCAGTCGATGAGAATGGGGGCGTGCTCGGTCCTCCTATCCTGTAGTCCACAATCAACTCCTTTGTCTCCCTCAACGTCACCAAGACAGTCGTGTAGTCTTCTCATGCTTTGTTGATTTCAAAAAAGTTTTAGACTCAATTTGGCACGAGGGTCTGCTTTATAAACTGATGGAAAGAGGTGTTGGGAGTGTTTCCTCAGAGCTGTGGAGTGAGACAGGGACGCAGCTTCAACCTACACACAGAATAAAAATATAAAAGCAACAATTAAGGATTTTACTGAGTTACAGTTTATTTAAGGAAATCAGTCAATATAAATACATGAATTAGGCCACATGACTGGGAATACAGATATGCATCTGTTGGTCACTGATACCTTAAAAAAAATAGGGGCGTGGATCAGAAAACCAGTCAGCATCTGTGACCACCATTTGCCTCATGCAGTGTGACATCTCCTTCGTATAGAGTTGATCAGGCTGTTGATTGTGGCCAGTGGAATGTTGTCCCACTCCTCTTCAATGGTGTGCAAAGTTGCTGGATATTGGCAGGAACGGGAACACGCGGTCTCACGTCGATCCAGAGCATCCCAAACATGCTCAAATGGGTGACATGTCTGGTGAGTATCAAGGCCATAGAAGAACTTGGGACCTTTTCAGCTTCCAGGAATTTTGTACAGATCCTTGCGACATGGGGCTGTGCATTATCGTGTTGGTGGAGAATAAATGGCACGACAATGGGCCTCAGGATCTCATCACGTTATCTCTGTGCATTCAAATTGCCATCGATAAAATGCAATGGTGTTCGTTGTCCGTAGCTTATGCCTTCCCACATCATAGCCCCACCATGGGGAACTCTGTTCACAACGTTGACATCAGCAAACCGCTCGCCCACATGATGCCATACTGCCCGGGACAGTGGAAACCGGTACAGTTTAATCCGTGAAGAGCAGACTTCTCCAGCATGCCGGTGGACATTGAAGGTGAGTATGGTTACGACTCCGAACTGCAGTCAGGTCTAGACCCTGGTGAAGACGACGAGCACACAGATGAGCTTCCCTGAGACGGTTTCTGACAGTTTGTGTAGAAATTCCTCAGTTGTGCAATCCCATACTTTCATCAGCTGCCAGGGTGGCTGGTCTCTGACGATCCCGCAGGTGAAAAAGCCAGATGTGGAGGTCCTATGCTGGCGTGGTTACATGTGGTCTGCGGTCGTGAGGCCGTTTGGAAGTACTGCCAAATTCTCTAAAACAACGATGGAGGCGGCTTATGGTAGAGAAATAAACATTAAACTCTCTGGCAAAAGCCTAGTGGACATTCCAGCAGTCAGCATGCCAATTGCACGCTCACTCAAAACCTGAGACATCTATGGTATTGTGTTGTGTGACAAAACTGCACATTTTAGAGTGGCATTTTATTGTCCCCAGCACAAGGTGCACCTGTGCAATGATCATGCAGTTGAATCAGCTTCTTGATATGCCACACCTGTCTGGTGGATGGATTATCTTGGCAAAGGAGAAATTTTCACCAACAGGGATGTACGCAAAATTGTGCACAGAATTTGAGAGAAATAAGCTTTCTGTGAGTATGGAACATTTCTGGGAAATTTTATTTCAGCTTATTAAACATGGGACCAGCACTTTACATGTTGTGTTTATATTTCTGTTCAGTGTATACAGTGCATTTGGAAAGTACTCAGACCCCTTGACTTCTACCAAATGTTGTTATGTTACAGCCTTATTCTAAAATTGAATAAATAGTTTTTCCTCTCTCATCAATGTACACACAATACCCCATAATGACAAAGAAAAGACAAATGACAAATTTTACAAATGTAAAAAAAAAAAACTGAAATAAGTATTCAGACCCTTTACTCAGTACTTTGTTGAAGCACCTTTGGCAGCGATTACAGCCTTGAGTCCCCTTGGGTAAGCTACAAGCTTGGCACACCTGTATTTGGGGAGTTTCTCCCATTATTATCTGCAGATCCTCTCAAGCTCCGTCAGGTTGGATGGGGAACATCGCTGCACAGCTATTTTCATGTCTCTCCAGAGATGTTTGATCGGGTTTGTCCAGATTCCTGCTTGGCCACTCAAGGACATTCAGAGACTTGTCTCAAAGCCACTCCTGCATTGTCTTGGCTGTGTGCTTAGGGTCATTGTCCTGTTGGAAGGTGAGCCTTCACCCCAGTCTCAGATACTGAGCGCTCTGGAGCAGGTTTTCATAAAGGATCTCTCTGTACTTTGCTTCGTTCATCTTTTCCTCAATCCTGACTCCCAGTCCCTGCCGAAGAAAAACACCTCCACAGCATGATGCTGCCACCACCATGCTTCACCGTAAGGATGGTGCCAGGTTTCCTCCAGATTTGACGCTTGGCATTCAGGTCTTGGTTTCAACAGACCAGAGAATCTTGTTTCTCATGGTCAGAGTTCTTTAGGTGCCCTTTGGCAAACTCCAAGCGGGCTGTCATGTGCTTTTTGTAGCCTAGTGGTTAGAGCGTTGGGCCAGTAACCGAAAGGTTGCTGGATCAAATCTCAGAGCTGACAAGGTAAAAAAAAAAATCCAAGTGGGCTGTCATGTGTCGTTTACTGAGGAGTGGTTTCCATCTGTCCACTCTACCATAAAGGCCTGATTGGAGTGCTGCAGAGATGGTTGTCCTTCTGGGAGGCTCTCCCATCTCCACTGAGGAACTCCGAAGCTCTGTCAGAAGAACCATCAGATTCTTGGTCACCTCCCTGACCAAGGCCCTTCTGCCCAGATTACTCAGTTTCGGCTAGGCAGCCAGCTCAAATAAGAGTCTTGGTGGATACAAACTTCTTCCATTTAAGAATGATGGAGGCCACTGTGTTCTTGGGGACCTCCAATACTGCAGACATTTTTTTGGTACACATCCCCAGATCCCCAGAACTAAATGCATAGCTGGAGTCCTGAGCTGGATATCATTTATTTGACACATCTTAGATTTCTTATAGTCATAATTAACTTATAGTTATGAGCAGTGGCGTAGCACGCAACCCCACAGTCCCCGCGAGGTGGATCATACCGTCTGTATTTCGAAATATACAGTTTATACCGTATACCGGGGGTATTGCCCAAGGCTAGCACTTCCCTCTTCCTAAGTAAAATGGCACCCTATGTATTGCACTACTTTTGGCCCCCAACCCATTGGCCCTGGTCAGAAGTAGATCACACACTACTAGGGAGCCATTTGGGGTACAGACACAGTCTACGGAGCACTGTAGATACACAAAAGAAAAAACTGCCAAGCAACACCATGTATTATTCAGGACTTGTGTCTGGCTCTTGATGGCTTGGACCATCTTCACTCCTGGATGAGAAGCTCCTTCACATATATAATACTCTTTCATATTACATGGATCCAGTCTCAGGGCCGACTCAAGGGCTGCGTCCCAAATACCACTCTATTCCCTATGAGGTGCACTACTTTAGACCAGGGCTCAGCATAGAGCTCTGGTCAAAAGTAGTGCACTATATAGTGAAAAGGGTCCTGAGGCTCTGGTCTCAAGTAATGCACTATAAAGGGAATAGGGTGTCATTTGGGACGCAAGCCAAACAACACATCTCAATAGCTGCACTAGGGAATAGGGTGCCATTTCAGACACACCCAATTACCTTTATTTAACTAGGCAAGTCAGTTAAGAACAAATTCTTATTTTCAATGATGGCCTAGGAACAGTGGGTTAACGACCTTGTTCAGGGGCAGAACGACATATTTTTACCTTGTCAGCTCAGGGATTCGTCTCTCTCACTCCCCATGCACTGTTTATTCTTAAAATAGTGGTCATGTGATTTTTGTAGCCTAGTGGTTAGAGCGTTGGGCCAGTAACCGAAAGGTTGCTGGATCAAATCTCAGAGCTGACAAGGTAAAAAAAAAAATGTTCTGCCCCTGAGCAAGGCAGTTAACCACCGGGCACCGATGACGTGGAAGTCGATTAAGGCAGCCCCCCAAACCTCAGAGGGGTTGGGTTAAATGCGGAAAACACATTTCAGTTGAATGCTTTCAGTTGGACAACTGACTAGTTTCCCTCTTTTACTGAGGAGTGGCTTCTGCCTGGCCTGATTGGTGGAGTGCTGCAGAAAATGTTCTCCCATCTCCACAGAGGAACTCTAGAGCTCTGTCAAAGGAACCATTGTGTTCTTGGACACCTCCCTGACCAAGGCCCTTCTCCCCCGATTGCTCAGTTTGGCTGGGCAGCCAGCTCAAGGAAGAGTCTTTGTGGTTCCAAACTTCTTACATTTAAGCATGATGTTGGCCACTGTGCTCTTGGGGATGTTTTGGTCAACTTCCCCAGATCTGTGCCTCGACACAATCCTGTCTCGGAGCTCTACGTACAATTCCTTCAACCTCATGATTTGGTTTTTGATCTGACATGTACTGTCAACTGTGGTACCTTATCTAGACAGGTGTGTGCCTTTACAAATAATGTCCTATCAATTGAATTTACCACAGGTGGACCCCAATCAAGTTGTTGAAACACCTCAAGGATGATCAATGGAGACTCGGAAATCAAATGTCTACTGTTTGCAGATGATCTACTACTGTTTCTGTGCCCAACCAAGGAGGGCCTACAGCAGCACCTAGATCTTCTGCACAGATTGTGTTAGTGAATCCTAGTAAGACAAAATGATGGTGTTCCAAAAAAGGTCCAGAAGGCAAGACAATAAATAGATATTCTATCTAGACACTGTTTCCCTAGAGCACAGGTAACTTCCACAAGGCAGTGAACGATCTAAGAGACAAGGCAAGAAGGGCCTGAGTCTGACTATGTACAGACTCAGTGAGCATAGCTTTGCTACTGAGAGAGGTCGCCATAGGCAGACCTGGCTCGAGAGAACACAGGCTATTTGCACACTTCCCACAAAATGAGGTGGAAACTGAGCTGCACTTCCTAACCTACTGTCAAATGTATGACCACAGAGCGCCATACTTGCTTTGGCAATGTTAACAAGTTTCCAATGCCAATAAAGCCACTTTGAATTTTGAGAGAGAGAGAGAACATGATCTAAAAAAAAGCCCTATGCTTCACCTCCTATTGGCACTTTCAAGTGTGAGGGTACGTCCCAAACGGCATCCTATTCGAAGTAGTACACTATAAAGGGAATAGGGTGCCATTTTGAACACACTTAGAATTAACAGAGCGACGGAGCCTGAACCAGCATTTTTCAGTTTCCACAGCCTGAGCCTAGATAATCTATAATCATAATACAAAATAGGATGTATGACGGTTTGTGATCAATGTGTCTTAATACAGAAGCCCAGATATAATATTGTAATTTTCTACAGTATTACGACTCAGCAACACACATCTCACAAACAAACACAACACCAGCTACACCAACCCACGCAGCCACAGTCAATCACACTCGATGGCTGAGAACGTATGCTTGCCTTTTCTCTCCCTTTATTTTTTTTTTTACTTTAGAAAATGAATCCTCTTCAACTTTCCTAAGCGGCAGGGAGGGGATTCCTCAGGTGTGACTAGAGGGCTGAGGGGGTTCTGGCGTCCTGTATGGATTTCAAAAGAGCCTAAACCCTAGTGCTTCATCTGACACCTCTACAAAGGGCCTTGGCTCACCAAGGGGCCAGGGTGTGACAACCGTGCCACAGACAGCCTATAAAGAAGGCAGGAGCCTTTATCTGTGTAAGAAACAAAAGGTCATAGAGGCATGCACTGGAAGTTATCACCGTCTTCCAGTCTGAGACAAAGACACAGAGAGAGAAGGATTGGAAACATACAAATACACTGAAGCATCCGCTTCAAAGGTGACGTTAAAACAGACATACCCAAACACACCAGAACAGAAGCTTCAAGCGAGACACTTTCACACACCGAGACAGACATGGAAACACACACATATACCACACACACACTTACTTCAAGCCTGCAACGTTCACTTCACAGACACACTGAAACATGCCCACGCTCTAGCCATGCTTTCAGTTAGGGCAGGGCGATATACCCTCAAAATAATATCTAAATTTTTTCAAACTTATGGGCCATTCACAATATACAGTACCAGTCAAAAGTTTGGACACACCTACTCATTCAAGGGTTTTTCTTCATTTTTTATTATTTTCTACATTGTAGAATAATAGTGAAGACATCAAAACTATGTCTGGAGGTACAACTCACCCCTATAACTGTGTCTCTGTCTGGAGGTACAACTCACCCCTATAACTGTGTCTCTGTCTGGAGGTACAACTCATCCCTATAACTGTGTCTCTGTCTGGAGGTACAACTCATCCCTATAACTGTGTCTCTGTCTGGAGGTACAACTCATCCCTATAACTGTGTCTCTGTCTGGAGGTACAACTCACCCCTATAACTGTGTCTCTGTCTGGAGGTACAACTCATCCCTATAACTGTGTCTCTGTCTGGAGGTACAACTCATCCCTATAACTGTGTCTCTGTCTGGAGGTACAACTCATCCCTATAACTGTGTCTCTGTCTGGAGGTACAACTCACCCCTATAACTGTGTCTCTGTCTGGAGGTACAACTCACCCCTATAACTGTGTCTCTGTCTGGAGGTACAACTCATCCCTATAACTGTGTCTCTGTCTGGAGGTACAACTCACCCCTATAACTGTGTCTCTGTCTGGAGGTACAACTCACCCCTATAACTGTGTCTCTGTCTGGAGGTACAACTCATCCCTATAACTGTGTCTCTGTCTGGAGGTACAACTCACCCCTATAACTGTGTCTCTGTCTGGAGGTACAACTCATCCCTATAACTGTGTCTCTGTCTGGAGGTACAACTCACCCCTATAACTGTGTCTCTGTCTGGAGGTACAACTCACCCCTATAACTGTGTCTCTGTCTGGAGGTACAACTCATCCCTATAACTGTGTCTCTGTCTGGAGGTACAACTCACCCCTATAACTGTGTCTCTGTCTGGAGGTACAACTCATCCCTATAACTGTGTCTCTGTCTGGAGGTACAACTCACCCCTATAACTGTGTCTCTGTCTGGAGGTACAACTCATCCCTATAACTGTGTCTCTGTCTGGAGGTACAACTCATCCCTATAACTGTGTCTCTGTCTGGAGGTACAACTCACCCCTATAACTGAAATAATGAAATTAAATAATGAATAGGAGGGTATTTACATCCAAATCGGGTGAACAGCGCAGGAATTACAGCAATTTTTATATGTGGTCCCCTCCTTTTTAAGGGACCAAAAGCTACTGGAGAATTGGCTGCTCAGCTGGCCAGGTGTGTGTCATTCCCTCATTAGTTAATTTACAAGTAAGCAGAAAAAAGGTCTAGAGTTGATTTCAAGTGTGGGAATCTGTTGCTGTTAACCCTCAATATGAAGTTCAAAGAGCTGTCACTGCCAGTGAAGCAAGCCATCATTAGGCTGAAAAATCTAAACAAAACCATCAGAGAGATAGCAAAAATATGAGGTGTGGCCAAATCAACTATTTGGTACATTCTTAAAAAGAAAGAACACACTGGTGAGCTCAGGAACACCAAAATTCCCGGAAGACCACGGAAAACTGTGGTGGATGACAGAATAATTGTTTCCCTGGTGAAGAAAAACCCCTTCACAACAGTTGTCCAGATCAAAAACACCCTCCAGGAGGTAGGCATATCTGTGTCAAAGTCAACATTCAAGAGAAGACTTCACCAGAGTAAATACAGAGGGTTTACCACAATATGTAAACAGGAAGACCAGATTAGAGTTTGCAACAACAACAAAAAATTAAAAAGCCTGTACAGTTCTGGAACAACATCCTATGGACAGATGAGACAAAGATCAACTTGTACCAGAATGATAGGAAGAGAAGAGTATGGAGAACGGAAGGAACTTGCTCATGATCCGAAGCATACCACCTCTTTGTATGTTTGAGAGGGATGAGGCAAAATGTATGGCAAATAAGTCTGTCAGCCCAGGCTAACGTACTGCAAATTAAGAAATCATGTGACTAAGCTAAATAAAAATAAACTATACTATGAAACAAAGATAAATGATACAAATAATGATAGTTAAAAGCTCAAATAGATGACCAATCAGTCTGTTACCAACCATTAATAAACTTCTGGGACCAGATACAATGCTATTTCACAGTAAACAAATTGACAACAGAATTTCAGCACGCATATAGGGAATGACACTCAATAAGCACAGCACTTACACAAATGACTGATGATTGGCTGAGAGAAACTGATGATAAAATTATTGTGGGGGCTGTCTTGTTAGACTTCAGTGTAGCTTTTGACATTATCGATCATAGTCTGCTGCTGGAAAAAACTTGTGTTATGGGTTTACACCCCCCCTGCTATAATGTGGATAAATAGTAACTTGTCTAACAGAACACAGAGGGTGTTCTTTAATGGAAGCCTCTCAAATATAATCCAGTTAGAATCAGGAATTCCCCAGGGTAGCTGTTTAGGCCCCTTTCCCTTTTTTCAATCTTTACTAACGACATGCCACTGGCTTTGAGTAAGGCCAGTGTGTCTATGTATGCGGATGCCTCAACACAATATACGTCAGCTACTACAGCAACTGAAATGACAAACAAAGAGCTGCAGTTAGTTTCGGAATGGGTGGCAAGGAATACATCAGTCCTAAATGTTTCCAAAACTAAAAGCAATGTATTTGGGACAAATCATTCACTAAACCCTAAACCTCAACTACATCTCGTAATGAATAACGTGGAAATTGACCAGGTTGAGGTGACTAAACAGCTTGGAGTGACCCTGGATTGTAAACTGTCATGGTCAAAACATATTGATACAACAGAAGCTAAGATGGGGAGAAGTCTGTCCATAATAAGGCGCTGCTCCGCCTTCTTAACAACACTATCAACAAGGCAGGTCCTACAGGCCCAGGTTTTGTTGCACCTGGACTACTGTTCAGTCGTGTGGTAAGGTGCCAAAAACAGGGACTTGGGAAAATTGCAGTTTGCTCAGAACAGGGCAGCACGGCCCTTAAAAAGTACACAGAGAGCTAACATTAATGACATGCATGTCAATCTCTCATGGCTCAAAGTGGAAGACAGATTGTTTTACTTGTTTTTTGTTTTTGTAAGAGGTGGTGACAAGCTGAAGGTACTGAGCGGTCTGTTTACAATACTAGCACACAGATTGGACACCCATGCATACCCCACAAGGCATGCCACCAGAAGTCTCTCTACATTCCAGAACAGACTATGGGAGGCGCACAGTACTATATAGAGCCATGACTACATGGAACTCTATTCCACATCAAATCAAAGTTTATTTGTCATGTGCGCCGAATACAACAGGTGTAGACCTTACAGTGAAATTCTTACTTACAGGCTCTAACCAATCGTGCAAAAAAGGTATTAGGTGAACAATAGGTAAGTAAAGAAATAACATAATCATAAATTAAATTATGAGTTTTAATACTTGGTTGAAAATCAAATCAAATTTTTAGTCAGATGCGCCGAATACAAGAGGTGTAGACCTTACAGTGAAATGCTTACTTACCAGCCCCTAACCGACAGTGCAGTTTAAAAAAATATGGATAAGAATAAGAGATAAAAGTAACAAGTAATTAAAGAGCAGCTGTAAAAAATAACAATATATATACAGGGGGGTGCCGGTACAGAGTCAATGTGCGGGGGCACTGGTTAGTTGAGGTAGTATGTACATGTAGGTAGAGTTAATTAAAGTGACTATGCATAGATGACAACAGAGAGTGGCAGTGGTGTGGAGAGGGGAGGGAGCAGGGCAATGCGAATAGTCTGGGTAGCCATTTGACTAGACATCTCCAGATGCTGGGTTTCTTCCCTGGTGATGCTCTGCCAGGCCTTTACTGCAGCTGTCTTCAGTTCCTGCTTGTTCTTGGGGTGTTTTGCCTTCAGCAAGTGAAATGCATGCTTGGATTCAGGTCAGGTGATTGACTTGACCATTGCAGAATATTCCACTTCTTTAAAGTATTGCGTTGTTTCGCAGTATGCTTCGGGTCATTGTCCATCTGCACTGTGAAGCGCTGTCCAATGAGTTTTGAAGCATTTGGCTGAATCTGAGTAGATAATATAGCCCTTAACACTTCAGAATTCATCCTGCTGCTTTTGTCAGCAGTCAGTCACATCATCAATAAATACCAGGGAACCAGTTCCATTGACAGCCGTACATGCCCACGCCATAACACTACCACCACATATGAGGTAGTTGTATTTATTATGGATCCCATTAACTGCTGCCAAGGCTACACTTCCTGGGGTCTGGCAAAATGAAGGCAGTTATACAACTTAAAAAACATGACAATACATTTATTACAGAATTCACAACACACTAAGTGTGTGCCCTCAGGCCCATACTCCACTACTGCATATCTACAATGCAAAATCCATGTGTACGTGTGTGTATAGTGCGTATGTTATCATGTATGTATGTATGTATGTATGTGTCTGTGCCTATGTTTGTGTTACTTCACAGTCCCCCCTGTTCCATAAGGTGTATTTTTTTACCTGCTTTTTAAATCTGATTCTACTGCTGCATCAGTTACCAGTTACCTTAGCTCATCACTAAGCTAAGGACCCTGGGACTAAACATCTCCCTCTGCAACTGGATCCTGGACTTCCTGACGGGCCGCCCCCAGGTGGTGAGGGTAGGTAGCAACACATCTGCTACGCTGATCCTCAACACTGGAGCTCCCCAAGGGGTGTGTGCCCAGTCCCCTCCTGTACTCCCTGTTCACCCACGACTGCATGGCCAGGCACGACTCCAACACCATCATTAAGTTTGCAGACGACAACAGTGGTAGGCTTGATCACCGACAACGATGAGACAGCCTATAGGGAGGAGATCAGAGACCTGGCCGGGTGGTGGCAGAATAACAACCTATCCCTCAACGTAACCAAGACTAAGGAGATGATTGTGGACTACAGGAAAAGGAGGACCGAGCACGCCCCCATTGTCATCGACGTGGCTGTAGTGGAGCAGGTTGAGAGCTTCAAGTTCTTTGGTGTCCACATCAACAACAAACTAGAATGGTCCAAACACACCAAGACAGTCGTGAAGAGGGCACGACAAAGCCTATTCCCCCTCAGGAGACTGACATGGGTCCTCAGATCCTCAAAAGGTTCTACAGCTGCAACATCGAGAGCATCCTGACTGGCTGCATCACTGCCTGGTATGGCAATTGCTCGGCCTCTGACCGCAAGGCACTACAGAGGGTAGTGCGTACGGCCCAGTACATCACTGGGGCTAAGCTGCCTGCCATCTAGGACCTCTACACCAGGCGGTGTCAGAGAAAGGCCCTAAAATTTGTTAAAGACCCCAGCCACCCCAGTCATAGACTGTTCTCTCTACTACCGCATGGCAAGCGGTACCGGAGTGCCAAGTCTAGGACAAAAAGGCTTCTCAACAGTTTTTTACTCCTGAACAGGTAATTAAATGGCTAACCGGACTATTTGCATTGTGTGCCCCCCCCCAACCCCTCTTTTACGCTGCTGCTACTCTCTGTTTATCATATATGCATAGTCATTTTAACTATACATTCATGTACAGTGGGGAAAAAAAGTATTTAGTCAGCCACCAATTGTGCAAGTTCTCTCACTTAAAAAGATGAGAGAGGCCTGTAATTTTCATCATAGGTACACTTCAACTATGACAGACAAAATGAGGAAAATCACATTGTAGGATTTTTAATGAATTTATTTGCAAATTATGGTGGAAAATAAGTATTTGGTCAATAACAAAAGTTTATCTCAATACTTTGTTATATACCCTTTGTTGGCAATGACAGAGGTCAAACGTTTTCTGTAAGTCTTCACAAGGTTTTCACACACTGTTGCTGGTATTTTGGCCCATTCCTCCATGCAGATCTCCTCTAGAGCAGTGATGTTTTGGGGCTGTCGCTGGGCAACACGGACTTTCAAAGATTTTCTATGTGGTTGAGATCTGGAGACTGGCTAGGCCACTCCAGGACCTTGAAATGCTTCTTCTGAAGCCACTCCTTCGTTGCCAGGCGGTGTGTTTGGGATCATTGTCATGCTGAAAGACCCAGCCACGTTTCAGCTTCAATGCCCTTGCTGATGGAAGGAGGTTTTCACTCAAAATCTCACGATACATGGCCCCATTCATTCTTTCCTTTACACGGATCAGTCGTCCTGGTCCCTTTGCAGAAAAACAGCCCCAAAGCATGATGTTTCCACCCCCATGCTTCACAGTAGGTATGGTGTTCTTTGGATGCAACTCAGCATTCTTTGTCCTCCAAACACGACGAGTTGAGTTTTTACCAAAAAGTTCTATTTTGGTTTCATCTGACATTCTCCCAATCCTCATCTGGATCATCCAAATGCTCTCTAGCAAACTTTAGACGGGCCTGAACATGTACTGGCTTAAGCAGGGGGACACGTCTGGCACTGCAGGATTTGAGTCCCTGGCGGCGTAGTGTGTTACTGATGGTAGGCTTTGTTACTTTGGTCCCAGCTCTCTGCAGGTCATTCACTAGGTCCCCCCGTGTGGTTCTGGGATTTTTGCTCACCGTTCTTGTGATCATTTTGACCCCACGGGGTGAGATCTTGCGTGGAGCCCCAGATCGAGGAAGATTATCAGTGGTCTTGTATGTCTTCCCACGGTTGATTTCTTCAAACCAAGCTGCTTACCTATTGCAGATTCAGTCTTCCCAACCTGGTGCAGGTCTACAATTTTGTTTCTGGTGTCCTTTGACAGCTCTTTGGTCTTGGCCATAGTGGAGTTTGGAGTGTGACTGTTTGAGGTTGTGGACAGGTGTCTTTTATACTGATAACAAGTTCAAACAGGTGCCATTAATACAGGTAATGAGTGGAGGACAGAGGAGCCTCTTAAAGAAGAAGTTACAGGTCTGTGAGAGCCAGAAATCTTGCTTGTTTGTATGTGACCAAATACTTATTTTCCACCATAATTTGCAAATAAATTCATTAAAAATCCTACAATGTGATTTTCTGGATTTTTTTCCCTCATTTTGTCTGTCATAGTTGAAGTGTACCTATGATGAAAATTACAGGCCTCTCTCATCTTTTTAAGTGAGAGAACTTGCACAATTGGTGGCTGACTAAATACTTTTTTTCCCCACTGTACATACTACCTCAATTGGGCCGACCAACCAGTGCTCCCGCACATTGGCTAACCAGGCTATCTGCATTGTGTCCCGCCACCCGCCAACCCCTTTTACGCTACTGCTACTCTCTGTTCATCATATATGCATAGTCACTTTAACCATAGCTACATGTACATATACTACCTCAATCAGCCTGACTAACCGGTGTCTGTATGTAGCCTCGCTACTTTTATAGCCTCGCTACTGTTATTTTTCACTGTCTTTTTACTGTTGTTTTTATTTCTTTACTTACATATTGTTCACATAATACCTTTTTTGCACTGTTGGTTAGAGCCTGTAAGTAAGCATTTCACTGTAAGGTCTACGACACCTGTTGTATTCGGAGCACATGACAAATAAACTTTGATTTGATAAGCATTTCACTGCACCTGATAGAGAGATTAAACATCTTTATGTGCACCTCTAATTCAGTTCAACACCTGAGGAAGTGTAATCTCCACACATCAAAACACACTAGATCGCTAACTCTAAATATAATACCCACTGCTAGTAGCTATGTATTCATCAAACAGTACATTTCATTTTATGTCCTAAAAAACAGATTAGGCTACTACCCATGAGACGTATGCCCTCGCAATGGCCGGTGCGCATTTTGCCCATGCACCGTTCCATATCTCAAAGCCATATATTGGCTATTGAGCTGAATACTGAGTGTTGAGAAATAACAATTATACCTACAGAAAGCTGAGGCCTTGCTGTTTTTCCCCTAATTGGATTTTTAAATGTTATATGATCAGAATTGTTTTTTTCTTAAGCGCATGGGAGGAAAGGGGAGTAGCTCGCTCATTACAGCAGCAGGCCCTAGTGATACAGGTACAGGGGCAGGGCACACACTTTACTGTTTGACCAAATTATGGTTTTAGCCATTTTGAGTAATGTGACAATGTAGAATGTTCCCCTTTCTAAGTTTATAGCACCCACCCTTTCAGTTTTTTATGATCTATGATCTTGTCTGTCTAACTGATGACAGAGTCGGAACAGGTCTCTTTGCTGATGCCAGGTTTGAATTTGAATGAGAGCTTGCGTGACCTCAGCTCAGCCCATCAGAAAACCAGACCAGCTGGCCTTGCCCATTGATCAGCCAAAAGCTCATTGTAGATTAGTATAACAAAGAAATTGCTAAAATCTTTATAAAAGTCTTAACAGGCCGATGGGCCGCTGGCCATTTTCCCCTTTTTCATTTTTTGGTGAAACAAAAATATATTTTTGTATGTCAATTTCGACCAGCCCAACCAACTAAAAAACGGTACAACACATCTGGCATTTGCCAGAATTGCCAGATGGCCAATCCGCCCCTGCCATCACCAGTCTAAAAGGCCTACCCTACCCTCTGTGGAGGACAATATTCATTCATGTATGAATGTTTTAGCCTGTAACACACACCTGTAGTTTGTATTCACACAGAACCACCCACAGTTCCTATAGGAAAAAGCCTGGTAAGAGCTCATTGAAAATGAGATTGCTTCTCTTTGCCCTGTGAAACTGTGCCCACATACCCCTATCAGAATTCCCCCTGGGTGGTAGACACTTGTGGACAAAACAATGAAAGAAGAAGAGAAATAGGAAGAGTGGGGGAACTGGAGGGAAACGTGGCAGAACGGTAAGAAAAGGAAACAGAACAGCCATGTTGTGAGTGACACCGGCATTAAATTCAAGGTTGAACTTCACTAAGAAATTATGTGGAGAAATTGTCAATTATAAAAAATTCAAAATTCTCTCTCACAGAGCATCTCTTAGTCACACCCAGCTTTCTAAAGATAGTCGGCACAGGCAGACACGCAGCCCCACCCCCTCCCCACACAATCCAACTATGCCATTAAATTCACAGTGTGTTGTGACTCCTCTGTCTCAGCTGGCTACTACAGTACTACTACTACTGACTGTCTCCGTCTCAGGAGGCTACTACAGTAACACTAACTGTTTCTGTCTCAGCAGGCTACTATAGTACTACTAATACTAACTGTCTTCGTCTCAGCAGGCGACTAGTAATACTAATACTAACTGTCTCCGTCTCAGCAGGCGACTATATCCTGCTTGCTGCACCAGAAACAAGGGCATGTTTGTGAAACAAAGCGGCCTGCTGAGACAGAGACAGTTAGTATTAGTAGTACTGTAGTAGCCTGCTGAGACGGAGACAGTTAGTATTACTATAGTAGCCTGCTGAGACAGTATTAGTAGTACTATAGTAGTCTTCGTCTCAGCAGGCGACTATAGTAATACTAATACTAACTGTCTCCGTCTCAGCAGGCTACTATAGTACTACTAATACTAACTAACTGTCTCAGCAGGCTACTATAGTAATACTAATACTAACTGTCTCAGCAGGCTACTATAGTAATACTAACTGTCTCCGTCTCAGCAGGCTACTGTAGTAATACTAATACTAACTGTCTCCGTCTCAGCAGACTACTATAGTAATACTAATAATAACTGTCTCAGTCTCAGCAGGCTACTATAGTACTACTAATACTAACTGTGTCCGTCTCAGCAGGCTACTATAGTAATACTAATACTAACTGTCTCCGTCTCAGCAGGCTACTACAGTACTACTAATACTAACTGTCTCTGTCTCAGCAGGCCGCTTTGTTTCACAAACATGCCCTTGTTTCTGGTGCAGCAAGCAGGATATCCTGTCAGAAGTCTGTGCCAGAGGGCTGACAACAACTCTCACAGCAATTAACAGCACTGGAGTCACTCCGCCGAAGTACACAACACGCCTGCTGAGGGGACAGCAATTCTCTAAACTCGTGTTGCTAAAACACCAAAACATCTTGTAGACTATACTCCTGGTAGTTTTGTAGATGTGTAAGTGAGGGGAGTGATTTGGGGTTTAGATCTAAAGGGTAAGGCTGGACCTCGAAGCCAGATCCACTGCTGATTTGTATTCTTCCCCTGTAATCAAGGACTGATTTAGACCTGGGACACCAGGTGGGTGCAATTCATTATCAGGTAGAAGAGGAAAATCAGCTGTACTGCGGACCTCAAGGCTTAGATTTGAATATCCCTGCCAAGATTGTAAACAGTGAACCCAAATCAGTGAAACCATAAGGGTTCGCCAAATCGCCACTAACAAAGAGAGTCAGCAACAATCAAGAGACATTTTGTTGACACCATCCTGAATAAAATGAATGAATCCTACAGAACGTCTGCATCAATCCAAACAGAGGTGTGACCTAACTATAACAACCACATCCCTATCTAATGAGCAACATCGCCAATGATTTTATTGAAATGTTTTTCTTATTCACAATTTCTCAAAGACATTTCTAGAATTCCAACTGTGTGCTGTTTTACTCCGTTTGTTCACGATTAAAACCTTGGTGACGATTAAGAATAACAATCCAATAGCTCAGCAAACCTCTCCTCAAACCCCCAAAGACATTTCACATTTTAGTTTTAACCCTATTTATTTATTTATTTATTTTTATTTATTTTACCTTTATTTAACCAGGTAGGCAAGTTGAGAACAAGTTCTCATTTACAACTGCGACCTGGCCAAGATAAAGCAAAGCAGTTCGACACACAACAACACAGAGTTACACATGGAATAAAACAAACATACAGTCAATAATACAGTAGGAAAAAAAGAAATCTATATACAAAGAGTGCAAATGAGGTAGGATAAGGAAGGTAAGACAATAAATAGGCCATGGTGGCAGAGTAATTACAATATAGCAATTTAACACTGGAATGGTAAAAGAAAACTGTGCAGTAGATGAATGTGCAATGTAGAAAAACTGGGGTGCAAAGGAACAAGATAAATAAATAAATACGGTAGGGGATGAGGTAGTTGGTTGGGCTATTTACAGATGGGCTATAAACAGGTACAGTGGTCTGTACACTGCTCTGACAGCTGGTGCTTAAAGCTGTTGAGGGAGATAAGTGTCTCCAGTTTCAGAGATTTTTGAAGTTCGTTCCAGTCATTGGCAGCAGAGAACTGGAAGGAGAGTCGGCCAAAGGAGGAATTGGCTTTGGGGGTGACCAGTGAGATATACCTGCTGGAGCGTGTGCTACGGGTTGGTGCTGCTAAGGTGACCAGCGAGCTGAGATAAGGCGGGACTTTACCTAGCAGGGACTTGTAAATGACCAGGAGCCAGTGGATATGGCGGCGAGTGTAAAGTGAAGGCCAGCCTACGAGAGTGTACAGGTCGCAGTGGTGGGTGGTATATGGGGCTTTGGTAACAAAACGGATGGCACTGTGATAGACTGCATCCAGTTTGTTGAGTAGAGTATTGGAGGCTATTTTGTAAATTACATCACCGAAGTCGAGGATCGGTAGGATGGTCAGTTTTACGAGGGTAAGTTTGGCAGCATGAGTGAAGGAAGCTTTGTTGCGCAAATAGGAAGCCAATTCTAGATTTAATTTTAGATTGGAGATGTTTGATGTGAGTCTGGAAGGAGAGTTTACAGTCTAACCAGACACCTAGGTATTTGTAGTTTTCCACGTAATCTAAGACAGAACCGTCCAGAGTAGTAATGCTAGACGGGGGGACAGGTGCGGTAGCGATCGGTTGAAGAGCATGCATTTAGTTTTACTTGCGTTTAAGAGCAGTTGTAGGCCACGGAAGGAGAGTTGTATGGCATTGAAGCTCGTCTGGAGGGTAGTTAACACAGTGTCCAAAGAGGGCCAGAAGTATACAGAATGGTGTCGTCTGCATAGAGGTGAATCAGAGACTCACCTGCAGCAAGAGCGACATCATTGATGTATACAGAGAAAAGAGTCGGCCCAAGAATTGAACCCTGTGGCACCCCATGGAGACTGCCAGAGGCCCGGACAACAGGCCCTCTGATTTGACACACTGAACTCTGTCAGAGAAGTAATTGGTGAACCATGCGAGGCAGTCATTTGAGAAACCAATGCTGTCGAGTCTGCCGATAAGGATGCGGTGATTGACAGAGTCGAAAGCCTTGGCCAGATCAATGAAAACAGCTGCACAATAATGTCTCTTGTCGATGGCGGTTATGATGTCATTTAGGACCTTGAGCGTGGCTGAGGTGCACCCATGACCAGCCCTGAAACCAGATTGCATAGCGGAGAAGGTACGGTGGGATTCGAAATGGTCGGTAATTTGTTTGTTAACTTGGCTTTCAAAGACCTTAGAAAGGCAGGGAAGGATGGATATAGGCCGATAACAGTTTGGGTCAAGAGTGTCTCCCCTTTGAAGAGGGGGATGACCGCAGCTGCTTTCAGTCTTTGGGAATCTCAGACGTCACGAAAGAAAGGTTAAACAGGCTAGTAATAGGGGTTGCAACAATTTCGCAGATAATTTTAAAAAGAAAGGGTCCAGATTGTCTAGCCGGCTGATTTGTAAGGGTCCAGATTTCGCAGCTCTTTTAGAACATCAGCTGACTGGATTTGGGAGAAGGAGAAGTGGGGAGGCTTTGGCGAGTTGCTGAGGGTGCAGGGCTGTTGACCGGGGTAGGGGTAGCCAGGTGGAAAGCATGGCCAGCCATAGAAAAATGCTTATTGAAATTCTCAATTATTGTGGGTTTATCGGTGGTGACAGTATTTCCTATCCTCAGTGCAGTGGGCAGTTGGGAGGAGGTGCTCTTATTCTCCATGGACTTAACAGTGTCCCAGAACTTTTTGGAGTTTGTGTTACAGGAGGCAAATTTCTGCTTGAAAAAGCTAGCCTTGGCTTTCCTAACTGCCAGCGTATATTGGTTCCTGACTTCCTGAAAAGTTGCATATCACGGGGCTGTTCGATGCTAATGCAGAACGCATACAGGATGTTTTTGCGCTGGTCAAGGGCAGTCAGGTCTGGAGAGAACCAAGGGCTATATCTATTCCTGGTTCTAAATTTCTTGAATGGGGCATGCTTATTTAAGATGGTGAGGAAGGCACTTTTAAAGAATAACCAGGCATCCTCTACTGACGGGATGAGGTCAATATCCTTCCAGGATACCCTGGCCAGGTCAATTAGAAAGGCCTGCTCGCTGAAGTGTTTTAGGGAACGTTTAACAGTAATGAGAGGAGATCGTTTGACTGCAAACCCATTACGGATGCAGGCAATGAGGCAGTGATCACTGAGATCTTGGTTGAAAACAGCAGGGGTGTATTTGGAGGGCAAGTTAGTTAGGATTACATCTATGAGGGTTCCCGTGTTTACGGCTTTGGGATTGTACCTAGTAGGTTCAAATATGATTTGTGTGAGGTTGAGGGCATCAAGCTTAGATTGTAGGATGGCCGGGGTGTTAAGCATGTCCCAATTTAGGTCACCTAGCAGCACGAACTCTGAAGATAGATGGGGGGCAATCAGTTCACATATGGTGTCCAGAGCACAGCTGGGGGCAGAGGGTGGTCTATAGCAAGCGGCAACAATGAGAGACTTGTTTCTAGAAAGGCAGATTTTTAAAAGTAAAAGTTCAAATTGTTTGGGTACAGACCTGGAAAGCAAGACAGAACTCTGCAGGCTATCTCTGCAATAGATAGCAACGCCACCCCTTTGGCCGTTCTATCTTGTCTGAAGATGTTATAGTTAGGGATGGAAATTTCAGTGTTACTGGTGGTCTTCCTAAGCCAGGATTCAGACACGGCTAGGACATCCGGGTTGGCAGAGTGTGCTAGGGCAGTGAATAAAACAAACTTAGGGAGGAGGCTTCTAATGTTGACATGCATGAAACCAAGGCTTTTACGGTTGCAGAAGTCAACAAATGAGAGGGCCTGTGGAATAGGAGTGGAGCTAGGCACTGCAGGGCCTGGATTAACCTCTATATCACCAGAGGAACAGAGGAGGAGTAAGATAAGGATACGGCTAAAGGCTATAATGACTGGTCGTCTAGGACGTTCGGAACAGAGAGTAAAAATAACAGGTTTCAGGGGTGATAAAATAGATTAAAGGCATAATG
Organism: Brachymystax lenok tsinlingensis; assembly: GCA_030435695.1. Lineage (NCBI taxonomy): Eukaryota > Metazoa > Chordata > Actinopteri > Salmoniformes > Salmonidae > Brachymystax > Brachymystax lenok. The sequence continues at coordinate 15,792,490 of CM059799.1, forward strand.
TACAGACAATGGTATGGTAGGACGTGAATACAGTGGAGGTAAACCTAGGCATTGAGTGGTGATGAAAGAGATAATGTCTCTAGAAAGATTTAAACCAGGTGATGTCATCGCATGTGTGGGAGGTGGAACTAAAGGGTTGGATAAGGCATATTGAGCAGGGCTAGAGGCTCTACTGTGAAATAAGGCAATAAACACTAACCAGAACAGCAATGGACAAGGCATATTGACAATGAGGAGAGGCATGCTTAGCCTAGTGAACATAAGGGTCAAGTTAGTAGTGAGGCTGGCGACACAGCGTTTCAGACAGCTAGCTGGGGGTAGCAAGCTAGCAACGTCTAGCAGGCCGGCTAACAAAGACGGAGGAAGTCTGTTTATAGCCTCCTCACGCGTTTCCGTCAGTAGACCAGTTGTGATGGGGTTTCGTGTGGTGAAGGGGACCAGGCCAGTTGGCACAACAAATTGTCCGATGGACCTGAATTAGCTAGCAGCCGATATGCTCTGGACAGCGAGGCGTTAGCAGGCCGCAGTTAGCTGATGGGCGTTCAGGTGACGTCGCGTCGGAGGGCCGGTTGAAATATCTCCCTCGGGCAGATAACGTCGGCAGTCCACTTGAGAAGGCCCGGTAGGTCTCCACACCGGCAGTAGAAGCGGGTCGGATAGGAGTTGTAGCCCAGCAGCGTGCTGAAACTCCTCAGTCAGCCGGGAGAAGGGCTAGCTTCAGGCTAATTGGTGTATTGCTATGAGACCGGCGTTAGCCGATGGCACTCAGGTAGCAGCTAGCTAGCTGCAAGATCCAGTTGAAAAATGTCCAACTTGCGGTAGGGATCCGGGGATATGGAGGGAAAAATAAATAAAAATAGGTCCGGTAAGCTCAGGTTTAGTCGTGTTATACGAGGGGCGAGAGCTTTTCCGAGCTGAAGGTTAGCTGATGCCCGCTAGCAATAGTAAGCTAAATACTAACGTTAGCTAGTTGTTATTTGACCAGATTCGGAAAAAAAACAACAACAAAAAACCACAGATCCGCACCACATTGGGTGAGGCAGGTTGCAGGAGAGTGTTTTGAAGTTGGATTTTAGAGAGCACATATAAAAAGATATGTGAAGAAAATATATAAAAATATTATAAAGACGATATTTACACAGGACAGGACGGGACAAGACAAATACACGTCTAACTGCTACGCCATCTTGGATCTACCAGGGGGTTGGAACCTGTTCAGGGAACAGAACAGAAAACCAGAAGGAAAACTATCTATACTGTTCCGGAGCAGAACCGTTATTTTAAAAAGCATGGGAACTGGTTAATAACATTCTTTTACATTTTTCCAGTCCCACAAAAAATGCAACAATGCGCCTATGCAAAGCCCTCACGTCACTCAAAAACGTATTCCAGTGTCTGCGTGCCAGCTGAAAATCCTTGCCAGTGTGTGTGTGTAGGCTACCTGCCATACTAGTACCTTTTTTCAATGCTGACTTGAATGTCATTGAGAAAACAGAGAAGTGTCAAAGATTTCTTTCCGCAAACATCCTTTCTGAATTGAAAAGTATTCCTCAAAGTAATCATCCAGTTTTTTCACAAGTATCTGTAATCTGATTACAATATTTTTGCTGGTAACATAACGGATTACAGTTACCATTACTCCCCAACACTGCTTGTTAGTTAGCTCTGGTCTAGATCTCAACCTCTAGGCGGCATTTTGTCTAATGTAATGGAACGGAGTCATGGTCAAGGGCTATCTCAAGTCCAACGTTAAACCAACTCTTTGAAGTTCAAAGACTTTCAAAGTTCCTTCATTGATGCCGCTCCTCCGCAGGTATAATTTTGTGGGTCTAATTCAGACAATGCATGTCAAAACAATAACATGCCCAGCACTTCATGCCCAGCACTCTGCTCACCTGCAAAATTCCAGTCCCATTTCGCACCCTACACTACACTTGTCTGTCCAAAGAATGTACTTGCCAGCTCCAAAGCAAGCTGCTCTCTCCAATGGTGAAGTAAAAAAAGTAAATCGATTTCAGAGGTTTAAAACGGATCCGAAAATAACAATATAAACAGTTACTTTTTGGGGTTTGAACTGGTTCAGAACTTCATTTTGCTGGTCGGAACAGTGACGTCTTAGTTATTTCCAGAACGAAACGATTGTAAAATAATTTGGGTTCCAACCGTTGCCCTAAACTGACACTTGATTCAATTAGTCAACTAATTGACTAAATGCTAAATGGGGGGGCCCTACAATAGCTGACCTGTCAGGGCTAACCAGACTATGCTTATTCATCATCTCTCTACACTTATGTCTGAACCAGAAGAACCTCTGACCATGGCAATTTGACTGTAGCGCCGTTGGTAGAGCATGGCACTTGCAATGCTAGGATAGTGGGTTTCAATTCCTGGGACCCCCCCTTAGTGTGAAATGTATGCACGCTTTTGCTAAACGGCATATATTATTATTATTATTAAACTCATGGGTTAACTCAGAATGGCTGACCTGGTATTGTGATGTATAGTTTTTCTAATTCTATGGTCTGAACCGGGTCTATGCCCAAGGGGTTAGAGGGCACATAGGGTGAGGAGGGCAGAGGAAAAGAGCCCTGAAATTAGGGCCACACCCTTCAGCCCAATGCACCCCTCTCCAGCCTGAGCAGTGAGTACAGTATACAACAAGAAGAGAAGACAGAGGACTCACCCGGAAACCTTGACGACAAGCAGCTAGTGAGTTCAACCTGCTGGTCCTGCCTGCAACACGTCTTCTTTCAAATCCACAATAACAAAACTAAACAAAAAATGAATTACACTAACACTAGCTAGCCACAAATACAAGAAATCCTTATGGGTCCAGTAGTCACAGAATCAAGGGTTTCAAACTAAACTTCACAGTGCCTCGCCTTGGGCACCGAAAAAGAGCAAAAGCAAGAATTAGAGAGAGGTTAACAGGAGGAGGAAGTAGGTGTTTGTCTAGAGAAGAGGAAACAGGTCTGTAGCGACACAGACGGGTAAAAAAGCGGCAAAATTCAAAGATGAGACAAACTAATCTGAGAAGTGGAAGGAGACTGAAGGCCTTGCTCACAGGAAGTTACCTCAACCTGAAAAACAATGTGTCACACTCACAGCTATACTTTACAACTACATGTACTGGGCCACATTCAGCGTGGCACAACGGTGGGAAATGTTCAGATATAGACATATAGTATGTAGAACAAGATGTATGTAGAATAAGGAATCATCTATCTGCAACATTTCACAACGTTTCCCTACTGAACATTACCCTGATGTGGTGTCAAGTAATTGGCCTGGATAAAACACAGAGCAAGACACCAAAACTTTCCAAGGATAACTAGATAAATGGAAGAGTGACGTAAGGTATTCAAATCCCTTCAAACATGGCCACTTCACCAGAGAATGAATTCCTAACACAACAATGACCAAAATTCCATTCATGTCACTACAAGTAAAGAATGTGCATTCTCTCCTGAAAAGCTCATTCACTGTAAATACCAGTTGTCTCAGTCCAACCAATGCTGTGGTTTTAGCTGAGGAAACGATCATTATTGTTGGAAAGGAAAAGTCAGAGCCCTGAGCAGAGGCGATTACCCACCACCACAAGGTTTGCGTCCCAAATGGCACCCTATTCCCTATGCAGTGCGCAACTTTTGACAAGGGCCCAGTGTACTATATAGGGAATAGGCGGCCATTTGGAACGTGGCCATTTGGGACGTAGCCATTTGAGACGTAGCCAAACTCTCTCTTCCACCTCTGCCTGCCCTCTTGCCTCACTGATGCAGTAGACTCTATGCACAACTGGTAGAATGAGCCAAACCCTGACAGGAGCTTAACATTACAGTCTCAATGAACTAAGTGTTGTGACAGACGTCTTAGTTGGGCAGTGTCAGTAAACTCTATGACCAGACCTGGGTTCAAAATGGTACTTTTCAAATACTTTAACCGTTTGATTGAGTCTGCCTGGAATGTTATTGTGGCGGGGTTTGCACTTTTGGGACTTTTCCATTGGTTCCACTGCACCAGGCAAGCTCAATCAAGCGAAGGTAAAGTATTTGAAAGAAGGCGAATGCTACTTGAATCAAGGTCTGGTGCTTACAGCGGATTCACTGCACCCATCACACGTGTTGGGAGCTGATGTCTTAGTTGGCCAGGGTCAGTGTTGTTTAACCCACCCTAGGGTTATGCCCGATGTCCAACAGTTGCATCTGCGTTTTGTTTTGCCAGACGTCTAGTCTGCATTTTTCATACTTGACGCACATGTGCTTTGCTTTTCAACTAGCTACAAGTTAGCTAGTTGGAGTCCGCGTGTGAACTTCCGTTTGTACCACTGCACGGTAAAGCAACGAACGAGTTGAAAATATTTACCGCATTCGGTACACAGAACGCATCGCAGCATAGTGTGACATCCCCAACGTAGCGTTGCGGACTGCTCCATTGACATAGAATGAGTTCCGCCAGAACAAAAATGTTTTATGCATCTGGTGGACATGAGGCGTTAGGGAGGTTTCACTCCCTCGAGTCCCTTCAATTTTTTTGCCAGAAGATCAAATAAGTGTTTTCTAGCAGATCTTTACCTGGATTCAGATTCAAAGCTAACTGATGTGGCCCTCTGAGTATATGTCTATACATATCCAGGAAGGCCTGGTCTGGACAAAAAGAGTTAAGGTTGTGACTGGATCAAACTGCCGTGATCCACTGTGGTTCTCTGAATGCATTAACTAGGCCCTTCTGGTATTACTACAGCTGGAGCTGTCAAGGACACAGCAACCAGAGAGATTAGAGAGATTGAGAGAGTGATGGAGGACAGAGAGAGAGAGAGAGAGAGAGAGAGAGAGAAAGCGAGAAAAGAGAGAGATGGAGGAAGAGTAGTATGTCAACAAGGTTACAAAGAGAGATGCAGGGAGAAGGGAGAGTGAAAAGGAGAAGGGAAAGAGAAGAAGAGAGGGGGGATAGAGAGAGAGAATGAGAAGTAGGATAGGTCTACAGCAGTGGAGGCTCCTCAGAGGAGGAAGGGGAGGACCATTCTCCTCAGTGAATTTAATAAAAATAGTAAAACATTCAAAGAAGTTTACCTTTTTAGATAAGACGATACTAAATATATTCACGTCACCAAATAATTGATTAAAACACGTTGTTTCGCAATGGAGGTCTACAGTAGCCTCAACAGCACCTAGGGTAGCGATATGGTGTAGCCGGAGGACAGCTAGTTTCCGTCCTCCTCTGGGTATATTGACTTCAATACAAAACCCAAGGAGGCTCATGGTTCTCTCCCCCCTTCCATAAACTTACACAGTAATTATGACAACTTCCTGAGGACGTCCTCCAACCTATCAAAGCTCTTGCAGCATGAACTGACATGTTGTCCACCCAATCAAAGGATCAGATAATGGATGTAGTACTGAAAGCATAAGCTACAGCTAGCTAGCACTGCAGTGCATAAAATGTGGTGAGTAGTTGACTCAGAGAGAAAAATACAATAGTTAGTGTTGAACAAATTCTTTCCTCAAAAATGAAGGAGCAAGAGAGAGAGCGAGAGCTATATTAGTAGTTTCCGGCGTCGACAGAGTTGGCCGCCTCGCTTCGCGTTCTTAGGAAGCTATGCATTATTTGTTTTTTTAATGTATTATTTCTTACATTGTTACCCCAGGAAATCTTAAGTTTTATTACATACAGCTATGAGGAACTATTGGATATAAGAGCAATGTCAACTTACGACCAGGAATACAACTTTCCCAAAGCGGATCCTCTGTTTGGTCCACCAACCGGATCCCAGCCGGCGACCCAAAACACCACCGCCGCAGGAGAAGGGGCAGACGGGCGGTGTTCTGGTCAGGCTCCGTAGACGGGCACATCACGCACCACTCCCAAGTATACTACTTGCCAATGTCCAGTTTCTTGACAACAAGGTAGACGAAATCCAAGCAAGGGTTGCCTTCCAAACAGACAGAGATTGCAGCGTTCTTTGCTTCACGGAAACATGGCTCACTCAGGATACGTCATCAGAGTCGGTACAGCCACCTGGTTTCTTCACACATTGCGCCGACAGAAACAAACATCTATCTGGTAAGAAGAAGGGCGGGGGTGTATGCCTTATGATTAATGAGACGTGGTGTGATCATAACAACATACAGGAACACAAGTCCTTTTGTTTACCTGACATAGAATTCCTTACGATCAAATGCCGACCACATTATCTACCAAGAGAATTCTCACAGTCGCGTATATCCCCCCTTAAGCTGACACATCGACGGCCCTGAAAGAACTTCATTGGACTCTATGTAAACTGGAAACCTGTCACGTCCTGGCCATAGAGAGACCTCTGAGTTCTCTATGGTGATTTAGGTCAGGACGTGACAAAGGGGGGATTTGTCTAGTTGTTCTATTTCTTTGTTTGGGTTGTGTATGGTTCCCAATTAGAGGCAGCTGTTATTCGTTACCTCTAATTGGGGATCATACTTAGTGTGTTCTGTTTCCCACCTGCGTTGTGGGATATTGTTTTGGTTAATGCGTGTGAGCACTACGTTTGTTGATTCGTTGCTTCTTTGTTGTATGTTTCACTAGTAAATATGTGGAACTCAATGCTCGCCTTGGTCCAGTTATTTCGAAGAGGATCGTAAAAGAATATCCCACCCGTCCAGGACCAAGCAGCGTGCCACGAAGGTTAAGGAGAGTTGGACCTGGGAAGAAATAATGGGTGGATGCAAGACCTTTCCTTGGCGGGAGTCGCAGAGGAGTAATGGAGGACATCGACGAAGCCAGGGTCCGCGGCCACAAGGACCCCAAGGGCAACCCCAATATTTTTTTTGGGGGCACATGGGGCTGTCGGCCGAGCAGAGGAGAGAGCCAGAGCCTGAATGGGAGACGTTAGAAGAGTTTAGGGAAGGATATCGGAGAGAGGTGTTGGCGAGGAATATGCTGCAGCTCAGGCGTTTAGAGGAGCATCTGCCCAGCCCGGTACGTCCTGTGCCAGCTCCCCGCACTAGCCCTGAAGTGCGTGTCACCAGTCCGGTACAACCTGTGCCGGCTCCACGCACCAGGCTTCCAGTGAGCCTTCCCAGTCCGGTATGTCCTGTGCCGGATCCCCGCACTCGCCATGAAGTGCATGTCACCAGTCCGGTGCAACCTGTGCCGGAGCCCTCCTCTGCGCCGGTGCCCAGTCCAGGCACGGCGTCCAGTCATGCGCCTAGGCCGGAGCCTTCAGCTGCGCCGGTGCCCAGTCCAGGCACGACGTCCAGTCATGCGCCTAGGCCGGCGCCTTCAGCTGCGCCGGTTCCCAGTCCAGGCACGGCGTCCAGTCCTGCCACTAGGCTGGAGCTTTCCTCTGAGCCGGTGACCAGTCCAGGCACGGCGTTTAGCCCGGCTCCATGGCCGGATCCGCGGTCTGGGCGGGTGCTACGTCCCGCACCGGAGCCGCCACCAACGCTAGTGGCCCACCCGAACCCTCCCCAAATCTAGTTTCAGGTTTTGCAGCCGGAGTCCGCACCTTTGGGGTACTATCACGTCCTGGCCATAGAGAGGGTTCTCTATGGTGATTTAGGTCAGGACGTGACTAGGGGGGTTTTGTCTAGTTGTTCCATTTCTTTGTTTGGGTTGTGTATGGTTCCCAATTAGAGGCAGCTGTTATTCGTTACCTCTAATTGGGGATCATACTTAGTGTGTTCTGTTTCCCACCTGCGTTGTGGGATATTGTTTTGGTTAGTGCGTCTGAGCGCTACGTTTGTCGATTCGTTGCTTCTATGTTGTATGTTTCACTAGTAAATATGAGGAACTCAATGCACACAGTGCCTTGGTCCAGTTATTTTGAAGAGGATCGTAACAAAACCACATATCCTGAGGCTGCATTTATTGAAATCTGAAAACAAGACTCCCTAAATTTTATCAGCATATCGAATGAGCGACCCGGGCCGGGAAAATCCTGGATCATTGTTATTCTAACTTCCGCGACGCAAACAAAGCCAATCCCCGCCCCCCTTTCGGCAAATCTGACCACGACTCAGCCTGTGCTCAGGTCTGTTCAACTCTGGTCCGACCAATCTGATTCCATTTTCCAAGATTGCTTCAATAACGTGGACTGGGATATGTTCCGCATAGTGTCGGACAATAAGATTGATGAGTCTATCAGCAACGTGAGTAAAACATTTAAACGTGTTTCCCTCGCAAGGCTGCCGGCCCAGATGGCATCCCTGGAACTGTCCTCAGAGCATGCGCAGACCAGCTGGCTGATGTGTTTACGGACATATTCAATCAATCCTTATCCCAGTCTACTGTTCCCACATGCTTCAAGAGGGCCACCATTGTTCCTGTTCCCAAGAAAGCTAAGGTAACTGAGCTAAATGACTATCGCCCCGTAGCACTCATTTCCGTCATCATGAAGTGCTTTGAGAGACTAGTCAAGGATCATATCACCTCCATCCTACCTGACACCCTAGACCGGCTCCAATTTGCTTACCGTCCCAATAGGTCCACAGACGATGCAATCGCAATCACACTGCCCTAACCCATCTGGACAAGAGGAATACCTATGTAAGAATGCTGTTCATTGACTACAGCTCAGCATTTAACACCATAGTACCTTCCAAACTCACCATTAAGCTTGAGACCCTAGGTCTCGACCCCACCCTGTGCAACTGGGTCCTGGACTTCCTGACGGGCCGGCCCCAGGTGTTGAGGGTAGGAAACAACATCTCCACCCCGCTGATCCTCAACACTGGGCCCCACAAGGGTGTGTTCTCAGCCCTCTCCTGTACTCCCTGTTTACCCATGACTGCGTGCCCATGCACGCCTCCAACTCAATCATCAAGATTGCAGACGACACTACAGTGGTAGGCTTGATTACCAACAACGACGAGACGGCCTACAGGGAGGGGGTGAGGGCCCTCGGAGTGTGGTGTCAGGAAAATAACCTCTCACTCAACGTCAACAAAAATAAGGAGATGACCGTGGACTTCAGGAAACATTAGATGGAGCACCCCCTATCCACATCAACGGAACAGTAGAACAGGAACAGGAGAAGGTGGAAAGTTAAGTTCCTCGGCATACACATCACGGACAAACTGAAATGATCCACCCACACAGACAGCGTGGTGAAGAAGGCGCAACAGCGCCTCTTCAACCTCAGGAGGCTGAAGAAATTTGGCTTGTCACCAAAAACACACAAAATTCTACAGATGCACAATCGAGAGCATCCTGTCGGGCTGCATCACCGCCTGCTACGGCAACTGCTCCGCCCACAACCGTAAGGCTCTACCGAGGGTAGTGAGGTCCGCACAACGCATCACCGGGGGTAAACTACCTGCCCTCCAGGACACCTACACCACCTGATGTCACAGAAAGGCCAAAAAGATCATCAAGGAGAACAGCCACCCGAGCCACTGCCTGTTCACCCCGCTATCATCCAGAAGGCGAGGTCAGTACAGGTGCATCAAAGCTGGGACCGAGAGACTAAAAAACAGCTTCTATCTCAAGGCCATCAGACTGTTAAACAGCCATCACTAACACGGAGTGGCTGCTGTCTACATACTGACTCAATTCTCTAGCCGCTTTAATAATTAAATTGGATGTAATAAATGTATCACTAGCCACTTAACAATGCCACTTATATAATGTTTACATATCCTACATTACTCATCTCATATGTATATACTGTACTATACCATCTACTGCATCTTGCCTATGCCGTTCGGCTATCGCTCATCCATATATGTACATACTCGTATTCATTCCTTTACACTTGTGGGTATAAGGAAAATTTGAGTGTCATGTATGTAAACTCAGCAAAAAAAGAAATGTCCTCTCACTGTCAACTGTGTTTATTTTCAGCAAACCTAACATGTGTAGATATTTGTATGAACATAACAAGGTTTAACAACTGAGACATAAACTGACAAGTTCCACAGACATGGGACTAACAGAAATTGAATAATGTGTCCCTGAACAAAGGCGGGGTCAAAATCAAAAGTAACAGTCAGTATCTGGTGTGCATTTTGAATTTGGCGCCTTACATTTCACTGGGTAGTGTCGAGAACGGGGCGCTAGTGCCCCAGCGCCCCAGCGCTCCTTAATTATCCCCAAGAGGTTAAATCCTTTACAATGAAGATCTGTGAAGATATTTGGATTTTTACTAATGATATTTTTTTGCTGAGTTTAGTAGCCTAAACCTATCCATGTTACATTGAGCTGGGTGAATGGAATATGAATAGCAGTCATCTAATATGCTGTAATAGAAATAAGGCCAAGCTTCTAAATGTTTTAAAATAAATCAGCCTCCCTCATCTTAAACAGCACCAAACGCCACTGGTCTAGTGGGACATAAGAGCTCAGCTGATGTCATTCAAAAACACATTAACATTTCACCACAATCTCTCTTTTCACAGCATTTAACCCCACCACTCGCAGTTTGACATTTACAAATGTTATCATACAATTGTCCCAGACAGGCACAGATATGCAAGCTATCAAATGTTGGTTCTCAGGCCTTTGCGGCAACGTTATTTGTAAAAAAAAAAAAAAAAAAAAAAAAAAAAAAATTGAGGAAGAAAATATCCTTTAGGGAACATCACGGGAATGTTCTGTGTTAGCTGGGATTGTACTACACCTTATTGGGTCATTTGTCTGTCAGTAAGGCCTACATTCAGTGCAATCTGTTGCGAGGGGGAAATCTTCTGCTATGCTAATTGCCAAGCCCCAGTGGTCGTGATCCACATACCGTGTAGCTACAGCAATTCCAGATACCCCAAAACCAGAGGAGCTACTATCATAACATATATTTTACCAGGTTAACTCATTTAATGAGCTAGAATATATATATATTTTTTTAACTAGGCAAGTCAGTTAAGAACAAAATCTTATTTACAATGACGGTCTACCCTGGCCAAACCCGGACAACACTGGGCCAATTGTGAGCCGCCCTATGGGACAATCACGGCCTGGAATCGAACCAGGGACTGTAGTGATGCCTATTGCACTGAGATGCAGTGCATTAGACCGCTGCACCACTCAAGAGCCCCTAAGATCTCACTGAAGCATTTTGGTATGACAAGCTACTCTTCTTCAAGGGCACAGCTTGGGCCGTACAGAGCCATAAGTACACCACCACTACTTCATCGCTCCCCAAAGTAGTTCTCCACACAGCCCAGACAGGCAGCTCTAAAAACAGCCTGCTTCTTCCTCCTGGCCTTCCCTGCCCACCACAGAGCTAGCATAGCGCGCTAGCAAGCCGCTGTCTCCTCGGAGATGAGCGCATATGCTAAGGAAACCAAATAGCCTACAGCGATGTACTGTACTGTTCTCTCCTCAAACTCTCCCTAGAAGGAGCCTCGGGGGCCTGGGGGAATGTGGGGACTTGTCCCCACTCAGAAGATTCCTTGACAGGGAAGGGAAAGTCACACGGTTAGGGATTCCCTGTGGAAAGATGCTAAAAACAGGCACATTAACACATAACAAAAATGATCTAACTGTAAGTGCCAAGCAGCACACACAACTAGGGCTTTACTAGCTACTATGTTCTTTGTTATAACAATGCAATGGTACCTATTAAAATAATGAGATGTGATATGATGCATCTCCCATTGGAACTCTCCCAGCCTACACATAAGCATCAGTTACCAATCAGTTACCAATGTTTGTTTGATTATGATATGCGTTAATGTTGGAATGGGATGACTTCCTGGTTATCTTCAACCCATAACGGGCCTCCTCACCCAACCTTTTATCCTCTATAATCCAACTGCTAAGTCGGTGCACTTAGAGAGATTGCGTCCTAAACGGCACCCTATTCCATACACAGTGGACCCTGTTGAAAAGTAGTGCACAAAATACGAAAGAGAGTTCCATTTGGGACACATTTCAAGCCTGTAGTGTATTTATATTTATTAAGGATCCCCATTAGTTCGTGCCAAGGCAGCAGCTACTCTTCTTGGGGTCTAAACAAGACTAAGGAAATTACATCACACTTCCTTAAAAAAATATATTAGCACATCATACAACACATTATTATGCCACTACTCTAACAATACAACACATTATTAGTCCACTACATATCTACAATCAGTGGTGTAAAGTCCTTCTTTAAATACTTTAAAGTACTAATGAAGTAGTTTTTTGGGGGTATCTGTACTTTACTTTTACTCCACTACATTCCTAAAGATATTCATGTACTTTTTACTCCATACATTTTTCCCTGACATCCAAAAGTACATTTTTAATACTCAGCAGGACAGGACAAGTATCCAATTCACACACTTATCAAGACAACATCCCTGGTCATCCCTACTGCACTTGATCTGGCAGAATCACTAAACACAAATGCTTTGTTTGTAAATTATGTCTGTATTGGAGTGTGCCCCTTGCTGTCTGTAAAGAAAATAGAAAATCATGTCTTCTGGTTTGCTAATAAGGAATTGGAAAGAATTTACACTTTTACCTTTGATACTTAAGTATATTTTAGCAATTACATTTACTTTTAATACACTGTACAGTGCATTCGGAAAGTATTCAGACCCCTTAATTATGTTGCAGCTTCAGCAACACGGACAGCGCGATAAACACTGTTGATTTTCTGTGGTGGTCGCTGCAGCAGGAAAGAGAGAGGGAGAGACAACGGGTGCTAGTCATACAGTCAATCGCTGTAAAAAAATTAAAAAAATAACAGTGCAGTCTGAGCCCGGCCTGGCACAAACAAATCAATTGCGGTCGGACTCCCTCCCTTTGTGTGTCAAACAGTGAGCTTAAAGCATCAGACAAGCTCAGTGCATATGGTTGATTTGATTAAAACACATTAGATGTGTCTATATATGGAAAAATACAGGTTTTCAAATTTCAAATGGAACCGACGACTCTTGGTCGACCAATAATTTTTTGGGTCGGGGACAGCCTTAATTTAGTATAGCTCTATCTAAAAATAATGGTTTTTTTAATGCTTCACTATTTTTATGAAATTCACTGAGGATGGTCCTCCCCTTCCTCCTCTGAGGAGCCTCCACTGATGTAAACATGGGAGAGAGTGTTAGAGTGAGCGAGAGAGAGGGGGGGCAGATGGAGCATGAGACAGACAGGACCCACAGGCTTCAGTGAGTCACTCCGACTGTGTGACCTTCTGCTGCAGGGCTCCTGGGCTCAGCAGGAAAGACAAACCAGGTCACACACAAACACCACTGTGGGGAGAGGGGCAATCAGATGGAGAGCAAGGGGGTCTACCTAAAACACAGCCAAATAACAAATTGAGGTGTGTGTAAGAGAGAGAGTGAATATCAAGTGTCTCGAGCAATGAGCCATATGCATGGAACTGTGGCACACTTACAAACCTAACTCAGTCACGAGTGTCAAACCCAATAAAGACTTGTAGGCGAGAGGGGGAAATGTAACAACTAAAACAGTGTGGGGTGGGTAAGAAAGAAACACACTGACTAGGGCTTGGAGAGGGGATAATAATAATATTGTATTAGTATTTATTATAAATTCCCATTAGTTCCTGACAAGGCAGCAGCTTATCTTCATGGGGTGCAGCAAAATGAAGCCAGTTACACAATTAAAAAAATATTACAATGCATTCGCAACACACTAAGTGTGTGCCCTCAGGCCCCTACTCTACTACCACATATCTACAACACAAAATCCATGTTAACGTGTGTTTGTGTTGCGTCACAGTCACCACTGTTCCATAAGGTATATTTTTATCTGTTTTTATTTTTTTTTACTGCCTGCGTGAGTTACTTGATGTGGAATAAAGTTCCATAGAGTTCCACAGTTCAATATTCTAACCACATGTACTGAAACGCAAAAGGACGGCTCTTATATGTAGAGGGAAGGAGGGTAATACCAAACGACTCAGCCCGTAGCATGTACAGTGCACAGGAGGTTGGTGGCACCTTAATTTGTCGAGGACGGGCTCGTGGTAATTGCTGGAGTGGAATAGGTGGAATGGTATCACATACATCAAACATAGTTTCCATGTGTTTGATGCCATTCCATTCAATCTGTTTCAGCCATTATTATGAGCCATCCTCCCCTCAGCAGCCACCACTGGTACAGAGTAAGTTACAATGATTTTACTAACTCTCTGGTCAAAAGTAGTGCACTATGTAGGGAATAGGGTGCAATTTGTTACACAACCCAGAAGACTCAATGCTATTGCGGCTGTTTGCAGCTCTTGGCTAACAGTGATGTGTAATTTACATAGCTGGGAGATTAGTGAAGGGGTTTGGAAAGTAGGTCCGGCATGTTTGAGGAGGAGCAGCTCGGTGATATGGAATGTGAGCTCTTAATACCTAGACAAACCACGACCACCACCAGGCCTAGCTGGAGCTCATCACTGGGGTCTGGAGTTTTTCCTAGTCCAGGTCACGTCGGGAAAAACTCAGAGCCCTCAAAAAACAGACATTGAGATACAGTACCAGTCAAAGGTTTGAACACACCTACTCATTCCAGGGTTTTCCTTTATTTTTACTATGGGGGGGGTTTAAACACATCCAAATAATATTAGAGGACAACGTGTATTAGCCTCACAGGGCCTCAGGATGCCAAGGCAGTAGATTACTACTGTATTTTTAGGAGTCTAACTGTAATGCTTTATAATGCGCTTGCCCATAATTAAACTCACTCTCTCATGTCCACACACTGCAGCTATGCCAGTTAGGCCCTGAAAACACAGGGGTGCCTCACTCTACCACCCGTGTCCTAAGAAAGAACGTCCCAACCTAATAACAGAATGCAATTTTGCTTTGTGCAACGTTGCTAGGTGTGAAAGGCATCATGCAAGTCTTTTAAAACACTTGAACATGAAAGCTCTAGAGACGTGTGTAGCAGTGGTGTTTTGATTTCTCTCAGTCTCAACACAACATTACATCATGTGGAACAACACCAGGAGAAACATGCATCCAGAAGCACTTGAGGGGGAAACATGGAATATCAAGTGGTAGTGACTTCTCTGACCCACTCTTCCTCTTGAGCGGCCATCATCAAATCTTGCTGACCTTAGATCATGGGGGGCATCCTCCAACGAGGGGCGAGCTACCCTGGACAAAGAAAATGAGCAGCTCGGCTCGAGCCTTCTTTAAATGGGGGCACACAGCACACAAAAACACTCCTGGGTCACATGACCTAGGCCCTGGATGAATGGGGTTTTTGGTTGGTCTGTGGGAGTCATGGGAACAGGGGACTAGTTCCATGGGAGGAGGACACAGGGAGGTGGTGGTATGTGGAAGCGGGAGAGGCGTAGGAATAAGAGGGACCAACAGCAGAAGAAACTCAATTCAGAAGGAGAAACCCCTCCCCCTAATCTCTATTTCTCTCTCCATCTATCTTTCAATCTCCCTCTGGCTCGGTCGTGCAGCGCGTCACTGTAAGTGGGTGGCTTTTCTAAGAGGGGGCGAATAAAAACTAAAAAAACAAAAATGTATTCAAATAAAAACATTCTATTAATAAACCCTTAATGGCACAGCTCAGTTTGTGAAACAGTGGTTTGATTCGGGGAAAAAACAATGCATTAAATACTCTGTCTGGCAGCACCATTTTGGTCTATTGTGCAATCGGTGCATGTAATTCTGTAGGGCAAATCAATACTACCCTCTCTCTGCAGTGGTGCCTCAGCCTCTGCTTTCACTTTATCTGGCACACACAGCTCAGTGCTAGCATAAAGTATGTCGGGGCTAGTCCATAGGACTGAATGTCCGGGTAGAACCCACTGTAGAAACCCAACAATAGGCGGCTATATCTAGTTTTCTGTATTCTGTGGCTTCCTGTATGCCTAGTAGACTACATTACCCATGAATAATGAATCTGTTAATTCATACCACCCATTCTCTCAGTATAGTGATATTGATGCCCTAGAGCTTGTAGCATCAAGGTCAGATATCTCCTGTACTGACTAGGGCCTTGTTCAAATATTTACAAACAAGAAATAACACCCCTTTCCTTCCTTCCTCCCATACGTGTAAGTAATGCATAATAACTGATAAGTCATTAAGTGTCAGTAAGCCTTATCTTAGTCAGAACGTATCGTAGGGCTGGAGCCCATCTCCTGTTTCTTTAGCGTGAGGCAGCTTGATCTACAAGTACACCACCTGGACAGGACGCTAGTAATAACTGTACAATCACACAAATAGTTAGGTATAAGCAATAGTTCTATCACATAGCTTTCACCAATCCAGCCATGTCAGATCTGGGATTTGTTCAAGAAAGGGAAAGGAGGATACATTGTTATAGCATTCGAACAGGGCCTGAATCTGAATAGGATGTTACAATGTGCTAGATGCAACTTCCCCAAATGGCTAAAATTACCCGTCAGAAGAAAACCACTGTGTACTGACGCTCGTAGTCTATCTTTAATTATTCCACTGTGTTGCACATGACTGATGCAGCCCTAAAGGGCACATGACTGATGCAGCCCTAAAGGACACATGACTGATGTAACCCTAACCAGAAGTGTAAATGGGCACTCAAACTCTTTACAAAACTGAGAGTGAGCTTTTGGCAGGCCTTGAGGATTTAAAAAGAAACTGTTGAATGTAACGTTTAAAGGGTTGTTTGTGGGATGTAGCCTAGCCTATGAACAGCAAGCGGAAGAGCATATATGGGCCAGCTTCTATAACAACACCTGAATGTGCCTCTAGCCTTGTATGAACAAAGTCAGTGAGTCTGGCACCCTATTCCCTACAAAGTGTACTACTTTTGACCAGAGCCCAAAGCCTGAGTCCTGTGTTTTTATTATGTTGTAGGAACCAGTAGAGAGAGCAGCACAGAGAGAGAGAGAGAGAGAGAGAGAGAGAGAGAGAGAGAGAGGCACAGAGAGAGAGAGAGAGAGAGAGAGGCACAGAGAGAGAGAGCGGCACAGAGAGAGAGAGAGAGAGCGGCACAGAGAGAGAGTGGTAAGGAGCAAGCGCTGCTTGCATATTATGTGTGCCAAACAAGTGCTGTTAGATTACAATATAATTTTTCTGACCGTTTGGAACAAATGTAAACACTAAATAAATTCTAAGCCTTTATTACAGCAAAGACTAAAAACAGTCGTTATTGTTATTATCATTTCAGACAATTTGTAAGTGTATAAATAATACCAGAGAGACTGGAATCAGTAGACTATTAAACAAACAAATAGGCAACAGAAGCAGGATCGGTCTTATTTCTGTAGATATACACTACATATACACAAAAGTATGTGGACACCACTTCAAATTCTTTTGATTCGGCTATTTTAGCCACACCCGTTGCTGACCGGTGTATAAAATCGACCACACAGCCATGCAATCTCCACAGACAAACATTTGCAGTAGGAGGGCCTTACAGAAGAGTTCAGTGACTTTCAACGTGGCACTGTCATAGGATGCCACCTTTCCAACAAGTCAGTTCGTCAAATTTCTGCCCTGCTAGAGCTGCCCAGGTCAACTGTAAGTGCTGTCATTGTGAAGTGGAAACGTCTAGGAGCAACAACGGCTCAGCCACGAAGTGGAAGACCACACAAGCTCACATAAATACTACCGCCGAGTGCTGAAAAAAATAGTCTGTCCTCAGATGCAACACTCACTATCGAGTTCCAAACTGCCTCTGGAAGCAATGTCAGCACAAGAACTGTTCATCGGGAGCTTCATGAAATGGGTTTCCATGGCCGAGCAGCCGCAAGCCTAAGATCACCTTGCACAATGCCAAGCGTCAGCTGGAGTGGTGTAAAGCTTGCCGCCATTGCCACGCGTTCTCTGGAGTGATGACTCACCATATGTACATATTCTCATTCACCCCTTTAGATTTGTGTGTATTAGGTAGTTGTTGGGAAATTGTTAGATTACTTGTTGTATAATACTGTACTGTCGGAACTTGAAGCACAAGCATTTCGCTACACTTGCATTAACATCTGCTAACCATGTGTATGTGACCAATAAAATTTGATATGTGTTTGGCTGATACCAGGAGAACGTTACCTGCCACAATGCACAGTGCCAACTCTAAAGGAGGAATAATGGTCTGGGGTTGTTTTCATGGTTCCAGTGAAGGTAAATCTTAATGCTACAGCATACAAATTACATTCTATATGATTTTATGCTTCCAACTTCGTGGCAACAGCTTGAAGAAGGCCCTTTCCTGTTTCATCATAACAATGCAAAAGGTGGGGTCCATAAAGGAATGGTTTGTCGAGATCAGTGAGGAATACTTGACTGGCCTGCTCAGAGCCCTGACCTCAACCCCATCGAACACCTTTGCGATGAATTGTAACGCTGACTGCGAGCCAAGCCTAATCGCCAAACATCAGTGCCTGACCTCACTAATGCTCTTGTGACTGAATGGAAGCAAGTCCCCGCAGAGTGGAGGCTGTTATAGTTGCAAAGGGGGGACCAACTCCATATTAATGCCCATGACTTTGGAATGAGATGTTCGACCAGCAATTGTCCAAATACTTTTGGCAATGTAGTGTATATGGATTATTTATAAAGCCGGGCACATTTAAGAGTTAGGCTATTGATTATAGACCTAATTAAGTTGGGGTTTCCCCACTACTCACTTTTCTTAGACAATAAGACAAGGGCTGTTTTCTTGTTTCCTAATTCCACTGCTGCATCTGCCGCATTGTCCTCAACACCAATATGCTGGTTAACTTTACTATTATGCACATAGCAGCATGGTCTAGGAAAAGGTGCCAATTCAACAGCGCACTGATGTTTCAGAACCGCGGACAGCGAACGCTATGAAACGTGGGAGAAAGCGCATGTTATAGAATAATATACTTTTTATTAGTGTTGCACCATTGTCCTTAACCATATACAGTTGAAGTCGGAAGTTTACATACACTTAGGTTGGAGTCATTAAAACTCGTTTTTCAACCACTCCACAAATTTCTTGTTAACAAACTATAGTTTTTCCAAGTCGGTTAGGACATCTACTTTGTGCATAACACAAGTAATTATTCCAACAGTTGTTTACAGACAGATTATTTCAATGTATCACATTTCCAGTGGGTCAGACGTTTACATACACTAAGTTGACTGTGCCCTTAAACAGCTTGGAAAATTCCAGAAAATGATGTAATGGCTTTAGAAGCTTCTGATAGGCTAATTTACATCATTTGAGTCAATTGGATGTCTACCTGTGGATGTATTTCAAGGCCTACCGTCAAACTCAGTGCCTCTTTGGTTGACATTGTGGGAAAATCAAAAGAAATCAGCCAAGACCTCAGAAAAAAAATTGTAGACCTCCACAAGTCTGGTTCATCCTTGGCAGCAATTTCCAAACGCCTGAAGGTACCACGTTCATTTGTAAAAACCATAGTACGCAATTATAAACACCATGCAGCCGTCATACCGCTCAGGAAGTAGACGCGTTTTGTCTCCTGGAGATGAACGTACTTTTGTGTGAAATCAATCCCAGAACAACAGCAAAGGACCTTGTGAAGATGCTGGAGGAAATAGGTACAAGAGTGTTTATATCCACAGTGAAACGAGTCCTATATCAACATAACTTGAAAGGCCGCTCAGCAAGGAAGAAGCCACTGCTCCAAAAACCACATTAAAAAGCCAGACTACGGTTTGCACATGGGGACAAAGATCTTACTTTTTGGAGAAATGTCCTCTGGTCTGATGAAACAAAAATAGAACTGTTTGGCAATAATGACCATCGTTATGTTTGGAGGAAAAAGGGGGAGGCTTGCAGGCCAAAGAACACCATCCCAACCATGAAGCACAGGGGTGGCAGCATCATGTTGTGGGGGAGCTTTGCTGCACAGGGACTGGTGCATTTCACAAAATAGATGGCATCATGAGGCAGGAAAATTATGTGGATATATTGAAGCAACATCTCAAGACATCAGTCAGGAAGTTAAAGCTTGGTCGCAAATGGGTCTTCCAAATGGACAATCACCCCAATCATACTTCCAAAGTTGTGGCAAAATGGCTTAAGGACAACAAAGTCAAGGTATTGGAGTGGCCATCACAAAGCCCTGACCTCAATCCAAACCTGACTCAGTTACAACAGCTCTGTCAGGAGGAATGGGCCAAAATTCACCCAACTTATTGTGGGAAGCTTGTGGAAGGCTACCCAAAACGTTTGACCCAAGTTAAACAATTTAAAGGCAATGCTACCAAATACTAATTGAGTGTATGTAAACTTCTGATCCACTGGGAATGTGATGAAATAAATAAAAGCTGAAATAAATAATTCTCTCTACTATTATTCTGACATTATACATTCTTGAAATAAAGTGGTGATCCTAACTGACCTAAGACAGGGAATTTATACTAGGATTAAATGTCAGGAATTGTGGAATGTATTTGGCTAAGGTGTATGTAAACTTCCGACTTCAACTGTACAATTTCAGTAGCACTTGTCTTAGTGATGGACTGTGCCATCCCCACGGCCTCCACAATGGATTAGTCCACTTAGACAGGCACGAATCAGACAGGTGTCTTGTAAACCATGACTTATAATTTTTTTTTGCTACTGCTCGACTAAAGAAATCTCGGTTGATCAACAGCCCATCAACCAAACAACCGACTACTCAACTAAAATGGGGTCAGCCCTATAAGCTAGCTAGCAAATGAGGTTACATGTCCGAACAAAGAGTAAACAAATTGTTAACGACACGCGAGTAGTTTTAAACAGTCCATGATATGGTTTATGAATGTAAAATGTGGTCCCGGCGAGTTGCTATTATAGGAAGATAAAAATGTTGCGCCTGTAAGAGGGGTCAGTTTTTTTTTTACCTGGTTGGGTTATTTATATTTAACTAGGAAAGTCCGTTAAGAACAAATTCTTATTTTACAATGACGGCTTACCCCGGCCAAACCGTCCCCTCGGGAGCTATAAGCAAGACGTTTTTGCTGTAGTAATGCTGCACTCGTTTTTTTCTCTAGGGCACTCGGAAACAACGATGCACCGCGCAGCACAGCCTTATCATTACAACAATTATAATCTGGGAGTCCATCCATGTAATGACTAAAGGTCATATCATAGTTCAGCAGCAGTAATCCCTCTCCAACTTTAATGGTGTTTCATGTGTATCAAAACCCAAATAACACAGACACCAGGGTCTAATGATGAGATTTGTGTGCGCACTTGAAGTTTTAGCCCTCTTTTTAGGGACTCTCTCACTGCCAGTCAGTCAGCTAGTCAGTCAGTCATTTAGTCAGTCAAGTAGTCAGTCTGTCACCCTAGACTGAGACCAGAAAGAGCCTTGTCAGTCTGTCACTCAGGCGGTGCTGAACCATGTCACCCTAGACTGAGACCAGAAAGAGCCTGACCGGGGAACATTTGGGATTGATTTGCTGCTATTTTTACATGTCCTAATTTAAATACTTCAGAAATACAGTCAGAGACTGTCAGCCTCAACACCAGTGGGAGCCCTGGAAGTGTTTATTAATCTCAAAAGTAAGTCAAAAAACACTGCTCAAGTAAAGAATCTCTTTGCTATAGCACTGTTTATTACACAGCCTTGAGAAAAATGTATTAGTGCTCAGGAGTTGTCATGACAAGGCAATGGAGAAAGTAACATTCATCCTCGCCACACAAACACACACCCTAAAAAGCTCATAAGACGCCTCCGTTCACGGTGTACCTTGGTATGCAGGAGGATTCACACAGCAGCAGTTTCTCTCCAGGAGACACAAGATCTACTATACATCTTCACTTGAGCAAAACGCCTCCTCTCATTGGCCCATAACTCTAAATGGAGCATGGAACATGCACTCTTAACAATAACCTTTGGATGCGTGCCAAATGGCACCCTATTCCCTTTACAGTGGACTACTTTTGGCCAGGGGGCCTATGGGTCCTCCTGCCTTGAGGGCCCTGGTCAAAAGTAGTGCACTATAAAGGGAATAGGGTGCCATTTGGGATGCATATATTGTCTTTCTTAGAATAAAGCTGAGGCAGGCTACTACAATTATAGTTAGTTGTGATGACTATGATCACAGGCAATAATACGTGCTCTACAGTGGCAGTAACATTACACACATGACTGTGCATTACTGAACTGCCTCCCTTAACCTCCTCCTCTTTCACAGAGGACACACACTGGGTGTGGAATGACAGCGCAGATCTCGCACTCTCTCAGTGACTAGCACTGGATACCAGGCAGAGAGCCACTCTGTGACCAGCAGTGGATATCATAGAGAGGGGAACAAAGAAGATACTGTGATTTTCCCTCACATGGACGCGCAAAGTGGTAGTGGAAACACACACAAACCAATAGGAACACACACCGATACCCTCTCGTCCTGCCAGCTGTCCTCCTACAACTCCCTGGCCCCCCAGCTGTGGCTCACCACCCACCTCCAGCGAGGCCTGGATTTAACCAAAGCACAGTTCCCCTTCTGAGTCCCACAGAGCTCCCCCTGTACCCCCATCCCTGCTGCCAGGAGTACCAGGACCACTGTGTTATTCATCACCCCCTACAGATCACGCTCACTGAACAGCTAGTACCATCAACACCCCTCCACCCATCCATCTCTGCCCATAGCTCAATCTGTGTGGGGCCTAGCTAGGTCAGGGAAATTATAATGTATACTGCTGAGGATGCTGACACTTACTGCATACTTGCATTATGCGTGCTTTACCCTCCCCCCATATCTATACGCATGCCTTTACAAAGCCCATGCCTTCAGGATATTCCCCATTGTCATGCACAAACCTTCTCTCAGACATATCCTAGTCCATTCCCCTCATATCGACCTAAATCACAGCCTTCCCAATGCCCACCTCCCCCTCCGACCAGACTGCTGTGTGGGTTGGCCCTCGGCACTAGGTCTATGTCCCAAATGGCACCCTATTCCCTATCTAGTGCACTACTTTTGACCAGAGACCTATGGGCCCGGGTTAAAAGTATTGCACTAGATAGGGAACAGAGGTCCATTTGAGACACAATATAGGCCTTTCATCCTTCTGCATCAGCCAGACTAAACCATTCATTGGGGTTTGCAGAGGGCTGTTATTCATTCCTCTAGTAAAGCTTACACTACACTGCTCAGGGGACTCACACCCTCCACTTGTGGTACAGCAGTTTCATGCGATTGAACTCGGGTCTATTTTGGGA
Organism: Brachymystax lenok tsinlingensis; assembly: GCA_030435695.1. NCBI lineage: Eukaryota > Metazoa > Chordata > Actinopteri > Salmoniformes > Salmonidae > Brachymystax > Brachymystax lenok. The sequence goes on from CM059799.1 coordinate 15,815,495, forward strand.
AATGAACATAAAGAGAATCTAAAGACGCCATCATTTTAGCTTTTTTGGGCTAATTATATGTAACCCATACTAATGTGTGTGGCAAGGACAGAGAGCGAGAGCGAGAGAGAGAAACAGACAGATCGAGAGAGCAAGAGCATAAACATAAAAACATAAATGCGAGGCCACTGCTGTGCTTCAAACAGAGCTCTCATTGCAACAGGTATGTCATTATGATGTCATCAAATAGCATCCATTTGTCATGATGCTGTGAAGGCAGAAGGAACAACAGATCCGTGTTTCACATGGTAGGCTGTTTAACTCAAGACGCCAGACTTTGGGCAGACTTATGAATATACTGAGTAACAGATTACCACAGAACACTATATAGAGGTTGTTAGGTATGTTTGTACAGGAAATGGATCAGATCACATGATGCAGCAACAGCAAGTGGTGGCTCACCTTCCACTATTCTTGGCCATTCACCCTCCTTCCCACCAGTTAAGGACCCCGCTGTCTTGTTTTTCTACTGCAGCTCCTTCCTCCCTTCACCTTATAAAGTTCACTGTGTTTCAATCTATTTACACAGTCTGTCGGTCTGGATTCATAAATGCATACAGACCAGTTAGACAGATCGCAGTTCTACCCCCCCAGACAAATAGACCACCAGATCAGAAACACACAGGCCTCCAGCCCAGCCAGCCAGCCAACCAGTCCTAGACTATTAGAGCGGTCAGTGCTGCTGCTGGCATCAAAAGCACTGTCACTCTTTGTTTGTAGACACTCGCTCTGGGGAGGGCAGAATCTGAGAATCCGTGACAAAGTTCCACAGCAGGTGGCCTGCAGATGTGGTGGGGGCTTGGCTGGCCAACGATGGTGACAGTCAGTGACAGAGACAACTCCAGTTCAGCGAAATAAGAAAAGAAAATACCTTGAGGTGCTCTCCAGTCCAGCTGCACTGTTGGCCCAAGCACCGGCTGTCTCCCAAATGGCACCCAATTCCCTACTTGGCGCACTACTTTTGACCACAGAGCTATGGGCCCCGGTCAAACGTTGTGCACTACATAGGGAACAGAATGCCATTTGAGACGCATCCCAAAGACTGTCCGCTCTGCTTGAGTAGTAACTATGGAAGATGATAAATCCATGATAAATGCCACTTACCTCCCACCACCCATCTACATGCTGCAGTCGGTCCCACCAGGCGGGCACAACTGTGTGTGTGTGTGTAAGGGGTTAGCCAACTTCCACAGATGTTGCTGTAATTGAATAGAGAGGAAGGGATGTAACAGATGGGGGGGTGAATATTCCTGTGCGCCAAATCACCCTGGCAACAAGAGATACAAAATCTAACCGAAGCCGTTGTTATGGCTTCGTTCTAACCCGGTATGGACAGCAGATGCTCTGTGAGCAGATTCAGAATCACCACACCGATAGACACACAGACAGGGGTCAGTAACTGGGAGCCATAAACCAAAGACACAGAAAGACAGAGAGACAATGTCTTCTCATGATTTGTTGATTTCAAAAACTCTTTTGACTCAATTTGGCATGAGTGTGTGCTATACAAATTGATGGAAAGCAGTGTTGGGGGAAAAACATTACATTATAAAATCTATGTACACAAAAACAAGTGTGTAGTTTAAATTGGCAAAAATACTTTCCACAAGGCTGTGGGGCGAGACAGGGATGCAGCTTAAGCCCAATTCTCTTCAACATATATATCAACAAATTGTCAAGGGCACTAGAACAGTCTGCGGCACCCTGCCTCACCCTACTAGAACCTGAAGTCAAATGTCGACTGTTTGCTGATGACCTGATGCTTCTGTCCCCAGCCAAGGAATGCCTACAGCAGCACCTAGATCTTCTGCACATATTCTGTCAGACCTTGGCCCTGACAGTAATTTCCAGTAAAAAAAATAATGGTGTTTTAAAAACAAATTCCATCTAGACACCGTTGTCCTAGAGCACACAAAAAACAATACATACCTCGACCTAAACATCAGCGCCACAGGTAACTTCCACAGAGCTATGAACGATCTGAGAGACAAGGCAAAAAAGGCCTTCTGCGCCATCAAAAGGAACATAAAATTCAATCAGTTATTGAACCCATTGCCCTTTATGGCTGTGAGTTCTGGGGTCTACTAACCATGCAAGAATTTACAAAGAAAATGGGACAAACACAAGTGAGACTCTGCATGCAATATTATGCAAAAATATCCTCAGTGTATCACGTACAAAAACAAATAATGCAAGCAGAACAGAATTAAGCAGATACCCACTAATTAGCAAAATCCAGAAAATATATGTTAAATTCTTCAACCACAAAAGGAATCGATTCCCAAACCTTATATATCGAAGACATCACCTACAGAGAGATGAACCTGGAGAAGAGTCCCCTAAGCAAGCTGGTCCTGGGGCTCTGTTCACAAACACAAACAGACCCAACTGAATCATGAGAGAACAAAAAGATAACTACTCTTCACATTGGAAAGAATTAACCAAAAAACAGAGCAAACTAGAATTCTATTTGGCCATAAACAGAGAATACACAGTGGCAGAATACCTAACCACTCTGACTGACCCAAAATTAAGGAAAGCTTTGACTATGTACAGACTCAGTAAGCATAGCCTTGCTATTGAGAAAGGCCGCTGTAGGCAGACCTGGCTCTCAAGAGAAGACAGGCTATGTGCACATTGCCCACAAAATGAGGTGGAAACTGAGCTGCACTTCATAACCTCCTGCCAAATATATGACCATATTAGAGACACATATTTCCCTCAGATTACACAGACACAAAGAATTTAAAAACAATAGCACTTAACTATTCGCAAATTGTTAAAACCCTGTATATAGCCATAATGTGACATATGGAATGTCTCTATTCCTTTGGAACTTTTGTGAGTGTAATGTTTACTGTTCATTTTATATTGTTAACTTTTGCTTATTATCTCTTTCACCTGCTTTGGCAATGCAAACATAGGTTTCCCATGCCAATAAGGCCCTTTGAATTGAATTGAGAGACAGAGGACAGGCAGACACACTCCTCATTATTAAATGACAAAGATAAATATTACAGAGGCATCCATCCATCTCTGCCCTCTGAGCTTGTCAACAGATGGCACAACAGTACAAAGCTTCCCCTGAGGTCCACGTGTCATGCTGTGAGAGGTTCCCCCCAGACTTGCCCCCATTTCTCAAAGACAGATAGCGAGGTTACAGTATTTCATAGTTAGAGCAACTCGGTCTCATCCGTCATTTTGTAAAGTCTACCATTTTACAGACAAACTCAGGAGTCTGTAGGACCGAGTGAGCTTCTGTTCACTGGCCAGGCAATACCCATACACAGGGACAAGGGTGACGTTGCCCATAGATACTGGTCTTTAGGATTCCGTCAGTTTAGGATTCCCCCCACTAATGGTTAAGGTTAGGATTCGGGCAGGGGAAGCTGATCCTAGATTTGTAGCAAGGGGACACTTCACCCCAGATCTTTCACTGGCCAGCTGCTTCCTTCATGTTGCTCACAGGTGTGTAGAAGGTAGTTGTTGTGAATTTGTTAGATTACTTGTTAGATATTACTGCATTGCCGGAACTAGAAGCACAAGCATTTCATCTTACTCGCATTAACATCTGCTAACCATGTGTATGTGACCAATAAAATGTGATTTGATACAAAGTGTGAGGGTTACTATTAGTGAGTCTTTACTGGCAGCTGGGCCAAATTGGCAAACGGATTGCCTCTAGGTTGAAACCAGCAGCCAAACTGCATGCTGGTATCTTCGAGTCAGTCATGTTGTTATATACAGTGCCTTCAGAAAGTATTCACACCTAGGGCTTGTCAGCAAATAACTACCGGTCTCACGGTAATTTACCATTAATTAACATAAACATGTTTACCATCCCACAGAAAGAGACAATTGCATTGCTGCTCTGCTAGTATGCGAAGCAATTTAGGGGATATCTAATCAATGGAAGATGGAATTAAAATGACAGAATTAAAAGTGAAATGAGAAAGAAAAGCTAAATGACCATAAGCCAAAAGGTAGGCTGCTTTTTAGGCTATGATCTGAATGGTGTTGTTATGTGTAGCTAACTGTAGGACGGTAAGAAGCACAGTAACGTTATGGCTAGCCTCAATTAGCCTAGTTTCTCCCTCTCTCCCCGTGCCTGCTCCGGTGCTCCTGTGCATAGGCGGTGTGAGAGTTTCAAATTTGGGGAATCTAATTTTCACCATAAAAATGCACCTTTAAAATAAAGCATTCCATGCATCCTCGCATTTGCAGACTTATGTAAGATAGCCTATTATTCCTAACGTGATGATTACATTGGATAGTCATAATTTAGGCTAATGATATAATTCAATCAATGTTCCAAAAAGACTGTTCAATGCAGCGCAGTGGCATACAGTAGGCATAGGCTGTAGGCTCTTTCAAATACATTTCATCTACTTTCTTTGCACAGGAAAAAGTTGACCTTTTATAAACACATTTCATGCAATTCCCCTACACTTTATATGACTGTAGACTTTAGCAGAATCCTTTTTAATACGACAAAAATAACAGGGTAGCCTGCTCTGCTGACACTGACAAACAGATCAATAAAAACGAAATAGTCTGATCCATATAATAGACCTCTAAAAAAGATATACAAATACAATATGACATCCGTCTAACCTGGAGTAGGAACTTACTGTCCAAAAACAAACAGGTGGCACTGACCCAATGATAGACAGTGAGTACGCGCACTAAGGGCCAATAAGGCTATACTGTTATTCCGCAATTGTATTTTTAAATATTGTGATATGCCTGGCTGGGTCTCTCTGCTTTTCACTGACAGTCGCAACTTAACAATCATCTATTTTGTGTTTGCTGCGCACGCGCTGCTCAAATTGCAGGCCCTTTCGGCTGTATGCAATGCGATTTAAAACAATCCACAGCTTTCTTCTTTAAAAAAAAGCTAATTATCCTCTGTTGACAAATCATGATTTCTGGTCTACTTTGAAGGATTTTATTTATTTCCATTTCCAGGAGTAGGCTAATTAGGCTATAGAATTTTGTCAATTCAATTTACTTTAAGGAAAGCGTAGCTTCCCCAAGCCTCATGGACGCACCACCTATGCTCCAGTCTTACTCACACACCACATGGTCTCCACTCCCTAATAGCCTACAGCTGCTTGCTCTGTGCCTTTCTCTCCCTCTCGGTAATGGCTTCGGTTGAATAAAGTAGAAAAATAATTGTTGCTGCTTCCCCCCAAAAAATTCTGCTGCTTCCCTCACTCGGATCGGACCAATTGTCATTAATGTCCTTTCGGAACAGTTAAAAAAAAAAATGTATTAATGTATATTGGGTTCGTGGCTTTCCTGTGCCCATTTCGGAACGGGAGCTTTAACTCCCGTCACCATTTATCCTCATTATTCAGATTATTCAAATTCAAATCATGAAGTGTTCAGAGAGTAATTAGAGGGACAGTAGAGCACTTAGTACAAGGCCATTAGCAAGGGCAGTTAGTAAATTTGGTAGGCTACCCATCAGCGCCATTCATTTGCGCACTTTTGGATGGGATTAACGTGACCAACGGTCACAGGGAATTTGACTGCGGTCATGACTCGGTCAAGACTCGTGACTGCCGGTGTGGCGGTAATATGGTCACCGCAACAGCCCTATACACCCCTTGACTTTTTCCACATTGTTGTGTTACAGTCTAATTTAAATTGGATAAAAGTTAGATTTTGCGTCATTGGCCTATACACAATACCCCACAATGTCAAAGTGGAATTATGTTTTTAGAACATTTTACAAATGTATAAAAAATGTAAAGCTAAAAAGTCTTGAATAAGTATTCAACCCCTTTGTTATGGCAAGTCTAAATAAGTTCAGGAGTAAAAATTAGCAAGTCACATAAGTTGCATGGACTCACTGTGTGCAATAGTGTTTAATATAATTTTTTTATGAATGCCTAATCTCTGTACCCCACACATACAATTATCTCTAAGGTCTTTCAGTAGAGCAGTGAATTTCAAACATAGGTTCACAAAGACCAGGAAGGACTTCCAATGCCACACAAAGTGCAGCTATTGGTAAATGAAAAAATAAATAAAAAAGCATACATTGAATATTCCTTTGAAGTTATCAATTACACTTTGGATGGTGCCGGAGAGGAAGGAAACCACTTAGGGATTTCACCATGAAGCCAATTGTGACTTTAAAACAGTTAAGAGTTTAATACCTGTGATAGGAGAAAACTGAGGCTGGATCAACAACATTGTAGTTACTCCACAATACTAACCTAAATGACAGTGATTGTACAGAATAAAATATTCCAAAACATGCATCCTGATCCAAGCACAGGCAAAATTCTATAGGAAAACCTGGTTCAGTCTACTTTCCATCAGACACGGATTCACTTTTCAGCAGGTCAATAAGCTAAAACATAAGGCCAAATATACACTGGAGTTGTTTACCAAGACAACATTGATTGTTCCTGAGTGGCCCAGTTACAGTTTTGACTTAAATCTACTTGAAAATCTATGGCAAGACTTTAGGCTGTCTAGCAATCATCAACAACCAACTTGACAGAGCCACACACACACACACTCAAAAGTTTTGGGTCACTTAGAAATTCCCTTGTTTTCTAAAGAAAAGCACATTTTTTGTCCATTAAAATATCAAAATTGATCAAAAATACAGTGTAGACATTTTAACGTTGTAAATGACTATTGTAGTTGGAAACAGCAGATTTTCTATGGAACATCTACATTGGCCCATTATCAGCAAACATCACTCCTGTGTTGGATTAGATTACACAACGTGCCATTGGAACACAGGAGAGATAGTTGCTGATAATGGGCCTCTGTACTCTTACTTTAATGGACAAAAAGAATTGCTTTTTTTTCAAAAAGAAGGACATTTCTAAGTGACCCCAAACCTTTGAACGGTAGTGTATATTTTTTAAGAATAATGTCCAGGTGTGCAAAGCTCTTAGAGACTTACCCAGAAAGTCTCACAGCTATAATCGCTGCTAAAAGGTGATTCTAACATGTATTGACTAAAGGGTGTGAATACTTATGTAAATGAGATATTTCTGAATTTCATTTTTTATATATTTGCCTATGAAGTCTTCACAAAATATTTGTCTCCCCGTTTCTATGGTTGGATTTTCAAGCAAGGTAAAACATGCCTTATAATATTAAGTACAACATTCAGGTTTCAAACGACTAAGTATAATTTCAAAATGCATTCTGCCTCCAGATCACATTGTAAAGTGGTGGGAGACACGCTGTTTTTTCTTCCAGTCAATTTGGCAACAATGCTGTTTATTTGCTTTTCTTTTTGGGCCAAAAGCCAGCAATTGCCAGTTAACGGAAACCCTGTTTGAGACACAGTCCTTGCAGTGTTTTGAGCAGCCTTCTCTAGTTATGACACAGACATGAATGAGCCTGTCGGACTGTGGATAAGGAACGTAATCCATTGTTCATATGGGGATCTGATGCTGCAAACGATAATGTCTTTATTCTCTCTAAACTCCATTGTAAAGACAGAAGGTCCTTTAATCTGGGTTCTGTTAAAAATGGAGAGAATACCACAGATTCTGTGAGCGGCCCAATTGGTACCCTATTCAGACCCCTTGACTATTCAGACCCCCTACCACATTTTGTTACATTACAGCCTTATTCTAAAATTGATTAAATCGTTTTTTTAACCCCTCAATCTACACATAATACCCCATAATGACAAGGCAAAAACAGTTTTTTAGAATTTTTTGCAAATGTATAAAAATAAATAAATATTAAATTTACATAAGTATTCAGACGATTAACTCTGTACTTTGTTGAAGCACCTTTGGCAGAAATTACAGCCTCGAGTCTTCTTGGGTATGACGCTACAAGCTTGGCACACCTGTTTTTGGGGAGTTCCTCCCATTCTTCTCTGCAGATCCTCTCAAGATCTGTCAGGTTGGATGGGGAGCGTCGCTGCACAGCTATACATTTCTCTCCAGAGATGTTCAAACCGGGTTCAAGTCCGAGCTCTGGCTGGGCCACTCAAGGACATTCAGAGGTTTGTCCCAAAGCCAATCCTGCGTTGTCTTGGCTGTGTGCATAGGGTCGTTGTCCTGTTGGAAGGTGAACCTTCGCCCAAGTCTGAGGTCCTGAGCGCTCTGCAGCAGGTTTTCATGAAGGATCTCTGTACTTTGCTCCATCCATCTTTGCCTCAATCCTGACGAGTCTCAGTCCCTGCCGCAGAAAAACATGATGCTGCCACCACCATGCTTCACCGTAGGGATGGTGCCAGGTTTCCTCCAGACATGACGCTTGGCATTCAGGCCAAAGAGTTCAATCTTGGTTTCATCAGACTAGAAGAATCTTTTTTCTCATGATCTGAGAGTCTTCAGGTGCTCCAAGCAGGCTGTCATGTGCCTTTTACTGAGGAGTGGCTTCTGTCTGGCCACTCTACCATAAAGGCCTGATTGGTGGAATGCTGCAGAGATAGTTGTCCTTCTGGAAGATTCTCCCATCTCCACAGAGGAACTCTAGAGCTCTGTCAGAGTGACCATTGGGTTCTTGGTCACCTCCCTGACCAAGGCTTTTCTCCCCCGATTGCTCAATTTGGCCAGGCGGCCAGCTCTAGGAAGAGTCTCGGTGGTTCCAAACTTCTTCCATTTAAGAATGATGGAGGCCACTGTGTTCTGGGAGCCTTCAATGCTGCAGAAATTGTTTGATACCCTTCCCCAGATCTGTGCCTCGAACACGATCCTGTCTCGGAGCTCTACAGACAATTCCTTTGACCTCATGACTTGTTTTTTTCTCTGACATACACATGTCAACTGTGGGACCTTATATAGACAGGTGTGTGCCTTTCCAAATCATCTCCAATCTATTGAGTTTACCACAGGTGGATTCCAATCAAGTTGTAGAAACATCTCAAGGACGATCAATGGAAACAGGATGCACCGGAGCTCAATTTCGAGTCTTATAGCAAAGGGTCAGAATACTTATGTAAATAAGGTATTTGTTTTTTTATTTAAATTTTAAAACCTGTTTTTTCGCTTTGTCATTATGGGGTATTGTGTGTAGATTGCTGAGGAACATTTATAATTTAATCAATTTTAGAATAAGGCTGTAACCTAACAAAATGTTTAGAAAGTCAAGGTCTTAATACTTTCCGAAGGCACTGTACGTAGTGCATTACTTTTGACTAAAGCTCTATGGGTCTTCGTCAAAAGTAATGCACTATATAGTAAATAGGGTCAAAAGTAGTGCACTATATAGTGAATAGGATCAAAAGTAGTGCACTATATAGTGAATAGGGTGCCATTTGGGACGCCTAATTTTCTTGATTCCTTATCATCTGACAGTCAGATTCCTGGTTCTGTGAATTGTTGTTTAACTCAAGGTCAGCCTGTGATGAATGACACAGTCAACAAGACAAGAAAGATAGTGAGTGTATCACTGCCCTGGGAACATGACTCCACCACAACATCAGAACACACACGCACAGTAAGAGTCTTATCCAGTTTTACTGGCATCTAGAATTCCCGGTCAGTAAAGATCTCCACACCTCCAGTTAATTACCACAGAGGTATGATAGAAGCTCTCACAGAGAAAGCAAAAGTATAATTTGACAACTTAATCAGTGTTTGGAAATGAAAATCTGCAGAGTTAACTTAGCGATTGCTTCATCCTTAAAACCAATCTACACAATATTTCTCAAATATTAGTCTCTTTCAAATCAAACATCTATCCTATCCCACAAATCAAACATCTATCCTATCCCACTGGTCTCATAATTATAAAAAATGGAGGCCTTATGCAACATTCTTTCCTTGATGTGGTAAAAAGGAGCACATCAATTCGGTTTCCATGCACAGTGCTGTTTCATTAGGCTACGGCTCCATACATTTGCATAGCCAGACCGTACTGGAGTGGAAATGAGAAACAGATCAAAGAGATAACAAGAGGGTCAGCCAAGGGAGGGAGGAAGGAAGGAGTGAGAGGCAGAGAGAGAGCAAGAGAGCTCATGGTTTCTTAGAAACCGGGCAAACTGATCCATCCATCTCTCCCTCCATCCAATCTAACGCCTTGGATTAATTCCAGTTCAGCTCACGATCCATCCATCCATCCATCCATCCATGTGCTGTCCTCTCCCATCAGGGGCAGGCTTTGATAAGACCTGTGCTGTGAGCGGCAGGCAGGGAGGGAGAGAGCGAGAGAGAGCGACAGACAGAGGAGAGGAGTGCTGTTGCTGTGACTCACATGCCACGTCCATGCTGCATGGATAGGGAGCAGGCAGGGAGGGAGAGACGCACACACACACACGGCAGTGCTACAGTGTAGAGAGACTGATGTAGTGCTCTCCATTGGGCTATCTGGGTGTGGTATATGTTCCCGGCATGGTAAATGGCAATAAATAAACAGCCATTCTGAGTGATCACCTTCAACCAATGGTGAATAATTTCTATCGTAATGGGAGTGGTCTCTTCCAGGATGACAATGCCCCCATTCACAGGGCACGGGTGGTAACTGAATGGTTTGATGAGCATGAAAATTATGTAAACCATATGCCATGGCCATCCAGTCACCAGATCTAAACCCAATTGAACAATTCTGGGAGATTTTGGAGCGGAGTCTGAGACAGCGTTTTCCAAAATCATTAACTAAACACCAAATTTGAAATGTATATATTAAGGATGCCCAGCTACTCTTCCTGAAGTCCAGCAACATTAAGGCGGTTATATACAATAAAACATATTACAACACTTTACACAATACATTAAGTGTGTTCCCTCAGGCCACTACTCTACTATCACATATCTATAATACAAAATCCATGTGTACGTGTGTAGAGTGCATTTCTTATCATGTGTGTCTGTACCTGGGTGTGTCTCTTCACAGTCCCTGCTGTTCAATAATGTGTATTTTTTTCTGTTTTTAAAATCTGATTCTACTGCTTGCATCAGTTACCTGATGTGGAATAGAGTTCCATGTAGCCATAAATCTATGTAGTACTGTGCGCCTCCCATAGTCTGTTCTTGACTTGTGAAGAGACCTTTAGTGGCATGTCTTGCAAACAAGTAGTGATGAAGTCATTCTCTCCTCCACTTCTGCCATCTGTAATTTTCCAAGGTTACTTCAAGCAGTTTAGTCACTTCAACTTGCTCAATGTCAACATTATTTATTACAAGATTTAGTTGAGGTTTAGTGAATGATTTGTCTCAAATACAATGCTTTTAGTTTTTGAAATATTTAGGACTGACTTATTCCTTGCCACCCATTCTAAAACTAACTGCAGCTCTTTGTTAAGTGTTAGATTTCACTCAATGTAGTAGCTGACGTGTATAGTGTTGAGTCATCCACATAAATAGACACACTGGCTTTACTCAAGGCCAGTTTCATGTCATTAGCATAGATTGAAAAAAGTAAGGGCCTAGACAGCTGCACCGGGGAATTCCTAATTCTACCTGGATTATGTTGGAGAGGCTTCCATTAAAGAACACCCTCTGTGTTCTGTTAGACAGGTAACTCTTTATCCACAATATAGCAGGGGCTATAACACAAGTTTTTCCATCAGCAGACTGATCGAAATGATGGAATTTTCATGCAAGAATGGTGTCGCATCCCTCCAGAGTTCCAGACACTTGTGAATCTAAGCCAAGGCGCATTGAAGCTGTTCTGGTGGCTCGTGGTGGACCAACGCCCTATTAAGACACTTTGTTGGTGTTTCCTTTATTTTGGCAGTTACCTGTAGTCTACAGAAGAGATGGGATCAGAACAGGGGCTACTCAGAAGTCGGAGAATGGCTAGTGTTTGTGAGATTGGCTACAGAGGCCACTGGCAAGTATTTTCTTTACCACTGAATATAGATGTAGTAAACCTCCATACACTAAAATTAAACTAGTATTGGATGTGGTGTAGCCAAAGCCACATTAACAATGCATCTGGGTGTGCAGCCATTAACATACCATAAATATCATAGTATATAGACGAACAAAAGCAGGCTAGATAGTTTGGTGCCAGGGGGTTTGGATTTTGTTTTGGGGGCCTTTGTGCCTCGCCTGAAAATGAGATGAAACACTGACAGGAGCTATACAGTAGCAGAAAGCTTCTGGTAGACAGTGTCAGAGGGGTGAATTTTTACACCGGCTGTTGTTACCCAGAGCAAGCCATCAGGATCATGGTTGGATTTCCAAATGATCCGTGCACACGAGTGTGCAAGCATTACTGAGCATCAGAAGTCCACTTCATAATATTTTTATGTGGAAAACGACAAAAGCGATGATGGAGAGAATGAAAAAAACTGACAAAAGGAGAGACGGAAGAGTGCAGGAGCGTGACGAGAAGAAGGTCGATCCATGAAACGCAGCAGTAGGAGAGCAGAGACCCATCCTGTGAAACCAGTAGTAGAGGAAACACAGTGAGTCCACAGCTGGAGCCAACCTGTGTGAACCTGGGTTGTACACCAGCATGCTCCAGCTGCTGGAGATGACCTGTATAACAGAGAGAAATATAAATCAACACATCCAACACCATCCTGACACACTCACACCATACTCCAGCACACACACAACAAGAGAGAGAAAAAAAACATCTGCACCCATCCAAGCTATACTTAGATAAATGCCAAACACTAAATGCTCATCTGACTGGTTCATAGTAACAGGGAACTAAATACCAAAACTCTAAAAGGCTACATACTGTACAAGCTCTTCCACAGACAGCTGGAAAGAGGTAGACCAAATCAATAACTATCGGTTAGCGAACTTGTTCAAATATCTGAGGGATGTGGTGGTGGGATACTAAATAGACAGGAACATCTGATTAACACTCAACTCATTAGGACCTAAGTCTTCTTGAGTACAGCTGGAATGTCAGGGGACAAAGTGAATACTATCACTTGACAGATTATTTACTGTGTACTGTACAGTTTAAAAACTCTGTTGAGCTGGCTGTACCATAACAATGTCAAACCTACTTGAGGGGGCATCGTTGCCCTCAAATCCTCTAGCCTCAGTACAGATTACAGAAGAGTACTTACTTACTGACGAGTACAACCAATGATCTCAAGAACTGATCAGAGTACAGCAGAAGAATATAAACACAGTGAGCCCATTTTCTGACAGTTCTGCCATTTCCTTAAGCCGGTGCTTCTGTGGTATAACATTAATAACAACTGTCACAAGATAAAGAGGTTCATTGTGTATTCAGTGGTTGCAGCATCACAGATTTATACTACAAATGACTGGATTATCATCACCTCATCTCAAACTGTGTGTGTGTGTGTGTGTTACTTTACAGTATAACACCTTCATTTACACTTACCTGCGGTTTCAATTAACGCTGTAATACTGCAGGGAGCCATTAAATGCATGGATACATAAATCTTAACTGGAACATCGAATCAATTCAACCTTGCGCTACATGGAGGACATGTAGAGCCTAGGAGAGATTTACTAGCAGATGAAAGGATTATAAGTAGGATGTTTAAGGTCTTAAACACTGCCAACCCAGCGAGGTAAAAAGACAGTGAAGTTTGAGTCAAATAAGTTTGACAGGCGGCAACTGGAAGCTTTTTAGAAAGGACTTCTGGTGGGGGAAACCATTAAGATGAACAACAAGCGAGGGAGGAATACATCAATAGGATAACAATTTACATACCTCAGCAAGAACAGGAGAAAGAGAAGAGAGAGGAGAGAGATGCCAGGCGAGGTTTTCTACTCATAAATTGCCATTGTTTGAGGTGAGAGGGTGCCAAACTTAATTTATGTGCACCCATGCACATGTGGTGAATCTGAATGAGCCATGCTCCCTTGGAACGATCTCCTTTCAGTCTGCAACCTAATCTGGGGCCATATGTATCAAGCATCTGAGTGCGAGTGCTGATTTGGGATCAGTTTAGCATTTTAGGTCATAATGAATCAGATTATTATGGACAGGTGGGACTTGATCCTAGATCAACACTCCTACTTTGAAACTCTTGGTGCAGACCTTGATCTCCTGAGTGGCGCTGCGGTCTAAGACACTGCATCTCAGTGCTAGAGACATCACTACAGACCCTGGTTCGATTCAAGGCTGTATCACAACCGTCCGTGATTGGGAGTCCCATAGGGCGGCGCACAATTGGTCCAGCGTCGTCAGGGTTTGGCCGAGGTAGGCCGTCATTGTAAAAAAGAATTTGTTCTTAACTGACTTGCCTAGTTAAATAAAAAGAATCTAAATAAATCTCTAGATTATTACTTAAAACAAAAGATACTGCCCTTTAACGTAATTCCTCTTCATCAATGAGGCTTATACTGGGATAAATGTGAGGGGGAAAACCAAGGCTGGAAAAAAATTCACTTCTAAATACTATTACCTTTGTGTCATTTTCATTTAAAGACCCCTTAGGGGTTTAGAAATGTTAATTTGGGCAAGTCGAGAAATCGAGCCGGGGCTTGCTATGACCAGTTAAACAGTCTTTTCCCCTGTGTGCGTTATGACCATTAAAATAGCATTTTCCCTGTGTGTTCATTTCTTTGTCATACTGTTCTTCAGTTGTCTATAAAAGGGATGATATTCTGCTGACACATCACTTCTGGACTGCTAGTCAAGGCTGTCCAGGCTGGACACACCGGTCCTCCAGGTGTGAAGAAGAGTTAGGAGATTTAGTAAAAACACACACAATAATTGTTTTTTACCTTTATTTAACTAGGCAAGTCAGTTAAGAACAAATTCTTATTTTCAATGACGGCCTAGGAACAGTGGGTTAACTGCCTTGTTCAGGGACAGAACGACAGATTGTTACCTTGTCAGCTTGGGGATTCGATCTTGCAAACTTCCGGTTACTAGTCCAACGCTCTAACCACTAGGCTACCTGCCGCACATAGTAGATTTAAGAATAAGGTATGACTACATTGTTGTGTAGAGTTATGGAGGCAACAAGTGACACCACATCAATTGAGACAACGTATTGTACTCTGTTAGATGAATGCATACTGTAAGACTACAACTTAATCAAATCAGGCAATTAGCTCAATCCTAAACCCCATACCAAATCTCCATAAGGCAGAAAATGTAGATACCACTGATTGTAACCGAGGAATTAAGAATCGGTTGGCATCTTTGAGGAACTCAGTACAAGGCAAGGCCAATATCAATACAAGGGATAGTCTACACTGGCCTTCAAGTCCAATGATATTTCCAATACAGCCACATCTGCCTACCGCAGTCCTGACACCCATAATCCCTGGCAGCCATACTCAGAGGGAGCCAGTATCTTCTGTGTGTTTATATCAATATGACATGATGAAATAGGTATTCCTGCTGCTGTGCCATCACAACAAACACACACACACACCACAACACAAGCATCTCTTCTGGTTAACGGAGCATGGATGAGGGGCTGCACTGCCCTCTGTGAAGAGGTCTCTGAGATCTTCATAGCTGGGGCCATACTACTGTCACACACACACACTCACAGTCAGACGAAGCAGCTCCAAAAACATGGGATTGGTGTGTGTGTGTTAATTTTTTCAAGATAATGATCCAATCTATAGGATAGAGTAAACATATATAGAGAAAAAACATCTATAGGATAGAGTAAACATCCATAGAGAAAGCATCTATAGGGAAAACATCTATAGAGAAAACATTTATAGGATAGAGAGAACATCTATAGGATAGAGAGAACATCTATAGGATAGAGTAAACATCTATAGGATAGAGTAAACATCTATAGAGAAAACATCTATAGGATAGAGAAAACATCTATAGGATACAGTAAACATCTATAGGATAGAGTAAACGTCTATAGAGAAAAAACATCTATAGGATAGAGTAAACATCCATAGAGAAAGCATCTATAGAGAAAACATCTATAGAGAAAACATTTATAGGATAGAGAGAACATCTATAGGATAGAGTAAACATCTATAGAGAAAACATCTATAGGATAGAGAATTAATCTATAGCAGGTATTCCCAAACTGGGGTACGCGCAAAGCCATCCGGGGTACACCAAATAAAATGTAATTCACAATTTAAAAAATATATATAATTCTCAAACAGTCCATTTAGTGAGGCCCGCGTCCATTAAGACACATAACAGCTCTACTGGCTCTTGCTGCCAAGGGAATGCCTGACAGCCTGAAAGACGTTTTCAAATCAAAATCACATTTAATTTGTCACATGCACCGAATACAAGTGTAGACCTTACAGTGAAATGCTTACTTACAAGCTCTCAACCAACAATGCAGTTTCAAGAAAATACAAAAAAAAAGTAAGAGATAAGAATAACAAATAAATAAGGGGCAGCAGTAAATAACAATAGCTGGGCTATATACAGGGGGTACCGGTACAGAGTCAATGTGTCAATGTGCGGGGGCACCGGTGGAGGTAATTATGTACATGCAGGTAGGGTTATTAAAGTGGCTATGCATAGATAATAACAGAGAGTAGCAGCAGCGTAGAAGGGGCGGGGGCAATGCAAATAGTCTGGGTAGCCATTTGACTAGATGTTCAGGAGTCTTATGGCTTGGGGGTAGAAGCTGTTTAGAAGCCTCTTGGACCTAGACTTGGTGCTCCGGTACCGCTTGCCGTGCGGTAGTAGAGAGAGCAGTCTATGACTAGGGTGGCTGGAGTCTGACAATTTTTAGGGCCTTCCTCTGACACCGCCTGGTATAGAGGTCCTGGATGTCAGGAAGCTTGGCCCCGGTGATGTACTCCTTGCGGTCGGAGGCCGAGCAGTTGCCATACCAGGCAGTGATGCAACCCGTCAGGATGCCCTCGATGGTGTAGCTGTAAAACCTGAGGACCAATGCCAAAACTTTTCAGTCTCCTGAGGAAAAATAGATTTTGTCGTGCCCTCTTCATGACTGTCTTGATGTGCTTGGACCATGTTAGTTCGTTGATGATGTGGACACTACGGAACTTGAAGCTCTCAACCTGCTCCACTACAGCCCCGTCAATGAGAATGGGGGCGTGCTCGGTACTCCTTTTCCTGTAGTCCAAAATCATCTCCTTTGTCTTGATCACGTTGAGGGAGAGGTTGTTGTCCTTGCACCACACGGTCAGGTCTCTGACCTCCTCCCTATTGGCGGTCTCATCGTTGTCGGTGATCAGGCCTACCACTGTTGTGTCAAACTTAATGATGGTGTTGGAGTCGTGCCTAGCCGTGCAGTCATGAGTGAAGAAGGAGTACAGGAGGGGACTGAGCACACCCCTGAGGGGCCCCCGTGTTGAGGATCAGCGTGGCGGATGTGTTGTTACATACCCTTACCACCTGGGGGCGGCCCGTCAGGAAGTCTAGGATCCAGTTGCAGAGGGAGGTGTTTAGTCTCAGGGTCCTTTGCTTAGTGATGAGCTTTGAAGGTACTATGGTGTTGAACGCTGAGCTGAAGTCAATGAATAGCATTCCCACATAGGTGTTCCCTTTGTCCAGGTGGGAAAGGGTAGTGTGGAGGGCAATAGAGATTGCATCATCTGTGGATCTGTTGGTGCGGTATGCAAATTGGAGTGAGTCTAGGGTTTCTGGGATAATGGTGTTGATGTGAGCCATGACCAGCCTTTCAAAGCGTTTCATGGCTACGGACGTGAGTGCTACAGGTCTGTAGTCATTTTGGCAGGTTGCCTTAGTGTTCTTGGGCACAGGGACTATGGTGGTCTGCTTGAAACATGTAGGTATTACAGACTCAGACAGGGAGAGAGTTGAAAATGTCAGTGAAGACACTTGCCAGTTGGTCAGCGCATGCTCAGAGTACACGTCCTGGTAATCCGTCTGGCCCAGCGGCCTTGTGAATGTTGACCTGTTTAAAGGTCTTACTCACATCGGCTGCGGAGAGCGTGATCACACAGTCGTCCGGACCAGCTGACGCTCACATGCATGTTTCAAGGTTTCTTGCCTCAAAGCGAGCATAGAAGTTATTTAGCTCCTCTGGTAGGCTCGTGTCACTGGACAGCTCTTGGTTGTGCTTCTATTTGTAGTCTGTAATAGTTTGCAATCCCTGCCACATCCGACGAGCGTCGGAGCCGGGTGTAGTACGATTCGATCTTAGTCCTGTATTGACGCTTTGCCTGTTTGATGGTTCGTCGGAGGGCATAGCGGTATTTCTTATAAGCTTCCGGGTTAGAGTCCCTCTCCTTGAAAGGGGCAGCTCTGCCCTTTAGCTAGGTGCGAATGTTGCCTGTAATCCATGGCTTCTGGTTGGGGTATGTACATACAGTCACTGTGGGGACAACGTCCTCGATGCACTTATTGATAAAGTCAGTGACTGATGTGGTGTACCCCCCGAAATCTCAGTTTCCTTCTCCGGCGAATCACTGGGATCGGGGCTTGGTCGGGTGTCTGCAATATATCCCTCGCGTCCGACTCATTGAAGAAGAACTCCTCGTCCAATTTGAAGTGAATAATCCCAGTTCTGATGTCCAGAAGCTCTTTCGGTCATAAGAGACAGTAGCAGCAACATTATGTAGAAAACAAGTTACAAACAATGCAAAAAAAAACGAACAAAATAGCATGATTGGTTGAGAGCTGATAAGGCGGAGGGTAGGCCTTTGTAAAAGCAAAGACCCTGAACTCGTGTGTATTTTCTGCACTATGCAATTATATGGGCAGCGACCATGTAACGCTTTTACAACATACAGAAGTGCGCTGGTTATCAAGGGGCAAAGTATTGACACATTTTGTTTTATTAAGAGACGAGCTTAAAGCTTTCTTTACTGACCATAATTTTCACTTATCAAAGTCAAAGTCACCATTATTAGTCAGATGTACAACCGAATGCCTTCAACTGAAATGTGTCTGCCGCATTTAACTCAACCCCTCTGAATCAGAGAGGTGCGGGGGGCTGCCTTAATCGACATCCACGTCTTCGGCCCCGGGGAACAGTGGGTTAACTGCCTTGTTCAGGGGCAGAAAGCCCCTGTCAGCTCGGGGATTCGAACTTGCAGCCCTCCGGTTACAAGTCCAACGCTCTAACCACTAGGCTACCTGCCGCTTGCATGATGACGAGTTTCTCACACACCTGGGCAATGTTTTTTCTCGCCTGAATGATCTGAATCTAGGATTACATGGACTCTCCGCAACTATATTCAATGTGCAGGACAAAATTGAGGCTATGATTAAGAAGTTGGAGCTCTTCTCTGTCTGCATTAACATGGACAACACACAGGTCTTTCCATCATTGTATGATTTTTTTTGTGTGCAAATGAACTCAAGCTTACGGACATTATCAAATGTGAAATAGCGTAGCACCTGAGTGAGATGTGTGCGCAATTACGGAGGTACTTTCCCAAAATGGATGACACAAATTGATTTGTTATCCCTTTCATGCCTTGCCTCCCGTCCACTTACCGATATCTGAACAAGAGAGCCTCATCAAAATTGCAACAAGCGGTTCTGTGAAAATGGAAATTAAATCAGAAGCCACTGCCAGATTTCTGGATTGGGCTGCACTCAGAGTATCCTGCCTTGGCAAATCACGCTGTTAAGACACTGATGCCCTTTGCAACCACGTGCCTATGTGAGAGTGGATTCCCGGCCCTCACTAGCATGAAAACTAAATACAGGCACAGACTGTGTGTGGAAAATGATTTAAGACTGAGACTCCAATACAACCCATAATTGCAGAGTTATCCAATTTCGATGAAGAAATAAGGTTTTATATGTAAGATGGTTAAATAAAGAGTAAAATTATTGATTATGATTATATTATTATGTGTGCCCTCATCCTATAAGAGCTCTTTGTCACTTCCCACTCATTCTTATGTTTAATAAATGTATCGTATAGTGTGTGTCTGGTAGGCTTACAAATTTGTAAAAAAATATTTGAGAGTGCGCTGACCCTTGTGCGCAGCTGGGTACGCAGCTGGAGGTTGAATGTTTGAAGGGGCACGGGACTATAACATTTTGGGAACCACTGATCTATAGGACAGAGAAAACATCTATAGAGAAAACATCTATAGAGAAAACATCTCTGGGATAGAGAAAACATTTATAGAGAAATCATCTCTAGGATAGAGAAAACATCTATATGATAGAGAAAACATCTATAGAGACAATATCTATAGGATAGAGAAAAAAACTATAGGACAGAGAAAACATCTATAGAGAAAACATCTATAGGACAGAGAAAACATCTATAGAGAAAACATCTATAAGACAGAGAAAACATCTATAGGATAGAGAAAACATCTATAGAGAAATCATCTATAGGATAGAGAAATAATCTATAGAGAAATAATCTATAGAGAAATCATATAGAGAGAGTATCTATAGGATAGAGAAATAATCTATAGAGAAATCATCTATAGGATAGAGAAAACATCTATAAAGAAATCATCGATAGGATAGAGAAAACATCTATAGGATAGAGAAAACATCTATAGAGAAAACATCTATAGGATAGAAAAAACATCTATAGAGAAAAAAGCTATAGGATAGAGAAAACATCTACAGAGAAAACATCTATAGAGAAATCATCTATAGGAAAGAGAAATCATTTATAGAGAAATGATCTATAGGAGAGAGAAATCATTTATAGAGAAAAAAGCTATAGGATAGAGAAAACATTTATAGAGAAATCATCTCTAGGATAGAGAAAACATCTATAGAGAAAACATCTATAGGATAGAGAAAACATCTACAGAGAAAACATCTATAGAGAAATCATCTATAGGAAAGAGAAATCATTTATAGAGAAATGATCTATAGGAGAGAGAAATCATTTATAGAGAAAACATCTATAGGATAGAAAAAACATTATAGGATAGAGAAAATATCTATAGAGAAAACATTCTAGAGAAATCATACATTGGATAGACAAATCATCTATAGAGAAATAATCTATAGGATAAAGAAATCATCTATAGGATAGAGAAAACATCTATAGAGAAGTCATCTATAGGACAGAGAAAACATCTATAGAGATATCATCTATAGGATAGAGAAAACATCTACAGAGAAAACATCTATAGAGAAAACATCTACAGGATAGAGAAAACATCTATAGAGAAAACATCTACAGGATAGAGAAAACATCTAGAGAAATCATATATAGGATAGAGAAAATATCTAGAGAAATCATATATAAGAGAGAGAAAACATCTATAGGATAGAGAAAACATCTGTAGAGAAAAAAGCTATAGGATAGAGAAAACATTTATAGAGAAAACATATATAGAGAAAACATCTATAGGATAGAGAAAACATTCATAGAGAAATCATCTATAGGATAGAGAAAACATCTATAGAGAAAACATCTATATGATAGAGAAAACATCTATAGAGCAAACATCTATAGAGAAATCATCTATAGGATAGAGAAATCATTTATAGAGAAATGATCTATAGGATAGAGAAAACATCTATAGAGAAAACATCTATATGATAGAGAAAACATCTATAGAGAAAACAT
The DNA here is from genome assembly GCA_030435695.1 of Brachymystax lenok tsinlingensis. NCBI lineage: Eukaryota > Metazoa > Chordata > Actinopteri > Salmoniformes > Salmonidae > Brachymystax > Brachymystax lenok. The sequence goes on from CM059799.1 coordinate 15,836,856, forward strand.
TATAGAGAAATCATATATTGGATAGACAAATCATCTATAGAGAAATAATCTATAGGATAGAGAGAACATCTATAGAGAAATCATCTATAGGATAAAGAAATCATCTATAGAGAAAACATCTATAGGACAGAGAAAACATCTATAGAGATATCATCTATAGGATAGAGAAAACATCTATAGAGAAAACATCTACAGGATAGAGAAAACATCTATAGAGAAAACATCTACAGGATAGAGAAAACATCTAGAGAAATCATATATAGGATAGAGAAAATATCTAGAGAAATCATATATAAGAGAGAGAAAACATCTATAGGATAGAGAAAACATCTGTAGAGAAAAAAGCTATAGGATAGAGAAAACATTTATAGAGAAAACATATATAGAGAAAACATCTATAGGATAGAGAAAACATCTATAGAGAAAACATCTATAGAGCAATCATCTATAGGATAGAGAAATCATTTATAGAGAAATGATCTATAGGAGAGAGAAATCATTTATAGAGAAAACATCTATAGGATAGAAAAAACATCTATAGAGAAAACATTATAGAGAAATCATATATTGGATAGACAAATCATCTATAGAGAAATAATCTATAGGATAGAGAGAACATCTATAGAGAAATCATCTATAGGATAAAGAAATCATCTATAGAGAAAACATCTATAGGATAGAGAAAACATCTATAGAGAAATCATATACAGGATAGAGAAATCATCTCTAGGATAGAGAAAACATCTATATGATAGAGAAAACATCTATAGAGACAATATCTATAGGATAGAGAAAAAAACTATAGGACAGAGAAAACATCTATAGAGAAAACATCTATAGGACAGAGAAAACATCTATAGGATAGAGAGAACATCTATAGAGAAATCATCTATAGGATAAAGAAATCATCTATAGAGAAAACATCTATAGGACAGAGAAAACATCTATAGAGATATCATCTATAGGATAGAGAAAACATCTATAGAGAAAACATCTACAGGATAGAGAAAACATCTATAGAGAAACCATCTACAGGATAGAGAAAACATCTAGAGAAATCATATATAGGATAGAGAAAATATCTAGAGAAATCATATATAAGAGAGAGAAAACATCTATAGGATAGAGAAAACATCTGTAGAGAAAAAAGCTATAGGATAGAGAAAACATTTATAGAGAAATCATCTATAGGATAGAGAAAACATCTACAGAGAAAACATCTATAGAGAAATCATCTATAGGATAGAGAAATCATTTATAGAGAAATGATCTATAGGAGAGAGAAATCATTTATAGAGAAATGATCTATAGGAGAGAGAAATCATTTATAGAGAAAACATCTATAGGATAGAAAAAACATTATAGGACAGAGAAAACATCTATAGAGAAAACATTATAGAGAAATCATCTATTGGATAGACAAATCATCTATAGAGAAATAATCTATAGGATAGAGAGAACATCTATAGAGAAATCATCTATAGGATAAAGAAATCATCTATAGAGAAATCATATATAGGATAGAGAAATCATCTATAGAGAAAACATCTTTAGGATAGAAAAATCATCCATAGGATAGAGAGATCATCCATAGGGATAGAGAAATCATCCATAGGATAGAGAAATCATCCATAGGATAGAGAAATCATCTACAGAGAATAATCTATAGGATAGAGAAAACATCTATAAAGAAAACATCTATAGAGAAATCATCTATAGGATTGAGAAATAATTTATAGAGAAAACATTATGGGATAGAGAAAACATCTATAGAGCAATCATCTATAGGATAGAGAAAACATCTATAGAGAAAACATCTATAGGATAGAGAAATCATCTATAGAGAAAACATATAGGATAGAGAAAACATCTATAGGATTGAGAAAACATTTATAGAGAAAACATCTATAGGATAGAGAAAACATATATAGGATAGAGAAAACATCTATAGAGAAAACATCTATAGGATAGAGAAAACATATATAGAGAAAGCATCTATAGGATAGAGAAAACATATATAGAGAAATCATATATAGGATAGAGAAAACATCTATAAGGTAGAGAAAACATCTATAGAGAAATCATCTATAGGATAGAGAAAACATCTACAGAGAAGACATCTATAGAGAAAACATATATAGGATAGAGAAAACATCTATAGAGAAAACATTATAGAGAAATCATCTATTGGATAGACAAATCATCTATAGAGACATAATCTATAGGATAGAGAAAACATTATAGAGAAATCATCTATAGGATAAAGAAATCATCTATAGAGAAAACATCTATAGGATAGAAAAATCATCCATAGGATAGAGAGATCATCCATAGGGATAGAGAAATCATCCATAGGATAGAGAAATCATCTATAAGATAGAGAAATCATCTACAGAGAATAATCTATAGGATAGAGAAAACATCTATAAAGAAAACATCTATAGAGAAATCATCTATAGGATTGAGAAATAATTTATAGAGAAAACATTATGGGATAGAGAAAACATCTATAGAGCAATCATCTATAGGATAGAGAAAACATCTATAGAGAAAACATCTATAGGATAGAGAAATCATCTATAGAGAAAACATATAGGATAGAGAAAACATCTATAGGATTGAGAAAACATTTATAGAGAAAACATCTATAGGATAGAGAAAACATATATAGGATAGAGAAAACATCTATAGAGAAAACATCTATAGGATAGAGAAAACATATATAGAGAAAGCATCTATAGGATAGAGAAAACATATATAGAGAAATCATATATAGGATAGAGAAAACATCTATAAGGTAGAGAAAACATCTATAGAGAAATCATCTATAGGATAGAGAAAACATCTACAGAGAAGACATCTATAGAGAAAACATCTATAGGATAGAGAAAACATCTATAGAGAAAACATTATAGAGAAATCATCTATTGGATAGACAAATCATCTATAGAGAAATAATCTATAGGATAGAGAAAACATTATAGAGAAATCATCTATAGGATAAAGAAATCATCTATAGAGAAAACATCTATAGGATAGAGAAAACATCTATAGAGAAGTAATCTACAGGACAGAGAAAACATCGATAGAGAAATCATATATAGGATAGAGAAATCATCTATAGAGAAATCTTCTATATGATAGAGAAAACATCTTTAGGATAGAAAAATTATCCATAGGATAGAGAGATCATCCATAGGGATAGAGAAATCATCCATAGGATAGAGAAATCATCTATAGGATATAATAAACATCTATAAGATAGAGAAATCATCTACAGAGAATCATCTATAGGATAGAGAAAACATCTATAAAGAAAACATCTATAGAGAAATCATCTATAGGATAGAGAAATCATTTATAGAGAAAACATCTATGGGATAGAGAAAACATCTATTGGATAGAGAAAACATCTATAGAGCAATCATCTATAGGATAGAGAAAACATCTATAGAGAAAACATCTATAGGATAGAGAAATCATCTATAGAGAAAACATATAGGATAGAGAAAACATCAAGAGAAAACATCTATAGATAAATCATCTGCAGGCAAACTGCTGCCACCAGATGCATCTTCTAGCCCTACAATTACTCCCAAAATGCCGTTGATTGCAATGCAATGAATTGAATGTGGTTGAATGATAGCGTGCCTCTCATATCTGGGGGAGTCATTGCGTATATCCCTCCAACAATAAAAGCAGCTAAATCTGAAGGAAGTAAAAAAATTCTCAAAACCACGTGCAAGGGAAACATAGGCAGGAGGTGAGAAGAGCGGACTTCTCCTGTAGGTTAATTCAGGTTTGTTTACAGTGGCCAACGCTGAACCAGGGAAGTTTGGGCTCCTTGATTAACTGAAAGAAAAAATACGATTGTATGCCTAGTCATTCCATAATCTTCTTATTTATATAAATAAAACATCTAAACTGATCAAGGATATATTGTAACTTGCCCTGTAGGCTACTTTGTAAACAAGTTATCCACTTGTATTTTAACAAACAACGACTTCATGCACGACCTATTTCATGGGAATTCCAGTTTTCAGGGTGGAATTGTAAACTGGAGGAGAACGAGCAAACTTCAAGAGCGGCTGGATTTTTTTGAGTAAACTTGTCAATCTACAGAACATCGCCGGGACCGCTGGCGGCCACTCCTGCTGAAAAGTAGCCTACTGATAACATTTCCAGGGCGCGCAGACTAGGCTACTGTATATAATCTAAAATATAACACTGGTAGTAACATTGGCAATAGTAGCAAGGTGTTTCGGAGTCATTATAGCATGTAACCTAAACCAGTAGAAGCAAAGAAAAAAACTCAAATGCATGCTTTCTGTGTAGGCTAAATGAAAGAACATTTTGAATGTTTACCAACCTGGCAAAGCGCGGGGATTTATCCTGTGCCAAAGCGCTGATGTTCTGAGTTTGTGTCACAGACAATCAGTCAGTTGTGTGTGTTCCGTCCCTCTCCTGCGCCCTAGATTGTGCTGATGTTTTCACTTCCTCTTTCTTCGCCTTCTGTTGGTTGGCTCCTCTCTCCTCCGAGGCTCGAGCAGCGATGCGAGGGACGTCGACCAATTAAAACACAACAAACAACTGAACAATTGAATGGGACGACAGGACACTCCCCGTTGATGTGTGGCAATTATTATCATAGCAAATTAATAATGTCATGCTTGAACCTTTGGATAAGCATTTAATATTTCATAGCTATCGATTAATTAATACATAATATATCAAAGACAGCATATGGGGGTGGGGGTTAGGCCTATAACCTTGTAGCCTACCATAAGATACCTTTATTTGAATTAAAAGGGGGAAACTTTGATTGGGTAAGACCTCCTTAAAATTAAAATAATATTGAACATTCAAATCTGATACCTTTGTGACATAGCTTCTCCCTAGGTCACATTTCACAATAGATGAAACAGACACTATATAGATGAGAATAATAGACAATCATACAAAAGCTAGAGTACAGTACAGTCAATACCAGACTTAATTAAATTCATGTCATATAGCTACACCTACTGGTTCCAATATCTAAGCTACCCAGCAGGAGAGAGAGAGAAAGACATCTAAGAGTGAGTTATCCGAACTGTTGCAACTGTGCCAGGCTCACACAGCTCTCCTCTCCAGTTTATCAACAGGATTAATACAGGGCCATGTGCCTCTACTGTCTGTCTGAAATATAATCTGGGCTAATGGTGTCCAAACACCCATCCTGAGGAACCTGTCTGTATGACTGAATCCCATGGCGTTCTCTCTAGTACGAGATCACGGCTAGGTCAAAATGAATGAAGCCATGTAATATGATTAAGTATTAAGTGGTGTTGCATAATGTATTTGATTGATATGAGCAATCATATGATAGTTAAAATGTGTAAAAATATTTGTATTCTCTTTTTAATACCCACAAGAATTTGTCTGAGCCATCTAAACAGCTAAGATTGCTTAGACCTTGAAATAAAATAAAAACTATCCCAGTCAGTGACCACAGTACCTTTGAGCCAAGTCGAAGCACAACTATAGCCAATGGAATCTGTCCGTGTCAATTGTACCATCATTCAATGTTAGGGCCTGATGAGATGGCAGTTTGTGGCAGAGAAAAATGGCATACACAAAAAGGCAGATCGTATCCTAATTATCTTTAGACTAACTTCCCTGATCTCAAGACTGTACTGATACTTCCTAACTGACCCTAACCCATTATCCTGCCCCATAAGATAGAGTGGTTCAATATAGAGGCTTCTCTGCTCTAACTTTGCCAAAGTGGCAGTGTCTCAGTGAAAGTAATCTAGGAGATTCATGCCTGCTTCTGCTCAGAGAGAGAGAGAGGGCTACGTGGTGCAGCTGGGACACACTGTTTCAATGCTCTTGATTTATTGGAGGCCTTTGGCCAAAGCGCCACAGAACGGAATGGAGGGAGTTGCCATGGGAAGGAGGATAAGAGAGAGGGATGGGGAGAGGAGAGATCAAATAAAGCTTTCAGTTACTAGGAAATACACACACAGATACACACACACTAACCCACTCTGACGCACAAATAGACCCCTTCAGGCTTAACTACATGCAGAAACCACTAGGACGCTAATCAAAATTCAAATACATCTCCCCCCGAAGGACTCCTTAAACAGTCCTCTTATTGGGGTCATTAAAATAAGCAGCGCATATATCTGGTCCTCCTCTAGTTGATAGCACACTTCTCTAAATTAACATCCTATCATTAGGGAGGGGCAAATGGGAGAATAACTATTTTGATGTGGTCTGCAGGGTGTGTTAGTGTGTCTTTTTTTTTTTTGTTGTTGTTGTTGTACTGACTACAAAACGGCACATTAGTGAGTCACACTCCCTAGTCAGCCCTGGGCTTTCTGGGGTCTTTCAAGATCAAAGGGTCTTCTTTTTTGCCTTTCAAAAGGAAACAGTGCTAACCAGTGTTGCTTCTTGAATGGGACATTATAGTGGATAGAGATCTGTCATTCTAAGAATCGATGAAGGACAAGAAAGACCTACACAAAAGTTGGCTGTGCGTTGCATCATTACGCCGATTCTGTTGCAAAACATTTTGCAACAGAAAACATTTACTCATATGGAAAAAAATAATGTGAGTTTCTATTGGACAAATTCAGTTAGGTCCCTCCCCGTTTGGTTCTGTTCGATTCTTAAAGGTAAACGTTTACCATAATAAATACTCCTGCCGGATGTTGACGGACGGTGGCGATTCAACATGTAGAATCGGCAGGATATAAACAGGAAATGACAGCCAATGTTCTGTGGTCAGAGGTGATAGAACGGCCACCCGTTGCGCACGGCCGATGTCCGTGTTGGCCGGTCTTGTCCTTGTCACTATCAGTCAATGAGCCAAACAAAATGCAAGCAGTTGAAAAATATTGGAAGACAAAGTGAATAATGACAAAATGAAAGTATTTTTTACTTGCGGCTTCAAGATTAATTTGATGAGTAAAAGAGGCTTTATCCTTGGCCACAGAGAACACACCGAAATACAGTACATTCTCTCTCCCTTTCAAGCTGGATTTAAATAACATATGTAAATTCCAACCTCAATTTATTCCAAATATTTATGTACAGTAATAAGCATTCAAACATCCATCAGCGTCATAAGGAAGAGAATAAATATGTGCTGCAATTTTCCCCACTCTTTTTGTCAAACAGGCCTACAATCAAGCTAAATATGAAGCAAAACAATCTTTAACAACATGCTCTGTTTTGTCACGTTTTCATTTGGATCTGATTCATCAAGCCAACATTCATAACAGCTACAAACTGATCTCAACTCTTCTGGCCATGTCTTTACCCATGCTGTAAGGGCTTTCTGAGATCCTCGCCTGAGGCCCTACATTCACAATCAGCACTGCGGATCCATAGAATCTTATTCTGTATGATCTAATGGAATAGAGGCATCAACCATATGAGGGATGGGACAAGTCATGCATTATTTAAAGGCTCAGATGGAAGGAAGAATACTGAACCAAAAAGGGTCCTCTAGTGTGCACTTCGTAGTGTGCCACTGAGGCGACCCTGAGCCAATGGGTAAGAACCACCATAGCTGCTCACTGACTGATAGACACTGCAGTGTAGCCATCTCCCTGCTAGAACAATCCAGGTAGGTTCCTATGGCTCAATCGGACTCAGAACAGTCACTGGTTTTGGAGGACTTGTGCTTCCTCCTCTTCTTCCTCTTCTTCTTATCCTTTTTCTTGTCCTTTTTCTTGTGTTTCCTCTTCTTGCGGTCGCCGGTGGAGGAGGAAGAGGAGGAGCTGTCCGAGTCGGAGGAGGTGGTGTCCTGAAGGAGTTGCTGCAGCTGCTGGATCCTGGAGAGAGAGAGGAGAAATGGAGAGAGAGAGAGAAAGAAGAAAGAGAGAGACTGGTTAGAACCATTCAAGGAGAGGCATGGTATGATGAATTGAAACACAGTATCTTCAGACACACACACAGACACACACGTCCTCTTCTTGGAATTTCCCAGAGAGTTTTCCTCTACAATCATTGGCCATCTCAGATTTCACTCAGAAGCATCCCTGGTTATGAAACAAGTCTTAACAGTGACGGTCAGCTGACAGCTGGTGAGTACTGAGTATGGGGATTAGGATGGGCTACAGGTGTTTGCAGCTAGTGCTAAAGTGGGTCGAGAGAGAGAGAGACAGAGAGAGAGACAGAGAGCTAATTTCAGGCAGCCAGCAAAGTAGCTCTGCAGCTCACACAAGACCAGATCAATTATCAAGATGCTGAAACAATGCCTGAGAAACAAAATTCTTCAATAAAATATGGATATAACACGAATGATCAAACAGTTTACAGACCGAGGCATCCACTTCCTTAGATTAGCCCAAAACTGTACATTTCCATTGATTCGGTATGCTCAGAGAGGAACAAGAGAGCTTGTGCAAGTTGCAAGAGACTGAAAACAACTCAAACGCGGTGGTTCCCAAGCGATCCTCAAACTTCATTAAGAATTAATCAGAGGAGCGTTGTTCTCTTCAACGTTGACAACATCCACCCAGAGAACAGTGACGTAATCATAAAGACTGTCCAAGGCAAGCACTCTGAGATGGAGCTGGGTTGGCTCGTAGGTCCTTCGGCCAAGTCTACCATGGTTACATTTCACTCTGTCTCTCATATCATCATAGCTTATATGATCCTGTAGATTGTATAACATGTCCATCGCACACTCACGCCAATCATACTCACATGAATCTCTCATATTGCACCTCATTTCAGATGGTACTTTAAAACTTATCTGTAGACACCCAAGTTCACATTCAATGTCATTCATAGCAGTTTTTAAAGTACTTTTATTAACCTGTTTGATTAAGTGCTCTGTCAGCTTTCAGGATGTGATTGATTTAGCCATTGACTTTAGTGTGTCCTTTGATGACTCTGAGCTTTTTCTTTTTATTACTTGGTTGTGGTTATTTCCCTGTGCTAAAAGGCACTCAATTAATAATAGACAATTCTGACTGAGACAGTCGGAAAATGAAAGGGTTAGTTCACACTAATTACGAACTTATGTCATCTTAACCTAATAACTGGAAAGTAGCCTAGTCTATAAAAGCAGAGTATCGTCATCAGAGACTGAAGATTTTAGTTTGTTTACTTGGCTGCAGCGAAGCATCAGCATTGTTGGGAGCAAAACAAAGAGAATCGTTAAGTCTCCTGTGACCGTGCTCCAAAATAGCTTGTCTGGTTCAACAAACATGACTATATTCTCCCTCGTGCAGGTTGGAGATGCAAGCTCTATGGACACAGGATCGAGTGTCCCTTCTTCATCAAAGGAAACCAGAAACTGGAGCAGTTCAGAGTAGAGGTCGGCATGGCCGATTTCAACTTTTCATAACAATCGGTAATTGGACGCCAATTATGGCCGATTTCATTGCAATCCATGAGGAGTTTGCGTGGCAGGCTGATCACCTGTTACGCGAGTGCATCGTCAAAAGGACCTTGTGGCTGCAAGGAGCCAAGGTAAGTTGATAGTTAGCATTAAACTTATCTTATAAAAAACAATCAATCTTCACATAATCACTAGTTAACTACACATGGTTGATGATATTACTAGTTTAACTAGCTTGTCCTGCGTTGCATATAATCAATGCGGTGCCTGTTAATTTATCATCGAATCACAGCCTACTTCAACTTCGCCAAACGGGTGATGATTTAACAAAAGCTCATTTGCGAAAAAAGCACTATTGTTGCACAAATGTACCTAATCATAAATATCAATGCCTTTCTTAAAATCAATACACAGAAGTATATGTTTTTAAACCTGCATATTTAGCTAAAATAAATTAATGTTAGCAGGCAATATTAACTAGGGAAAATGTGTCACTTCTCTTGCGTTCAGTGCAAGCAGAGTCAGGGCATATGCAGTTTTGGCCACCTGGCTCGTTGCAGACAAATTTTCCAGAATTTTACATAATTCTGACATAACATTGATGTAACAGTGCACTGTAACAGAAATATTTAGACTTAATATTTAGACGTATTTCACTGAAAGAATAAAAAAAAGAATTTGTTTTTGAAATGATAGTTTCCGGATTTGACCATATTAATGACCAAAGGCTCGTATTTCTGTGTTTAGTATATTATAATTAAGTCTATGATTTTATATTTGATAGAGCAGTCTGACTGAGCGGTGGTAGGCAGCAGCAGGCTCGTAAGCATTCTTTCAAACAGTACTTTACTGCGTTTGCCAAACGCTCTTAGCAATGCTTGAAGCACAGCGCTGTTTTTGACTTCAAGCCTATCAACTCCAGAGATTAGGCTGGCAATACTAAAGTGCCTATAAGAACATCCAATAGTCAAAGGTATATGAAATACAAATGGTAAAGAGACAAATAGTTGACGCGTCATAATTATTATAATAACTACAGCCTAAAACATCTTTACTGGGAATATTGAACCACCAGCTTTCATATGTTCTGAGCAAGGAACTTAAACATTAGCTTTTTTACATGGCACATATTGTACTTTTACTTTCTTCTCCAACACTGTTTTTAAATATATTTTATTTATGTATTATATTAAGTTCAAATAAAAGTGTTCATTGTTCATTGAGTATTGTTGTAATTGTCATTATTACAAAAATATACATAGAAATCGGCCGATTAATCGGTATCGGCTTTTTTTGGTCCTCCAATAATCGCTATCGGCGTTGAAAAATCATAAATTGGTCGACCTCTAGTTCAGAGTGGTGAGTCTCGTTCGTCCAATGCACCAGACTACCTTAACGATGACCAACTCCAAACAGTACAGAAGGGGAAATATTTTCAAACATTCTTCTGAAAAATATTTGGGGTTGTTAATAAAGGTTTATATTTTTCATAATAAAGACAGAAAGTACCTTGTTTCTTTTTCATTGCGTTTGTTTTCTCGGATCAGGTCGTACATTGGGTCTTCGTGTGCCTGCAAGAAACAGGCGGTTTAGCTACATATTTACAACATTTCAAAGATATCATGGGAGCTTTGCAATGTATGTTAACAAGCACTGCAAGGTAAAGCCCCACGCAGGTATTGTTTTTTGGCAACATTACTTCCACCCTTTCAACTCTCCTCTGCCGGATCAGCATTTTAAAATCTGGTTCTATCACAAAATATGATACACTTGCACTTATGATAATCATTGCAGTGGCATTGTTGCATGCAGGCCTACAGAACAACTGCCCTGTGAATCTGCTGAGGAGTCCAGATCCAAAAGCATCCAGCTGCAGCACAGATACCTATGCATCCCAAATGGCACCTATTCCCTATATAGTGCACTACTTTTGACCAAAGTCAATATAGTTCCTGGTCAAAAGTGGTGCACTATATAGGGAATAGGGTGCCATTTAGGATGCACATATACTGTATCCAGCTGCATCAATCAAGCATGCTCATGGTCCCTGGTAGGCAAGCAAGCAGATGTCCCCAAGGGGTTATGGTTGAGACCAGGAGCAGGCATCCCCAAGGGGTTATGGTTGAGACCAGGAGCAGGCATCACCAAGGGGTTATGGTTGAGACCAGGAGCAGACGTCCCCAAGGGGTTATGGTTGGGACCAGGAGCAGGCATCCCCAAGGGGTTATGGTTGAGACCAGGAGCAGGCATCCCCAAGGGGTTATGGTTGAGACCAGGAGCAGGCGTCCCCAAGGGGTTATGGTTGGGGCCAGGAGCAGGCGTCCCCAAGGGGTTATGGTTGGGACCAGGAGTAGACGTCCCCAAGGGGTTATGGTTGGGACCAGGAGTAGACGTCCCCAAGGGGTTATGGTTGGGACCAGGAGCAGGCGTCCCCAAGGGGTTATGGTTGGGACCAGGAGCAGTCGTCCCCAAGGGGTTATGGTTGAGACCAGGAGTAGACGTCCCCAAGGGGTTATGGTTGAGACCAGGAGTAGACGTCCCCAAGGGGTTATGGTTGGGACCAGGAGCAGGCGTCCCCAAGGGGTTATGGTTGAGACCAGGAGTAGACGTCCCAAGGGGTTATGGTTGGGACCAGGAGTAGACGTCCCCAAGGGGTTATGGTTGGGACCAGGAGCAGGCGTCCCCAAGGGGTTATGGTTGAGACCAGGAGTAGACGTCCCCAAGGGTGTCTGCCAGGTGTCTGCCAGGACTCATGTTTGTTCGAACCCAGCAGTAACACATTTTAAGTAGCCAAAAGGCTTGATGATTAGTTGAAAGATGGATGAACGGATGAGACTCACCACTCTGAACTGCTCCAGTTTCTGGTTTCCTTTGATGAAGAAGGGACACTCTCGGTCCCCTGTCCTGTGTCCATAGCGCTTGCATCTCCAACCTGCACAAGGCGAGGGAGAATATAGTAATGTTTGTACCACAAGTACATACACATCTCCTGGCCCCTCTGAAATCACCCAAACAAGCTAGTGTTGGAAGAGATTCATATTTATATTATATGGCTTGTAGACTACACCTGTTTATGACAGCCTACATCTGACAAAATGTTTCTCAACTCCTTCTAATCTCTGAAACGACACGCAATTAAAAATCACATTCAAACATTTTGCCAATGTATTATCTGGAACATATTTGGCTTTGGAATTCCACAGGAGAACAAATTAGAACTTTGTAGACTAACCCTGTACGCTTTCTGTCCCCTCGCATATCATGAAAATCAGTGGGAGGGAGGGACAGAGGAATTATTGGTGGGAAATAATGAAAGCCTTTCTTCTTTGAGGGACAAGCAGAACAAAAGTTAATCTCCGCTACACTGACTCGAAAATTGAAAAACAATGTAACTGGGAATCAAAATGGTATGTCATACCATGCCTGGCGATCTGGAGGCTGCCTTTTATTTATTTTTATTTTACTAGGCAAGTCAGTTAAGAAGAAACTCTTATTTTCAATGATGGCCTACCGGGGAAAAGCTTGGGGATTCGATCCAGCAACCTTTTGGTTATTGGCCCAACGCTCTAACCACTAAGCTACCTGCCACCCCTTTTGCATCCCCCAAATGGTCCAATGTGGAATCCATACCCTCACCAATATCATGGACAGCAATGGTTTGAGAAATTTACAAAATTTGAAAGATACATACACATTATCAGGCTAAATCTTTTTTTTCTATATTTACAACTTAGATGACTTATGCCTATGGAGTCCATTAGGAAACCAACCACCAAATCATCCAATAATGGGATTTATACATAAGTCCTTTCGGGAGCCCAGATAATTTATCTCTATAATATTTAAACAACTTTTGGAAAGCTCATATTCTGAGCTAGCCATTCAAAAGTATGGTCCACAAATATAATTGAATCTGAACAACCCTTTAACTGGAACAGAATATGGAAAAATATGACCTTGGCATCCCGTAATCTGAACCATTTTAAGTTAAGACTGTAGGAAATGTTTTACGATGAGAATTGCCAAAACTCCCAACTGTTCACTGTGTCCCCTAAATAAGGTAGGCACATTCCTCCATATGATGTGGGAGTGCACTGCAGTTAAATGCTTCTGGGGCAAAATTACAAAATACATTTAGAAGTGCATGAATCCAAACATTTAAAGCTTAGCATCTACTATGTTACTTAACAAGGATAGCGCCTTGAATCTCTCAATCAATCAAAGACAATTCCTGCATCTCCCCCCAAAAAAGATGTTGGCTCTTAGATGGCAATCACCTCACTCTCTCCCATTTAACCAGTAGATAGAGTTACTATTAGAAGTTATACCATTAGAATTATCGACAGCGAGAATGAATGGCGCTAGTCAAGGAACAATTGAGGCCTGGACAAATATACTTGACTCTGTAAAGAATAATCTTGTCTAAAGCCCAACACATACGTAATATATACAGTACGAGTCAAACGTTTGGACACACCTACTTATTCAAGAGTTTGTCTTTATTTTTTTGTATTTTCTACATGTAGAGTAATAGTGAAGACATCAAAACTATGAAACAAGACATATGGAATAATGTAGTAACCAAAAGTGTTCAACAAATCAAAATATACTTTATATTTTAGATTCTTCAAAGTAGCCACCCTTTGCGTTGATGATAGCTTTGCACACTCTTGGCATTCTCTCAACCAGTTTACCCTGGAATGCTTTTCCAACAGTCTTGAAGGAGTTCCCACATATACTGAGCACTTGTTGGCTGCTTTTCCTTCACTCTCCGGTCCAACTCATCCCAAACCATCTCAATTGGGTTGAGGTTAGGTGATTGTAGAGGCCAGGTCATCTGATCACTCAATCACTCTCCTTCTTGGTCATATTGCCCTTACACAGCCTGGAGGTGTGTTTTGGGCCATTGTCCTGTTGAAAAACAGATGATAGTTCCACTAAGTGCAAACCAGATGGGATGGCGTATGCTGCAGAATGCTGTAGTAGCCATGCTGGTTAAGTGTGCCTTGAATTCTAAATAGATCCCAGAGAGTCACACCTCCTCCATGCTTCACGGTGGGAACCACACATGCAGAGATCATCCGTTCACCTACTCTGCATCTCACAAAGACATGGTGGTTGGAACCAAAAATCGCAAATTTGGACTCATCAGACCAAAGGACAGATTTCCACTGGTCCATTGCTCATGTTTCTTGGCCCAAGCAAGTCTCTTCATCTTATTGGTGTCTTTTAGTAGTGGCTTCTTTGCAGCAATTTGACCATAAAGGCCTGATTCATGCATTTTCTGAACAGTTGATGTTGAAATGTGTCTGTTACTTGAACTCTGTGAAGCATTTATTTGGGCTTCCTTTCCTGTGGCTGTCCTCATGAGGGCCAGTGTCATCATAGCGCTTGATGTTTTTTGCTATTGCACTTGAAGAAACTTTCAAAGTTCTCTAAATGTTCTGGATTGACTGACCTTAATGTCTTAAAGTAATGATGGACGATCATTTCTCTTTGCTTATTTGAGCTGTTCTTGCCATAATATGGACAGTGTGCAAAGCTGTCATTAAGGCAAAGGGTGGCTACTTTGAAGAATCTCAAATATAAAATAGATTTTGATTTGTTGAACACTTTTTTGGTTACAATATGATTCCATGTGTTATTTCATGGTTTTGATGACTTCAATATTATTCTACAATGTAGAAAATAGTAAAAAATAAAGACAAACCCTTGAATGAGTAGGTGTCCAAACTTTTGACTAGGCCTGTAAGTATATAGCCGGGAAGGGAGGCGGGGGGGTGACTGACAAACAACCCTAGTTGCTTGAGGGGGTGGAGAAACATGATTTCCTGGGTGGGTTGGGGAAATGGGATGGGAGGTTGGGGTGGTGGAGGCCCACTTAGTTTTGTTTTTTCCTGTTTATACAGAATTTATTTTTGTATTTCTTACTGTATTTATTTTATTTTGAGTGGCAGCCTACAGGTACAGGTTTTATAAACGTAGAACTTTAAATGGATAATCTACCTGTAATCCCCCCCCCCCCACACACACACACACACACACTAAATCCCAAATGGCAGCCTATTCCCTATATAGTGCACTACTTTTGACCAGGCCCCAGGGTGCCATTGTGGATGCAGGACACTCATAATAACCCCCTGTGTTTAAACTCACACTGCATCACTTTCACCTCCTTCCCCAGAGGCATCCACAGCCCCTTGGTGGGGGCGTGAGCCAGGAAGTCCCTAGCATCCTCATTTCCTGGATCAGCAGGAATACAGTCCTCTGGTTTGTACTCCTCCGCCTAAAAAAAAGTCACTGTGTTTCAAGTAGATAAAAGATGCCACATATTCCAGTTTCCATAAGAATGCATGTTAGCCTGAGTGCCAGTCTGCTTGTGCTCTCATGCCAACTCCTTGTCACTCATCGTCATGCTTTGGCTTGACAACAACAGATAGAGCTGGCAAGAACACAAACGGATCTGGGACCAGGTTAAAAGCATGTCCTTCTAATGATTAATGAGCTATTCCATAATATTTCAGTGATGAATTAACTGGTAATAACGAAGGTAGTCAAACATGTGCATCTACTAGACCTTTATGAGTCCAGGAGGAGGTTTTTCATAACTGCATAGAGGGGAAAAGAAAACGATGCTTGTGAGAATCAATACGATGATCAACTTTGTGCGTAGGTAGCTAGGTACTACAAATAACCAGTATCTGAGCAAAGGATACGATGTAGATGAATCATGGCACATGCATCGTCTCTCTTGTCCAGATGCTGGTTAAGTTACAGTACCCCTTGTGCAAGTTCTACCAGCCAAGGGCAAGGCACAGTATCAGAACTGAAATTATGGGATGAGTTGCTAGCATTAAGGCTAAATCCCAAGGCAGATCAACTACAGTTACGTTTTATTAATACAAACTTTCGATACAATCGAAAAAGTGTCCTTTACTCACAAGGTCTCCAAATGCTTCAGCTTTTGCACTTCTTGGTTGAGTTTTCTCGCTTGTTTCTTGAGTTTTTCCACATCGTGTTTTGATTCCTTGTGCCTTTTGCGGTCCCCTCTGTCCTCCGAGTCTCGCGATCTCTTTCTACTAGACATTGCAATGTCATTGGGTAACTAGCTATGTTATTAAATAAACGTTTAATTTGAGTTTGATACGATTTCTAATCACAAATTCGTTGAAGTGAATCACTTTTTTAGAGAAAATACATTCGGGGCTACGTCAGGACATGTTTCTCGAACTCTGCCCAGCTACTTCCTGTTTCTGTTTGCGCATGCCATCTGTAAACGCAGCGCCGCCTGCAGGTCAAATGTAGTCGAGGACGCTTGATCAACAGCAAGGGGTATGCTTTGGTAAGGTGAGGTCTGTGGTGGTTTATAAAGAGCATTTATTCATTCCTTTCTTCTTTAGAGTTTAGTGGCAGTTATCTTTATTTTCAGCGAAGGAGCCCAAGCTATATTATACACTATAATGTTCTTATAAACAGTCTACGTGTGGAAGCAAAGGGCTGCAGCAGTCTAAGGCACTGCATCTCAGTGCTAGAGGCATCACTACAGACCCTGGTTCAATCCCGGTCTGTATCATAACCGGCCGTGATCGGGAGACCCATAAGGTGGCACACAATTGGCTCAGCATCATCCGGGTTAAGGGAGGGTCTGGCTGGGGTACACCATCATTGTAAAATAAGAATTTGTTCTTAACGGACTTGCCTAGTTAAATTAAATACTCTACAACCATTTTTGGATGTTAAATTAATGAGCCATTGAGTATTATAACTTAAAAATGGCTCATGAGATTTTAAACTGCTTGCTTTGTTAACAATGTAATTATAAACAAACAGTATGGTTTCAAAACATGGTTAAACTATAATCTTGATCTCATGAATCGTCGGTCGTTGCATCAATAGCTCTGAATTTGCGTGGTTACATTTAAATAGCCCCACATTCCGGAGGTGTTTATCAAAACATGTAGTTGGGTGACCCTTTAAAGTTTTCTGTAGCACTTAAAAATGTGTAAGCTGAAAACACGCATTGTGAATGCCAGTGGTGTAAAGTACTTAAGTAAAAATACTTTCAATTACTTAGTTTTTGCAATATCTGTGCTTTACAATTTATAACAACTTTTACTTCACTACATTCCTAAAGAAAATGTACTTTTTACTCCATACATTTTTTCCCCGACACCCAAAAGTACTCGTTACATTTTTAATGCTTAACAGGACAGGAAAATGGTCCAATTCACTCACTAATCAAGAGAACACCCCTGGTCATCCGTACTGCGTCTGACGGACTCACTAAACACACTATTTGTTTGTAAATTATGTCGGAGTGATTTATACTTTTGATAAAAGTACATTTGCTTAAGTAGATTTAAAACCAAATATGTTTAGATTTTTACTCAAGTAATATTTTACTGGGTGACTTTCACTTGAGTCATTTTCTATTAAAGTATCCGTACTTTTACTCAAGTAAAACAATTGGGTACTTCAACCCCCAACGCATTGCAACATTAACTTATCTTCTTGGAGTACTATCATGTAATAAGACCTGAAAAATATTTTTATTTCACAGAAGCAAGGTGTAAAAGGAATATAAAGTGTGAGTTATTTCAGGATTCTGTGAAAAGCTAGACCCACACATTGGATTAAATTAAACATTTGTCACTAAATACAATAGAAAGTGTGTTGGAACAAAAGCAGTCTAATAGACATTATAAATCTAAACTAACATAAAAAAATAACAGGTAAAAAGTGAAGCCTTCAAACAGCAAAACCCATCTTCAACAAACATGAAACAACCCCTGAAAGTCACGACATGTTTGGTTTGTCATTAAAGTTCAGGCATATAACCTATTTCAATGTAAACAGTTGATGCGTCCCATTCATCCGAATATGATCATCTCAAAACCACCAGTATACAAACATTTGACCTTTACATAAAAGTAAAACATTTGGCAGTGATCATAAAATAGTAGAGCCACATAAACAAACCTGTAAACAGCTACAGATCAGCTCTACTTGGCTGGTAACCTCACAAGAGAAGAGTGAGATAAAGTTAAGTCCACAAAAATAAATGAGGACAACCAAGTATAAAATAAAAAACATACTTCAAGAAGCATGAAACTTGAGCGTGAATATAAATGTGTAAGTCATTTATCATATAATGTGATTGTAACAAATAAAAATGACCCTCTCAATCAAAACATCCTATAACTCGAAATGAGTTATTCTGCTTGCCTCGTCATAAATAACATGGAAGAAAAAGGGGATCTTCGCTTCCAATGCCGTTCCCACCATCCATAGGGACAATGGAATTCCTGAACCATGCCGTGGTGTGGGACCATTCTGTTTGAACAGCTCTACGGAAGGGGGACCTCAGGGGTAGTTGGGGGGTGGCATGTGAAGTAAAAAAATTATAATAAAAAAAGAATAATTGCGCAACAGGAGGCCCTGTAGCACTTATTGACTGACTGCTGACCCATCCCCCTTGTTGTTCTGAATTCCAGGAGGGCCAGAGAGAGCCTGGGGCGTCAGTGTCATATCATGGTGGTGTAATGGCTGACTGTTGGGTCAATGCAGTGGAGCCAAGTGTTTGTCAATCATTCAGAGGGAGGAGAGGAAGTCTTTGAGTCCTCCCCTTGGTCTTGGTCTTCTGGTTGTCTTCCAGCATGAGGAACCTCTTGAGGCGGGAGAAGGCAGACTTCTTCACACTGGCGGGATTGGAGACCAAGGAGGAACTGGTGGTCTCAGAGGATATCGACCTGGAAATAGTCATGTCAGAATCTACAAACTGACACAGATTAAAGGTGACCTATTGAAAGATGTAGGACCACAGTGTCCATCAGTTCAGGGATATCATCTATTGCCCTCACTTCTCAATAAATCCCTTAAATGCTGATTTTCACCTAGGCGAGATGTAGACTATACAAATAAAATAGGTGACAATGTAGGTACCAGGGACCTGCTATTGTTTGTTTACCTTTGCATACTGCAGGGTGTCTTGTCATTGGAGGCAGACTTTGGTATGCCTATGGCATTGGTTCTGTTGGTCGACTGGGGAGTGTTGCGTTTGCCTGTGCTCCCGTGGCTCTTGGAGAGAGCGGCAATGAAGTCCCTGTTGACACCGTTGTGCCTGGACGTGTTGTTATAGCTGTGGCAGGTAGCCATCTAATGGAGATAGGTGGACAGTATGAGATTATAAATATGAGTAATGATGGTTCTGTCTTTACAGGTGACAAACTCGTTGTTTCCATTTAATTTCACATAAGGAACATCGATTCTCCTGTGGAGATGTTTCTTTCCAAATCGATCCTTACAAGGACACAAAGACCTTATGGTCCCTGGTCAAAAGTAATTAACTAAATAGGGAACAGGGTAATGATTTAAAAAGGTTAAAAAAAAGATAAACCTTAACTTTTTTTGGTTCGAACCGGTTCAGAAAAAAAAAAAATGTTCAAAACTAAACGATTAGAAAAATCATTTTTGGTTCCAACCCCTGCTCAAGACTGTCAATCAGTCATTCTCAGCATTTCCTCGTTGCGCTTTTCCATTAAATATTGTGCGCACGTAAATCAAATGCAATGAGGCACATGCAAAGCCTATGACATATAGCCTAATATATTTACTATATGACATTGGAAATGCAATATACACTTGAAACTAAACCACTGGGAGTCAATGTCACAATGTTGTTCCAGTGATCCAAGACAATGACTGGCATCTCCTGGAACCCTGCCTGTCCTGCCCGACAACAACTTTATGGTCTGAAAGTTTAAAGTGCGTGTGGTCGTTTTACGAGTTGGGACTATAAACAGCCACACAACGGCTGTGTCACACGGTCCACTAAAACATTAAGAGCCTATAACGTGCCCTGCAGCACATAAAAATAACAGACATCAGTCAGTCACCCGTGAGCAAATCCTCAGTTAAGCAGGTCAAAGTGTTACACTTGTAGCAACAGCACGATGACGAAATCAAGTCATCTACCCCACCCAACAACGTCAGGACTCCCCTGATCTCTCGTTGACAGACTACGTAAACATGAATAGATTTTAGTTCTGGGTTAACCGAGAAAAGGACATCCCAAAAACAACAAATTCAACATAACTGACAAGCACATCCCAAATGATATCCCAAACATCCATAATTTCCCTGAGGCAAACTGCTTCCATAGGTGTTCATTTATACGAAACAGAAACAAAAACGCAACAGAAACAAAAACGCAGTGTCAGTATATTCTGAGTCAGGCTGTTGACAGCGCTGAATGCTGATGCTGTGCAAACCAACTCACCGAGACGAAGGTAGCCATACTGCTGCGGAGGGTCTGGACAAGTCTAACAGATGGCAGAGTACTTTCTCTGAACCAGGTGACAGAAGTTCTCAGAGTAAAGTTTCACTGAACCAGTGTATTAAACAAGCAGCGCTTCTCTCTATCCCTGTTACTGTCAGAGAGAATGTTTATGACGGAGCCTGGTGTATCCAGCTTTATAAAGCAGAGAGCATCAGAGGCCGAGCCCAACAGCTGTTCAGCCAATCCTTCAACAGCAGAGGCGGAGGGGGGCTGGGAGTGTAAATGTTTTTGATTTACGTGTTGTCACGGACTGTCACTGGAGCCACTTCCCATACCAACAACCCTGATCCATACTCACATCCTCCAGAAAACTCTGGATTAAAGTGGTCCCTGGAGGGCGAAAAACTATGAAAACAGAACGATACTCTCTCGGACACGCTGAAAAGGTTTCCCTATTTAGATAGGTGGGGATTTATAGATATCGCTTTGTTTTTTTGCAGGGTTAAATAAGGCCATGGGGAAGATAGTCAATGGTAATATGACCAAAAATGTGTGTGCTATTTTCACATATCATCATACACATCACAGGCAGGGAACTTCAGACAAATAAATCAATATTTGGACTATATTAGCATTAGTTGAATACATTTGAATACATACAAAAGAATAAAAGCACCATACAGACACCGTGACAGTCTTTGATAGTGGAACCTAGCGGGTATCCACTTGTTTTCTCATCAGATTTTTACATACAGTAAATATTAAAGGGGAAGTTCATTATTTTACAACATGTTAGATGGTTCCTCACCCTGAAGGTAGTCTATGGGCCAGAATAAACTGTAAAATATGGTTTGGTTTTCTCTAAACAGCCACTACAAATTTAAGATAACTTTAGCCACAGGCAGCTAGCTCAGGTGGCTAAAGTTATCTGAAGTTTGTGGTGTCTGTTAAAAGAAAACAGAGCCATGGATGACAGTTTACCCATAGTCTACTTTCAGGGTGAGGAACCATCGAACGAAGTTGAAAAATACTGAACTTATATGTGACCAATATATTTGGACTGGGGACAAGAACTGTGTGCCACCAATGTTGAGGGGAAAATACAACCCTGGCCTAAAAATGACCACCACTAGTACAGAATGTCCTACTGATCTATATCAAGACATACATTTACTCTGCTATGCAGCCTTTGTATAAAAGTAGACAGTAAAAGTTATATGAATATGGAGACATCTCTGGTACACTCACTCTGCAGGTTGTCCAAACTTGGTATCCCCTTACACTTTTTGATCACGTAATGTCCATGATTGGCTAGTAGGGAGTCCACACACTTGTCCATACTAGCATACCATTTAGAGTGCATGCCTAATAAATTGCTTCAAATCAAGAAGTATGCAAGTGTGGATAGTTCTTTAGACACTGAAAGGGAAGAACTCAATCCAGCAGAGAATGCTGCCCTTATGGCAGGGGTGTCAAATTCATTCCACGGAGGGCCAAGTGTTTGCAGGTTTTTGTTTTTTCCTTTCAGTTAAGACATAGAAAACCTGGTGAGTAGAGTTCCTTACTAATTAGTGACCTTAATTCATCAATGAAATACAAGGGTGGAGCGAAAACTTGCAGACACTTGGCCCTCTGTGGAATGAGTTTGACACTCCTTAAGAAGTTTAAAGAGGTGGCGGCGAAGGGGGTGGGTGTGTCTAGGCTGCCCAGGCAACTCTGGTGGACAGGCTAACATCATCCGCTGGCAGGCGATACCATACTCTATCTAGTGACATGACAGTTACTAAAAAAAGCTTATTTTGCCCAGTGATGATTTGCACATGGTCTGGTATGACTGACTCAGAGAGAGATAGAGGAGGGAGAAAAAAGCCTAGGTACTAACTTAGCTCTACCCAACCATAAAAACAGCACAAAAATATTTGTTTGTCGAATAGTGACGAGAACCATGACACCGACCCAATGAAATCTTGCCTGATCATGTGCAGTGTCTAATTTAACCCTAATCCTGTGACATGTATCGTCTGTGTTGAATACCTACATGTAAGTCACTGGCTAAGGAGAGTGCAGTGCATTCATCAGCTCATTCAAACCTGTTGATTCTGGCGTGGGTGCAGGGGTACAGGCATAGAGCAGTCTAGTAGCATGTAGACTGAGGGTGGGTACAGGCATAGAGCAGTCTAGTAGCATGTAGACTGAGGGTGAGTACAGGCATAGAGCAGTCTAGTAGCATGTAGACTGAGGGTGGGTACAGGCATAGAGCAGTCTAGTATCATGTAGACTGAGGGTGGGTACAGGCATAGAGCAGTCTAGTATCATGTAGACTGAGGGTGGGTACAGGCATAGAGCAGTCTAGTAGCATGTAGACTGAGGGTGGGTACAGGCATAGAGCAGTCTAGTAGCATGTAGATCTGAGGGGGCCTATTCATCTGATAGTTTGACAGGGCTCAGGATAGGCAAGATAGGTGCCTAGTATGTGCAGTTCGAGCATTTGAAGGGCTAACTCCTAAACAAAAACAGAAGCTCCAACAAAATACCTAAAAGTTAACCCTTCACCGTCAAAGGTCACCAATGCATGCAGAAGCAACATTTTTTTTAAAACACGTTAAACCCTCCCACCTTTCCAGAATGTCTGTCCCATCCTTTGAGAGTAAACAAACACGCCTAGAGTAAAGGTAAGCAATTCATGACCAATAACTTGGCTAAACTGCACGTGCAACCTATTGTTACGGATACAGGTATCCTGTGTGTATTTGTTTTCTCTCCTTCTGCCCTAGTCACAGGTGTCACTCATCAGCCGTCATCAATCACCAATCAGTCCCAATCAGAAGACACACCTGTTCCTTTTCCCTTACCCAATCACATCCCCTTTCCCTTGGTTTAAAACCCCAGTCAGTTATCTCTCTCTCTCTAGCTTGTTCTTATTTTGTAGCACTCTGGTTGTGTATCTCTATCTGGTTTTGTAGCTCTGGTTGTATTGCTCGCTCTCTTGTTTAGTAGCTGACTTGTATTGGTAGCTCTCCCTTGTTTTGGTAGCTGGCTTGTTTTGTAGCTCTAGCTTGTATTGCTCTTGCTTGTTTTTGTAGCTGACTGGTATTGGAAGCTCTCTCTTTGTTTTGTAGCTACAGAGCTCTAGCTCTGTTTAGTATTTGTTAAAGCCCAGTTGCTGTTGTCCTGTGAGTATGTACTTTGGTGTTGTATTGCTGTTTGTTGGTGGAAAAGGGGATAACCAGACAAGACGCCCTTGGGCATACATTACCTATAGGAAACCCTGTGTTAAATACGTTAGTTAGAACTGGGCGGACCACCCACTGTATTTAGTTAGTTAGCTAGCTGTTCGTGACGCAGGTAGATTAGCTTAGGGGTTTTTGAATGTCTATTTCTTTCCTTGGGTCCATCTCAGCCCCTTTTCCCCACACCACTTTACCGTGTGTTTAAAATAAACCATTTGTGTTTGACGGTAGATTTAAGTTGTCTGTGTTTTCTGTTCTCACTGTTCCTTTTCACCATAGTAATTTGCATAAGATATGTTGCTGGTCTCTATTCCATTCCCCCTGGACTGCGGGGTAAAAGGGATTCGTAACACCTACGTATTCAAATCACATTTTATTTGTCACATGCAGATGTTAATGCGAGTGTAGCAAAATGCTTGTGCTTCTAGTTCCGACCATGCAGTAGTATTTAACAAGTGATCTAACAATTTCACAGCAACTACCTTATTGTATAGTGTAAAGGAATGAATATGTACATATAAATATATCGATGGCCAAACGGCATAGGCAAGATGCAGTAGATGGTAGAGTACAGTACACAAATGAGATTAGTAATGTAGGATATAAACATTAAGTGGCTAGTAATACATTAATTACATCCAATTTTTTATTAATTATTATTATTATTAAAGTGGCTAGAGAATTGAGTCAGTATGTAGGCAGCAGCCACTCAATGTTAGTGATGGCTGTTTAACAGTCTGCTGGCCATGAGATCGAAGCTGTTTTTCAGTCTCTCGGTCCCAGCTTTGATGCACCTGTACTAACCTCGCCTTCTGGATGATAGCGGGGTGAACAGGCAGTGGCTCGGGTGGTTGTTGTCCTTGATGATCTTTTTGGCCTTCCTGTGACATCGGGTGGTGTAGGTGTCCTGGAGGGCAGGTAGTTTACCCCCGGTGATGCGTTGTGCGGACCTCACTACCCTCTGGAGAGCCTTACGGTTGTGGGCAGAGCAGTTGCCATACCAGGCGGTGATACAGCCCGATAAGATGCTCTCGATTGTGCATCTGTAGAAGTTTGTGAGTGTTTTTGGTGACAAGCTGAATTTCTTCAGCCTCCTGGAGGTTGAAGAGGCACTGTTGCGCCTTCTTCACCACGCTGTCTGTGTGGGTGGACCATTTCAGTTTGTCTGTGATGTGTACGCCGAGGAACTTAAAACGTTCCACCTTCTCCACTACTGTCTCGTCGATGTGGATAGGGGGGGTGCTCCCTCTGCTGTTTCCTGAAGTCCATGATCATCTTATTTTTGTTGATGTTGAGTAAGAGGTTATTTTCCTGACACCACACTCCGAGGGCCCTCACCTCCTCCCTGTAGACTGTCTCGTCGTTGTTGGTAATCAAGCCTACCACTGTAGTGTCGTCTGCAATCTTGATGATTGAGCTGGAGGCGTCCTTGGCCACGCAGTCATGGGTGAACAGGGAGTACAGGAGAGGGCTGAGAATGCACCCTTGTGGGGCCCCAGTGTTGAGGATCAGCGGGGTGGAGATGTTGTTTCCTACCCTCACCACCTGGGGGCGGCTCGTCAAGAAGTCCAGAACCCAGTTGCACAGGGCGGGGTCGAGACCTAGGGTCTCGAGCTTAATGACGAGTTTGGAGGGTACTATGGTGTTAAATGCTGAGCTGTAGTCAATGAACAGCATTCTTACATAGGTATTCCTCTTGTCCAGAGTAAGTAAATTGGAGGTGATATGATCCTTGACTAGTCTCTCAAAGCACTTCATGATGACGGAAGTGAGTGCTACAGGGCGATAGTCATTTAGCTCAGTTACCTTCGCTTTCTTGGGAACAGGAACAATGGTGGCCCTCTTGAAGCATGTGGGAACAGCAGACTGGGATAAGGATTGATTAAATATGAGGGTTAACACGTGAAGGAGAGCCCGCAGATTTTGGTAGCGGGCCGTGTCGGTGGCACTGTATTGTCCTCAAAGCGAGTAAAGAAGTTGTTTAGTTTGTCTGGGAGCAAGTCCGCGACGGGGCTGGTTTTCTTTTTGTAGTCCGTGATTGACTGTAGACCCTGCCACATACCTTGTGGCAGGGTCTGTAGACCCTGCCACATTGCGACTCTACCTTGTCTCTATACTGATGTTTAGCTTGTTCGATTGCCTTGTGGAGGGAATAGCTACACTGTTTGTATTCGGTCATGTTTCCGGTCGCCTTGCCCTGATTAAAATCAGTGGTTCGCGCTTTCAGTTTTGCGCGAATGCTGCCATCAATCCACGGTTTTTGGTTGGGGAAGGTTTTAATAGTTGCTGTGGGTACAACATCACCGATTCACTTGCTAATAAACTCCCTCACCGAATCAGCGTATTCATCAATGTTATTGTCCGACGCTATGCAATTAAAGAGGCCTTGTGATGAAATGAGGTCAACATCTTAATTCCATCCCAATTAAATTTGCATTGCAGTTTGAGGTTGTGGTGATGAGTGGTGACTCACCCTCCTCTCCTCTGGATTCCTGTGCTGTCCCATACAGCCATACAGTCCTTCCCACCTGTCCCCAGCAACAGAGGCTCCCCTCCTCCCCCAATCCTAACCTTCACCATTAGTGGCAGAGATGCTGATCTTGGGACAGTTTTACATTTATCTTAGGGGCAACTTCTCCCTACTCTGCACCAGACCTCCAGAGAGAAACAGGTCAGCACTAGCCTAGATCCTTTTGGACTAGACTGATGATCATGCCTGGAATGCCAACAGCACCTGCTGGGTCTTTTAGACTTAAGCATTCAAACAGCAAAAGGTCCTTGCATATTTCAGAAGTTATTTTCCTTTGATCTAAAATCATGGATGGGCCAGCGGACCAATTGTAAAATAAGTATAGAAACAGACACATACAGAGACAAGCACTTTCTAACAACATGCATGCTAACAAACTCTCAGACATACACACACCAATCAATCCTGCAGATGGGCTCTTTGTCTTCTATTAATAGGCTATGTTCCATAAATACCAGCATTTCTCTCCCCCTTCCCGCCCTTTCCCCCTATCATCCCTCCCCCCTATCATCCCTCCCTCC
This sequence comes from Brachymystax lenok tsinlingensis, assembly GCA_030435695.1. Taxonomy (NCBI): domain Eukaryota; kingdom Metazoa; phylum Chordata; class Actinopteri; order Salmoniformes; family Salmonidae; genus Brachymystax; species Brachymystax lenok. The sequence continues at coordinate 15,863,758 of CM059799.1, forward strand.
CCTCTCTCCCCAATCTCTCTCCATCCCTCAGTCCTCCCTGTGTTGCCCCAAGCCAGGCTGGTTGCTGTGCTGTGATGACATTGTCTCTGGGGGCTTCAACAGGCATCACTGCCCTTGACTCCCACAGCACTGGTGGATGGTGGTGGCACACTGGGTTTACAGTGAGTGGGGAGATTCGGAACACATCGATACACCAAAGCCCAGAGCGCCGAGGATGGATCGAGACAAAGCCTGCAGTCACAGTAGTCCATTCCCTTTAACATGACCTAACCAATAGTTTAGTTCTTCTCCTCTAAACTGTGTCCCACTTTTTCAAGTGTGCACTTTCACACCCCCCTTCATGGTAGGAAGAAGTGTGAAGAATTTGGATGCACACAGGGTATGAGGTAGACTGGAAAACCCCCAGGAAGCTGGTTTGGAGACTGGAGAGAGATGCCCTTTGAGGGCGCTGACAGATGCATAATGGAGACGACTACAGGCTGGCTTTAGCTGGATTCTTTTGTCATGTTGTTGTTCTGCTTTCATTTCCAGAGGTAATGACAGGTGGACAGAGTGGCACGTGTTGAATGAATACAGGATGGTGTGTCTGGAAAAAGAGGAACCATCTTCCTTACACTCTTGTTCAAAAATAGTGCACTATGTGGGGGAATAGGGTGCCATTTGGGACGCTGACAGAATCTGATACAGTACTAAACAGCAGGAGTTTGTGATGTACCGTAGGGGTAGGGCTCAAACAAGGCAGTTAACCCACTGTTCCTAGGCCGTCATTGAAAATAAGAATTTGTTCTTAACTGACTTGCCTAGTTAAATAAAGGTTACATTTTTTTTTTTTTAAATAACATGCCCACCCTTCTGGATTCATTTCTACAATACTGCCATAGCACTAGATGCCATTATGATGCAGTGGAAAGAGAGGGAGAAGGGATGAACCCTAACCGTTGGTTGGCACGCCATAGAGGGGGAATCTGGTTGGTACGCTATAGAGTTTAAAACCTCCTTTATGAAAACTAACACAGTGAGAGTGTGTGTATAACACTAATCCCAGAGTGTGTGTGTGTGTGTGTGTGTGTATATATATATATATATATATATATATATATATATATATATATATATATACGGCAGTAGTGCATGTTAGGCAGCACGGTGTGTGTGTGGCTGCAGTTTGTGTATGTCGGTGTGAGATGCTTAAAATATTAACACCTGGCAAATCCCTACACGTGAGCAAAGCGTTTTCAACTGAGCGTAGTGGGTTTCCTCCTGCGTGCCTGTCTAAAATGCCTCCAATGCCATCGCTCTCTCATCTCCCTTTGTCATCTGGTGGCTTCTCACTCTCTCCGGGTGTCAAAGCCCACGAGTGACACTTTGTTCCGCTTGCTCTCCTGTCAACTGGAGGCAGATGCTCCGATTGGGATTACAAACACAAGAGGAGAAAGTATGGCACCACAAGGAGAGTCAGAGGAATTAGCTGAATGCAGGTCGGGGTACCAGACAAGGGAAAGAGGACCCAGGCGCCTGGAGGGGGCTCACACTGTTACTGGTATTTTCAATATACAGTTCATCCCTTGACTTTCCACATTTTGTTAGGTTACAGACTTATTCTAAAATTTATTAAATTGTCCCCCTCATAAATCTATGCACAATACCCCATAATGACAAAGCAAAAACTTTAGATTTTTTATTTAATTTTTTTACAAAATGTATAAAAACAAAACTGAAATATCACATTTACATAAGTATTTAGACCCTTTACTCAATACTTTGTTGAAGCACATTTGGCAGCGATTACTGTAATTCTGACCCAATTTTCAGACTACCCAAGAGGAAACGCCTACCTTATAGGCAAGACAGGGGGAGTCCTGGTGGGAAAACCAGCCACCTCTTCCCTTCATTCTATTGGTCAATGTACAGTCATTTGATAATAAGATGGATGACCTCCGATCGCAAATTTGCTACCAATAGGACTCTCGAACCTTCAATATTCTCTGCTTTTATGAAACATGGTTCTGAACAAGATACCCCCCCATTGCTATCCAATTCGATGGATTCTCCATTCACTATGCAGACAGGACAGTGGAGTCAAGGAAATAGATAGGGGGAGGGGTTTGTCTCTTTATCAACAACAACAGGTGTGCTGACTCGTGCGCGGTGGAAGTATCGACCCATTGTCTTGGAATACCTGGTGGTCAAATGCCAACCCTTCTACCTACTGAAGGACTTTTCAGCTGTTATCCTGACTGTTGTATATATTCCACATCACGGCAAAGAAAAATAACAAACTGGCACTTAACGAACTGTATGCTATAAACAAGCAGGAAAGCGTACATCCAGAGGCTGCTCTTCTGGTTGCTGGCGATTTTAATTCTGCATAATTAAGACACGTGATGCCCAACTTCCATCAACACATAACCCTCGCCACTAGGGGCAATAAAGTACTAGACCACTTATTCTACCCACAAGCAAGCGTACAAGGCCCTCCCTTGTCCTCCATTTGGCAAATAAGATCATGAATCCATTCTCCTGCTTCTTGTTTACAAGCAGAAGTTTAAACAGAATGTACCTGTGACTTGCTCCGTTGAGAACAGGACTGCTTTGCTAGCGCTGATTAGAGACTCTGCCGATAACGAAGCCTCTGTCACTGGCTTCATTCGGAAATGCATCAGTGCATTGTCCCCACAGTGAAGGTTCACTGCTTCCTCAATCACAAGCCTGGGATTAATCCCGAGGTTGGCGCTGAACTAAAGGACAGGACTACCGCACACAGGGCTCTCACAGACAACCCTGAGGCTATGGCTGGGTACAGGAACAAGAACTCCTGCTATGACCTCCGTAGAGTCATCAAACGAGCAAAAGGACAATGTAGGAGTAAAGGTGGAATCATATTACACAGGTTCTGACACCCGAGGGCATTTGGCAGGGGCTACAGTCCATTACGGATTACAAAGGAAGACCCAGCAGTGATCTGCCCAACAATGCCCCTCTACCAGACGGACTCAATGCATTTTATGCCCACTTCGACAATAACATCGTGCCGGGTGAGGATTGGGTGATCTCGCTGTCTGAGGCTGACTTATGTATGGTCTTTGAGGTATTCCAGGGCGCGTTCTCAGGGCATGCGCAGAACAGCTAGCAGCTATATTCACGATAATTTTCAACCCCTCCTTGTACCAGTCTAATCCCCAGATGTTTTAAAATGACCATCATTCCTCTTCCCAAGAACTTTAAGGCTATATGCCACAATGACTACCGCCCTGTAGCACTCACTGTAATTATGAAGTGCTTTGAGAGGCTGGTTATGGCACACATCAACTCCATCATCCCAGACCTACTGCAATTTGCATACCGCTCCAACAGATCCATAGACTATTAAATCTCATTTGCACTCCACACTGCCTTCATCCATCTAGATAACAGGAATACCTATGTGAGAATGCTGTTCATTGACGACAGCTCAGCGTTAAACACCATTGTCCCCTCCAAGCTCGTCACCAAGCTTAGGACCCTGGGACTGAAAGCCTCCCTCTGCAACTGGAGTCTGGACTTTCTCACGGGCTGACCCCAGATAGTGAAGGTAGGCAACATCACCTCTGCCACTCTGACCCTCAACACGGGGGCCCCATAGGGATGTGTGCTTAGTGTTCTCCTGTACTCCCTGTTCACCAACAGCTGTGTGGCCACTCACAACATCCACATAGACGAGACTTCAGTGGAACGGGTCAAGAGCTTCATGTTCCTCTGGGTCCAAATCACTAAGGACTTAAAATGGTCCACACATGCTCACAGACATGAAGAATGGGCGACAGCACCTCTTCCCCCTCAGGAGGTTGAAAAGGTTTGGCATGGGCCCTCAAATCCTCTAAAGGTTCTACAGCTGTACCATTGAGAGCATCTTGACAGGCTACATCACTGCTTGGTATGGCCCTAGCACCACCCTGTAGCATGGTGCTACAGAGGGTGGTGCAGACAGCCCAGTACATCACTGGGGCCGAGCTCCCTGCCATCAAGGACCTTTATTTCAGGTGATGTGAAAAGAAAGTCTGGAAAATCTTTAAAGACTCCCGCCACCTAAGCCATAGACTGTTCTCTCTGCTTCCGCACGGCAAGCGGTACACGTGCATCAAGTCAGACGCCAACAGGCTACTGAACAGCTTCTATCTCCAAGCCGTACGACTGCTAAACCTCCAGACGAACTTCAATGCCATACAACACTCCTTCCGTGGCCTCCAACTGCTCTTAAATGCAAGCAAAACTAAATGCATGCTCTTCAACCGATCGCTGCCTGCACCCGCCCGCCTAGCATCACTACTCTGGACGGTTCTGACTTAGAATATGTGGACAACTACAAATACCTAGGTGCCTGGTTAGACTGTAAACTCTCCTTCCAGACTCACATTAAGCATCTCCAATACAAAATTAAATCTAGAATTGGCTTCCTATTTCGCAAAAATTATCCTTCACTCATGCTGCCAAACATACCCTCGTAAAACTGACTATCCCACCGATCCTTGACTTCGGCGATGTCATTTACAAAATAGCCTCCAACACTACTCAGCAAATTGGATGCAGTCTATCACAGTGCCATCCGTTTTGTCACCAAAGCCCCAAATACTACCCACCATTACGACCTGTATGCTCTTGTTAGCTGGCCCTCGCTTTATATTCGTCGCCAAACCCATTGGCTCCAGGTCATCTATAAGTCCTTGCTAGGTAAAGCCCCGCCTTATCTCAGCTCACTGGTCACCATAGCAGCACCCACGTGTAGCACGTGCTCCAGCAAGTAGATTTCACTGCTCACACCCAAAGCCAACTCCTTTGGCCGCCTTTCCTTCCAGTTCTCTGCTGCCAATGACTGGAACAAATTGCAAAAATCACTGAAGCTGGAGACATATCTCCCTCACTAACTTTAAGCATCTGCTGTCAGAGCAGCTTACAGATCATTGCACCTGTACATAGCCCATCTGTAAATAGCCTACCCAACTACCTCATCCCCATGTTGTTGTTGTTGTTTTTCTTCTCCTTTGCACCCCAGTATCTCTACTTGCACATTCATCTTCTGCACATCTATCACTCCAGTGTTAATGCTAAATTGTAATTATTTTGCCACTATGGCCTATTTATTGCCTTACCTCCCTAATCTTACTACATTTGCACACACTGGATATAGACTTTTCTGTTGTGTTATTGACCGTATGTTTGTTTATCCCATGCGTAACTCTGTGTTTGTGTCGCACTGCTTTGCTCTATCTTGGCCAGGTTGCAGTTGAAAATGAAACTTGTTCTCAACTGGCCTACCTGGTTAAATTAAAGGTGAAATAAAAAATAAAACAATAAATAGCAAAATGGCTACACAGACTGAGTTGACCCTTGTATTTTATTTTTACATTGTCGCCATGCACACTCACAAGGCCCTACACACTCACGCACACTTCGACACAGACACAAACATTCACTCCACCATTTGCTCACACACATAATATGCACATACATTCATACTGACTCTAAACACATGCACTCACATACAATCATCATGTATGCTGCTGCTACTCTGTTCATCATATATCCTGATGCCTAGTCACCTTACCCCTATACAGATCTACCTCTATCACTCCAGTATCCCTACAAATGGTAAATATCGTATTGGAACTGACCTTGTATACAGTGTCTTACTTTCTCGTGTTATTTCTTATTTCTCTTGCGTTTTTGTTCTACCTTATGTTATTACTGCATTTTGGGGTTTAGAGCTTGCAAGAAAGGCATTTTACTGTACTTGTGCATGTGACATTAAAACTTGAGAGGAGAGAGACGACATTCGTCCTCTTATCTTCAGAGTGCTGCGCCTGCTTAAGGCGTATCAGTTTTCTCACAACCACGCATGTCTATGTGGGCCTGGTGGCTTCGCACGTACACAGCTTGTGGAGCTCTTTTACACGCTGTTATTTTATGCCAGGGTGAGTGACCGGTGACCTTGAAGTTGGGGGGGTAAAAATACCTTGGTGAAAAAGTGCCTATGGAGGACTCACTTACCAGGAAGTCACACGACGGTGGGAAAATATATCAACAATACACAGTCAGGTTTATAATTTTTGGCACCCTTGATAAAGATGAGAAAAAAAGACTGCATAAAATATATAATAAATATACTGAGCTATATTGTATGCTACATTTTTTTTAGAAATTATTTCATACTAAAGAGAATTTCTCATAAATATTGTTAAAGAAAATATTAATTAAAACAACGTCATAATGAAAGGGTGTCGAAATGATTGGCACCCCTGTTTTGAGTACTCGAGGACCCTACCATTGCGAGGATTACAACACTGAGGCTTTTTCTAAAATGTTATATGAGATTGGAAAACACATTGGAAGGGATGTTAGATCATTCCTCCATAGATAATCTTCCCAGATCCTTGATATCCTTCATCTGCGCTTATGGACAGCCCTCTTCAATTCAAACCACAGGTTTTCAATGGGGTTCAAGTTCAGAGACTGAGATAGACATTAAATGTGCAAAGCTGGCTACTTTGAAGAATCTCAAATATATTTTGATTTAATAAAAATATAAGTGTATACTAGGGGTGTACGTGTGTGGGGGGGAGACTGGGACACTCATTGGTCTTAAAAAACATTTAAGCATCAAAGACAAAACAATCCCCTACAATTTAGTATTGTACCTTTTACCCCAGAATTGGCCAAAATAACTACTTTCTCTGCAAACTACATGTGTCCGACTCTGACATAACCTATGTGCTAATCTTGTTTGGCCTTGTACCTCTGTCTCCATGATAGGGTTCCCGCTAACTAAATGCTTCCTGTTCCTCTGTGATCATTATCTGGATCCTGGCCTATCACACGCTGACCCTGGCTGTGGTCATTATCTTGCTGGCCTATCACATGCAGACACTGGATGTGATCATTATCTGGCTGGCCTATCATATGCTGACCCCGAGTATCTGGCTAATTACACACTGACCCTGTCTGCCCTTCCAAGGATTCCTCCTCAATGAGGCTGAACAGAAGACTGTAAAAGCACTGCTGTTGTAAAAAGGGATTCATAATTTAAATTTGATTGATTTATTGACAAAAATCTCTTGGCTCCCTATTCCCCTTCCTTTCCCTCTACAAAGTAAATGGGAGACGGGCCAGACATCGATAGAGGAAAGGAAGGCGAATTTGTGTACAGGAAAGGAGAATACTGGACCTGATTTGTGCAGTAAAGTGTGCAGGAGATGTTGGCAGATATTTTAAATGATGCAATGTTTGAGCGATGCGAGTCATCATTAAGCCAATGTCAGATCAGATAGCTAGAGGGCCTTATCAATCAATGGTACTTTCCCCTTCCATTCCCCTGACGGATAAAAATGCCCCCATCTACCCTCTGACCAGCTACTCAGGGCACATTTCTTCTAACATTTTGCACTAATGAATACGACCCACTTTCAGGTACTGGGACTGACAATAGAGAAGAGGAGTGTTAGTCTCACCAGTGCTGAGGAGGAGCCCCTGAACCTCTGTAAGATTTTCATCTGAGCCAGGCTGAGTCTCTTGCCCCTGGCCTCCCTCCGCAGCACGTTCTGCACCCTTGCTGAAGCACGCCACTTGGGACGCAGATGCATGCGGTGGCTGTCTGGACGACGCTGGAGCTTGGATGGAGCTAGGAGAGGAGAGAACAAGTTTAACATGATATAAACTAAATATTTGGGATTGAGTTGAGTACAATAAATAGATTGAGTGGGGAATGTGAGTATACAATAATAAATACAAGTGAGGACATCCTGCTATTCGGAGGACAGCCTGTCCGGGTCCTGTTTCCCAAAAGCATTTTAAGGCTAAGTTCATCGTTAGAACCTTTGTAGGAGCATCAGTAAATCTCTGAGCTGTTTACCAAAAGCATCGTTACTAAAGTTGCACTAGAAAAAAACACATATTTACCAAGTGCCTCAGACCACTCGTAGAAATGCTACAGGGCCTTCAGAAAGTATTAATACACCTTGACTTATTTCACATTTTGTTGTGTTAAAGCTTGAATTTCAAAATAGATTAAATATATAGAGTATAGTTCACCCATCTACACACAATACCCCATAATGACAAAGTCAAAACATGTTTTTAGAAATGTTTGCAAATTCATTGAAAATAAAAAAAGTTTCTAACAGAAAGATTATTAAAAAGGTATTAGAAATACATCAAAACACACAAATGTTGAAGTCAAGACCCCTGCCAACTAATATCAATACTTATATTTCGTTTTGGAGAATTTGTTCTGCCTTCAAACCATAGTTGGGTTCACAAGTTTGGACAGCACAGTACAGTAAATAAAAGTAGAGTATAGTTCAGTACAGCAGAGTTTAGTACAGTACACAGTAGAGCACACTAGAATTGCGTAAACTATACTGTACTGTACGCTACTGTGCTGTCCAAACTTGTGAAACATAGGCGTCTATGATTGGTTCAGATTTGGTCCTGACCAAATTTGGTTTTGTTTGTGGCCAGAGCTCATATCTATTAAAATAATGACATTCATCTCCATAATTATGTGTTTCTGTGTAGTACAGATCAGGGACACATGTAATTCCGTTACGTCAATTCCGTTCCCGGGTATAAATCCACTTCATTTACTGTAGTTCAATAACCAAAAGAGATTTTTTTTTTAAAGTCAATGTGTCATGTCATATCTGACACCCCATTCTTTTTGGTGTCTGTTTAATATCAAAATCGTTTGTATTTTATTTAAAGATTGTTGTTAATTTAGTTTGTAATAAAGAATGTATGTGATGAATTGAAACTAAATACTATATCAGAGATTAAATGTCAACCTCTGTTTCAGTGAGTCTAATGATTATTTATGACACTGTATATTGAATCTCTTTGATTTCATTTGGTCTGGGTCTCTGTTCTGTTATACTGTACATGAGAATCCAGCCACTGAGTGGATTCTGGGCATTACTGTAGTCAAAGTTTTGGCCTGATTTAAAGCAACTTCATCTAACCCTGGTCTTAGTGTCACAGGTAACCAGGTAGCCACATGTAACCAGGTGGTCCAGCTGCTAGAAAAAAGGCCAGTACACAGAATTAGACCTCAACTCTAGTGAGTAACATCTAAACACGCTTGACATTTACATTGGGATCATAGAATGCCACCAACGGTTTGTTGCACTATGTCTGGGTAGGAGCTGCAAAGGTCTTTTTCCTCTTCGGAGTACAAAAATAAACATTTTTTACAGCTTTTTCTGTTGTTACATGTACGTTCTACACCCATTTTACACACAGTACATGGCTTTTAACCTTTTACAGTAGTTACATAGCAAGAATAACATATTTTGATATACATAACATCTAGATAAGATAGTACTTGTATATTATACATTGTGTTTTCAGTCATCCCACCCATCTCCGTTAACCAACCCCTCAGCTACTCTCAGTCCATCCCACCCATCTCCATTAACCCACCCCTCAGCTACTCTCAGTCCATCCCACCCATCTCCGTTAACCCACCCCTCAGCTGCTCTCAGTCCATCCCACCCATCTACATTAACCCACCCCTCAGTCCATCCCACCTATCTCCGTTAACCCACCGCTCAGCTACTTTCAGTCTATCCCACTTATCTCCGTAAACCGCCTTCTTTTGATTTCCATGTGCCATATATTTTTCAACTGTGCTGTGATGTTTCACGTACATTCTACAGGTGTCATGTCATAGCTGACATGCCATTCCTTCTGAAAATATTGTTAAAACTTAATCCGGAACAGAAACGTATTTAACAGTTAAAAAAATAAATAAATAAAAAAACAGGGACACAAAAGGGAGATTTTACCAAAATTCTGTTACCAAACTTTGCACAGTTCTTCCAGTAAATGTGTTTTTGTCAAATGTTCAGTGTAAATTGTTAATGTATTCCTTGTGCATCGAGTTGTGTTTGTTAAACTTGAAATCAATGGGTTTTGTTTGGGATACATTAAGTGAAAAATCTCAGCGCAATTCCATTACCGTGGAATTGCCCATAGTCAGCTTTTTACTTCTTTTAACTTGGGTTGATCATCTAGGCTTATTACCAGCATAAAGCCTCTCAAAAACTTCAGAAGTGAGATCAACAGCGTAGTGACCCAATTCATAGAATTACAAATCGCTCCAGATCGGACGTAAATTCATTAAACGTAAATGGTCCCATTCTGTCACCAAACTAAGCCCTCGAGCCTCTACCCAGCAGACATTAAACAGACATCCCATCCCGCTCTCCTAACAAGCCACCCCCTGGAGATGTGATACAGGAAAGGGAATCTCTGCCACGCTATTCTAATTAACATTATTTTAAGTGCACACTTAGCAGGAGATAAACACTGTCCTCTACTACCAGTCAGGGCCCACTGAGTCAGATGCTATCAAAGAGTTTGAAGTCTAAAACACAGCGACGCTCAGTTTCAGGCCTATACAGACATTTGATACAGACAGACATTTGAGACAGACAGACAGACGTCCTGTTTACTAATCAAACCTCCATAAAAGGCCACTCTAAAATGTGCCGTTGTCACACAACGCCACAGCTGTCTCAAGTTGAGGGAGCACGCAATTGGCATGCTGACTGCAGGAATGTCCACCAGAGCTGTTGCCAAATAATTCATTCTCTACCATAAGCCGCCTTCAACATCATTTTAGAGAATTTGACAGTACGTCCAACTGGCCTAAAAACAGCAGACCACGTGTATAGTGTCGTGTGGGCGAGCGGTTTGCTGATGTCAATGTTGTGAACTGAGTGCCCCTCGGTTGCGGTGGGGTTATGATATGGGCAGGCATAAGTGGCGAACAACAAACATATTTGATCAATGGCAATCTAATGCACAGAGATACCGTGAAGAGATCCTGAGGCCCATTATCGTCGCATTCATCCACCGCCATCACCTCATGTTTCAGCATGATAATGCACAGACCCATATCACAAGGATCAATAGACAATTCCTGGAAGCTGAAAATGTCCCAGTTCTGTCCATGGACTGCATACTTGCCAGACATGTCACCCATTGAGCATGTGTTCGATGCTCTGGAGCGACGTGTACGTGTTCCAGTTCCCGTCAATATCCAGCAACTTCGCACAGCCATTGAAGAGGATTGGGACATCATTCCACAGGTTACAATCAACAGCCTGATCAACAGTACGCAAAGGAGATGTTGCGCTGCACGAGGCAAATGGTGGTCACACCAGATACGGACTAGTTTTCTAAACCATGTCCTACATTTTTTTTTAAAGGTATCTGTGACAAAAATATGCATATCTGTATTCCCACTTATAAGGCGAGACCCAGATGCAGACACAGGAGGCAGATGGTTAGAGTCCAAGATGTTTACTAACAATCCAAAAGGGGTAGGCAAGAGAATGGTCATGGATAGGCAAAAGGTCAAAACCAGTCCAGAGTTCCAGAGGTACAGAATGGCAGGCAGGCTCGAGGTTAGGGCAGGCAGAATGGTCAGGCAGGTGGGAATGGTCCAGACAAACAGGCAAAACCGGGAGGACTAGTAAAAGAGAATCAAACAGCAGGTGCATGGGAAAACCACACTGGTTGACTTGAACATACAAGACAAACTGGCACAGGGAGACAGGACACACAGGGATAAATACACCAGGGAAAATAAGTGACACCTGGAAGGGGGTGGAGACAATCACAGGTGAAACAGATCAGGGTGTGACACTAGTCATGTGAAATCCATAGATTAGGGCCTAATGAATGTATTTCAGTTGAGTGATTTCCTTATATGAACTGTAACTCAGTAAAATATTTTAAATTGTTGCATGTTTTTTATATTTTTGTTCAGTATAATAATTAGATTGTTCTCTGCATATTATAACCGTAATATGCTTTTACTTAACAGTGTTGACTAAATAAGAGCGTTAGTTTGTTGTGACCTAGTTTAGACCCCGCCGCTCCTGGTTGTATCTCTTCCATATTTTGACGTTGGGAGGTGGTAACATTTGGAGACATTTCCGCGCCATGGACCAATCAAAATCATCTTGATACCCTCGTAATTTTCAGCTCCAGATCTGTGGTTTACTATTCCTCTAACCCCCGGTCAATCAATGTTGAGAGGGGTTGTTTTTATGGTGATTTAATTAAAGGGAAAGAAATACCCCAGGAAAACTACCTTGCCTCGCAATCGAATCCACTTTTGAGAACTGTTAGTTTGCTACTGTTTCACAATGCTGTTTGCAACAACAACAAAAATATGTTGTTTATCCTACAGACACATTGACAGACAAGCCTTACCTTTGTGCTTTAAGTGAAAGGTATGTTAACCATGTCAAGTTACTGGACTAAAAGGAGGAGAATAGTGAGGGGTTCAGAAGGACACTGGAGATTGTAGCTGCATATGCTGCTTTGGCTGCTGCTATTCCAGACTGTACTACTGGAGTGCATGCTGTTCAAAGTGAAAGTCATCATGGCATGGCTCAAAGAGGCCATGGGCAAACTGCAATCTTGTGGCACAGAAATTAAACAACCCCTGTTTAGTAGATGCTGAGTTTGACCTCCCTTCTGACATTCCATCAAGCACTGAAGAAGATACTGAAGAGGAAGAGGGGGACTTTAGGACACAATTGGCATATTGGGCTATTGACAAAATGATTCCTCACATTGCACTCTCAAAGCTATTGACAATTATCTCCAATGACCATCCAGACCTGCCTAAAGACCAAAGAACCTTCTGAAGACACAGACTAACCCTAGACTATGCCTATTGACAACTGGCCGGGGACTACAGCTGGAAAATAGCCGTAGAGGCTACAGCTGCTCTTTTTATCAAAAGGGACTGTCCACGTCATTATAAACTAATAAACTAAACTAAACTAAAGTAACCCCCCCAAAAACCACTAGAATTGTGCAGTAAATACTGGCCCTGTTTACAATTCCCAAACTTGCAGACATTTAAGTAATTTTTTTGTTTATAATCTTTTTTGTATTTTACCCCCATTTTCTCCAAAATGTCGATCTTGTCTCATCGCTGCAACTCCCCAACAGGCTCAGGAGGCGAAGGTCGAGTCATGCATCCTCCAAAACATGACCAGACAAACCGAGCTTCATAAGACCCGCATGCTTAACCCGGAAGCCAGCCGCACCAATGTGTCGAAGGAAACACTGTTCAACTGACAACTGAAGTCAGCCTGCAGGTGCCCGGCCCACCACAGGGAGTCACTAGAGCGCGATGAGCCAAGTAAAGCCCCCCTGGCCAAACCCTCCCCTAACCCAGATGACGCTGGGCCAATTGTGCACTGCCCTAAGGGACTCCCGATCATGGCCAGTTGTGATACAGCCCGGGATCGAACACGGGTCTGTAGTGACTCCTCTAGCACTGCGATGCAGTGTCTTAGACCACTGCGCCACTCGGGAGGCCATTTAAGTAATTTATATCCAAATTAGCTTTGATAACCTCCCACTTTACAAAGGTTCAAACGCCCAGTTCTGGCCAATTCTTTTATTAATTGAGCAATACGTGGACAATGTCCAGCAAAACAAACTCCCATTTCTTATTGGTCTTTACTTTGGGAAGAAGAAGCCAAACAGTCTGCAGTTTAAAAAAAATATTTTGGTTGAGGAGGCACAGCAACTAGAAAGGGAAAGAGTTGAGTTTGAAGGGACAGCTTTCTTTCAAGATGTCAGCGTTTATCCGTGACACCCCTGCTCGTGCATTTGTGAATAATGTTAAGGGCCATAGCGGATACTATGGATGTGACAAGTGCACTCAAAATGGGTCTACTACGAGAACAGAATGACTTTCCCTCAAACAGATGCAACTCTGAGATTGGACACTGCAGTCCCTGATGAACTCTCAGAAGACAGCCATCGGTGTGGAGAAACACCATTTCCTTTGCTGTCTGTTGGATTGGTGACACAGTTATCACTGAAAAACATGCATCTGGTGTGCCTAGGAGTGACAAGGAAATTGTTGAATCTTTGGATAAAAGGACATCTGGCAACAAGATCGGCACCCAGCGTGGTAAAATCTCCAAAGTACGCCTGACCTTCAGACCTAATTGTTATAGAAATTTTGTTCTCAATGTTCACAAACTGAACTTCAATTAAACAAACTCTGTCTGTTACCCAGTATTTGTAAGATACTGGTTGAAATGAGACAAACAGAGGCCCAATCTATAATGGTCAAATGTAGATTATTTATTCACGGGAGAGCTCTGAGCTCTAAAAGGTGTACACAGTCTTTTATATGGTACAATGTTGAAATACAAAGATACAAAGGCCCCACCATTTCCAAGAAAATAGTGTCTTCCCACAGTACCCATTCATTCCTTATCACAATCTCTGCAACATAAGTCAAACTTGGGCGGTTCTTTAACTATCCCTCCTGTCTTCAAGGACAGGAGACTCTCGCATGTGTCTGGTAGAATAAAATAATTCTTTGTTCTCCCAGATACTCCCTAAATGAAGTCATACTAGCCTGTTCCCCTTCCACAAACTTCATTTCTAGACACACACATTAATTGGACTACCATTTTGTCTTATAACCCTATCTCTATTGCATACATTTTCAGAATGGAATATTCTTAGATGTACAAACATTTAGTCATAACCATAAAATCTATAACACTCATGTTCCATGTGAGTTCAACAGGAAGCAAAAATCCATGGAGAGTTGAGCCCTGGAAAGCTACTAAATTCAGACAGTTCCTCCTGTACACTGGACCAGTCAGCTTGAGAGGGCTTGTACCAACTCGAATGTACACTCTTAGAAAAAAAGGGTTCTAAAAGGGTTCTTTGGCTGTCCCCATAAGATAACCTTTTTGATTCCATGTTGAACCCTTTTTGGTTTCAGGTATAAGCCTTTTGGGTTCCATGTAGAACCCTCTGTAGAAAGGGTTCTACATGGAACCCAAAAGGATTATGCCTGGAACCAAAAAGGGTTATTCAAAGGGTTCTCCTATGGGGACAGCCGAAGAACCCTTAAAGGTTCTAGATAGCAATTTTTTTAAAGAGTGTTCCACAACTACATGCTTCTTGCAGTTGGCATCACCATCCTGTTGAATGTGTCCCTGTGCGCAGATCAAGCTGACTATACCCATAGCCTCATGGATTTGTTTTTTGACCCCTGCAGCAAACTTTATGGAAAAGAACAAGTGTCATAGAACATGTATGGATTGGTGCACCTCCGCCAAGAATCCTAGAAGAATGGTGCCCTTGACAAAATCTCTTGTTTCCCATTTGAAAACTTCCCTGGGCAAATGAAGAGACTGCTTTGCAAACCTGCCCATCCACTGGAGCAGGTTGTTCGTCGACTGTCAGAGAAGAATCTACACAAAAGAATGAACACCTCCAAAGCACTGTCCCTGAGAGAGCACAACAGCTGACCACTCCTTAATGGACTGGCAATGACAAATCAGTTAGAGAAGTTTTACTTTGGAGAATTTGCAGTGAAAAGATCAGAGGGAGACAACTGTGTCCTGTTACAAAACCAGGACATTGCTGTTGTACAGAATGTGGTCGTCGATGAAATGGGCAACAATTTCGGCATCTACAATAGGTTCAGGAACATGGTCGATTTCTTCACCTACCCTTTACCATTTTCCAAGACAGGCATTTTTCACCTCTCTGGATTATCAGATAACTTCTACTTAACCAACTCTACAAATGTGCTGAAGAAATACTATCTTCTTCCTTGCCAAGATGGATATGCTGGCTTTCCATTGAGCCCCTTGTAGACATGGCCTAGCCCTGTTTGTTTCTGTTCGCCTCTCACAAGGTAAATATCTTAGGGTTTCATTGTATGATTGTAGTGTAAATGATTATTTAGTAAATTGTAAGTGGTCTTTATGCTTAGTTCTTCCTGTTTCTCTCCTGTCTTTAGATCATGAAGTCTGCAGTGATACAGTTTCTGGAAGAAAAGAACTAACCATATGCACTAGTCCCACAAGTAGGGATCAAAGATAACAGCTGTTATTGGCAACCACTCAGCTGCAGAAAAAAGAACAAATTAAACAATTTAGCCATTGAGTGTATACCACAAGACAGCACCTGGGAAAGAAGCTGCTTTAAGTTCATGAAGGTAGCAGGTAATTTGGCCTAATTTATGTCTCTGATATACTCTTATACTGTTTCAAACAGGCACTCTGATGACGTGGTGCCTGGTAAACAACCTCTCCCTCAACGTTAGCAAAACAAAGGAGCTGATTGTGGACTTCAGGAGGAACCAGGCAGGACATGCCCCCATCCTCAACGGGTCCGCCGTGGAGACGGTCAATAACGTCAAATTCCTCAGCGTACACATCTCAGAGAAGCTGAAATGGTCTAACTACATGGACACCATAGTGAAGAAGGCACGACAGCGACTCTTCAACCTTAGGATGCAGAAGAAATTTGGCCAGTCCCCGAGGGCCCTCACAGTGTTCTACAGGAGTAACATGAGAGCATACTGTCGGGCTGCATCACAGCCTGCTACTGAAACTCCATCGCAAGGCTCTTCAGAGGGTGATACGTGCAGCCGAATGCACCATTGGGTGCACACTGCCTGACCTCCAGGACACCTACAACAACACCAGGTGTCGCAGGAAGGCCAAGAAGTTCATCAGGGACCCCAGCCACGCCCTGATCTCCCCGCTTCAATCACTCAGACGCACGCGGGCAGTACAGGAACTGCAGACGGGCAGTACAGGAACCCCCCAACAGTCTTTACTCTGCTTCCACAACAAAGGACAATTATTTATTCATCACTGCCACAGTTGTGATCATGTACATAGTCCTATTTCTATTGTTGTTTTTTATTACCATTTTCACTTAGTCCTGCATGTTGGAAATCGAAGCCTAAGATTTTCACTGTACCCTGCAATCACACCTGTAACCCTGTGACTATTAAACACTCTGAATCTCCCATAATCAGTCCTTTCCCATAAGACACTAAAACATCTGGAGAAAGTCTTAACAGGGAAAAGTAACAACCCCTAAATCCATCCTGACCAGTGCCTTTTAATAAAAAACATTTCCATTTTAAACATCTACCACAAATTTCCTGGCTCAGGTGATTGAGAGTAAAAACAGGCCAGGGAAGGGTACTGGCCCAGGCCTAACTCAAGCAAAGGCCACACAAGCACCGCAAAGTACATTGGCACACTGGGCCCAAGGCTTATAGCAAGGTTCAGGCACAGGCGGCCCACAGGCCAGGTTTGGGCCCCCCAAAGTTTTAAATTAAATATATTGTATTTTATATCTGAAAATAACAATCTCTTTTTGGGCTTAGTTGTGGTCTATTTTCAGTGTACACATTTTTATAATCATTTTCCAGCCCCCTGACCATTCACTGCGACAAAAATAGGCCATGCGGCTGAATCTAGTTGTCTACCCCTAGCTTGGAGGATTTCTCCAGAAATAAAATGTTTATTTCGCTCTCTAACCACAGTATAATGGAGTCATCACTGTGTGAAATAGAAAGTTGGGGTAGTCATTCAAAAATCATGTTAACCACCATTATTGAACACGGAATGAGTCCATGCAACTTATTATGCGATTTGTTACAGCACATTTTTACTCCTGAACTTATTTATGCTTACCATAACAAAGGGGTTGAATACTTATTGACTTAAGACATTTGTTATTATTTATTAATTTCAATAATGTTTAGAGAAAACAAAATTCCACTTTGACATTATGGGGTATTGTGTGACACAAAAGCTCAATGTAATCCATTTTAAATTCAGGCTGTAACACAACAAAATTTGGAAAAAGTCAAGAGGTTTGAATACTTTCTGACAGCACTGTGTCTGTAAGGTGATTCAGTCAGGCAATGAATTTGAATGATTCAGTCAGGCAATGAAGATGCAGCCACAAAGAACAGAGGTTTTAGTGTCCTGAATACAAAGAGATGTTTGGGGCAAATCCAATACAACACATTTCTGGGTACCACTCTCCATATTTTCAAGCATAGTTGTGGCTGTGTAACAGTATAGCTTCTGTCCCTCTCCTCGCCCCTACCTGGGCTCAAACCAGGGACCCTCTGCACACATCGACAAAAGCCACCTTCGAAGCATCGTTATCCATCGCTCCACAAAAGCCACGGCCCTTGCAGAGCAAGGGGAACAACTACTTCAAGGTCTCAGAGCGAGTATGAGTATGCTTGTAACCGTTAAGGACTAGTGAATTTTTCAGGATAAATAAAGGAACGGAATGGAGCCAAGCACAGGCAAAAATCCAAGAGCAAAAAACTGGTTCAGTCTGCTATTCACCAGACACTGAGATGAATTCACCTTTCTGCAGGACAATGACCGAAACACAGTCCAAATCTATACTGGAGATTTTTACCAAGAAGACAGTGAATGTTCCTGAGTGGCCGAGATACAGTTTTGACTTAAATCCACTTTAAAATCTTTGTCAAGACCTGAAAATGGTTGTCTAGCATTAATCAACAACCAAGAATTTTGAAAATTATGATGCAAAATGTTACACAATCCAGGTATGGAAAGTTCTTAAAGACTTACCCAGAAAGACTCACAGCTTTTACTGGCAAAGGCAATTCTACAAAGTATTGACTCAGGGGTATGAATACTTAAGTAAATAGATATTTCAGTTTTTCCTATTCAATAAGTTGCAAAAATGTCTAAAAACATGTTTCCACTTTGTCTTTATGGGGTATTGAGTGTAGATGGGCGAGAGAGAGAAAAAAATGTATCCATTTTGAAACACAACAAAATGTGGAATACGTGATGGGTATGAATACTTTCTGAAGGCATTGTGTATGTACATCGCCCAGAGGGCTCACCGGCTCAGGACGGCTAACAGACAGCCATTGGCACTAAGATGGCACGGCACAGTCACTGCCAGCTGGGTCTCACTGTCAGCTCATTGAAGCTGCCTGCTATTGGAATTGATGTATGCAAACACACAGGATAGGAACATCAACACATTAGACATTTTGTATGCAACAAAGCAGACCTGGTTATGGATAACTCAGATACAGTATGTGGTTACAAAATTCATTACGTTGTTTCAAGCCCAAAATTGATACCAATGACATCAGCTCTCAAGAATAGACACGAAAAGAACAATACAAAAACGGAACAAATAAACTCAGATACAGTATTTCCTTGTCTAAAAGCTACAACTTGGACTGAAATGCACTGAGATACTCTACCACCTAGTGTCACTATATGATCATTACATCAACAAATGTGAACGAGGGAATTTAGCAATTTAACCTTTATTTAACTAAGCAAGTCAGTTAAGAACAAATTCTTATTTACAATGACGGCTTACGCCGGCCAAACCCGGACGACGCTGGGCCGCCTTATGGGACTCCCAATCACGGCTGGATTCGAACCAGGGACTGTAGTGACGCCTCTTGCACTGAGAAGCCTCCATTAAAAACTTCAGTGCTGCCAACTCTCCCACATTTGGACCTCTTCACACTTGAGCAAGGCAGTTAACCCTCAACAACTGCTTCCAGGGCGCCAATGACGTGACGTCGATTAAAGCAGCCCCCCTCCACTCTCTGATTCAAAGGGGTTGCTAACAATACTTAAAACCTCAACTTGGAGTCAACATACAAGTGTAAGTAAAAACGAATGTAAATACGTTAGAAATTGTGATACTTAATGCACAAACACGTCTCGTAAAAGTAATGATGTTTTTGTTTGATTAGCTTTTTGAAATTGTAGAAATAAAACATTTTACTTCTTCAGAAGTAGCTAGCTATCATACAGTAGGTGTTTGTTAATATAAGTACTGTAGACATGCACTCATAATTGACTGAAGCGCATATAAAGCACCCACAAGCTACCGGTGGCTGAAAACACAATCATCGCGGGATGAACGATTGACGAATTTTCGGTCAAGGGCGGTCCATTTATAAATCATTCCTTCCTCCCTTACCCTGCAAGTGTATACTCGTCAGACGTCATGAAACGTCATCAGAAGTGTCCACTTAATTTGAAGGCTGTGGGGATAGGGTGTGCCTTTTAAGTGTTTGGAATGCTGTCTATAGTAGACAGGCCTTGGCAATAAAACCTCAGCCCTTGAATTACGTTTTACTTCGTCACATCAGAGTACCTTAAATGTCCCTTGCCCAAGCGAGGGAGAGTGATGATCGGAGAGGCAACATCCTTGGTAGAAATCTTGAAAGTGAGCTTAAAACAACCACCCTAAAGCTATTAATGTACCATGATTGCGGTCTAAACACTTAAAGACACACCCTATCCCCTCAAATTAAGTGGACACTTCTCATGACGTCTGACGAGTAACACTTGCAGGGCAAGGGGCGAGGGAGGAAGGAATGATTTTTAAATGGACAACCCTTGGCCAGAAATTCGTCACTGGTTCATCCCATGATGCTTGTGTTTTCAGCCACATGTAGCTTGTGGGTGCTTTATATGCGCTACAGTCAATTATGAGTGCATGTCTAGTTATATTAAATATATAATTATTAATATACGCCTACTGCATGATAGCTAGCAAACGAATTAGCTAACTAACGTTAGCCTGCCTAGCTGGAACTTCTGAAGAAGGAAAATGTTATCTACAATTTCCAAAAGATAACCAAACAAAAACATATTTACTTTTTACAAGACGTGTGTGTGCTGTCATGCATTAGTAGCACAAGTTAACTTATTTGCATTCGTTTTTACTTACACTTGTATGTTGACTTCTCCATTGATGTTGTTTTTAAGTTTTATAGTTTTATAGTTTGGTAATTTATTCCAATAAATTTCAGAATTCCTCAAAATAGGTTTCTGAATTTAGCTACGTTTTTATAGGCTCCTCACTACGAGACTAAGTCAATTTGCCCATGCTAAAATCAATGTCTTTATATATTTTTTTCTGACATGCTGAAAATGCAGCCTTGTTGATAGAATTTCACCCTTTGCGGCCAACAGAGTTTCACATGTGACAACAGTTTGCATTTAATTGTGGGTCATTTCAACCTCGCAAGTGGCCAAGGTTCTTCACTTGCTAAATCGAGGGCCGAGGGCGAAACGTTTGTGAATTTGACCACCACGTAAGATGACAATCAAACTGCATCCGGTTTCAACTGGGATTCACCCGAGGGAAAGTGGTTAGCGTTAGGGATGAGGGGGTAAAGAATGACCTGTTTGGACTGTATCCCCTTTCCCTTCCCTCTTATTTCTATTGTGTTGAAAAAAGTACTGATACTGTACAAAAATAGAAATGCAACATGTAAAGTGTTGGTCCCATGTTTCATGAGCTGAAATAAAAGATCTCAGAAATGTCCCATAGCCACAAAAATCTTATTTCTCTCATGTTGTGCACAAATTTGTTTACATCCCTGTTAGTGAGCATTTCTCATTTGCCAAGATAATCCAGCTGCATGACAGGTGTGGCATATCAAGGAACTGATTAAACCACATGATCATTACACAGGTGCACCTTGTGCTGTCTCAAGTTTTGAGGGAGCGTGCAATTGGCATGCTGACTGCATGACTGTCCACCAGAGCTGTTGCCAGATAATGTAATGTTCATTTCTCTACCATAAGCCACCTCTAACGTAGTTTTAGAGAATTTGGCTGTACGGCCAACTGGCGTCGCAACAGCAGACCACATGTAACCACACCAGCCCAGGACCTTCACATCCGGCTTCTTCACCTGTGGGAATTCAGGCTGAAACACAACAAAATGTGGAATACGTGAAATTTCTGTGATGATGAGTTATCTGAAATTGAGATAAAAGACTGTATTAAAAGCCTTAAGGACAATAGGCTCCCTGGAAATGACGGTTTAATAAGCCAGTTTTATAAAGCAGTCAATGATAAATTGATTCCTTTCATTCTTGCTATGTTGCAAGAATCAATAGAAAAGGGAGAGTTACCTACCTGCATGCCCACTTAAAGCAAGGTGTAATTACTTTGATTCCCAAGCCTAATAAGGATAGTCTTTATATAGACAACTGTTGAATAATTAATTATTTGCCCTTGTATTTGCTGTAAGGTTGAAACAAGGCTTGCATCATATAATTGATGAAGAACAATCGGGTTTTATGCACGGTCGACACATTAGTAATAACATCAGGTTGATCTTAGATATGATTGACTATAATGACATCCTTGATGATAGTTTTCTTATGTTTGTTGATTTTTATAAGCTTTTGACACTGTAGAACATGAGTTCATGTTCAAAGCAATACGTTTTTGGGGGTTTGGTGACTTTTTTTGGAAAGCAGTCCAAACTTTATATAGTGGTTGTACTAGCTCTGTAAAATTAGCTCATGGGACATCCCAAAGATTTGATATTGGCTGTGGCATTAGGCAGGGCTGCCCAATTAGTCAATTTTTATTTTTATTGGTTACTCAAGTTATGGCTCTTCATATCAAGAAAGGGAATTTTCAAGGTGTTTCAGCCCTTGGCAAGGAATTTAAACTATGTAAACTGGCTGATGATCCCACCATATTTCTGAGAGACAGGAATGAGGTTTCTAAAGCAGTTTCCTGTATTGATGTCACGTCCAGGCCAGAGTTTTAGGCTGGCGTGTTTAGGTTTCGTTTTTGGTGTAGGGTTTTTGAGTTCTAGGTGTTCTATTTCTATGTTGGGGTAATGGTTCCCAATTAGAGGCAGCTGTGTGTCGTTGTCTCTAATTGGGAACCATATATATGTTTGGGGTTTTCATTTAGGTTTTGTGGGTTATTGTTGATGCATAGCTTTCTTTGTATTGGCAGGCTATGGCTAAGTTATGGTCTTTGTTCATTTTGTTATTTTGCCCAGTTACGTTTCAATGAACATGTATACTGGATGCCTCGCTGCGCCTTGGTCTGTCACTACGGAAGATCGTGACAATTGAAGACTTTTCTTTAGTTTCGGGTTTGAAAATTTATATCAATAAGTCAGTCTTATTCCCACTCAAGGATTGTGTTTTACAGGAAATATATGGTATCCCAATTAAAGATAAGTAACCTTATCTTGGAATTGTTATATGCAAGGATGAAAAACAAAGGAGTGAACTTTAACCCCATTATTGAGAAAACAAAGAAGAAATTGAACCTCTAGTTGCTGAGAGATATTTCGTTATACAGTTGGGTTTTATTGTCCAAAGCTGAAGGGTTATCCAGATCGGTTTATGTCTCGGTATCACTTGAATTATCCACTAAAATTGTAAAGGACTTAGATAAGATTCTTTATCATTTTATTTGGAGGAACAAGCCTCCCTATCTACGGAAAGATATTCTCACTAATACCCAAGAACAAGGAGGTCTTGAGGTTTTAGATTTCAATACTCCAAATAATACTTTTAAAATAAATTGGGTTCTGAAGTATAAGAACCAGAACAGTATTTGGAATGTCTTCCCTAAGTATTTATTTGACTCTGGTGGTTTAGAATTTTTGCTTCAATGTAATTTTGATGTTGACAAAATCCCAGTACAATTTGCCAAATTCCATAAGCAGGCGATTTTAGCTTGGATGTTAGTGTATAAACACAATTTTTCCCCTCACAGATACTTTCTATGGAACAACAAAGATATACGATTTAAAAATAAGTAAAATATTTTTTTCGTAACTGGTTTGAGAATAAAATTATGTTGGTTGGTCAGTTACTGAATGAGGATGGATATCTACTCTCATATGGGGAATTTCTTGATAAGTTTAAAATTCCAATAACCCTGAAAGAATATGCAATTGTTTTTGATGCGATTCCAAGGGGGGTTGTATCTCTCTTAAATTCCTCTGTGGTTGATGTAAGTAACAGATTTACATAAATATATTCATTGGCAATATTAACATCAAAGATAAATGTAGTAATAAACACATTAGGAATATTGTTTGTGATACTACAATTCCCTCAGCAAGGTTCTTTTTGTGAAATCAGTAACAAGGTAAAGGAAGTTTCATTTAAAGTGTTACACCAAATTTATCCTGTGAAACATGTTTTGGAAAGATTCAAGCTGAATATTGACTATAAATGTGATTTCTGTGGAATGGAGGAGACCATTTTGCATTTGTTTTTTGCGTGTATTTATAGTAGAATTTTTGGGATTGACATACAGAATTTTGTTACAAAAAAAATAGGACCGGTTGTACTATTTATTGGTTTTGATATGATTTATTTCAGAAAATCTGACATAGATAAAGATGTAGTATATTTAATTAAACTGCTAATAATACTAGGTAAATTTCATATTCACAAATGCAAATTGTCTAATTCGAAACCTAACTTTTTTCACTTTATAAATGAAGTTAAACAATATGGCACTACTTTACCTAAAATTAAAAACAAAAAGGCAATTAAAACTTGTATTATTAATGGATATGATTTCTTTGTTTAGGATTCCTGGCAATGTAAATTGTTTATATGTATGCTTGTTTGCATGTGACTATTCCTCTTTTGTTTGTTTAAAGTCATGTGAAATCTATAGATTAGGGCCTATTTTTTTTTTGAATTGACTGATTTCCTTATATGAACAGTAAAATCGTTGAAATTGTTGCATGTTGCGTTTATATTTTTGTTCAGTATATTTTATTTTCTAACTAATCCTGTGTATATTCAGTGCCTTAACTATTCAACTTGACCTCCAAATTGTTTTGAAATAAGAGATCACGAGCATTAACCGAGGCAGCTTCACCCGGTAGGGACATCGTTTTCCTTATTCCGTAACATGAATCGCGGCAGAAGGAAGCTTGTCATTGGTTTAGTAAGCGTCCGGGACCAATGCGATTGGATGCGCAGACTGCAGACTGGACAGGCATGTTCCTTCTCCGCTGATCAAAGTTTATAACCTCAATTGTCAAGCAGCACGGCAACTTGTAGTGCTGTTTTTGACACATAATTGTCAACAAATTAATTTGCGGTCACTGTTAATGAGGTAAAATGTTAATATTCGGTGGATATTCGGTTTTCGCTTGTCTTCTTCGGTGGGGTTTATCAGCGGTTGGCATCCAACGGTATGGTGCATTACCGCCACCTACTGGAGTGTGGGACAGAGACTGATAAACTAAATCCTACCTGCATGCCCCGTTGCTCTAATGACGTTCTACTCAATAAACTCTTTAAACGAATTTCCTATATCCACTTCGCCATCATACTAGATTTCAGCCTCTCTCTTTTGTGCTGCTACCATGTTGTTGTTGCATTGGTACCATGCTGTGTTGTCATGTGTTGCTGCCTTTTTTATGTTGTCGTCTTAGGTCTCTCTTTATGTAGTGTTGTGTTCTCTCTCTTGTTGTGATGTGTGTTTTGTCCTTTATCTGTATTTATTTATTTTTAATCACAGGCCCCCGTCCCCGCAGGAGGCCTTTTGCCTTTTGGTAGGCCGTCATTGTAAATATGAATTTGTTCTTAACTGACTTGCCTAGTCTCTGTTTCCTGGCAATAATCACACTTTCCTGTTGGATGCTTTCCTATCACATTTAAGGTCTTATTCAACCGGCTGTGTCCCACCCTTAATCTTGTAAAAATAGCTTCCTCTCTTCTGTCCCTTCCTGTTGTCCTCCCCTTCCCGACTTTCCTCTGTACTTGAAATAAATGCCTGCCCTTAGTATCTCTATTCCACTTCTCCTGCCATCTCTGCACCATCACTGTCCATATCAGGCTTTTTGCCTCTGCCTTGCTCATTAAAACTACAACATCAAATCCCCACTACTAAGTGCTTGTTAAGCCAGTACATCAACTACCTCATTCCCCTCCACCCCTACATGGGCTGGGACCCAAGTAAATCTTATCTGTATACCCAATTGTCTAATCCTGCCATGGGTTTGTAGCACCTCATAAAGCAGGTCTTGTCTGCTACGTGAGCTAAAGGCCTGGAGACTCATCAACACTGCACATGAATCAGAGCAAATAACTACTCTGTCTAAATATGTAAACAGTACCGGCACCCACAATTAGTACAGGCACCTATTTCAGTCCAAGTCAAGCATTGGGGATAGTGTATAGGTGCAAGGTTAGATGGTGATGCGATTACATTTTTTCCCCATTCCCCTTCAACTTTTTTTGCAAAATGTGCAATACGCACTCCGACCTGCGGAAGGCAGCAATAAGCGACACATCGTCATAGTCTGAAAGCTACGAATCTCACGACAAGCTGTCTTCAAATGTTGGCAGCCCTGCGCGCTGCTAGAAAACTGTTAGCTGCTAGGCTATTCTACGTTTAGTACATTATCCAAATATGGTATATTATTTATGGTAAATTCGATGTTAGTCTGTTACCTAGTTGTTATTTAACTTTCCGTGGTTGATTTGATACTAGCTACAGGATCTAGATATAGTTTCAGTTTAGCTAGCCTAACGCTAGCTAACTGTTGTTCAGTCACACAGGCTCAGAAGAATATGCAGTTATGTTGTCACTGACCGAGTTCTCTGTGGTTTGTTAGCTAGCTATTCCATTGGCTAACGTTAGATATTTTAACATGAAGATGTCAACAAGTGCTGTCGTGATGCCCATCGCTGTTGCTGTATGCAGCCTATTGCTGGTTGCTCAAGGGCAGATGGACGAGGACGAATGGCTTGATCCGCATGATATGTTGAACTATGATGCAAGCTCAAAGACCATGAGAAAGCCTGCTCAGCCTGCTGAGGTACATTACAAAGCAGCTGTGCAATGCATGTTTCCGTGACATGAGTTGAAATCATTCTATTACTTTGTTGGTGTCTTTTCTTTTCCATGTTTCAAATAGTAACTATATGAAACAAAATCGTGAAATGTGAAAATACAGCATGACAAATATTGTCCTGTCTCGTGATATTAATGTAATTGGATAACTAAATGAAAGTAATCTTCACAGCTGAACAATTACCCTAATGTACCCACCAAAAGAAGGGAATACAGCCAGGATTTGGATCAAATGGAAGTATGGGAGTGCAACAAAAAAAGTGGAAGGGTTACAAAGAGAGGTTAGTGTTGGAAACTGATTTTAAACATCAAACATTATTTTGGACAACGTCTCAAATGCTTATTTATTAAACATTGGCAAAGTCACTTTTTTTTTTTTTTTTAAGATTGACCAGTACAAGAAGAAGATTACACAGGTTGCACAACAGCCGTCAAGCAACCCGGTGTTCAAGCGATTCCTCACCAAGCTTCTGAAGGAGATTGAAAAAGTTGGCCTGGTACGTTTTGGCATTCTCTCAACTCATATGAACGCTGACAATCAATGCATCTTATTCTCTTCATGTAAAACAATTCCCCACTGTGTATTATCCACCTTTTTAAATGTATGTTACCACCTTGGAATGTAGTATGCTTTCTCTATGCTAAGTGCATATACTTTGTTGTACTGTTCTATTCCTTTCATATTCCTTACACCAGCCCACCGATCTCAAGAACGATATCCACTATGATGCCAAAGTGAGACTGTCTCGGCAAGCAGTGACAGAGATCCGTAAGCTTCTGGAGGAAATGGACACCTGGAGAACGGGAGCTTTGGATAATGCCCTCAGCCAAATCTTGGTGGATCTCAAACCACATGACTACGAGGCCTGGAGATGGCACTTTGAGGACACCTTTGGTGTTGAGATCGACACAGTCATGAAGGTGAGAATGCGTAGCAGAGCAAGGGTTTTGATGCTGACAACTAAATTAATTTACAACTGCACACACCACATGTTTTACGTGGTTTGCCTAAAGCAGGGACGGGCAACTCCAGTCCTCAGGGCCGGAGTGGTGTCACTCTTTTTCCCAATCCCTAGCAAACAAAGCTGGTTTTAAACTAATTGCATTCTAAACTGAAGATCTTGATTAGTTGATTATTGGAGTCAGGTGTGATAGCTTTGGCTGGGGCAAAAGTGACGCCAATCAGGTCCCTGAGGTCTTGAGTTGCCCGTCCCTGGCCTAAAGGAATTGATGATTAGACAATTTGTGAAGTAAGCTACACAGTCATTGAGCATGAAATAATTTAAAAAAAAAGTGTATTTTAACGTGAGGAAACGTCTTTTGACATTCATACAGAAGAAGACGGTAGGCTAGGTAGCCAGGTACGCATAAAGCTAAATGGCACATTTGTGTTCATCATTAGTAGTAGAAATTAACCACTATGATTCAGAGCAGTAATTTAAACTCAATTCAAGACAAACGAGACAGAACTGACCACTCGTTGGCATGATAGATTCAGCATGGTCAAGTTTTTAAATACACTTTGGATGGTGTATCAATACATCCAACCCAGTCAGTACAAAGATACAGGCGTCCTTAACTCAGTTGCAGGTGAGGAAGGAAACCACTCAGTCATTTCACCATGTGGCCAATGGTGACTTTAAAACAGAGTTTAATGGCTGTGATGGGAGAAACTGAGGATGGATCAACCAGATTGTAGTGATGCCACAATTCTAACCTAATTGACAGAGTGAGGTGGAAGCCTGTACAGAATAAAAATATTTCAAAACCTGCATCCTGTTTGCAACAAGGCACTAAAGTAAAACTGCAAAAAATGTGGCAAAACAATTAACTTTTTGTACTGAATACAAAGTGTTTTGTTTGGGGCAAATACTGTGCAACACATTACTGAGTACCACTCTTCATATTTTCAAGCATAGTGCTGGCTGCATCATGTTATGGGTATGCTTGTAATCTTTAAGGACTGGGGAGCACAGGCAAAATCCTAGAGGATAAGCTGGTTCAGTCTGCTTCACCTTTCAGCAGGACAAGAACCTAAAACACAAGGCCTAATCTACACTGGATTTGCTTACCAAGAAGACATTGTATGTTCCTAAGTGGCCTAGTTAGTTTTGACTTAAATCTTCTTGAAAATCTATGGCCTTACTTGAAAATGGTTGTCAAGCAATGTTCAACAACCAATTTGACAGAGCTTGAAGAATTTTGAAAAGAATATTGGGCAAGTATTGTACAATCCAAGTGTGCACAGCTCTTAGACTTACCCAGAAAGCTGTAATTGCTGCCAAAGGTGTTTTTTTTTTTTTAACATGTATTGGCTCAGGGTTGTGAATACTTACAGCACCAGTCAAGTTTGGACACCTACCAATTCAAGGGTTTTTCTTTATTTTTTACTATTTTTCTACATTGTAGAAGACAGTGAAGACATTAACTGAAATAACACATATGGAATCATGTAGTAACCAAAAAAGTGTTAAACAAATCAAACTATATTTGAGATTCTTCAAATAGCTACCCTTTGCCTTGATGTTAGCTTTGCACACTCATGGCATTCTCTCAGCCAGCTTCACCTGGAATGCTTTTCCAACAGTCTTGAAGGAGTTCCCACATATGCTGAGCTGGCTGCTTTTCCTTCACTCTGAGGTCTAACTCATCCCAAGCTATCTCAATTGGTTTGAGTTCGGGTGATTGTGGAGGCCAGGTCATCTGATGCAGCACTCCATCACTCTCCTTTTTGGTCAAATGGCCCTTACACAGCCTGGAGGTGTGTTGGGTCATTGTCCCGTTGAAAACAAATGATTGTCCCACTAAGCACAAACCAGATGGGATGGCGTATCGCTCAAGAATAGGATACCTAGTTAGTTGTACAACTGAATGCCTTCAACTGAAATGTCTTCACATTTAACCCAACCCCTTTGAATCAGAGAGGTGCGGGGGGCTGCCTTAATCGACATCCACGTCTTCGGTGCCCGGTGAACAGTGCCTTTCTCAGGGGTAGAATAACACATTTTTACCTTGTCAGCTCAGGGATTCGATCCATTAACCTTTCGGTTACTGGCCGAATACGCTAACCACTAGGCTAGCTGTGGTAGCCATGCTGGTTAAGTGTGCCTTGAATTCTGAATAAATTCCAGACCGTATCACCATCACACCACCTCCTCCATGCTTCACGCTGGGAACCACATATGCGGAGATCATCCGTTCACCTACTCTGCGTCTCACAAAGACACGGCAGTTGGAACTGAAAATCTCAAATTTGGACTCATTTGACCAAATGTCAATTGCTTGTGTTTCTTGGCCCAGGCAAGTCTCTTCTTATTGGTGCCCTTTAGTAGTGGTTTCTTTACAGCAATTTGACCATGAAGGCAAGATTCACGCAGTCTCCTCTGAACTTTTAATTTAATTTTATTTCACCTTTATTTAACCAGGTAGGCTAGTTGAGAACAAGTTCTCATTTACAACTGAAACTTGGTCAATATAAAGCAAAGCGGTGCGACAAAAACAACAGAGTTACACATGGAATAAACAAACATACAGTAGGAAAAAAAGTCTATATACAGTGAGTGCAAATGAGGTAAGATAAAGGAGGTAGGGCAATAAATAGGCCATGGTGGCAAGGTAATTACAATATAGCAATTAAACACGAATGGTAGATGTGCAGAAGTTGAATGTGCAAGTAGAGATACTGGGGTGCAAAGGAGCAAGATAAATAAATACAGTATGGGGATGAGGTAGTAGGATGGGCTGTTTACAGATTGGCTATGTACAGGTGCAGAGATCTGTGAGCTGCACTGACAGCTGGTGCTTAAAGCTAGTGAGGGAAATATGAGGCTTCAGTGATTTTTGTAGTTCGTTCCAGTCATTGGCAGCAGAGAACTGGAAGGAACAGTTGATGTGTCTGTTACTTGAACTCTGTGAAACATTTATTTGGGCTGCAATTTTTGAGGCTGGTAACTCTAATGAACTTATCCTCTGTTCCAGAGGTAACTGTGGGTCGTCCTTCCTGTGGCGGTCCTAATGAGAGCCAGTTTTATCATAGCGCTTGATGGTTTTTGAGAATGCACTTGAAGAAACTTTAAAAGTTCTTAATGTTCTGGATTGACTGACCTTCATGTCATAAAGTAATGGTGGACTGTCGTTTCTCTTTGCTTATTTGAGCTGTTCTTGCCATAATATGGATTTGGCGTTTTACCAAATAGGGCTATCTTCTGTATACCACCCCTACCTTGTCACAATACACCTGTGTGGCTCAAACGCATTGAGAAGGAAAGAAATTCCACAAATTAACTTTTAACAAAGCACACCTGTTAATTTTACTTCTTTCAGGGTGACTACCTCATGAAGCTAGTTGAGAGAATGCCAAGAGTGTGCATAGCTGTCATCGAGGCAAAGGGTGGCTACTTTGAATATATGTTTTGATTTAACACTTTTGGTTACTACATGATTCCATATGTGTTATTTCATAGTTTTGATGTTTTCACTATTATTCTACAATGTGGAAAATAGTAAAATAAGTAAACCCTGGAATGAGTAGGTGTCAACTTTTGATTGGTATGTATATTTCATTTTCAGTAAATGTGCAAACATTTTTCAAAGAACTTGCTATTAGTTTGTCATTGTGTAGATGGGTGAGAATCTATTTGAATTCAGGCTGTAACACAGCAGAATGTGGAGTGTTGGGAATACTTTCTGAAGGTACTGTATTTAAAGGACCTCTCTCTCCCAGGTGTCTCTGTGTGTCTTAATCATAGTAGTCATCATCTGCAGTGAGCTGTGGTCTACAGTCTCCTGGTTTGTCCAGTTCAAGAGAATCTTTGCCATCTGCTTCTTAATCAGTCTGGTTTGGAATTGGTTCTATCTCTACAAGGTAAATTAACAACACACACACACACACACTTCCATGCATTTCCACATGCTAATTACCACTTTGCTGTCTGGTGCCCAAAGTTCAGTAGTAAATTAATATAATTATCTGAAAGAATAGGTGCAAACCTCCTCCTTTACTGCAAGTGTTGTGGAGCATCATCTCAAGAATGTAACACTCTTACAAGAACTTGTGAATTCAATATAAACCTTTAATATAAAATATCAGAGGCTGTGCTGGACCATGGAACTGCCAATTTTCTGTATCGCAGAGCCCAGCCTTTATAGTATTTCATCCTTACATTAAATACATAGACCGCTCCCAAAAATTATACATTTCCCTTATGTCCTTTTCCATAGATTCTTTGTCCCATTCAATGCTAACATCCTGTTTCCTCAGGCCTGTTAACTTCTTAGGGAGCAGCTCCCGAGGTGACGGTTTTGGAGAGTCTGGCGTGCCCAAAGTAAAATGCCTCCCACTCAGGCCCAGAAAATAGGATATGCACATAATTAGTACTATTGGATAGGAAACACTGAATTTTCTAAGAGTGTTAAAATATTGTCTGAGTATAACAGAACAGATATAGCAGGCGAAAACCCGAGGAATTTCTGTCCTGGAAAAAGTGTATTTGACACATTGCCTCATTTTGAACCCCTCCCTATTGAAAATGACCATATAAGGGAGTAAGATTTCAGTACCTATTGATTGCTTCCACTGGATGTCAACAGTCTCTAGACAGTGTTTTGATTATGTTTAGTTGCTCTGGATGGTAATAGAAGAAGAATTGGGAAGTGATCACCAGATGTAAACAGAAGAGGATGCGCGTTAACAGGCTTGTGCGCGCTGTGGTTTTTTTCCTTTCCTATCGCCCAGTTTATAATCCGGTTGAAATATTATACTAAATATACATAAAAGTGTTCCTAAGGATACATTATCAATGATGTTTGATTGTTCTTGGACAAGTGTATAGGTTGAACGAGTTCTCTTCACGGTTCAATGGGCGAGTGGACGCTGTATTTTCTGATCATAACGCACCAACCAAACAGAGATTTATGGATATAATAAATGACTTTTTCTAACAAAAGTCTTTGTTGGACACTTGGGAAGCCCTCAGCAGAAGTTCTTCAAAAGGTAAGGGATTTGTTTTCGCTGTGAAATGTGTTTTGTGTGAACCGCGATGGTTTATGAATTTATGCTAATGAGAAAAATATTGGAGGTGCTACCCTCAAACAATCAAATGTAGTGCTTTCTGTAAAGCCTTTTTGAAATCTGACAATGCTGTGATATTGCCAAGAAGCAGAGCTTTTGATGACTATGCAACACTTGTATATTGATGAATGTTTAATAATTCAACTTTTGAATTTGGCGCCTTGCATTTCACCGGGTAGTGTCGGGAGTGGGGTGCCCCACTGCTCCCTAAGTAGTTAAATAGGCTTTTAATAATTCACATGTAGATTCTCTCCACTGTGTCTATATTATACTGAAATAGTACCTTCTGTGTCTATATACTAAGTTCTTTCCCTTGTCTCTCTTCTGTTCTGCTCTTCTTCTGAGGTCCATTGTTCAACTATTTAGCTCTGGGCATTTTCCAGAGCTCATCAGATATTCTGTTCACATAGGTCTTATTCATTATATATTTTTTTCTGTCTTACTACTTCAAAGTAATCAATCAGAATACTGGAAATGTAATAATTGTAGTGAGTTAATCGCCAACATAACCCCCCTCTGAAACTTAGTTTCACACAAATAAAAATTGAAGGGGAGCACCCTTCAAAACCCTATAGAGGAAATCAACCTCTAATCCATTTTAACAATCAGAGCTCCACTTTCTCATATATACAGGAGAGTCAGGACCAAACATCTCCAATCTCAATTACCTAGAAAGGAGTAAAAGATCCATGACAACATAGAGAAAGAGAGGACCAAACATCTCCAATCATATAATACAAGAAAGGAGTAAAAGATCCACACAATCCAAAGACAAAACACACAAATATAAAAGACAAACACAACAAAACAAACATCAAATTATCAAACAAAATAACCAAACAGAAAATGTAAAAGCAATGAGCATGTAGTGTAAAGCCTTGCCTGAGTTTATCTCAGTAATGTAGAATAGAAAAAGAATAATATGGAAACTAAAAACATAAACAAAACACACCAAACAAAAACTAAACAATACAGAATAAGAACATACTAAAACACCAAATTCAAACAAGATCTTCCCTCACAGACACCACTCTAACAGGTAACATACCAAATATGAAAAACCCATTAGAAGATTAACTTCTCAGGGAGTGCCGGGGCGCTAGCGCCCCACTCCCGACACTACCAGGTGAAATGCAAGACAAAATTCCAAAATTGAATTATTAAAAATGCACCAATATACAAGTGTTTCATGCTCTGCTTCTTGGCAATATCACAGCGTTGTCAGATTTCAAAAAGGCTTTACGGCGAAAGCACTACATTTGATTGTTTGAGGGTAGCACCTCACATATTTTCCATAACCATGAAATCTTTAGCCAGCGCGATCGATAGAAAATGCATTTCACAGGAAAACCTGTGCCTTACCTTTTGTAGAACTTCTGCAGAGGGCTTCCTAAGTGTCCAACGAAGACAATCCATGGGTATTTGGTTAGAAAAAGTAATTTATTATATCCTTAAATCTCCGTTTGGTTGGCACCTTGTGTTCAGAAAATCCAATGTGACGAGAACGCGTTCAACTATACCTATAAACTTTACCTCAACAAAACAAAAAACAATTAAAATGCTTCCTTAGCTTTTCTTTTATGAATAAAAGTGATAATCTTTCACTTGGATGGTCACCTAAACGTCAAATAAATTTTTTCCATCCGGAAATCTCATTCTTGTGGTTTATAGCTCACTTTGAGACAGTGCCTATAAAAAAGTATTTATACCAGGACCCTGAATGTAGTACCTATTGCTTCCACTGGATGTCAGCAGTGTATAGGTAAAGTTTAATGGAAATCGGAACTAATGTGTTCTATTGGGAGAAGTTTTAGCCGGGGGACCTCTTTTTCAGTTGCACGTTTTTGGGCGCACATTTTGCTGAGCGGTCCGTGCGGAATAAGGCTGTGTTCTCTGAGGTGCCGGGACGCACGGACCTCGTGGAACATCAGATCCACACCATTCCGGGAGAAAAAGTGCGTAAACGACCATACCGGATACCAGAAGCCCAGCGGGAAGTGATGGCAATGTTAGAAATGGGGGTACTGGAGGAGTCACACAGTGAGTGGTCTAGCCCCATAGTACTGGTTCCGAAACCGGACGGAACCGTCCGCTTCTGTAATGACTTCCGGGGCCTGAACGAGGTCAGTAAGTTTGATGCCTTCCCCATGCCCCGGGTCGACGAACTGATCGACTGCTTGGGGATGGCGAGATACCTCAGCACCATGGATCTGACGAAGGGGTACTGGCAGGTGCCCCTGGCAGCGGCCTCCCGGGAGAAGACTGCCTTCTCCAACCCAGCGGGGCTATACCACTACAGGGTTCTGCCTTTCGGACTCCACGGGGCACCAGCGACCTCAGCGGCTCATTTCAGCGGCTCGAGTCTTGCGGCCGCACAGTGAGTACGCAGCAGCTTATCTGGATGACATAATTGTGCACAGTGACACTTGGGAATCACATCTGTGTAAGTTACAGGCCGTGATTGATGCGCTAAGTGATGCAGGTCTAACCGCAAACCCCCACAAGTGCAAGCTGGGCTATGCCGAAGTGGAGTACCTGGGATATCAGATTGGGAGGGGAAATGTGAAACCCCAAGAAAAAAAAATGAATGCCATTAGGGGATGGCCGGTCCCCCGAACCAAGAGGCAGGTAAAGTCATTCCTGGGGTTAGCAGGGTACTACAGTAGGTTTGTACCTAACTTTGCCGCAATAGTTTCTCCCCTCACAGATTTAACAAAGGCACGACTACCCCAGACGGTGCGATGGATGGAGGACACAGCGGTGGCGTTCCAGGCCCTGAAGGATGTTTCGCACCCGGTACTCGTCACCCCGGACTTCTCAAAGAACCTCCTGGTCCAGACAGACGCGTCTGACACCGGGGTAGGGGCTGTTTTGTCCCAAGAGCAGGAAGGCGAGGAGCACCCCATGTATGTCAGCAGGAAGCTCCTCTCGAGGGAGAAGAAATACTCAATTGTCGAGAAGGAGTGCCTCGCCGTGAAGTGGGCACTCGACACCCTCAAGTATTACCTCCTCGGGAGGAAGTTCACCTTGATCACCGACCATGCCCCTCTCGTATGGATGGCACGAGGTAAGGACACGAATGACCGTGTCACCCGCTGGTTCCTTTTCCTTACAGCGATTCTCTGTCATCCACAGGTCGGGGGCCCAGCACGGCAATGCGGACGCCCTATCCAGGAGGGATGCAAACCTAGCCCTGAGCATGCCTCCCTCCCAGTCAGGGCTAAGGGGGGGGGTGGTATCCCCGGAGGTCTACCCCGGGGGATGGTAATAGAGGGGAGGTACGTGAGACTACGTTGGCTCCCTCTGATGGGGATATGGGAGCTGGGCACCCCGACACGGACAGCTCTAAGTGGAGGTAATTAGAGGAAAGTGCCAACCAGCCGTGGAGGCTCAATAAAAGGAGCACGATGGCAGACCGGTGGAGAGAAGGTGGAGAGACGGACACCAGTTAAGAGATAGAAGCAAGACCGAGCAAAACCGGAGTGATTTCTTTGTTACACGCTCAACCCAACACCCCACGGTTTACCACAACATATACACACACACACACACACGTTATGGGTCAATACAAATACCCCCACCCACAATGTATAGCCAATGTGTACTTTACACATTTCATTACTGATTATATTTTTATATATTGCAAATAAATAAATAAAAATATTGAATAATATTTGATATTATTAATTTCAAACAACGGCATTAGCATGAGAAGAACTTACCAGTCCAAAACGATGTAAAAAACATTATTCCGTCTGTGTCATAGCTATGCTCGCTAACAGAATCTTCGTCAAGGAGAACTCTGTCTCACTTTCCCTATCAATTTTATCTATAATTTGGTTTACATCTCTATACCTAGACTTAGATTTTGATTTTCCTGATTTAGTCGCCATATTATTTTATTTAAACATTTCTGAAAATGCTCTTTACCGAAATAATGCTATGCGTAACGCACGTGGCTCCTTCCAGTCAGAATGTTCAATGGCGAAAGACCCTCTTTACGCCAGAGTTTACTACATGTGCTGGTCTTCCAACACATAAACATGACAGATAGCCAATGAGGTAAACGGCAATCTACCAAGCTAGATTTCAAGACGATCAGTGGTCATTGGGCCAAAATACAGTCAATCAACGGAACAGCAGTCATATCATTGGTGCGCAATGAGGTCATTACTTGTCTTCAAATCGGTTTATTTCGGTAAGTTTGTCCCGGGGGGAAAAAAGCCATGTGTGGTTGTGTTACAAACAACCAACGGACGTTTAGTGTGTGTATTTACATCGAATGTTTCGCCGAAAGGTGAATGAGACGGAATTCACGGAACAAGCGGTTTACAAAATGTTTCGTGTTAGGCTATAAAAATTGATTTTATCAAACAAAAGGCCATTGACTGTGTAGCTGTGAGCCCTGGGATTGCAAACAGAGCAAGATTTCATAGGTAAGTGATTTATTTTATTGCAATTTGTGATTTTTGTGACTCCTGTGCTGGTTGAAAAAGG
Organism: Brachymystax lenok tsinlingensis; assembly: GCA_030435695.1. Classification (NCBI taxonomy): domain Eukaryota; kingdom Metazoa; phylum Chordata; class Actinopteri; order Salmoniformes; family Salmonidae; genus Brachymystax; species Brachymystax lenok. The sequence goes on from CM059799.1 coordinate 15,900,853, forward strand.
ATTTTGGTGTGGGCCGCTGTCCTCAGATAATCGCATGGTATGCTTTCGCTGTAAAGCCTTTTTGAAATCTGACAATGCAGTTGGATTACCAAAATTCGAAGCTTTTGAACCATGTAAGACACTTGTATTTTCGTGAATGTTTAATATTACGATTTTTGTAGCCTCTGCAATTTCACCGGATGTTGTCGAAATTTGATCCCGCTAGCGGGATCCGTGCGCAAAGAGGTTAATGGTGAGTATCCAAGGATCATCATCTTTGGTTAATGTCAGGTCACATCCTTTTGGGTCCCAGATGACTTCTCCTTTCATCTGATGATGTGTCCATCCACAGAAGGCTCTCTGGTAGAGGTTTGATCCTCTTGATTGAGATGGACTTCTGTTCTCCTTTCTCTGTTATCAGCTGAGATGAAATAGGAATACTAACTGACATCCTTTCCAGGAGGTTCAATAGGCACTTTTTCTTCTTGGCCTATTTCTAACACAATGAGGTAGGGTAACAGTCACTTCACTTACTGGTGCTACTATCACGTCAATGTCATTGTTCATCTGTTGTTTCAGGTTCCATTGATCGTCATTAGAAGTCTTCAAGGGCATAAAAGTCAATTGTGGGGCAATCCCCCTCTTCTTCAACCTGTAGAAGTTCACCTTGTCCTGCCCCTTGTGAAGGTTTCACTCTCTCCTGCAACCTGTGGACGTAGTCCTTCCTCTTCATCTCGTGGAAGCCCTCCTTCCAGTCTGAACGGGCTCCCCTCAGGGAATACATTGATTTCAGGGAAATGTGGTTCCCACTCTTCAGTTGGTATTTCGGGGTCCCATTGTAACGGGCTTCTGTCAGGGAGATCTGCCAGAATAGATATGTCATTATGAGCATCAGGCATGCCACTTTCCCCCACCCCTGGACTCTCAGGCCCTCCAGGAGAGAAGTCGTGTCTCGCAGGTTTTGGCTCCTGAATCTTCTTTCTTTCGCCTTCCTCTCGGTGGATTAGTCGCATCCTGGCTTCCACTTGGTCTGCTGACATCTTGCCTCCTCCCTGTCGCCTCGATCTCCTCTGCTGCTCCCGTTCCCTCCGAGCTCCTGCCTGGTGGATTAGCATTCTCTGCGTTTTCATGTCTCAGTTGTCTCCTCCTCTCCAACGAGTCTCTGGAGCAATGGTTTAGATGATACCACGTCTTGCATCCTTTCACCTGGAAGGCAGTTGGCGTTGTTCGAACCACCTCATAGGGACTTTCCCTCTTTGGCTCATTCCATTCTTCCAGAACACTCAGACCTGGTCACTGGACGTGGAACCTCTGGTCCTGGTTCAGGTTTCTCCCTTCTTTCTGCGAGGCATTCACACTTAGAGACTTACGGCCTCTGTTCAATGATTACACCATACACCAGCTTATGTCCATCACTCATCACACAACAAACTGACATTCCAGAAAAAAAAAAATATATATATATATATATATGCATAAAAAACAAAATCTAAGACATGACAATTCCCACTCTCTCTTCACTTGACTCTATGCCTTCCAGATGCGTCACTGCTGGACTCCACAAAAATAGAAGCCCTAAAAAGCTACCTCATGCTTTCACCCAGTCTTCCCCTTCCGGCCCCAGGTTCTGAGAGATGTTCCCAAGTCATGTCATTTTCATTTAGTTCCCCATCTCAACTGATAGGCATGTCACCTGCTATGCATATCCCTAATCAACATTACATCTACTTTAAGTAAACAAAACTGTATATGCTTTCATATCAATGCCTTCAACATGTTATTTAGAGTACAATTACCTTAACATCGATCTTTTTTTTTCTTCATATGATGCGTTAACCTATAAAGCAATTGACTCCTAAACTTAACCCATCTGCATGTATGTCTACAGTGAAATCTAATCTCTCTCTTTAGCTCCTCTTCTTCTGTTATGGTGTTTTCAAGCTCATCCCTTACATGGTGTACCTTACTTCTTGTGAGAATGACGCACCCACCAAAGAGAGACATGTCAATCTTTACCACTGCAGGTGTTGTAAGGAGTACCGTATGTGTGGACCAGACCAAATCTATCCCAACACCCCCCTCCTGGTGTATCTGGATGTTCACTCAATCTCCGGGAATTCAGTCCATGCCCTTGGTTATCTCTGGCTCCTTATGTGCTGCTTACACCTGAGGACATACACACTCCAACATGGGTCATTTCCTGACAACAGACACTAATTCGTAATATTTAAATAACATCCCTATGTAAACATTCTATCTCAACCACCCCGTCTCCTGCTACATTTACACATAATGATTGCCCAACTGCGGTCCCTACCGCAACTGCCGTAATAAGAACTACTGCACGTAATCAGTTAAATGTCTTCCGCCGGTTAAAATATTAAAGAAACATACCACTGAGTTGGAAGAATATCCAACCTAACAAAACTCTTAAGTCATAAGTTTCTTAAACTTGCACTATTGTGTTCAAATTCCCACCACCATCACTTTTCCTCACACCATAATCTAGATATGTGTAATGTTCAATTTCCTTAGACTTGTCCCTATATTTTAGACAGCTTTCCTTCCTTTCCTGTAAGCTATCTCCTGTATCAGTCTCCCAGTTACCAATCCATGTGGTATGAGTCTTCATAAACTAATATCCCAACAATGCTACTAAAGTTACCCCTGCTACTACTCACATTGCCCATGCCTGTAATCCCCTTTAATTGCAATCCCTTCAGCAACCGCCATGAGAATGACTACTGCCTGTAATCTATCAAGTGTTCGACGACTGTTAGAAATTAGGAAAGAGATTAACGATTTGGAAGAATATTCAACCTTCGTATCATTCCATTTAACCAATAACATACTAGTCACTACTCCTAATTGCACCTTTACAGCTATAACCATATTAATATATTTGCAAATCAATTAGTCAATATACATCAATCCCTCCTCTGGAACAATGATCACTCATGTTCCACAAAACCTTAAAACACATGAATACTTGTTTAAAAACTTCCCATTACTCTTAAAGTAACTAAAGCTGGGGAAAAATGTTCAACTGTTACATTCTATGTCCGTATTATGCTGGTCATTATGCCATCTTAATAATTTCCATTACTGGGTGTTATTGCAAAACACAGACTATAAACCTTATATGCAATTACTTGTATTCTATAACCCAGACATCTCTATTCATCAATACAATGTAACATTAAACTTCTAATGACATAAAAAACAAACCAGACATAAAACAAACACCTTTATGTTAGCCTAAGCTGTTATACAATACATTCTAACAACCTCCCTTCAAAGGATTCCTAGCGATAAGGTTTCCAGAGCTTCCCTAGGCCTAATAAATTTAAACAGTTCTACATCCAAATCATGACTGAAACATTTAATAAATTATAAATTAACACAAATTCAGAATAACAGTCCTTAGTTCTCAACTTAAATTCAAACATCATCCCTATTTAAAATGTACATTTATAAAAAATGTACTTTCAGTACAAGTAATAGCTATGGTCACAGCCCCCTTTGTCCCTGTTTTTCTATCATGAGAGGCCTAGAAATAAAAGCAAGTTATCCCGATGCATCCTTAGACTATACTTATTTATAGTTAATAAACCCTTGTTAACATAATAATCTCCTAAAGTAATAGTACAATTTGGATAGAGAATGTTTCTCATGTAATTTATAATGACATCCCACTGTCTATTAAATCCAGAATGAAGTTGATCAGTCTTCATTATGAATTTTTAATATTCAGGGCTTTTGACACCCATTAAAATGTCTCCTTTCCCTTTCATTCAGAAACTCAAAAAATGTCTACACAAATTAAATCCCACACTTCAGTGAGACCCCCACTATCGCATACTAGTCTATGTGCTGGCTTGTGTTAAACCATATGTTAAAATGAACAGAAATGCCAGGCCTTCCCATGCTGTATTTAGCATGCATTACCCTCATTCACCCATATGGTATTATAGGATTGGTCTCTCACTGTCATAATCATTTACAAATATTCTATTATTGTTAATAGACCAATTGCCAACCAACACATTTAATAGCTGTTTCACCTCAGATTATAACTGTTAACCATTCTAAATGCTATACTTTTTCCTGTCGTAAATGTAGTCAATTTCTCAGATGAAGAAATCAGTGATATTTGCTCCTAGGCTTTTAAAACAAGGTTGGTCAGCCATGTCTCCCCTAATTAACATGCATACATATGTATTTGACTTCCATTTTTCCTGAAAGCAAGCACTATATTCAAGACCCATCAGACAATATTGTGTTCCATTAAGTGGAATTGACCCTATTTTAAACTAACCAATCCCAGAGCCCCTTACCAGTAATCCTATCAGTGTAACCTTTGGTACCCCGACTAGGACAATAGACTGGATCCCAGTCGGTGACTCAAAACAACAGCGGCGCAGGAGAAGGGGGAAACACGGCGGTCTGTTGGTCAGGCTACGTAGATGGTCGCATCGTGCACCTCTCCCGAGTATTTTAATCGCCAATGTCCAGTCTCTGGACAAAAAGGTGGACGAAATCAGAGCGAGGGTTGCCTTTCAGAGAGACATCCGAGACTGCAACGTTCTATGCTTCACGGAAACATGGCTCACTCAGGACACGTTATCTGAGTCGGTACAGCCACCTGGTTTCTCCACGCATCGCGCCGACAGAAACAAACATCTATCTGGTAAGAAGAAGGGTGGGGGTGTGTGTCTTATGATTAACGAGACGTGGTGTGATCATAACAACATACAGGAACTCTTGTCCTTTTGTTCACCTGACATGGAATTCCTTACAATCAAATGCTGACAGCATTATCTACCAAGAGAATTCTCCTCGATTATAATCACAGCCATGTACATCCCCCCTCAAGCTGACACATCAATGGCACTGAAAGAAATCCATTGGACTCTATGTAACTTGGAAACCACATATCCTGAGGCTGCATTTATTGTGGCTGGGGATTTTAATAAGGCTAATTTGAGAACATGGCTCCTGAAATTTTACCATCACATCGAATGTGCCACCCGGGCTGGTAAAATCCTGGATCATTGTTATTCCAACTTCTGCGATGCATACAAGGCTATTCTCCGCCCTCCTTTCGGCAAGTCTGACCATGACTCCATTTTGTTGCTCCCAGCCTACAAACAGAAACTAAAACAGGAAACGCCAGTTCTCAGGTCTGTTCAACGCTGGTCCGACCAATCTGATTCCATGCTACAAGATTGCTTCGAGCACGTGGACTGGGATATGTTCCGGATAGCATCTGACAACAACATTGATGTATACGCTAATTCGGTAAGCGAGTTTATTAGCAAGTGCATTGGTGATGTGGTACCCATAGCAACTATTAAAAATTCCCCAACCAGAAACCGTGGATTGATGGCAGCATTCGCGCAAAACTGAAAGCGCGAACAACTGCTTTTAACCAGGGTAAGGCTACTGGAAACATGACTGAATACAAACAGTGTAGCTATTCCCTCCGCAAGGCAATCAAACAAGCTAAGCGTCAATATAGAGACAAAGTAGAGTCACAATTCAACGGCTCAGACACGAGGAATGTGGCAGGGTCTACAGTCAATCACGGACTACAAAAATAAAATCCGCCCCGTCACGGACCACGACGTCCTGCTCCCAGACAAACTAAACAACTTCTTTGCTCGCTTTGAGGATAATACAGTGCCGACTACCAAAACCTGCGGGCTCACCTTCACCGCAGCCAACGTGAGGAAAACATTTAAATGTGTTAACCCTCGCAAGGCTGCTGGCCCAGATGGCATCCCTGGCCGTGTCCTCAGAGCATGCGCAGACCAGCTGGCTGGTGTGTTTACAGACATATTCAACCAGTCCCTATCCCAGTCTGCTGTTCCCACATGCTTCAAGAGGGCCACCATTGTTCCTGTTCCCAAGAAAGCTAAGGTGACTGAGCTAAATGACTATCGCCCCGTAGCACTCACTTCTGTCATCATGAAGTGCTTTGAGAGACTAGTCAAGGATCATATCACCTCCATCCTGCCAGACACCCTGGACCCACTCCAATTTGCTTACCGTCCCAATAGGTCCACAGGCGACGCAATCACACTGCATACTGCCCTAACCCATCTGGACAAGAGGAATACTTATGTAAGAATGCTGTTCATCGACTACAGCTCAGCATTTAACACCATAGTTCCCTCCAAGCTCGTCATTAAGCTCGAGTCCCTAGGTCTCGACCCAGCCCTGTGCAACTGGGTCCTGGACTTCCTGACGGGCCGGCCCCAGGTGGTGAGGGTAGGAAACAACACCTCCACCCCGCTGATCCTCAACACTGGGGCCCCACAAGGGTGCGTTCTCAGCCCTCTCCTGTACTCCCTGTTTACCCCTGACTGCGTGGCCAAGCACGCATCCAACTCAATCATCAAGTTTGCTGACGACACTACAGTGGTAGGCTTGATTACCAACAACGACGAGATGGCCTACAGGGAGGAGGTGAGGGCCCTCGGAGTGTGGTGTCAGGAAAATAACCTCTCACTCAATGTCAACAAAACGAGATGATCGTGGACTTCACGAAAAGGAGCACCCCCCTATCCACATCGACGGGACAGTAGTGGAGAAGGTGGAAAGTTTTAAGTTCCTCGGCATACACATCACAGACAAACTGAATTGGACTACCCACAAAGACAGTGTAGTGAAGAAGGCGCAATAGCGCCTCTTCAACCTCAGGAGGCTGAAGAAATTCGGCTTGTCACCAAAATCACTTACAAACTTCTACAGATGCACAATCGAGAGCATCCTGTCGGGCTGTATCTCCGCCTGGTCGGCAACTGCTCTGCCCACAACCGTAAGGCTCTCCAGAAGGTAGTGAGGACTGCACAACGCATCACAGGGTGTAAACTACCTGCCCTTCAGGACACCTACACCACCCGATGTCACAGGAAGGCCAAAAAGATCATCAAGGACAACAACCACCCAAGCCACTGCCTGTTCCCCCCGCTATCATCCAGAAGGTGAGGTCAGTACAGGTGCATCGAAGCTGGGACCGAGAGACTGAAAAACAGCTTCTACCTCAAGGCCATCAGACTGTTAACTACTTAAGGAGTGGTGGGGCGCTTGCAGCACTACCCGGTGAAATGCAAGGCGCCAAATTCAAAATCCAAAAGTTGAATTATTAAACATTCATCAATATACAAGTGTTGCATAGTCATCAAAAGCTCTGCTTCTTGGCAATATCACAGCGTTGCACAACATTTGATTGTTTGAGGGTAGCACCTCCAATATTTCCATTAGCATAAACCATCACGGTTCACACAAAACACATTTCACAGCGAAAACAAATCCCTTACCTTTTGAAGAACATCTGCTGATGGCTTCCCAAGTGTCCAACGAAGACAATCCATGGTTCTTTTGTTAGAAAAAGTCATTTATATCCATAAATCTCCGTTTGGTTGGTGCGTTATGATAAGAAAATACAGCGTCCACTCGCCCATTGAAACGTGAAGAGAACTCGTTCAACCTATACCTATAAACTTGTCCAAGAACAATCAAACATCATTGATAATGTATCCTTAGGAACACTTTTATGTATATTTTGTATAATATTTCAACCGGAATATAAACTGGGCGATAGGAAAGGAAAAAACCACAGCGCGCGCAAGACGGCAACGCATTCTCTTCTGTTGACTTCTGTGTGTTCACTTCCTAATTCGTCTTCTTCTGCCATCTAAAGCAACTAAATTGAATCAAAAGTGTCCAGAAACTGTTGACATCCAGTGGAAGCAATAGGTACTGCATTCATTTTCATAAGGGAGGGGTTCAAAATGAGGCAATGTGTCAATCACTTTTTCCAGGACAGAAATTCCTCAGGTTTTCGCCTGCCATATCTGTTCTGTTATACTCAGACAAAAATGTAACACTCTTAGAAACTTCAGTGTTTCCTATCCAATGGTACTAATTATGTGCATATCCTATTTTCTGGGCCTGAGTGGGAGGCATTTTACTTTGGGCAAGCCAGGCTCTCCAAAACCGTCACCTCGGGAGCTGCTCCTTAAGAAGTTAACGCACGAGTACAGAACAGGTCCTGAAACAGCTGTGCTCGCTAAGTAGAATCAGACAGGGCAGCCCCACCCAACCGGGCCAGTCAGCCGGGTTCGTTGGAGTGGTCCGATCGGAACCACTGCACGCCCCCCTCACAGACCCTCTGACGTTAGCGAGGCCCACAGCCCCCCACATACTCAGTCCCCAAAAATGAAGTTACTTTTACTAACCCCCCCAAAGCTTATGCATGCATGCAGTTAATTGAATTCAAAAGTTCTCAGAATTACTAGGTTCTTTTAGGAATTTAGAGAGACCTACGTAATAATTGTACACCAGTGGCCATTCTGGCATCCTTCAGTGTAGGGTTTTCCTGACTCAGGATTGGTTCATGTTCTCTGAGGGTATAAATGTAGGCTAAACACTACAACATTATTTCAGGTCTGCAAATAATGTTTTTTTTGGGGGGGGTTATAAGCAGGTAGGGAAATAGCACAGTTATTTCAGGTATTTCTAATATGCCGTCTCTATTATTCAAAACTCAAAGTCAACTGAATTAAGGAACACTACTGAGGAATATCTTGAGAGAAACAACATTTCTTACCAGGAGAGCTCGACTGTGACCGGTTAGTTGTAATTGGGAGATGAGGGATAAAAGCAGTCATAGTACTGGGGTTTTAACTGTGTGTGTGTGTGGTCCTGGGGATGGCAGCACTACTGCTAGACCAGCCTCCAGCACACGAATGACACAATGTTAATCCACCATATGTTATTGGATTTTCTCCACCTGTCAGATTGCCTTTGCCGAGCACCAAAACAAAATGGTGAAGATGGAGGGCGTTGACGCAAAATGCACCGGGAGGAAGAAAATTGACTGGTGGGATAACTTGAAGGGTGAGATGTAAAAATAACACGTGAGCATGGCATCACATCTTTCCACAGGGGGATCAGATTTTACTCATCTCAGAAATAGAAGTGAAAGTACATTTAATCGGTGCATTACTATACAATAAAGTACACATTACTTCTCACTCGTTTCTGGCAAATAATGTAAAACTGTTAGAGAGAAAATAGATTAATACACATGGGCTTATACATTTTGACAATTTTGTTGCATGGAGTTTACTGCACATCGGTTTATGTTGTCGTGAAGCCTACTGTAATGTACTCCTCTCTGCCTGTACCACAGATTGGTACAGAGGTGCCATGACTCTCCAAGACGATCCCTGTAAGATGTACTACGAAGTCCTCATGGTCAACCCCATCCTTCTCGTACCACCAACTAAGGTAACCTATTTTTGGAAAGTCAATTTCCATTTAGCCAATTCAGGAAGTAAACTGACATTCCACTTCAAGTTTTCAGTGTACTTCCAGAAATGACTGAATTGAAATAGAATTGCCCTAACCCTGTTGACAGCTAACCTATTCCACAGGCCAGGGCAGAAAGATAGTCACCCATACCTTACTCTTGTCACTCAATTAACACAACTATTTGAGTATCCTCAAATGTAAATATTGCCATTTTAATTTTTATTCGAACTTAAACTTTGATATTGCATTGTTAAATAGACAATCTAGTTCAGTGTCTGACTGCCATGTGGGTTTCATTAGCTTGAACCCAACCCTGTTGACAACTACACTCTAACATTTAGCCTATTTCCTGGACCTGTAGGATGCAGTGTGATAATGTATTAGCTCTCTGTCTCTGAAGGCTATCACCATGACCATCACCACCTTCTTCACTGAACCTCTGAAGCACATTGGTCAGGGGATCAGCGAGTTCCTACGAGCCCTCCTCAAGGACCTACCGGTCACCTTGCAGATCCCTGTGCTCCTCACCATTGTGTTCTCCATCCTGGTAAGGGGAGACACACACACACACACACACAATAAAATAAACACTGTCACAAGGTCTGGGGTCAATTCCGTCAATTCAGGAAGTGAATTGGTGGTAAATTCTTGAACGAGAATTTCTATTTACTTCCTGTGCTGAAATGGAATTGACCCTGACTCACCTCCTGCCTGTCCCTGAAGCAGTAAATGTATTCATCTTCCTCAGGTCTTCATGTACGGCAGCGCCCAGGCCGCCATCCAGCATGGCATCACCAGACCGCTGCGTGTCGGTGGGCCCAGGGACCCCTCTCCCCCAGCCTTGGATCATCCCATACCTGAGGCCCGTCTGAGAGGGACAGACCACAACCGACTGGCAGGGGGGGACGCCCCTCAATGCTCCCCTCTCCCGCTTAAACGCCGACTAGGACCAGCAGCCAACCAGGGGGCTCAGGACCAGGACAGGACTTACGTCGGCCAGTGGAGCCCCCCGCACAGGGCGCGAAAGGAGCCGTCCAGGAGGTACGTGGAGACCCTGAGGAACGCCGACTGGCGGTACAGCGAGGACAAGATTGTCTCTGAGTGTTGGGAAGATTTCACCGACGCAGAGGATGCCAACCCTCTAACGGTAGAGGGTAATACCGACATCCAGGAAGAGATGCAACAAGAACCAGTTGACATTGGATCCACAACGGAAGGCAATGACTCGCAAGAAGCTAAACCCTCTCCAGTGAAAGCTAAAGCCAAACCAGATGAGGACGTGGCGTCGGACTCTAAAGGGGAAGCTGACAGCATGGCTGAGCACCAGACTGAGTATACTGTAAGTCACGCCAGCCCAGTGCATGCCACTCCAGCAAGTGGTCTTGGGAGCGAGCTACATGACAAATTCATGAAACACGAACCAGAGAGTAATTTTACGCTTCAGACCCACCCTGCTGACGCAGCCAGTGTAGCAGGTTTCATTGACAACAAGGAGAGCGTCTCAATCGCTGATCATGCTCAGCATAAGTAGCACATCCAGTGTAGCAGGTCTGTTAGGCCAATACAAAGGCTTCATTCTAAGCAGTATGCTACTGGTTATTGGAAAGTATTCTATGTTTCTGGATACACAGTCAGTAAGCCCTCTGTCCTTGTATGTTTCAATTCCAACCACAACATTTTACATGGGCTGATGATTCAGATTCTACATAAATTGGTAAATAGTACCTTAAATCAGCTGATTCTATGTTTTATCCCAATTTTCTTTTTGCTGTCTATTTCACATGTTTTTCTTACCACCATTGTGCTTTTGTTTGTGTGCCTGGTCAATGTGCATGTACTGTCAACACATGAATAATATCCATGTTTATGAATGACGTATGTATGTTGTGCAATAATGGTGTCACTGTTTTGTGTCAATCACCTTCTCTTCTGAAATGATGTTCTGTGTGTTTAGGGCTCGACATGAACATTTTTATAGATTTGAGTTCACAACACCATATCACAGTTACCCTGATCAGAGTTGTCTGGATGCAATGTATTGCTGTTCTCCCAATATCTGAGCAGGATTGCATTGATAGGCAGAGCGGTCTTTCAATCATCCCTGGTTGCGAGATCCGTGTGTAGCCACGTGTGCACATTTGTTGATATTCCTTGCTAATTACTGAGTTATTTGCACAGTTATAGCACATTTTTGGTCTGCAAACAGGCTTCATACGGTCATGAAAATCCTGGAAAAGTCGCGTTTTGCACATCGGCTGCATGTATGCGAGTGGGCCGGGAGAGAGGGAGACATTGCAGCAGTTAGGCCTAGCCTGTAAAATAAAGACAAGACTAACTAGATAGCCAATTCAACACATATCTTGTAGCCTGGCTAGTTAACTACAGTGCATTCGGAACGTATTCAGATCCCTTTCCTTTCATCCACATTGTTACGTTACAGCCTGTACCGTAATGAATTGTTTTCCTTAATCTACACACAATACCCCATACTGACAAAGCTGAATACTGACCTTATTTACATAAGTATTCAGACGCTTTGCTATGATACTCGAAATGAAGCTCCGGTGCATCCTTGAGATGTTTCTTCAACTTAGTCAACCTGTGGTAAATTAAATTTATTGGACCAATCAGGCCTTTATGGTAGTGGCCAGACGGAAGCCACTTCTGAATAAAAGGCACAGGACAGCCCGCTTGGAGTTTGCCAAAAGGTACCTAAAGGACTCTGACCACGAGAAACAAGATTCTCTGCTCTGATTAAAACCAAGATCACAGTATTGCCAGCCTAGAGTATTTGAAAATAACCTCAGACTCCCTATGCATCGATACTTCAAAAATGTAAATTCTTAAACCCTTACTGTGTACTCATGTTTGTCCTCTGTTGTTATGTGCCTGTTGTCATGACGTGCCCTGGGGGGAGGATCATAGCACCCCTCCCCTCTCTCCACTGTTTGATGACTTTACGACAGGTCATAAATACCTGGTAGAAACTGCCATGCAGTATTGAGGGAGAGAGTCTACTAGAACAAAGAGCTTCTCTTAGTTCAAAACTCCTAATCACAAAATGGGAGAACTAAACATTTTTACTTCTGAGAATGTGGGAATGGTCCGTGGACACTTAAGGGACAGACATGTAGAGTGTGTTTCATTTAGTGATCTCATGAAGGACAAGAAACAACTCTCTCTCAAAGTGGACATGTCCCAGCTGTCAGGTTTACATCTAAATATTGTGAAACGTACAGTTGAAGTCGTAAGTTTACATACACACTTAGGTGTGAGTCATTAAAACTCGTTTCAGCCTACTATTCTATAGTATTAATTCATTACACTTTGTGAGAGAAAGAAATTGCCGTACCAACTAACCATACACCCATTGACCTCATCACTATTCCGCTACTTTGGCCCTATCTTATCCTGCACCAGGCCAGCAGCCTGGGAGGATGGAACACTATAGTTCAAAACACCTTGTACTTCTCTGCGGCTGCCACCACAACATCTATCCTCTGTGATTTACATTCCATTCCTGCGGTACAGTTGACAACCATGACCGCCAAATTTTTTTAATAAAAATTGGATCTTACTGAAGTGTATGTTATACCTATCACTCTCTATTGACCTCAGCCTACTCACAGGGATACTTTAAAAAAATAAATAACTATTTGACCCCTCTGCAAAACATGGCTTAGTACTTGGTGGCAAACCCTTGTTGGCAATCAGAGGTCAGACGTTTCTTGTAGTTGGCCACCAGGTTTGCACACATCTCAGGAGGGATTTTGTCCCACTCCTCTTTGCAGATCTTCTCCAAGTCATTAAGGTTTCGAGGCTGACGTTTGGCAACTCGAACATTCAGCTCCCTCCACAGATTTTCTATGGCTAGGCCACTCCAGGACCTAAATGTGCTTCTTCTAGAGCCACTCCTTTGTTGCCTTGGCCGTGTGTTTTGGGTCATTGTCATGCTGGAATACCCATCCATGACCCATTTTCAATGCCCTGGCTGAAGGAGGTTCTCACCCAATATTTGACAGTACATGGCCCCGTCCATCGTCCCTTTGATGCTGTGAAGTTGTCCTGTCCCCTTAGCAGAAAAACACCTCCAAAGCATAATGTTTCCACCTCCATGTTTTACGGGGGATGGTGTTCTTGGGGTCATAGGCAGCATTCCTCCTCCTCAACACGTCGAGTTGAGTTGATGCCAAAGAGCTAAATTTTGGTCTAATCTGACCACAACACATTCACCCAGTTGTCCTCTGAATCATTCAGATGTTCATTGACAAACTTCAGACAGGCATGTATATGTGCTTTCTTGAGCAGGGGGACCTTGCGGGCGCTGCAGGATTTCAGTCCTTCACGGCGTAGTGTGTTACCAATTGTTTTCTTGGTGACTATGGTCCCAGCTGCCTTGAGATCTTTGACAAGATCCTCCCGTGTAGTTCTGGGCTGATTCCTCACTGTTCTCATGATCATTGCAACTCCACGAGGATAGATCTTGCATGGAGCCCCAGGCCGAAGGAGATGTTTCTTCCATTTGCGAATAATCACACCAACTGTTGTCACCTTCTCACCAAGCTGCTTGGCGATGGTCTTGTAGCCCATTCCAGCCTTGTGTAGGTCTACAATCTTGTCCCTGACATCCTTGGAGAGCTCTTTGGTCTTGGCCATGGTGGAGAGTTTGGAATCTGATTGATTGATTGCTTCTGTGGACAGGTGTCTTTTATACAGGTAACAAACTGAGATTAGGAGCACTCCCTTTAAGAGTGTGCTCCTAATCTCAGCTCGTTACCTGTATAAAAGACACCTGGGAGCCAGAAATCTTTCTGATTGAGAGGGGGTCAAATATGTATTTCCCTCATTAAAATGCAAATCAATTTAACATTTTTCACGTGTTTTTCTGGATTTTTTTTCTTCTGGATTCTCAGTATTCAAATAAACCTACCATTAAAATTATAGAATGATCATTTCTTTGTCAGTGGGCAAACGTACAAAATCAGCAAGGGATCAAATACTTTTTTTCCTTCACTGTATGTATCAAACAGAAGGCAATGATTCATTCTCCTTAAAAAATGTCACTCTCAATGGGTAAACATCATCTTCAATGGTTTACTTTCTTCCTTTTTCTCTGCTCACCTTCTTACCGACCTCATTGGGTTCCCCTGACTCCATCTCCAAGTCCAACAACAATTTGGGCGTACCCACCATCTTGTCCCAAACCCCCCAGCACCATCGTCAAATGATCTACTTGATGACCTGCCAGGATCTGTTGTGGCTGTTTGGCCTCTTGTACTAGATAGGCCTACTGTACATTGTTTCAATGTCAATTGATACGAATGCAAGGTTTCTAAAACACCAGAAGAGTTGTTACCCTAACGTAACCATAACCCTTACCTAATCCTTAACCATTTTAAGTGTCAACTTCAATTGGGTAGGGACATCCCAAGGATCCCGGATAGCATGAACTATGCTCAAGCATTGTGTGGGAAACGAGGAATAGCCCTAGGGTGTAATAATTACAGAAACCGTTTACCGTTTTAAAGCTGCAATATGTAACTTTTTGGGCGACCTGACCAAATTATCATAGAAATGTGAATTACAGATGTCATTCTCATTGAAAGTAAGTCTAAGACATAGATCTATTCTATGTGCACTATTTCTATACTTCCCAGTTTCAAACAACTGAAAATACAATATTTATGTTATGGAAAATATATTTCACAGCGGTTTAGATGGTACAATGATTCTCTACACTATACTTGCTTTGTCACAAACTGAAATGAGGCTAATTTTAGCAACAAGGAAATTGAGTGATTTCTGCATAGTACAGCTTTAAGACCCAAACAGAAGCAAATATAGCAAAATGAGAGTATCTATTAGGCAAATTCATGTAAGTCCTTCACTGTTTTGCCTGTTTAAGAAACATCTTCCAACAGAATCAGTGTGATGAATACGCCACTGTGCTGCTGGTTGTAGTTTAATGTATTCGTTGTATCATCCCATCATGATGATTCACTTCGATGCAAAATAGCCTAGGAAACTCATTATGAAAAACTGAAAATAATATGAAGAGGTCTTCAAACATTTAGAGGAATTGCAAACATAGCTTAATGCTATTTATTTATGGAAACCTCTAATTAGTAGCCAAGCAGTGAGTTGTTTTCATGGATGCCAAGGGAAACTATGCTTCCCCAAATAACTGACCAAGAAAAAGAGAAAAAAACAATCCTTTGTTTCGTCACTCTGTGTTTCATAATTTTCCTTCAAGTTGCAGGAGGCTTAATGTATCTCACTGGAGAAAGCATCTGAGCGAGCAAAACAGATCCCCGCTGGCTCTGTATGTGTAGGCCGTCAATTTGTTGCTCCTCAGGTCAAAAAGAGGAAGACATTGTTGCCGCTGTAGCATTTAAAGCAAGGCAAGCCAGAGAGCATTTAGCCTCCCTTGATAGAAAAAAAGTATAAAATAGTCTATCAGCGTTGAGCTAAACTGAGTGAGCTCAACTGTGGATGGTCTTGGCGCACCAAACTGTCAATTTGGATATGGGTTCACTCCTATCACATGACATCGGGAGCATACGTCATTGACAGACAACTTGAATTGTTGCATCTCTTTGTGTTGTCCTCTGGTGGCTAGCTAGCTAAAATTGTCCCCTTCCTAAATTAGCCATGGATGGAGATATGGATTTGTGGTTTTGCTTAATTTTGTAATGATAAGAGATTCTGATCTAGTCATAAATGCATGCATTGTGCCCCTGGCCTGAGAGGATGGAAGTTCATTATGTAGCTAGATGTAGAAGGCTAATGTTAACTAGCTAACATTGCTCATGGAAGGAAGTTAGGCTAATGAGCAAGCATTTTAGCCAGGTAGCCTAGGACAAAAGATTTTTTTTTACTGTATAACAGTCAGTTTCGTCAACATTGGCTACCAAGTGGCGCAGTTGTCTAAGCCACTGCATCTTAGTGCTAGAGGCTTCACTACAGACAGTGGTTAGATTCCAAGCTGTATCACAACCGGCCATGATTGGGAGTCCTGTATGGCGGCGCACAATTGTCCCAGCGTTGTACAGGTTAGGGTTTGGCCTGGGTAGGCCGTCATTGTAAATAAGAACTTGTTCTTAACTGACTTGCTATCATGACACAAGGCAAGACACAGGAGGCAGATGGTTGGAGTCTTACAATATATATTAATCCAATAGGCAAGAGAATGGTCATGGACAGGCAAAAGGGTCAAAACCAGTTCAGAGTCCAAAAGGTACCGAAGGGCAGGCAGAATCAAGTTCGGGCCAGGCAGGATGATCAGGCGACCGGGAAGACTATCAAAAAAAGAGAATCGCAAAAGGAGTACAGGAAAAACACACTGGTTGATTTGACTAACATACAAAACAAACTGGCACAGAGAGACAAGAAACACAGGGATAAATACACTGGGGAAAACAAGCGACACCTGGAGGGGGTGGAGACAATAACGAGGACAGGTGAAACTGATCAGGGTGTGACACTTGCCTAGTTAAATAAAATAAATAAATTGTCATTTCTCTACAAGTAGTGAGAATCAACATGGTTTTTCTACTCGCATGCACAGAGAAACCAGAACCGTGGACAGCCACATCATATTTAGCTTATGTTGATTGGACTAAATTGTTCTTGCTATATTTTAGTTGTCACTTTAGACTAAGCATGTTGAAATGGTGCTTTAATAATGGAGGCAGCGCCTCGTTTCTTTGTGACTTGCAGTAACTCTCTGTGGTTTTAAATCAATAGTTGTCTAACTTGCTTGACCCTGCTGTAGGTAATGTAACTGTTTGTTAAATGTTGGACAGAGGTTGCTCTCTGGTTTTGAGCTTAAACAAAGGTGTGGTTGAATTTATTCTGCTGCTGTGTCTTATTGTCTTGATGTTGGGCCTATATATCACAGTCACAAGGCTTTTGAACTAACAGGTTATAAAGAAAACAACAATTATCACAACCCAGGTTGTAATATGGCTATTTTCTGGGGGGGCTTGGCTTCCCTGGTGATTTTACCCACACACCACTACTGTAGCCTTGTCAGCAATTTGGTCTCTAGGCTATAGCCTAATCAGTCATTTAGAATATAGCCTTGACTTGAGGCCTAGAAAAATTTGACCCCTTAAAAATAAGAGCCATCACAACATCCAGTGCACAATGAGTCTAAGTAGGCCTAGTAGTTTGGTCGTTAGGCTATCACTGTTTTTAGTTAGAATCAGGGGTGCAAATTTGGTTTTAGAAATGGGGGAGGCATAATACATTTTTTTTTATGCATTTGGATAAACACTCAACAGCTTACCCGCTTTTTAAAGGAGCTCATTTAGGCTTGTTCATAGGCTATCCATGGTCAACTGCTGTACAACACTTGATCAAATTAAAGTGATTGCTCTCATTGAAACAAATCAAGAAGAAAGATGAGGCATCATTGGGAAAGGAGTTTTAAGCGCAATTACTGGCGCAGTTACGTTGAAATTATACAGGTTTTGGCTAGAAGGGATAGGCTACAGCTTGTCAGAATTTACTTTTTGTAGCAGGTAAGTAGACTTACCCAGCATGTTAGGATAATTAACATAGCAGGTTTGGAGAATTGGTTAAAATTCTAAAATGCACAACAATCTACATTCGACATCAATTTGACAAACTGTAACCCTTCAAGCCATTACCAATTATACCTTCTCGACTCAATTTGAAGTCACACAAGGACAGACCTCCCTGGTCTAACTAGCCTACTAGCCCAACTCTTGATGGATGCTGAGAAATGATCACATTGACTCCAGTAGAAAAGTACCCCAGGAGCAGTGGCTATAAAATTGTATATTTTAAAGCGACTGGGGAACAGCGCGCGCTCTCAAGAGAAGAGCAGAGTGCGGCGGATATCTTCAGAGGAAGCAAGCAACACGGTATTTGCAACGGACCTGCTAGAATAGGCTACATAACCCGTCACCCGTGGGGCGCAGATACGCGAGTGGACAGAATAAGTTAGAGTGGCATTGTTAAACAGTAATGAAATTCGATGGGACAAGATGAGGTAGGCTAGAGAGACTACCCCCGTCCGGAGTGCCTGAAGTGAGACACCTTCAGACCGTGTCCTTGAAGCAGCATGAACAGAGAGCTCCCTTTTTTTTTTCTCACGGACTACAGGGATTTATCGATCCGATCAGATTACTGGTAATGATGTGCATATTATTGCACATTGTTTATTATAAGCCATGTGCTATTTAATGTATACATTTTTGGGGGCTCGGTTCTGTTAAGATCGTCGGATATAATATGTCTCCAAAACGATCACTAGGCTATCATTATGTTATTCCATTAGTTTATTATTTATAATATATAATATGGCGTACGCATAATGAATGACAGCTAAAAATATAAATATTGTGTTTACGTCTAGCTGTGATTGTGACAGTGATCCGAAGGTAATGCATGGATCAGTCTAAAGTGTATGTGATAACCTCTCACTTTGTGGAATGGTAAATCTTCCAGTTAATCAAGTGCTGTCTGACATGCGTGCTGTCAGACATAGCCCAGTACAGCAGTTATGTGTTACCGCGGACTAAATAGACCGTAGCTTTCCCTGGCTTTCCCGCACTTCAAATGTTAAATTGGATTGCAGAGTTCCATTTCGTTTAGACAATGTTGTGTGAGTGTATGTGTTAGAGAGAGCACCGTTGCATATCCGAAAAGGTTATTGTGTTTACTAAACATCACAAAATATTCGAGTCAGAGGCTCACCAATCATTTACCTACTGATAACCTACTGAATGTGCTCTTGAACGATTGATAGGAGCATTCACGTGAAGATTATGGATAATGTATTAGAGTAAAGGTGAGGACACAGTTCACCTGACACTGAATCCAAACCTTACACTGTTGACTTTGTGAATTTGACATTTATTGTACTTTTCACTGCATTTATTGATAACAAAATCGGAATATACTCTGGATACTTCCAGTACCACGATAAGAATATTCCTGGGGTAATGTGGGGTAGGTGCAAATTAAGACAAAACAATTACAAAGCCTTGAGTGAGAGGACTAACTAGTGTCTCCAAGCGGCCACACACCGTGTGCACAGTTCCTAAGTAATTCCAATGCACTTTAATGACTCAAAGAACAGTCTTCAACTATAAGGTGCTTTTTTGAGCTCTCATAGCTTTACCATTGAGGAACTAGAGCAAGCACACCGGTAGTTGTTTTGTTCGGAACACAGCACTGCATCCCCGCCATCACATAATTACAGTCGTTTACAAAATCCAAAAACAGTCCATTATAAATCAGAATCAGGGTCAGGTGAGCATAATTTGAGAGCGTGTTCTATTGTCAACATGACTAGTTAAATTATTACAGTGTTAGGCTTTTACAAGGCAATTCAGAGAAGCAGATGGTAATTTTGGTGTGCATAGAATGGAGTCATGAGTGCTTTCATATGCGTCATCCGTGGCAAATTTTCTTCACAATACAACAAACAGGCTCCTTCTGTTCAGAACAACCCAGTGTAACTCAAACATAGTGATCATAAACATTGATAATGTATATTTCATTCGTTTTATGACATGGAAATGTGAAGTGGACTCACAAGTGTTTGGCTTGCTTGTATTTGGCTTGCACCATTGTTAAAAAACCTTTTGGGAACCTAATATAATGTTTTAATTCGATTTTTATTTAACCTTTAACTTTATTTAAATGCATGTGCTAATGACTTATTATATTACAGAGTACTAATGTTACTGTCCCCACTAAAACAACAAAAATACTTCAATACCTGTAATTTTGTCCTTTTGAAACATTTAATTGAAATACTGTAGAATTCCATTCATTCCTATGGAGAACTGCCCCTAATGGGGAGTCAGTATGGCCGACCGGTGGCTTCAAAGCCTCTCAATGGCCAATACATAGCATCAGCAATCCAGGGTTTATATACAGTACATCATTGGTCAAAACCCATACAGATATGTGAAGCAGAGACCCTGAGCTCTGACGTCATGTACTGTATAGCATGTTACTGTACAGCCACTTTGTTCCAATTTAGAAACGATTTTCAACCTTTATACGGGTATGCATGTAAAGGGCTACTGCAGGCCTACATTGATTAAAACTAACTTCTAGAAATGTGCTGTATATAATGGAACTGGATGAAGGATAAGTAGTATTGCATCCTATCAAACTGATGCATACACCTGACGCGTGCATGTAGAATTAATGGCGTGAGTCCTCTGAGCCAGCACTTTGAAGAGATGAAAAAATACCTGCTGCCACCTTGCTCAGGCCTCTATGGACACATGCGGTGCCAAGAGTTCTGCCTTTCCTCTCTCTAAAGGACCTTAGAGGAGAGGAGACACCCGAAGTGTTCTGTCAGCATGAAGAGGAAAGGAAAGGCAAACCAAATAGCCAGCTAGGCTATCAGCGTCGTAACGCAACACCAACTCTGATAGTGCTGACTGAGACAAGGAAACAGAGCTACTACTGGAAGAACGATATGGAGAGATGTGGTAAGGACATCACACCAGTTCAAACTCAAAGTTCATTCAGCAAATACTACTTAGTACTTTAATCAATTAAAATGTTGACTCGCTAACCATATAAAAATAGCCTCCGTTCATGATTATAATGTGATTCTTTCTGAAATAAGTAAAATTACCCTGGCCTGAACCAGTGGTGTAAAGTACTGAAGTAAAACATACTTTAAAGTACTACTTAACTAGTTTTTGGGGTATCTGTACTTTACTTTACTATTTATAGTTTTGACAACTTTAACTTTTACTCCACTACATTCCTAAAGAAAATAATGTACCTTTTACCCCAAACATTTTCCCTGACACCCAAAAGTACTCCTTACATTTCGAATGCTTAGCAGGACAGGAAAATGGTCCAATTCACACACTTATCAAGAGAAAATTGCTGGTCATCCATACTGTCTCTGATCTGGCCAACTCAGTAAACACATGCTTTGTTTGTAAATTATGTCTGAGTGTTGGCGTGTGCCCCTGGCTATCCCTAAATTAAAAAAAAACAAGAAAATCGTGGTGTTTAGTTTGCTTAATATAATGAATGTGAAATGATTTATACTTTTACTTTTGACACAAGTATATTTTAGCAATTATATTTACCTTTGATAGTTAAGTATATTTAACAACCAAATACTTTTGGACTTTTACTCAAGTCGGATTTTATTGGGTGACTGACTTTCACTTTTTCTTGAGTCATTTTCTATTAAGGTACCTTTTACTTTTACTCAAGTATGATAATTGGGTAGTTTTTACACCACTGGCCTGAACCCTAATGCTGGCACAGCTGAATAGACTAGAGCAGTGTAATGGTTTTGTAATTGGTCACCTTTAGTCAATAGTAAACCGCAATGACGACGCTCAATGAGCATCTCCTATGCCAAGTCCACTTCATTTATTCCATCGTCCGTCCAATCATTTCCTCTCAGAGTGGTGCCTATCTTGCTATTTGAGCACTACACATTTTTTATCCTAATACCATTACGAAAAGACACATTGCCCGTTTCAGCTTCTTGCCAGGCAGCCACTCCATCTTGATTTGGTGTGTGAATGTGCTTTTCCTGACTCCTGCCGACGTACCTCTTAGGGCTGTGGAATACATTTATCCGTTCAATGCATTAGTTAGAAAGCAAGTCAGGTATTTACTCCTCCCCTACTTGCAGGGGTGCATTCACCATAGTCATCCTCTCTGAATTAAGGCTAGCAGTAATTATTTTATATTTTTAAGACTGAACATCAAAATGAAAACAGTAACCAATGCCAAACATGGGTCACGTTCAGCATGGCAACATTGGCCAACATTCAGGTAGGAATGTATTATATAGATTAAAGTAATTAGAAGTCCCATCAACTCTATTCAAGCAATGTCTACCTACAACATTTCACAACGTGGCCCTGCTTTGGGAAGTCAGTCAGCTTCATTTGGGTGTAGTGTGTAGACTGTGGTTGGTCACATGGTCCATTCACAAAGGGTCTCAGAGTAGGAGTGCTGATCTAGGATCAGGTCCTTTTGCTGTTTGAATGGCCCATGTGACCAACCACAATTCCTTATGATCTAAAATACAAAACCGATCCTAGATCAGCACTACCGGTCTGAGACCCTGTGTGACTAAGGGCTTGTCGGGCCATACTATTTCAGACAATTTGTGTGTGCTCTGTTTAAATCTTTAAACCACGTTTGATTATCCAGTATGAATACAGAGTGGCCGTACTATTGAAATGCAGTACAAAAACATTTGTAAACATAGCCAGTCTAGACATTTTCAGCATGGTCTCTCAGTCTCTTGAGACTGTTTCTTGTCTAGCATATACCTGGAGAGACTGGAAAAATAGAGAGAGTGTGTCCCAAATGCGTCCCCCTATGGGCCCTGGTCAAAAGCAGTGCACAATATAGGTATTAGGGTGCCAGTTGGGACGCAGATGGACTACAGACAATTAAACTTCCTTCCCAAGAGTTTAACTCAGGTCTGCTGCTTCACATATCCTAATAGAGGACACCTGAAAACTCCAGGCCTGCCTACATTCATTATTCCATCCCTATCTATCTCTCTGTCTGAAATATGTTCCAGAACGTTCTGTTTATTGCACCGGCTGTTTACAACAAGCCTTTTAAAACACAGTATCTCATCTCTACTGATGTCCTCCTTCCCTGTGTGTGTGTGTGTGCGCGTGCGTGCCAGCATGTTTCAGAGAAAGAGCGAGAGAGAGAAGCGCTGATGCAGAATACCCTAGTGCCTTGCCATGCATAATCAGGTTTAAGAGAACAAAGATTCCCAGCTTTACAAACGGTGATTGTTTGGTTCAGCACCCAGCAGAACACAGGCTCTTTCAGTGTGTAGCCTACCAACCAGGCTGTTTCAGTGTGCAGCCTACCAACCAGGCTGTTTCAGTGTGCAGCCTACCAACCAGGCTCTTTCCGTGTGTAGCCTACCAACCAGGCTCTTTGAGTGTGTAGCCTACCAACCAGGCTCTTTGAGTGTGTAGCCTACCAACCAGGCTCTTTGAGTGTGTAGCCGTAGTCAGATGTTTATTTAGAGACAAGCCTTTTACAGTTATAGGACATCCTGTAATATGATCATTGTGCAGATTTGCATTTCATCCTCTGTCCCAAGGCTCTTATTACATTCCCACTTTAAAGATGAAGTCTGCTATGCTGTCAAGTCCCTCTGAAGTCATCACCATCCTTTGTAAAGATGTGTTGTTTGTTTGCAGCTCCACCAACTAGTCCAGATGAATTGGTTCACACCAGAGGTGGTTGACAGCCCAGCTAAGGATGTGTCCCAATTGGCACCCTATTCCCAATTCCCGATACAACTCTGGTCCAAAGTAGTGCGCTACATAGGGATAGGGTGTCATTTGGGAATCAGACTAAGGCGTTGACTCTTTCCTTAAGTCAAATCCCAGACAGCTAACTCATTTTCTGTGGCAAAGTGTCTCCGTTTAGGCTGGTATAACTGACACACTCATCTTGTTATTGACGCTAGCAGCATCCTGTAGGATTGATGCCCATACCCTGGTACCATAGAGAGGAAATGGGAGGAGCTGGAACTGAAGCAAGAAGGGAGCAGGCTGGATAGGAACCTAGAACACTGGAGTGTCATTGTTCTGTGTTGGGCAGAACTAAGTCTGTTTCCAAAATGGCACCCTATTCCCTTTATAGTGCACTACTTTTGAACAGGGTGCACTATATAGGGAATATGGTGTAATTTGGAACGGGTTCTAAGTGTGCAACAATAGAAATGTGGGGTTCTTAGCACAATCAGGCTTTATAACATGTCTGTCATAAGCGTTAAGCCACACTTTGTATCTTGGTTTATGTATTGTGTTCTTCTTATCATACCTCCCCATGGGTAGGCTGTCTAATATCTACATTCTTCCTAGACATGGTATGTGTGCCAAATGGTACCCTATTGCTTATGTTGTGCACTACTTTATACCAGGTCCCATAGGGCTCTGGTCAAAAGTAGTGCACTATATAGGGAATAGGGTGCCATTTTGGAAACACTTTTGGTAACAGATGCTTCCCAGTCCAGCCAATCCATTGTCATACCATGCACAATACACCATTGTAAGTCTCTTATATAAATTCAGTGAAAAGGGACTGTTTTTGTTGTTGTGTGATAACATTTTGAGTAAAGATATGCTTGGCACGTATCCCTTCCACTCTGTGCTATTGTTGTGGTGATTGTGGGAAATAAGTGGTACTTATTAGTGTACATCAATACTTTAATTACCAGTCTTATTGATTGCATGTGGTGTATCTCGGGTGTGAAACTAATTTCAATTCCAGGCTGGCCGAGAGACTTCACAGAATCATCCAAACCCTTTGAAACCACTCTATCTCCTGACAAAATATCTGTCTGATCCTCTGCGACAGTTGTTCCTTTCACCTCCAATCAAACAAATTCTGGCCACATTCAGAGTTCTGAATCATTTCCTCATTACCTCTTTTTAATTTTGTCTGGTCTCGACTCGTTTTGTCTCAATGGAAAGGTGGACATTGAATTTCCCACTTGGCTCTTGCCTGCCTTTCTCCTTGGTACTTATTTTTCGTATATGTCGGCTCGCTGTCCTCCGTGGGCTCATATCCCTGCAGCCTCACAAAACTAGGTTGGACCCATTTCCACACGGGGTGCTGAGCGGTAGAAATTCCCTTGCTGTACGTGGGAGGATTACACTGGTGATGGAACGAGAGGACTGTTTTGTTCTGAAGGAAGGAGCAGAAGATGATGTACGAATTGGAAGATATTGAAGTAAACAGATGCTTAATTGGTATTGTTTAATATTTAGATATTTTGAATGAAGGCCTGACATTTAGAGATCTTTCACACCGCTGTGACCTTTTAAAGTGCACCACACGGCTGTCTCTCTCTCTCTCTCTCAGAGAGAACACTGCTTATTTCCTCCTTGATAACCCGTGCAACCTGCGAGGCTGGAAAAGAGGAGTCGTTATTTTGATTCCCAATGATACGCTTCAATTCTGCCATGGGACATGTCAGACGTGAAACTCATTATGTTTTTTAAATTATCATTCTGTGTGAAAAACTATCACTGTCAGTCATCAGCAATAGTTGAACAATTTGGGCCACATGATATTTTGTCTGAGTGTGAATGTGGTAGGACTAGGAGCAGAAACAAGCTATTTTCATTGCAAGGTGATGAATGAACAGTGTTTCTCCTTTTCTCTCACTCTTTTACCCATTCTCTCTCCTTCTCGTTCCCTTTCCTTACCTTCCTATGTACTCTCTCTCTATAGTTCTCTATCTCTCCAGTGCAGCAGCAGTTGAAGGGGTATATCTGAAGGCCTGTGACCTGTGGCTGGGCCGGGGGCTGCAACACAGGACATGGGAGCTACCTGCCCCTCCTGCTCGTGTCTTGTGTTGCAGCCAGTGGAACAGTCGCACTGCTCAACACCAGGAAGAGACGTCGAAGAGACCATGTATCAAGTCAGCCATGGACACCTCTGGTTTTCTATCCGCTCCTCTCTCCAACGAGCTGTTACCAAGCAACACCAGGGTCCTTTCTCTTGTTTTGTATGTTCAATAGCGGCAGTTTTAAGACAAGCCATGTGTGTCAGGTTTGGGAGTGAAAATAATTGCCTCTGCTGAACAATATGTCACATTGACTTTTAAAGTAAAAGCCCTTTTGATGTTTTTGAGGGAGCTGTTTAAACGGGAGAAGGGAGGAAGTTTTAATGAGTTGAGGGGTACCAGCAGAATCACGATTGTGAGGCAATAGAATTAAACAAGGTCAACAATGGGGCGGCAGGTAGCCTAGTGGTTAGAGCGTTGGGCCTGTAACCGAAAGGTTGCTAGATTGAATCCCCAAGCTGACAAGGTAAAAATCTGTCGTTCTGCCCCTGAACAAGGCAGTAAACCCACTGTTCCTAGGCCGTCATTGTAAATAAGAATATGTTCTTAACTGACTTGCCTAGTTAAACAAAGGTAAAATGATGCACCTCTGGGGTGAGGTGAGCTGCCTGGCATGCGCTGTCTAGGATTGTGTTAATGAGCCTTCATCTCCCCCAAGGTTACAGATGAACAGCACAAGAGGAAGAGACACGAGATGGAGGGGAGGGGCACACCGGTGTAAATATTCAGCTCATGTTCCCACTCTGCTCCGTGCTTGACTGAGCCTTGTCTGATGACCACAGAATGACGGGGGAGAAGGGGGCATCATTTAAACTTGAGGAAGGAAGTATTTTTCTGACAGGGGTGTCACCTGATTGGAATGTAAATCCAGGGGGCAGGTTGTCACTGTTTTCAGTCTAGGGTCCTGAATTGTGTTGTGTCAAAGCAGGGATTGTAAAGAGGCAGCAGGATGACTATTATATATTGGTCTCTGGCAGCTGTGTGTTTTTTCCTCAACACCAGTGATGCTAGGAGAGTATTTCCACTGCACTCTGATGTCAGTTAAACGTCTAGTTTCGATTTCGAAGTTGTCAACTAATGTAAATTCAAAGTGAAATAAACAAAAAAATTCCCCATGCCATTCGATTAAGGTTAAAGGTTTAGTAAAAAAATTAATAAAATGGCCTTATGTTGATGACTTTTTGCAAATCCAATCAGTTTTCCACGTTGACTTTTCAGAAACACTTTATGGCATGTCATGAGTTCCTTGAAAACACTCAGTATTCATAGGGCTGATTTTTTTCAAACAATACTTATTGTTGTCTGGAAGAAAGAGATTGTGATTGCATCCCCAGGTACAATGGCCACTGGTATCTATCTCCCCCCTACTATGTTTTGAAAATGAACACAAAATTGCCCATTCACCAACCCCATGTGAATCTATGCTGTGATTAATTGAGGTCATTTCCCCTTGCCGCTGTGTACATGATAGCAATTAGACTTGAATAACCTAAGGCAGTTCCACTTTAAGAAAAGTCATCAAGGATATCTGGGAGATGGGGCTGCTAAGACAGATCTGGCAGATTGCTCATCTCCTGACGGTGCTGAATCTTTTACGAGTTTTCCATTCCAGTGCACTTGCCTTCATCTGCAGTGTGCACTTACAGACTGGAGTGAGCTACAGTACATCTACAGCCATTCAGGCCTGTGTTCGTTTCATGTATTTAAAGGACTCTCAGGCTTTAAATGCAGGCTTGATAAACCTCAACTCTCTCCCGAGAGGAAAAGTGGCACCATCCAAGAACTCTGTTTTTAAATGCAGGATCAATACTCAACTCCCTCCAGAGAAGAAAAGAGGCACCATCCAAGAACTCTCAGCTTTTAAATGCAGGATTGATACTCCTAAACTCTCCTGAGAAAACAGCCCACTGGGCAAAAAGTGATTGAATAAACATTGTTTCCATGTAATTTCAACCCCAAAAATGTATGTGATTTTGAATCACTGTGGAAAACTGATTGGATTTGCAAAAGGTCATCAATGTAAGGACATTTCTTATTTTTTTCACCCCTAAATCCAATGGCATGGTGACATTTCTATTTTAAGTTGAATACACGTTAGTTGACAACTTAACCAAGATAAAATCAAAACTAGACGTTGAAATGATGTCTGTGCCCAGAGGGAGTGGGTCTTTTAGAGGAACCTACTAGGATGTGACTGGCCTTGAAAGACTACAGGCTTGCATCCCAAACGACACCCTACCCCCTTTATAATGCCATTTGGGACGCAGACAAGATGTTGATGGGAAAAAGTCGCAGAGCTCCTGAGAAACTGCCACGTCCGGAAACAAGCAGACAGACAGACAGTTCTGCAACGCCCCCTGGAAGCAGTCCATCTTCGTGGAGTTTAAGAATGTGACTTCGATCATGTATACGTCACCATTTGCTACGCTCCATGAAGTTGTCTGCAGTTTGGGGAAATTATGCTCCAAGATTTGAATGAAACCTCCTGCCATCATGAGGTACAGTGATATACCTTTAGGATAGACCTCAAATCTACGTCATTAAAGGTAATAATGAAATGCAAAACGCTTTGAAAAATGACAACACAAGGTGGAATGATAAAACTGGTTTTCAATAGGGCAAATAGCAAATCTATTTTGGGGGGATACAACACACTTTTGATATTGCACAGACAAAATGTATGTGCTTAGGAACTTATCTTTTAAACATCATGTTTGAACAACTATCCTCTCTTAACAGAGAGGAAAACCACTACCACTAGAATCCAAATAAATGTCTTACTCATCTCCCAGCGGATACTGTGGCCCCTCACTATCTCCTACAAGGTTTCAGTTCCAATTACTTCCACTTTTCCGGTGGCGGGGCCCAAGGGAGAAAGTATGGGAGGGGATGACAGTGGCCCCTCAGCTTCCCTCCTTGAGCTCAGCCTCCCACCCTCCAATGGAGGAGTTGAGCTGAGTGCTGAGTTATGGGGACAGATCGCTAAGACACAAGGTGACCCTGTGTGACGGCTGCTGCTGCAACACTGCAGACAGTACTGCTGACAGTGACAGGTCTATTCACTTTCATGGTTTATTAATCTTGGGCTGCATCCTAAAAAGGCACCCTATTCCTTATGAGCCCTGATCAAAAGTAGTACACATAAGGAACAGGGTGCAATTTTGGACAGAAATGTTGACTGACAGCCTGGAGGGGAGGAGAAGATCCTGAAACACTAACGTTTCCAAATGCCCAGGGTAATGCAGGCTATTGTCTGTAAGGCTTCTTTCACTATGAAGAGGAATATAAAATGGTGTCAAGTCACTACATCAGTAAATTGTGAAATGAATGTGTTGAGAGGAAAAATACTATATTTAGATACAAACTAAGACACACTGTCAAGATACTGGCAGTTTGGTTTTGCATCGTTTCTTCAATGAAGCCACGCTCCCATCTGTCGGGAACCAAATGAGAGGATCATAAGACTCAGCAGTAAGGATTTGTATCGTCCAACTGTAACCAAAATGATTGACAGCTTGCTTCACAAATGAGGGGGAAATTATAACCAGTGGCGACTTTAGCATGTACATCTTGGTGAAAAAAAGAAGAAGTGGGGTACATGCCAGCAAAGCCACTACGCAAAACAACACATTAATTGCACTATAACGATGACAAACGGTGCCCACAAACGGCCTACATAAAGCTGTCCCAACAGCAGTCCCAACATCTTACCACTGCTACTCCTGGCTATCAGCTGAGCCTTGTCTGGCAGCGAAACATTTCATTCAGCCTCATTTACTGCCTTTAAAAAAAACATAGCTGATATGGTTGACTTGCTTAAACAAATGTGGTTTCTAATGACAATTGAGATGTACAAACTATGGAATAAGGGGGGGACAAGCGGATAAGAGGCAATCCATCATTTCTATTCTATGAGCGAGCTAGGAAGGACATATTCAATATAACTATTTGTTTAGCACTTTTGAAATGTACAGCGACAGAATTCAGAACATGGGCCGTGTTCTCCCTGTACAGTCAGAACCGTTGGATAAATAAGGGGGTATACAGTGGGGCAAAAAAAGTATTTAGTCAGCCACCAATTGTGCAAGTTCTCCAACTTAAAAAGATGAGAGAGGCCTGTAATTTTCATCATAGGTACACTTCAACTATGACAGACGAAATGAGAAAAAGAAATCCAGAAAATCACATTGAAGGATTTTTTATTTATTTATTTGCAAATTATGGTGGAAAATAAGTATTTGGTCAATAACAAAAGTTTATCTCAATACTTTGTTATATACCCTTTGTTGGCAATGACAGAGGTCAAACGTTTTCTGTAAGTCTTCACAAGGTTTTCACACACTGTTGCTGGTATTTTGGCCCATTCCTCCATGCAGATCTCCTCTAGAGCAGTGATGTTTTGGGGCTGTCGCTGGGCAACACAGACTTTCAACTCCCTCCAAAGATTTTCTATGGGGTTGAGATCTGGAGACTGGCTAGGCCACTCCAGGACCTTGAAATGCTTCTTACGAAGCCACTCCTTCGTTGCCCGGGCGGTGTGTTTGGGATCATTGTCATGCTGAAAGACCCAGCCACGTTTCATCTTCAATGCCCTTGCTGATGGAAGGAGGTTTTCACTCAAAATCTCACGATACATGGCCCCATTCATTCTTTCCTTTACACGGATCAGTCGTCCTGGTCCCTTTGCAGAAAAACAGCCCCAAAGCATGATGTTTCCACCCCCATGCTTCACAGTAGGTATGGTGTTCTTTGGATGCAACTCAGCATTCTTTGTCCTCCAAACACGACGAGTTGAGTTTTTACCAAAAAGTTCTATTTTGGTTTCATCTGACCATACAAAATTCTCCCAATCCTCATCTGGATCATCCAAATGCTCTCTAGCAAACTTCAGACGGGCCTGAACATGTACTGGCTTAAGCAGGGGGACATGTCTGGCACTGCAGGATTTGAGTCCCTGGCGGCGTAGTGTGTTACTGATGGTAGGCTTTGTTACTTTGGTCCCAGCTCTCTGCAGGTCATTCACTAGGTCCCCCCCCGTGTGGTTCTGGGATTTTTGCTCACCGTTCTTGTGATCATTTTGACCCCACGGGGTGAGATCTTGCGTGGAGCCCCAGATCGAGGAAGATTATCAGTGGTCTTGTATGTCTTCCATTTCCTAATAATTGCTCCCACAGTTGATTTCTTCAAACCAAGCTGCTTACCTATTGCAGATTCAGTCTTCCCAACCTGGTGCAGGTCTACAATTTTGTTTCTGGTGTCCTTTGACAGCTCTTTGGTCTTGGCCATAGTGGAGTTTGGAGTGTGACTGTTTGAGGTTGTGGACAGGTGTCTTTTATACTGATAACAAGTTCAAACAGGTGCCATTAATACAGGTAACGAGTGGAGGACAGAGGAGCCTCTTAAAGAAGAAGTTACAGGTCTGTGAGAGCCAGAAATCCTGCTTGTTTGTATGTGACCAAATACTTATTTTCCACCATAATTTGCAAATAAATTCATAAAAAATCCTACAATGTGATTTTCTGGTTTTTTTTCTCCTCATTTTGTCTGTCATAGTTGAAGTGCACCTATGATGAAAATTACAGGCCTCTCTCATCTTTTTAAGTGAGAGAACTTGCACAATTGGTGGCTGACTAAATACTTTTTTGCCCCACTGTATAAGCAGACAATGAAAGCTCTTACAATATTCAATGATTACATTTTTCTAAAACAGCCTAAAGGCTACCTGTGCACCACCAACTCAGAACAGTAGGTGAAATTAAGAGGGGTAAATAGACCAAATTATTAGGGTGAGGCACATGGGCTACTAACATCTTACTACAGAACATACACTTAGTATTACTTTCTT
Organism: Brachymystax lenok tsinlingensis; assembly: GCA_030435695.1. Classification (NCBI taxonomy): domain Eukaryota; kingdom Metazoa; phylum Chordata; class Actinopteri; order Salmoniformes; family Salmonidae; genus Brachymystax; species Brachymystax lenok. The sequence goes on from CM059799.1 coordinate 15,932,370, forward strand.
AGTAACAGTATACATATCTTCCTGGCATATTACGTCATTTATGCAGCATACAATATCTTTTTGGACTCACCTTGTGCTGTGCTCACTTGAACAGGAAGGTGGCTTTCCTGTGCTCACTTGAACAGGAAGGTGTCTTTCTTGGGCAAATTTTGTCATCAAAGTCTGGCATTCTTTGGATTTTTGCTGCTTTCAAAACAACTGGGAACTCTGAAAAAAAACAAGGTTGAATCATGATGACGTCATTGATCTTCAGGTCGTAGTTCTAGGAAGAGGCCAGATTTACAATTCCGAGTTGGATGACAGTTCAAAATGTATTTTCCCAGTCGGAGCTCGTTTATTCACGACTTCCCAGTTGTCTTGAACTCACTGAAGTCAAGTTTTTTGCAGTTCCCAGTTAACAGTAATTTTGAGCACGGCACAAATCATGCTTCATTGACAGCATGGCCAATGTTGAATGTTTATCATTTTAAACTTGGAAAAGAGACCCTTAATCCCAGATTTGGGACCACACAGCCACTCCACTGAATAGCAGGCAAGTGATTGCTTTGCAATGCTTGAAGTTAACATTAGCCACTGTCACTGATTCCTTTCAAACCACTCATTGTTGAATTTGGGATTTCCAACTTGTTGTGTAATGTTTATGTCTAATGGCCGATGAGCACCGATACGTTTTATCTATAATTTCTCTTCACTACTCTTCACTACTCTTCATATCACAAGGATTAAAAAAGATTTGCCAGTTGTGGTGGGAATTCTACCTTTAACTAATAACGAGGAGAGGCAAAGTCAATAATCAATCAAGGTATTACTTCTATTAAAAACTTAATATAATAAGGAGGCTTGTTGCCCCACCCCCCGCATGTGAAGTGGAGTGAGAGCCTAAAAACAGAGTACAGAAGCATTTATATAGTCAAGCTAACCCATGCAAGCATCTGGAAAACACGTGACCCTATGTACAACTGGGTGAAAAGGTTGCCTCAGTCTGTCGTAACTGAGTGAGGACAACAGGCCCCAGAATGACAGGAAGTCACTCCAGACATACTTCCTCTAACAGTAGCTCAACGGTTCCCACAAGTTGGGCAAGCAAGTGCCTTTGACTGTCGGCCCATATGATGTATGGTCGTGCTGGTCACACGCACATACAAAAACATGAGCCCAGAAACAGGCTCCAAAACAGAACAATAGGTCTATCACTGATGTGCAGAATATAACACTTTGCCCTGTCTAGGATCAAGAGGAACCAGTCAGTTTCTGTCATATTCTTGGCTTAGTGCCCAGACATCATGAGTCATTCTGCACACACAGAACAGTTAGAACAGGCCTCTCTTAATGCGCACACACACTTTTCTTATCTTATATCTTATCTCAAGCCCAATGCCTAGGCTTAAAGAAGGATATTTTAGTACACAAGCATTAGTAGGGTTTAACAGAAAATGTCCTTCACACAGTAGATTGTCGACTTCATTCATGATGATGACTGCTAGCTAAGATTTTGAAAGTATGATCTTGACATGATCAGTCCAGTCAAAGCTACTGTACATATAACGTGATTTGACGTTGTTTTATCTGTGGACAATGACCTTGAGCCTTCTTGGATGGGCATTTCTAATGAAACTCTATGGCAGCACCCATAGAGTTTCTGGCTCTCCCCTTAGACTTGGCGGTGACGTAGTGTCCTCATGAGTGACAGAACACTGCCTTGCCCCACCATCACAGAAAGCACTGAGCTAGGATGCAACACATGCATTTTGGAGATGTCTTACTCAAGAAAACCATGTTTGTACGCGGCTTTATTAACTCAGTTACAGATTTTTTTACATTGTTTGCAAACTGATATGTGACATACAGTTGAAGTCAGAAGTTTACATACACCTTAGCCAAATACATTTAAACTCAGTTTTTCACAATTCCTGACATTTAATCCTGGTAAAAATGGTTTAAGGTCTGTTAGGATTACAACTTTATTTTAGGAATGTGAAATGTCAGAATAATAATAGAGAGTGATTTATTTCAGCTTTTATTTATTTCATCACATTCCCAGTGGGTCAGAAGTTTACATACACTCAATTAGTATTTGGTAGCATTGCCTTTAAATTATATAACTTGGGTCAAACATTTCAGGTAGCCTTCTACAAGCTTCCCACAATAAGTTGTGTGAATTTTGGCCCATTCCTCCAGACAGAGCTGATGTAACTGAGTCAGGTTCGTAGCCCTCCTTGCTCGCACACGCCTTTTCAGTTCTGCCCACAAATTTTCTATGGGATTGAGGTCAGTGCTTTGTGATGGCCACTCCAATACCTTGACTTTGTTGTCCTTAAGCCATTTTGCCACAACGTTGGAAGTATGCTTGGGGTCATTGTCCATTTGGAAGACCCATTTGCGATCAAGCTTTAACTTCCTGACTGATGTCTTGAGATGTCTTTTTCCTTCTCGTGATGCCATCTATTTTGTGAAGTGCACCAGTCCCTCCTGCAGCAAAGCGCCCCCACAACATGATGCTGCCACCCCTGTGCTTCACGGTTGGGATGGTGTTCTTCGGCTTGCAAGCTTCCCCTTTTTCCTTCAAACATAACGATGGTCGTTATGGCCAAACAGTTCTATTTTGTTTCATCAGACCAGAGGACATTTCTCCAAAAAGTGCGATCTTTGTCCCCATGTGCAGTTCCAAACCGTAGTCTGGCTTTTTTATGACGTTTTTGGAGCAAGGCTTCTTCCTTGCTGAGCGGCCTTTCAGGTTATGTCGGTATAACACTCGTTTTACTGTGGTTATAGATACTTTTGTACCTGTTTCCTCCAGCATCTTCACAAGGTCCTTTGCTGTTGTTCTGGGATTGATTTGCACTTTTCACACCAATGTACGTTCATCTCTAGGAGACAGAACGCGTCTCCTTCCTTAGCGGTATGACGACTGCGTGGTCCCATGGTGTTTATACTTGCGTACTATTGTTTGTAAAGATGAACGTGGTACCTTCAGGTGTTTGGAAATTGCTCCCAAGGATGAACCAGACTTTTCTGAGGTCTTGGCTGATTTCTTCAGATTTTTACATGATGTCAAGTTAAGAGGCACTGAGTTTGAAGGTAGGCCTTGAAATACATCCACAGGTACACCTCCAATTGACTCAAATGATGTCAATTAGCCTATCAGAAGCTTCTAAAGCCATGACATCATTTTCTGGAATTTTCCAAGCTGTTTAAAGGCACAGTCAACTTAGTGTATGTAAACTTCTGACCCACTGGAATTGTGATACAGTGAATTATAAATGAAATAATCTGTCTGTAAACAATTGTTGGAAAAATGACTTGTGTCATGCACAAAGTAGATGTCCTAACCGACTTGCCAAAACTATAGTTTGTTAACAAGAAATTTGTGGAGTGTTTGAAAAACAAGTTTTAATGACTCCAACCTAAACTTCCGACTTCAACTGTAAATAGATATATACATATATATATATTATTATTATTATTTTTGCAAAAAATTTGGGGCTCAAAACCTGCCCTGAATGACAGGTCGCCACCGATTATAACTCATAGGCTACTGGCAACATTTAGAGGTAGGCCACTGTCAAATCGTAATCTACAATGGGTTGAGCTGTTTCAACTGGGTTAGGATTATCAGATTGGAAAAGTGAAAGATAAAAAAAGATTTTCAGTCATGCACTGGCAGACAGTTCAATTACCTGTTCGAGGGAGCAAGAATAGCATCCGATTGATATTTGCTAGTGGGCGAAGGATCTAGGCATATTTACGAGGCCAGAGGCAATTAAAGCATTTCAGTGAGAGCTTGCTCTGAACAATGTTATTGTCCCTGTGTTTTGATAAATGTGACGAGGGATGGAAGCGGTAGGAACACTTCCAGCAGTGTTATCAGGTGCAAACAGAAGGAGTCAGGATCTCCGGCTCCACAGTGGTAAGACATCAGAGGGTGCACGCTTCCCGGTTCCCGCGTCACCGCCACCGGGCCGTGACTCATCCAGTTGGCATTGACGATGATGAGCTCCCCACTGTGCTAGGTCGGGGGAGAGAAACAGCGCTCGACTCCGGATTGAATGTTCTTGTAGTACTCAGGGCCGTAACTACATATAAGGACACCAAGGTCCGTACCTTGGTATTTGATTCAATAAAAAATATATATTAAAAGCAAAGATAAAGCAAAGCAGTGCGACACAAACAACAACAGAGCTACACATGGAATAAACAAACGTACAGTCAATAACAATGAGGTAAGCATGTGCTACGGGTGGGTGCTGCTATGGTGACCAGTGAGCTGAGATAAGGCGGGGCTTTACCTAGAAAATACTATATATATATAGTACCAGTCAAAAGTTTAGACACACCTACTCATTATATTACATTTTTACTATTTTCTACGTTGCAGAATAATAGTGAAGATCAAAACTATGAAATAACACACATGGAATCATGTAGTAACCAATAAAGTGTTTGGTTACTACATGACGCCTCACAAGTCCTCAACTGGCAGCTTCATTAAATAGTACCCGCCTCACAAGTCCTCAACTGGCAGCTTCATTAAATAGTACCCGCCTCACAAGTCCTCAACTGGCAGCTTCATTAAATAGTACCCGCCTCACAAGTCCTCAACTGGCAGCTTCATTAAATAGTACCCGCAAAACACCAGACTCAACGTCAACAGTGAAGAGGCGACTCCGGGACGTGTAATACTCCCTTCACAGAGAGTTGAAAAGAAAATGCCATATCTCAGACTGGCCAATAAAAATAAAATATTAATTTGGGCAAAAGCACACAGACACTGGACAGAGGAACTCTGCCTAGAAGGCCAGCATCCCGGAGTCGCCTCTTCACTGTTGACGTTGAGTCTGGTGTTTTGCGGGTACTATTTAATGAAGCTGCCAGTTGAGGACTTGTGAGCCGTCTGTTTCTCAAACTAGACACTCTAATGTACTTGTCCTCTTGCTCAGTTGTGCACCGGGGCCTCACACTCCTCTTTCTATTCTGGTTAGAGCCAGTTTGTGCTGTTCTGTGAAGGGAGTAGTACACAGTGCTTCTTGGCAATTTCTCGCATGGAATAGCCTTTATTTCTCAGAAAAAAAATAGACTGACGAGTTTCAGAAGAAAGGTGTTTGCTTCTGGCCATTTTGAGCCTGTAATCGAACCCACAAATGCTGATGCTCCAGATGCTCAACTAGTCTAAAGAAGGCCAGTTGTATTGCTTCTTTAATCAGGACAACAGTTTTCAGCTGTGCTAACATAATTGCAAAAGGGTTTTGTAATGATCAATTAGCCTTTTAAAATGCTAAACTTGGATTAGCTAACACAACGTGCCATTGTAACACAGGAGTGACGGTTGCTGATAATGGGCCTCTGTACACCTGTGTAGATATTCTATAAAAAATCTGCAATTTCCAGCTACAATAGTCATTTACAACATGAATAATGTCTACACTGTATTTCTGATCAATTTGATGTTATTTTAATGGACAAAAATGTGCTTTTCTTTCATAAACAAGGAAATGTCTAAGTGACCCCAAACTTTTGAATGGTAGTGTAACTCTGGGTCTTCCTACTGTTGAGGTCCTCATGAGAGCCAGTTTCATCATAGCGCTTGATGGTTTTTGCGACTGCAGATGAAGCGTTCAAAGTTCTTGTGGGCAAAGCTGTCATCAAGGGAAATGTTGGCTACTTTGAAGAATCTCAAATATAAAATATATTTAGATTTGTTTAACACTTCTTTTGGTTACTACATGATTCTATGTCTGCTATTTCATAGTTTTGATGTCTTCACTATTATTCTACAATTTAATAAATAAAATTAAAGAAAAACCCTTAAATCAGTAGGTGTGTCCAAACTTTTGACTGGTACTGTATTTACAGTGCATATGAAAAGTATTCAGACCCCTTGACATTTTCCACATTTTGTTACATTACAGCCTTATTCTAAAATGGATTAAATACTTTTTCCCCCTCATCAATCTACACAGAAGGCCACATAATGACAAAGCGAGAACAGGTTTTTAGAAACAGAAATACCTTATTTACGTAAGTATTCAGACCCTTTGCTATGAGACTGAAAATGGAGCTCAGGTGCATCCTGTTTCCATTTATCATCCTTAAGATGATAAAAGGTGCTTCAACAAAGTACTGAGTAAATATTAATGTTGATGTGATATTTAAGTTTAGTATTTTTTTATAAATGTGCAAAAATGTCTAAAAACCAGTTTTTCCTTTGTCTTTATGGGGTATTGTGTGTGTATTGTTGAGGAACAAATCTATTTAATCAATTTTAGAATCATTTGTTTACATCCCTGTTAGTGAGCATTTCTCCTTTGCCAAGATAATCCATCCACCTGACAGGTGTGGCATATCAAGGAGCTGATTAAACAGTATAATCATTACACAGGTGCTGGGGACAATGACAGCCATCTCTAAAATCTGGAGTTTTGTCACACAACACAATCCCACAGATGTCTCAAGTTTTGAAGGAACATGCAATTGGCATGCTGACTGCAGCAATCTCCACCAGAGCTGTTCCCAGATAATGTTATGATAATTTCTCTACCATAAACCTCCTCCAACGTTGTTTTAGAGAATGGCGTCGTGTGGGCGAGCGGTTTGCTGATGTCAACATGGTGGGGGTGGGGTATGATATGGGCAGGCATAAGCTACGGACAACGAACACAATTGCATTTTATCGATGTCAATTTGAATGCACAGATATACCGTGATGACATCCTTAGGCTCATTGTCGTACCATTCATCCACTACCACCACCTCATGTTTCAACATGATAATGCACAGCCCCATGTTACAAGGATCTGTACACAATTCCTGGATGCTGAAAATGTCCCAGTTCTTTTATGGACTGCTAACTCACTGGACATATCATCCATTGGGAGTGTTTGGGATACTCTGGATCAACATGTGTGACAGCATGTTTCAGTTCCCGCCAATATCCAGAAACCTCACACAGCCAATGAAGAGGAATGGGACAGCATTTCACAGGCCACAATCAACAGCCTGATCAACTCAATGTGGAGGAAATTTGTTGCGCTGCATTAGGTAATTGGTGATCACACCAGATACTGTTTTTTTGTACTTTTTTTAAAAGGTATCTGTGACAAACATATGCATATCTGTATTCTCAGTCATGTGAAATCCATAGATTAGGACCTAATGAATTCATTTCGAATGACTGACTTCCTTATATGAACTGTAACTCAGTAAACTCTTTGAAATTGTTACGTGTCGCGTTTATATTTTTGTTCAGTATATCAAGGTATCTTTACTTTTACTCTAGTATGATAGTTGAGTACTTTTTCCACCACTGCACTGAGATATGAGAAGAATGCAGTTTAACTAAAGTATATTCAAAATGCACGGTTGCCTCTTTACCTTATGTGTGCCAGTTCCATCAGGTCTAAGACAACCATAAATAGTAAACAAGTACCACTTCAAAAAGCTCTCATACTGTCACGTCCAGGCCTGAGTTTTACAGGCTGGCGTGTTTTTGTTTCATTTTTTGTGTAGGGTTTTTCTGTTCTAGGTGTTCTATTTCTATGTTGGGTAAATGGTTCCCAATTAGAGGCAGCTGAGTGTCGTTACCTCTAATTGGGAACGATATATATGTTTGTAGTTTTCAGAGGGGTTTTGTGGGTTATTGTTTGTTTGGTCATAGCGTAAGTGATCCCTTATGATCACTCGGCTAAGCATGCCTCTCCTCAATGTCAATATGCCTTGTCCATTGCTGTTCTGGTTAGTGTTTATTGCCTTATTTCACTGTAGAGCCTCTAGCCCTGCTCAATATGCCTTATCCAACCTATCAGTTCCACCTCCCACACATGCGATGACATCACCTGGTTTAAACGCTTCTAGAGACAATATCTCTTTCATCACCACCCAATGCCTAGGTTTACCTCCACTGTATTTACGTCCTACCATACCATTGTCTGTACATTATGCCTTTAATCTATTTTATCACCCCCTGAAACCTGTTATTTTTACTCTCTGCTCAGAACGTCCTAGACGACCAGTCATTATAGCCTTAAGCCGTACCCTCATCCTACTCCTCCTCTGTTCCTCTGGTGATATAGAGGCTAATCCAGGCCCTGCAGTGCCTAGCTCCACTATTATTCCCCAGGCCCTCTCATTTGTTGACTTCTGCAACCGTAAAAGCCTTGGTTTCATGCATGTCAACATTAGAAGCCTCCTTCCTAAGTTTGTTTTATTCACTGCCCTAGCACACTCTGCCAACCTGGATGTCCTAGCCGTGTCTGAATCCTGGCTTAGGAAGACCACCAATAACACTGAAATTTCCATCCCTAACTATAACATCTTCAGACAAGATAGAACGGCCAAAGGGGGCGGTGTTGCTATCTATTGCAGAGATAGCCTGCAGAGTTTGGTCTTGCTTTCCAGGTCTGTACCCAAACAATTTGAACTTTTACTTTTAAAAATCTGCCTTTCTAGAAACAAGTCTCTCACCATTGCCGCTTGCTATAGACCACCCTCTGCCCCCAGCTGTGCTCTGGACACCATATGTGAACTGATTGCCCCCCATCTATCTTCAGAGTTTGTGCTGCTAGGTGACCTAAACTGGGACATGCTTAACACCCCGGCCATCCTACAATCTAAGCTTGATGCCCTCAACCTCACACAAATCATAATTGAACCTACTAGGTACAATCCCAAAGCCGTAAACACGGGAACCCTCATAGATGTAATCCTAACTAACTTGCCCTCCAAATACACCCCTGCTGTTTTCAACCAAGATCTCAGTGATCACTGCCTCATTGCCTGCATCCGTAATGGGTTTGCGGTCAAACGATCTCCCCTCATTACTGTTAAACGTTCCTAAAACACTTCAGCGAGCAGGCCTTTCTAATTGACCTGGCCAGGGTATCCTGGAAGGATATTGACCTCATCCCGTCAGTAGAGGATGCCTGGTTATTCTTTAAAAGTGCCTTCCTCACCATCTTAAATAAGCATGCCCCATTCAAGAAATTTAGAACCAGGAATAGATATAGCCCTTGGTTCTCTCCAGACCTGACTGCTCTTGACCAGCGCAAAAACATCCTGTGGCGTTCTGCATTAGCATCGAACAGCCCCCGTGATATGCAACTTTTCATGGAAGTCAGGAACCAATATACGCTGGCAGTTAGGAAAGCCAAGGCTAGCTTTTTCAAGCAGAAATTTGCCTCCTGTAACACAAACTCCAAAAAGTTCTGGGACACTGTTAAGTCCATGGAGAATAAGAGCACCTTCTGCCCGCTGCCCACTGCATTGAGGATAGGAAATACTGTCACCACCGATATACCCACAATAATTGAGAATTTAAATAAGCATTTTTCTACGGCTGGCCATGCTTTCCACCTGGCTACCCCTACCCCGGTCAACAGCCCTGCACTCCCCTCAGTAACTCGCCCAAGCCTCCCCCACTTCTCCTTCTCTCAAATCCAGTCAGCTGATGTTCTAAAAGAGCTGCGAAATCTGGACCCTACAAATCAGCCGGGCTAGACAATCTGGACCCTTTCTTTTTAAAATTATCTGCCGAAATTGTTGCAACCCCTATTACTAGCTTGTTTAACCTCTCTTTCGTGACGTCTGAGATTCCCAAAGACTGGAAAGCAGCTGCGGTCATCCCCCTCTTCAAAGGGGGAGACACTCTTGACCCAAACTGCTACAGACCTATATCCATCCTACCCTGCCTTTCTAAGGTCTTTGAAAGCCAAGTTAACAAACAAATTACCGACCATTTAGAATCCCACCGTACCTTCCCCGCTATGCAATCTGGTTTCAGGGCTGGTCATGGGTGCACCTCAGCCACGCTCAAGGTCCTAAATGACATCATAACCGCCACCGTTTTCATTGATCTGGCCAAGGCTTTCGACTCTGTCAATCACCTCATCCTTATCGGCAGACTCGACAGCCTTGGTTTCTCAAATGACTGCCTAGCATGGTTCACCAATTACTTCTCTGATAGAGTTCAGTGTGTCAAATCAGAGGGCCTGTTGTCCGGGCCTCTGGCAGTCTCCATGGGGGTGCCACAGGGTTCAATTCTTGGGCCGACTCTCTTCTCTGTATACATCAATGATGTCGCTCTTGCTGCAGGTGAGTCTCTGATTCACCTCTATGCAGACGACACCATTCTGTATACTTCCGGCCCCTCTTTGGACACTGTGTTAACTACCATCCAGACGAGCTTCAATGCCATACAACTCTCCTTCCGTGGCCTCCAACTGCTCTTAAACGCAAGTAAAACTAAGTGTATGCTCTTCAACCGATCGCTGCCCGCACCTGTCCCCCCGTCCAGCATCACTACTCTGGACGGTTCTGTCTTAGATTATGTGGAAAACTACAAATACCTAGGTGTCTGGTTAGACTGTAAACTCTCCTTCCAGATTCACATCAAACATCTCCAATCTAAAATTAAATCTAGAATTGGCTTCCTATTTCGCAACAAAGCTTCCTTCACTCATGCTGCCAAACATACCCTCGTAAAACTGACCATCCTACCGATCCTCGACTTCGGTGATGTAATTTACAAAATAGCCTCCAATACTCTACTCAACAAACTGGATGCAGTCTATCACAGTGCCATCCGTTTTGTTACCAAAGCCCCATATACCACCCACCACTGCGACCTGTACGCTCTCGTAGGCTGGCCTTCGCTTTACACTCGTCGCCATATCCACTGGCTCCTGGTCATCTACAAGTCCCTGCTAGGTAAAGTCCCGCCTTATCTCAGCTCGCTGGTCACCTTAGCAGCACCAACCCGTAGTACGCGCTCCAGCAGGTATATCTCACTGGTCACCCCCAAAGCCAATTCCTCCTTTGGCCGACTCTCCTTCCAGTTCTCTGCTGCCAATGACTGGAACGAACTTCAAAAATCTCTGAAACTGGAAACACTTATCTCCCTCAACAGCTTTAAGCACCAGCTGTCAGAGAAGCTCACAGACCACTGTACCTGTTTATAGCCCATCTGTAAATAGCCCAACCAACTACCTCATCCCCTACCGTATTTATTTATTTATCTTGTTCCTTTGCACCCCAGTTTTTCTACATTGCACATTCATCTACTGCACATTTTTACCATTCTAGTGTTAAATTGCTATATTGTAATTACTCTGCCACCATGGCCTATTTATTGTCTTACCTTCCTTATCCTACCTGATTTGCACTCTTTGTATATAGATTTGTTTTTATTTTCTACTGTGTTATTGACTGTATGTTTGTTTTACTCTATGTGTAACTCTGTGTTGTTGTATGTGTCGAACTGCTTTGCTTTATCTTGGCCAGGTCGCAGTTGTAAATGAGAACTTGTTCTCAACTTGCCTACCTGGTTAAATAAAGGTGAAATAAATAAATAAATAAAAGTGTTTCGTCTATGTTACGATGTTACGATGTTCGTTCGTAGTTTTTTCCCCAGTTACGTTATTAAATAAATATGTACAGTGGGGAAAAAAAGTATTTAGTCAGCCACCAATTGTGCAAGTTCTCTCACTTAAAAAGATGAGAGAGGCCTGTAATTTTTATCATAGGTACACTTCAACTATGACAGACAAAATGAGGAAAAAAAATCCAGAAAATCACATTGTAGGATCTTTAATGAATTTATTTGCAAATTATGGTGGAAAATAAGTATTTGGTCAATAACAAAAGTTTATCTCAATACTTTGTTATATACCCTTTGTTGGCAATGACAGAGGTCAAATGTTTTCTGTTAGTCTTCACAAGGTTTTCACACACTGTTGCTGGTATTTTAGCCCATTCCTCCATGCAGATCTCCTCTAGAGCAGTGATGTTTTGGGGCTGTCGCTGGGCAACACGGACTTTCAACTCCCTCCAAAGATTTTCTATGGGGTTGAGATCTGGAGACTGGCTAGGCCACTCCAGGACCTTGAAATGCTTCTTACGAAGCCACTCCTTCGTTGCCCGGGGCGGTGTGTTTGGGATCATTGTCATGCTGAAAGACCCAGCCACGTTTCATCTTTAATGCCCTTGCTGATGGAAGGAGGTTTTCACTCAAAATCTCACGATACATGGCCCCATTCATTCTTTCCTTTACACGGATCAGTCGTCCTGGTCCCTTTGCAGAAAAACAGCCCCAAAGCATGATGTTTCCACCCCCATGCTTCACAGTAGGTATGGTGTTCTTTGGATGCAACTCAGCATTCTTTGTCCTCCAAACACGACGAGTTGAGTTTTTACCAAAAAGTTCTATTTTGGTTTCATCTGACATCCTCCCAATCCTCATCTGGATCATCCAAATGCTCTCTAGGAAACTTTAGACAGGCCTGAACATGTACTGGCTTAAGCAGGGGGACACGTCTGGCACTGCAGGATTTGAGTCCCTGGCGGCGTAGTGTGTTACTGATGGTAGGCTTTGTTACTTTGGTCCCAGCTCTCTGCAGGTCATTCACTAGGTCCCCCCGTGTGATTCTGGGATTTTTGCTCACCGTTCTTGTGATCATTTTGACCCCACGGGTGAGATCTTGCGTGGAGCCCCAGATCGAGGAAGATTATCAGTGGTCTTGTATGTCTTCCATTTCCTAATAATTGCTCCCACAGTTGATTTCTTCAAACCAAGCTGCTTACCTATTGCAGATTCAGTCTTCCCAACCTGGTGCAGGTCTACAATTTTGTTTCTGGTGTCCTTTGACAGCTCTTTGGTCTTGGCCATAGTGGAGTTTGGAGTGTGACTGTTTGAGGTTGTGGACAGGTGTCTTTTATACTGATAACAAGTTCAAACAGGTGCCATTAATACAGGTAATGAGTGGAGGACAGAGGAGCCTCTTAAAGAAGAAGTTACAGGTCTGTGAGAGCCAGAAATCTTGCTTGTTTGTATGTGACCAAATACTTATTTTCCACCATCATTTGCAAATAAATTCATTAAAAATCCTACAATGTGATTTTCTGGATTTTTTTTCCTTATTTTGTCTGTCATAGTTGAAGTGTACCTATGATGAAAATTACAGGCCTCTCTCATATTTTTAAGTGAGAGAACTTGCACAATTGGTGGCTGACTAAATACTTTTTTCCCCCACTGTATACTGGAAGCATCGCTGCGTCTTGGTCCGTCTATCGTGAAGATCGTGACACATACCTTCCAGTAGAGTCTGTCAAATGCAATTGAGAAAGAGACAGTTGTATGCAGCAATAGAACCAGCCCTCACATCTCTGCACAGATCCAAGCAGATCCCAAAAGAAGAAAGCTGGCCATTTGCCTGCCTTTCTTCCAAAGGAGTCTTTCTTACTGTACAACTTTCTTTGTGGCACAGTCTTCCTAAACAGCTTGCCCACAAGCTTCACACCACCTTCTCTCCTCCTACCCCATTCGTGTCTCTTATAAATGACAAAAACAGCTCACAGACTTCGATGTGTTGCCAGGACAACGGGATGAGAGCCTTGGGGAGTGTGGTGCAGGTGAGGGGAAGGGAGGGAGTTTTTGGAGAGAGTGTGTGTGTGTGAGATGGGAGTTTTGGAGGTATAAGGAAATGGGGTGGTGTGATGCATGCCATGGAGGAGCTTTGTTTTACAGAGGCTCCCAGCGGGCCCCGTGGCTAGAATGAAATGGAGTGAAGCAGAGAGGGCTATTTGGGAATAAGCCCTTCTCTCTCACACAGTATCACTTAGAGGATTCAGGTTCTGGCTCAGGTCTGCTTTGGCTGCATAAACAGCGCATGGCACCCTGCCTCTTGCAACCTTGGCACGGTCACTCACCACCGCAGCACACTGTAGCAGCAGCCCCTGGCACAGAGTCAGTCTGGAGGGTGAGATATACGTCCTTATTGTGACCTCTCTACCTCCCCCAATGACTGTCATTGTCTGTATTTCCCTACCTCCCTCCCTCCCTCACTCACTCATTCACTCCCCCTCACTCACTCACCAACTCCCTCCCCTCCCTCCCTCCCTCCTTGGTCGCGTAGTAGCACATCATCTGTAATTGATGGAAATATAGTCTGACACATCCATTTGGGAGAGTGAGGGTCTGAGGGTAGACTCAGGTAATTATGAGTCACTCACTGGGCCAACCAAGGTCGAAAAGAAGGTCAAAAGCCCCATTAGTGCGTTCACTAATTGACTTGCCTCGCCAGTCCTGGTCGCTGAAGGTCACACTTACTATTCCTTTCTAATGGCTGAACTTCATAAGGACAGAAGTCAGAATACGGCAGACCTGGGTTTAAATACTATTTGAAGTAATTTCACATACTTTAGTTTGACTTGATTGAGCTTACCTGGCTAAATGGATTCAATAGAATAGTCGCAAATGAGCAAACCCATCTGGCACTATAGGCAGGCGAAAACAAACGCTCAAACAAGTGCAGTGTGTGGGGGCACTGGAGTAATTATATCACACTTGAAAATGTAGATATTGGCGATGGTGTTAGAAATGCAACAGGGACACTCCATGGTTGTGGGGCGTACATTCGGTTTTCAGCTCTCTCTCCTTTGCATAAATGGCATATCCTTGAACAGTGCTCTACAGATTGCAGATATGGTGGAAGAAGTTCACATTTTTAAAGATGGGATTCGATGAGATGTCCTTGGCTTGCTCCTGTATAGTTCCTCTGTGGAATCTATGGCACACACTAAACATCTGAGGTGCATGAAGGTGGTGAAGAGAATGAAGAAGGCAGTCGATCAGCATTTCAGATTAGTTCACGACTGTGTGACCTGTCCTTGCAGATCTGATTATTGTGCCACTGGAATCGCTGGAATATGATGTACTATCTAACAAAGCCACTAGATGTCGATGCACACTTTGCTAATTGTTTTCCAACTGAGGATTGCATTTCGACTTCTCTAATGACTGCTTGATATTCAGCACTTGAAATCCATTCAACATAACTGTATGGTTAATAAGGTCCCAAGATGAGAGACGTGTTCAATTTGAACTGTGTTTGACCTGAAACGACCCTCCAGATAGCAATAAGATGCTATAGTCAGACAATGTTCTAATTGGCTTAATCAGGCCAATCAGAAAAAAAGCCCTTCTGGCCTGTTTAAACACAGTTTAAAACTTTAATGTTGTTTAAGAAACAATGTATTATTGGAATATATTATACAGATTATGATCTGAATCAACTTCATTGGTCCTTTATCACTGTCCATAGAACAAGCACAAATTGTTAGTCTTTGTATATAGGCCTACCACTGTAATGTCATGTGATCTCACATTGATACCATAGTTGTCAACACATTGTATGTTTAGTAGAATGTTTAATTCTAATCAATGAATTGAATGAACATTTACATTTTTTTAGGAACACATGGGTAAGCGAACTTGTACAATTCAGAGGCTGCAACTAATTAAGTTTTGGATTCAGGAAAGGTTGAAACGTAAGACTATACAAGAGTCCCTCTTGTTTAGTTGCTTGAGATCTCAGATGATATCAGGGAAACGGGACCCCTCTAGTTCCGCCTGGGGGCTCCTGGGAGAGAAAGAAGTGTCAATTGGTTTCAACAGGAGAAAGAGAGAAGGAGAAAGAGAGGGAAGGAGAAAATGAGAAAGAAAGAGATGGAAGATAAAATAAAAGTCCCCTGGCAGGCTACCAATAGTCACAGGTGTCTGCCGAACAATGGGCCAGTACAATGGTGGTTGGCAGCCTGGCACACTGCTGCCCAATCAGGCCTGGTCCGGTATGAACAGGACCCCTAGAGGAAAAGACACCAAACCAATCATTATAGGGGATTACAAATAAAGTAAAAAATGCTGAGAGGGAAGGGAGATGTGTGTAACTATGCATCGCTTTACCCTGACAGGCCCAGATGTTAAACAGTTAATACATCATTTTTGGGGTAATTTGTAGCTGTTATTTGTTAATTTACCGTAAACGTTAACAGGTGTGGCCTAAACTCTTTCCCTGTTAAAATTATGTTATTACACTGTGACACACGATTCACAGTCTTGTGAGAATGATTGGGAACTTGAGTTATTTACAAAAATCATAACTGGCTTCATTGAATATTCTCAGCATTTGCATCAAATATTGACAACATTCTAGCAGTGGAGGCTGCTGAGAGGAGGACAGCTCATAGTAATGTCTGGAACGGATCAAATGGAATGGCATCAAACACCTGGAAACCGTGTGTTTGATGTATTTGATACCATTCCACTCGTTCTGCTCCAGCCATTACCACGAGCTCGTCCTCCCCAATTAAGGTGCCACCAGCCTCATGTACATTCCAGTATTGCATTTATTTTCTTGTCAGTGCCAGTCTGTGCATTGAACTTCAGCCATAACTCATTCTACAGCCTGTGATATCAGATTGAAACCTAAACGCTGTTTTAAGTTATGAAATACCATAAACCATGTGTTGGTATTGATCCAACATAAGCAACGTTGTCTTAACGCTGTGAAATGAGAAGGCAAATAAATTATTCACACAGAACACATTTCCTGATAGCTGGCTGTGAATTGTATCTATTGGAATGTAATTTGTTCCATATTTTCAGTGTTTGAGTGATCCGTCCTCGGTCGTCCGCAATAGCTATGGACTTGAACTGACACGTGGCCACAAGTGTTCTCAAGCCATATTCATATAGTTCCTCTCCTTTTATTGAAGGTCAGATTTCCAATGTTTTTATTTGGCAAATAAACTTGAACTGACTAACAGCCCTCTGGTTAAAAAAAACTGTTCTCATGCCATACATTTGTTGACATTGCAATGCCTATGTAGTCAATTACACAGTGTAGGCCTAGCCTATTTTATGTGTTGAAATATGCCACACCGGGGCTGCCCTTTGCAATAAAGTCGGTGGGGTTGAAGTCCAGTTTATCTAGGCTACTTCAGGCTTTGAAACACAGGGATGTAGACAGTAGATTGATATTTACCAGGCAATAAAGGCTGGGTACAACAATGGTCTGTAGGACGTGAAAGAAAGGCTTCCTTTAACCAACAGCTGTGAAATACTGACCACAAAAAAATCAAAAGCCAAACAGTTATGGTCCAAAGGTTTGATGCAGTTAACTCCTCCATCCCAAGCACATTTAAGTGGGTGTTTCACATCGTTTTACATTTATGCATATATGTGCCTTTTGTTTATTCCCACAAGTATTCAACAATTGTTTTTTTATTTGTCAATTTTAGGAAGTTGTCAAATATGATTTTAGTGTTCAGAAGCATGCAAACTTACATAGACATATTGAGAGTTCAGACTGGGGCCCTTATAAATCTCATTAATAAATGCATGCTCTAACCTGTAAGCCACACCTATTTGAGTCTCATCCATGGGTAGAATATATATACACACACATATACAGTACCAGTCACAAGTTTGGACACACCTACTCATTCAAGGGTTTTTCTTTATTTTGACTATTTCTACATTGTGCAACTATGAAATAACACATATGGAATGATGTAGTAACCCAAAACGTTTTAAACAAATCCAAATATATTTTCTATTCTTCAAAGTAGACACCCTTTGCAACGTGTACGCTAAGAATCGGGAAGCAAGTACAGGGAGTGAATTTAATAAATAATGGAACAAAACAAGAAACACGAGTAGCGTACAGACATAAAACACTGGAACAGAATCAATAACACCTGGGGAAAGAACCATGTAACGATGGTGGCAGGTGTGCGTAATGATGAGTAACCTGGCGACAACGAGCGCCAGAGAGGAGGAGCGGGAGTAGACGTGACAGCCTTGATGATTGCAAAGAGTGTGCAAAGCTTTCTTTCAACCAGCTTTACCTGGAATGCTTTTCCAACAGTCTTGAAGGAGTTCCCACATATGCTGAGCACTTGTTGGCTGCTTTTCCTTCACTCTGCGGTCCAACTCAGAGTGAAGGTACAACGCTGTGTACTACTCCCTTCACAGAACAGTGCAAACTGGCCCTAACCAGAATAGAAAGAGGAGCGGGAGGCCCCGGTGCACAACTGAGCAAGTGGACAAGTACATCAGAGTGTCTAGTTTGAGAAACAGACGCCTCACAAGTCCTCAACTGGCAGCTTCATTAAATAGTACCCGCAAAACACCAGACTCAACGTCAACAGTGAAGAGGTGACTCCAGGATGCTGGCCTAGGCAGAGTTCCTCTGTCCAGTGTCTGTGTTCTTTTGCCCATCTTAATCATTTATTTTTATTGGCTAGTCTGAGATATGGCTTTTTATTTATTTATTGAACAGTAGTACATATATATATATATATATATATATATATATATATATATATATATATATATATATATATATATATATATATACTATTAAAACGTTATGGATTAACTGGTAAAGTGTCACATAAAGCACACACACAATATATAAAATAAATTAGCTACATTGTTATTATTGTATTATTTGTGACAGAAAAAGTGTTACAAGTGGACATCACGTTTTATAAAATGATGAAATATCATTTTCCCCGCAATGCTTTGCTCGCGTGTTTTTATAAAAAAAAAATAGCTCTAACTTCCTGGTGACCAACAACTACACTTGCTCAGTCAGCAAACCTGAAGTTCTGGAATAACAAGCGGTTTGAATGTAAAACATATTTTCCAGTATGCCTACATTTAGTCTGGTATCTAATTGATTACACAGCTTGAAGAATTCCATTGAAATCGAGTGAAAACAAGAGCTGGCTACCCAAATTCCAGAAAGTAAAAGTGACATCCCCAGCTAGCCAGCGCTCATCAACGTGGAGAGGACGTGGTTGTGCCTTGTGCTGACTGACAGCTGTAGTCAGAGCTAGAAGACGGATGCAAACTACAGAAAACGCTGAGCAGTTTCTAAGAACACGGAATGTAGTGGAATGATAAGGTAAGAATTATATTAACTTGTACACTTGGCTAATCAGGTGTAATCTAGCTAGCAAGGTAATTTAGCTAGCGCCAATTGTCGCCCTGGACCAGAGCTAACTATCGAGGACGTCCGTCAGCTGGCTAGCAGAAAGCTTTCTCTTTTGCTACAGGACGTTTTGCTAAACGTGGCTAACGTTAGTTGATGTTTAAATCTTTTGTTCTCGAAAATGACTGACTGGGCATCCACCTCCAAGTGAGTAATAATACGCTAGCGAACGTTAGGTGTATAACAAGCTATCTAGTTAGTAATCTAATCAAAGAGACTCAATCTCTCTGATCTGATAGCTAGTTAATGTAGCTAGTTAGTTAACGTTAGAACGTCTGTCTTGACAGCTGAACTAGGCTAACCAAATCTAGGATCAGCAATCCCCTCCCCCAATTCTTACCATAAGGTTAATGCAAAACTGACCCAAGATCAGTGTCAGGGGTGGGCAACTTTAACCTACACTGATAACATGATGGTAAAATACAGAATGTACTAGCACCTATTTTGTGAGAGAGGTTTTTCAGTGCTGAAGGTTGATTGATAGATTTTATTTGCCAGTTGAAAAAACACACAGTACATGCATTTTAAAAACGGGACAGGGATATCACAAACAAGTCAGATTTATAGAGTTTAGTGTACAGTAGGCTATAGAGTTGGATGAAAGTCCTTCTCCAGATGGCTATAGCCTAATAAGTTAACAACGAGTAAACTCTCACATATTGGCCATCCTATTTGCAGGTTGTCCAGCAGGTTGTCACACAGTAGTGTGTAGGAATGTACTGACACCTATTTTCTGAGTTAGAGTTAGTTACTGTTGTCAGTGCAACTTGTTTGACTGGTCTCTGAGATGAATGTCACAGCGAAAGCGCAGCCCTGTTCCGTGTTTGTACTTTAACATCCTTGTAGATTACTCTAGCTCGCTGTCAATGTCAGGGGGATTTGTCTTCTCCTTAGCTGTTACAGATGAAGACATTGGCTACATTCCAATGTCCATGCTAGCATGCAGAATGCATGCCAAATCCATTCCTAGTGGTGTGCTAGTAGAGAAGAAGAGGCTGATGATAATTATGTTGGAACATTATTGTAGGGCTAGGCTAGCCCAACTGGTTCTAGCACAACTGGTTCTAGCACAACTGGTTTCTATATAGCAGCAGAATTCATTCCACCACGCAAATTAATAAAGGATTACGGCTGGATGAAAGTCTTTCTCCAGATAGCTATAGCCTACTGTACACAACTCTATAGTCTCTATAGCCTTCTGTACACTACCCTATAGTCTCTAGCCTACTGTACACAACTCTATAGTCTCTATAGCCTTCTGTACACTACCCTATAGTCTCTAACCTACTGTACACAACTCTATAGTCTCTATAGCCTTCTGTACACTAAACTCTATAGCCTACTGTACACAACTCTATAGTCTCTATAGCCTACTGTACACAACTCTATAGTCTCTAGCCTTCTGTACACTAAACTCTATAGCCTACTGTACACAACTCTATAGTCTATAGCCTACTGTACACTAAACTCTATAGCCTACTGTACACAACTCTATAGTCTCTATAGCCTACTGTACACAACTCTATAGTCTCTATAGCCTTCTGTACACTAAACTCTATAGCCTACTGTACACTACTCTATAGTCTCTATAGCCTACTGTACACAACTCTATAGTCTCTATAGCCTTCTGTACACTAAACTCTATAGCCTACTGTACACTACCCTATAGTCTCTATAGCCTACTGTACACAACTCTATAGCCTTCTGTACACTACCCTATAGTCTACTGTACACAACTCTATAGTCTCTATAGCCTACTGTACACTACCCTATAGTCTCTATAGCCTATTGTACACAACTCTATAGCCTTCTGTACACTACCCTATAGTCTACTGTACACAACTCTATAGTCTCTATAGCCTACTGTGCACAACTATATAGTCTCTATAGCCTTCGGTACACTAAACTCTATAGCCTACTGTACACTACCCTATAGTCTCTATAGCCTACTGCACACTTTACTCTATAGTCTAATGTACACTACTCAATATTCTCTATAGTCTACTGTACACTACTCTATTGTCTCTATAGCCTACTGTACACTACTCTATAGTCTCTATAGCATACTGTACACTTCTCTATAGTCTACTGTACACTACTCTAGTCTCTATAGCATACTGTACACTACTCTATAGTCTCTATAGCCTACTGTACACTAAACTATATAGCCTACTGTACACTACTCAATAGTCTCTATAGTCTACTGTACACTACTCTATTGTCTCTATAGCCTACTGTACACTACTCTATAGTCTCTATAGCCTACTGTACACTACTCTATAGCCTACTGTACACTAAACTCTATAGCCTACTGTACACTACCCTAAGGTCTCTATAGCCTACTGTACACTACTCTATTGTCTCTCTAGTCTACTGTACACTACTCTATAGTCTCTATAGCATACTGTACACTACTCTATAGTCTCTATAGCCTACTGTACACTACTCTATAACCTACTGTACACTAAACTCTATAGCCTACTGTACACTACTCTATGGTCTCTCTAGTCTACTGTACACTATAGTCTCTATAGCCTACTGTACACTAAACTCTATAGCCTACTGTACACTACCCTATGGTCTCTATAGCCTACTGTACACTACTCTATAGCCTACTGTACACTTTACTCTATAGTCTAATGTACACTACTCAATATTCTCTATAGCCTACTGTACACTACTCTATAGTCTCTATAGCATACTGTACACCTCTCTATAGTCTACTGTACACTTCTCTATAGCATACTGTACACTACTCTATAGTCTCAATAGCCTACTGTACACAACTCTATAGTTTCTATAGCCTTCTGTACACTAAACTCTATAGCCTACTGTACACAACTCTATAGCCTACTGTACACAACTCTATAGTCTCTATAGCCTTCTGTACACTAAACTCTATAGCCTACTGTACACTACTCTATAGTCTCTATAGCCTACTGTACACTACCCTATAGTCTCTATAGCCTACTGTACACAACTCTATAGCCTTCTGTACACTACCCTATAGTCTACTGTACACAACCCTATAGTCTCTATAGCCTACTGTACACTACCCTATAGTCTCTATAGCCTATTGTACACAACTCTATAGCCTTCTGTACACTACCCTATAGTCTACTGTACACAACTCTATAGTCCCTATAGCCTACTGTGCACAACTATATAGTCTCTATAGCCTTCTGTACACTAAACTCTATAGCCTACTGTACACTACCCTATAGTCTCTATAGCCTACTGTACACTAAACTCTATAGCCTACTGCACACTTTACTCTATAGTCTAATGTACACTACTCAATATTCTCTATAGTCTACTGTACACTACTCTATTGTCTCTATAGCCTACTGTACACTACTTTATAGTCTCTATAGCATACTGTACACTACTCTATAGTCTCTATAGCCTACTGTACACTAAACTCTATAGCCTACTGTACACTAAACTCTATAGGCTACTGTACACTGCCCTATAGTCTCTATAGCCTACTGTACACTACCCTATGGTCTCTATAGCCTACTGTACACTACTCTATAGTCTCTATAGCCTACTGTACACTACTCTATTGTCTCTATAGCCTACTGTACACTACTCTATAGTCTCTATAGCCTACTGTACACTAAACTATATAGCCTACTGTACACTACCCTATGGTCTCTATAGCCTACTGTACACTAAACTCTATAGCCTACTGTACACTACTCAATAGTCTCTAGTCTACTGTACACTACTCTATTCTCTATAGCCTACTGTACACTACTCTATAGTCTCTATAGCCTACTGTACACTACTCTATAGCCTACTGTACACTGCCCTATAGTCTCTATAGCCTACTGTACACTAAACTCTATAGCCTAATGTACACTAGTCTATAGTCTCTATAGCCTACTGTACACTACGCTATAGTCTATAGCCTACTGTACACTAAACTCTATAGCCTAATGTACACTAGTCTATAGTCTCTATAGCCTACTGTACACTACTCTATTGTCTCTATAGCCTACTGTACACTACTCTATAGTCTCTATAGCATACTGTACACTTCTCTATAGTCTACTGTACACTACTCTATAATCTCTATAGCATTCTGTACACTACTCTATAGTCTCTATAGCCTACTGTACACTAAACTATATAGCCTACTGTTCACTACTCTATAGCCTACTGTACACTACTCTATAGCCTACTGTACACTAAACTCTATAGGCTACTGTACACTGCCCTATAGTCTCTATAGGCTACTGTACACTAAACTATATATCCTACTGTACACTACTCTATTGTCTCTATAGCCTACTGTACACTAAACTATATAGCCTACTGTACACTACTCAATAGTCTCTATAGTCTACTGTACACTACTCTATTGTCTCTATAGCCTACTGTACACTACTCTTTAGCCTACTGTACACTAAACTCTATAGCCTACTGTACACTACCCTATGGTCTCTATAGCCTACTGTACACTACTCTATTGTCTCTCTAGTCTACTGTACACTACTCTATAGCCTACTGTACACTAAACTCTATAGCCTACTGTACACTACTCTATAGTCTCTATAGCCTACTGTACACTACTCTATAGCCTACTGTACACTACTCTATAGTCTCTATAGCCTACTGTACACAACTCTATAGGCTACTGTACACTGCCCTATAGCCTACTGTACACTAAACTATATAGCCTACTGTACACTACCCTATGGTCTCTATAGCCTACTGTACACAACTATATAGTCTCTATAGCCTTCTGTACACTAAACTCTATAGCCTACTGTACACTACCCTATAGTCTCTATAGCCTACTGTACACAACTCTATAGCCTAATGTACACTACTCAATATTCTCTATAGCCTACTGTACACTACTCTATAGTCTCTATAGCCTACTGTACACAACTATATAGCCTACTGTACACTACTCTATAGCCTACTGTACACTACTCTATAGCCTACTGTACACTAAACTCTATAGGCTACTGTACACTGCCCTATAGTCTCTATAGGCTACTGTACACTAAACTATATATCCTACTGTACACTACTCTATAGTCTCTATAGCCTACTGTACACTAAACTATATAGCCTACTGTACACTACTCAATAGTCTCTATAGTCTACTGTACACTACTCTATTGTCTCTATAGCCTACTGTACACTACTCTTTAGCCTACTGTACACTAAACTCTATAGCCTACTGTACACTACCCTATGGTCTCTATAGCCTACTGTACACTACTCTATTGTCTCTCTAGTCTACTGTACACTACTCTATAGCCTACTGTACACTAAACTCTATAGCCTACTGTACACTACTCTATAGCCTACTGTACACTACTCTATAGTCTCTATAGCCTACTGTACAGAACTCTATAGGCTACTGTACACTGCCCTATAGCCTACTGTACACTAAACTATATAGCCTACTGTACACTACCCTATGGTCTCTATAGCCTACTGTACACAACTATATAGTCTCTATAGCCTTCTGTACACTAAACTCTATAGCCTACTGTACACTACCCTATAGTCTCTATAGCCTACTGTACACTAAACTCTATAGCCTAATGTACACAACTCTATAGCCTAATGTACACTACTCAATATTCTCTATAGCCTACTGTACACTACTCTATAGTCTCTATAGCCTACTGTACACAACTATATAGCCTACTGTACACTACTCTATAGTCTACTGTACACTACTCTATAGCCTACTGTACACTAAACTCTATAGGCTACTGTACACTGCCCTATAGTCTCTATAGGCTACTGTACACTAAACTATATATCCTACTGTACACTACTCTATAGTCTCTATAGCCTACTGTACACTACTCAATAGTCTCTAGTCTACTGTACACTACCCTATTCTCTATAGCCTACTGTACACTACTCTATAGTCTCTATAGCCTACCTTACACTGCCCTATAGTCTCTATAGCCTAATGTACACTACTCTATAGTCTCTATAGCCTACTGTACACTTTACTCTATAGTCTACTGTACACTACTCTATTGTCTCTATAGCCTACTGTACACTACTCTATAGTCTCTATAGCCTACTGTACACTACCCTATGGTCTCTATAGCCTACTGTACACTACTCTATTGTCTCTCTAGTCTACTGTACACTAAACTCTATAGCCTACTGTACACTACTCTATAGTCTCTATAGCCTACTGTACACTACTCTATAGCCTACTGTACACTAAACCCTATAGCCTACTGTACACTACTCTATAGTCTCTATAGCCTACTGTACACTAAACTCTATAGCCTACTGTACACAACTCTATAGGCTACTGTACACTGCCCTATAGCCTACTGTACACTAAACTATATAGCCTACTGTACACTACCCTATGGTCTCTATAGCCTACTGTACACAACTATATAGTCTCTATAGCCTTCTGTACACTAAACTCTATAGCCTACTGTACACTACCCTATAGTCTCTATAGCCTACTGTACACTAAACTCTATAGCCTAATGTACACTACTCAATATTCTCTATAGCCTACTGTACACTACTCTATAGTCCCTATAGCATACGGTACACCTCTCTATAGTCTACTGTACACTACTCTATAGTCTCTATAGCATACTGTACACTACTCTATAGTCTCTATAGCCTACTGTACACAACTATATAGCCTACTGTACACTACTCTATAGCCTACTGTACACTACTCTATAGTCTCTATAGCCTACTGTACACTAAACTCTATAGGCTACTGTACACTGCCCTATAGTCTCTAGCCTACTGTACACTAAACTATATAGCCTACTGTACACTACCCTATGGTCTCTATAGCCTACTGTACACTACTCTATAGTCTCTATAGCCTACTGTACACTAAACTCTATAGCCTACTGTACACTACTCAATAGTCTCTAGTCTACTGTACACTACTCTATTGTCTCTATAGCCTACTGTACACTACTCTATAGTCTCTATAGCCTACTGTACACTACTCAATAGTCTCTAGTCTACTGTACACTACTCTATAGTCTCTATAGCCTACCTTACACTGCCCTATAGTCTCTATAGCCTAATGTACACTACTCTATAGTCTCTATAGCCTACTGCACACTTTACTCTATAGCATACTGTACACTACTCAGTAGTCTCTATAGTCTACTGTACGCAAACTCTATAGCCTTCTGTACACTTTACTCTATAGTCTACTGTACATTACTTTATTGTCTCTATAGCCTACTGTACACTTCTCTATAGCCTAATGCACACTACTCTATAGTCTCTATAGCCTACTGCACACTAAACTCTATAGCCTACTGTACACTTTACTCTATAGCATACTGTACACTACTCAGTAGTCTCTATAGTCTACTGTACGCAAACTCTATAGCCTTCTGTACACTTTACTCTATAGTCTACTGTACATTACTTTATTGTCTCTATAGCCTCTACTGTACACTACTCTATAGTCTCTATAGCCTACTGTACACTACTCCATAGTCTCAATAGCCTACTGTACACTTTACTCTATAGTCTACTGTACACTACTCTATAGTCTCTATAGCATACTGTACACTACTCTGTAGTCTCTATAGCCTACTGTACACTTTACTCTATAGTCTCTATAGCCTACTGTACGCTACTCTATAGCCTACTGTACGCTACTCTATAGTCTCTATAGCCTACTGTTCACTACTTTGTAGTCTCTATAGCCTACTGTTCACTACTCTGTTGTCTCTATAGCCTACTGTTCACTATTCTATAGTCTCTAGCCTACTGTACACTTTACTCTATAGTCTCTATAGCCTATTGTACACTTTTCTCTATAGCCTATTGTACACTTTACTCTATAGTCTCTATAGCCTGCTGTTCACTACTCTATAGTCTCTATAGTGTACTGTACACTTTACTCTATAGTCTCTATAGCCTACTGTACGCTACTCTATAGCCTACTGTACGCTACTCTATAGTCTCTATAGCCTACTGTTCACTACTTTGTAGTCTCTATAGCCTACTGTTCACTACTCTGTTGTCTCTATAGCCTACTGTTCACTATTCTATAGTCTCTAGCCTACTGTACACTTTACTCTATAGTCTACTGTACACTTTACTCTATAGTCTCTATAGCCTATTGTACACTTTTCTCTATAGCCTATTGTACACTTTACTCTATAGTCTCTATAGCCTGCTGTTCACTACTCTATAGTCTCTATAGTGTACTGTACACTTTACTCTATAGTCTCTATAGTCTACTGTACACTTTACTCTATAGTCTCTATAGCCTACTGTACACAACTCTATAATCCCTATACTCTTAACAGCAGCAAACCATCCATCTGCGATGTGGTCAGTCAGACCTTCATAAGATTAAACACTGCTAGGGCAGTTCAGACTCCCTTTTTAAAATCCCCTCTGACAGAAGATGCTAGATCACGTGGTATCTAGATTAGTGTTAGTGTAGCAACGGGGCAGTGTAGCCAGCCAGCGATGGCGGACCCAAAGCCTCCTGGAGCTGGTGGCTTAGTCCTACTTGTTTTCGATTCTGCAGAACTCCCAAAGTCTTACTCCAAAGAGGAGGCAGAGATTCTCCCTAAGCCTTCTGTTAGGCTGCTGGTCCGAATCCCTCCCTCCCCAGCCCCACCAAGGGCTATCAGATTCAGTGGGAGGAAGTTGTGATGGACTGCTAATATAAAGGAGATTTTGTTTAGTGGCGTTCTCTATTTTGTAACCCCAGGCCTCGGAGTCCCTTGGCCAGTGTCCAGAGCTTTGAGTGTGAAAGAGGCATGGGCCTGGTAACGCCCCGAAGAACTGAAATGGAGACTTATGCTTAGTGACTCAACAATGCTGCAGCGCACATCAAGCAAATACTCTCCTCAGTTTGGGAAAGACCTGAATCTGACAATGTTTTAAGGGTGTATTGGCTTAGGCCTATCATATCAAAATCTGTTTAGGGGGGTAACATCCTTGCCATCCTCAGAATTTCCCTGTCAAGATCAAATATTGATTATTTTCCAGAGTTAAATTTACGACGTTATAGTAAAGCAGTCTAGTTTTGATAATGGGAAAAACTCTTAATGGTTCAGTAGGAAGCTGGAGTGTGTGTGTGTGTGTGTGTGTGTGTGTGTGTGTGTGTGTGGATGGAACACATCACATGTAGGCTATTTTCGGAGTGGAAATGCACTGAGTGGATGAAAGCGTATTGAAGTTACTGTCTAAAGCCTCAGTCTGTCACTGCTGCTGTACTCAGTATCCCTGCTGAAATATTAATGCTGTGATTACACTCAATGACAGGAGTGATGCTGGAGATGGGTTTAGCAGTATCTGCCCTCTTTGATTTGCCTCTGGTCTGCCCGGCTTTTGAGTTGAGCTATCTGACTGTATCTAAGCATACATGTTGTTAATGCTAGAAGAACATTAGAACAACTGTTGCCTAACCCTAGCACCTCAGAGAACCTTGGATATATAGTACGCTTTGAAAAAATGGTTCCGAAAGAGTTCTCTGGCTGTCCCCATGGGAGAACCCTTTGAAGAACCATTTTGGGTTATAGGTAGAACCCTCTGTGGAAAGGGTTCTGCAAAGGGTTCTCACATCGGGACAGCCAGAGAACCCTTTTGGAACCATTTTTTCAAAACTTTCAACGGTGTACAATGTGTGTTGCCTCCTGTATAACATGTTGGATTTGATTAGATGCAATGTACAGAAATTGCTCCGCCATTTCCTGGTTGCTAAAATTCGAATAGTTTGCCTCATTTCAGTTTGTGACAAAACAGTGTAGACAATCATTGTACCGTCTAAACCGCTGTGAAATATCTTTTTTCCATAACTAAAAATGTTGCATTTTCAGCTGTTTGAAGCTGGTGTACAAAACTGAAAGTAGAAAATGAAAAAACAACTGAAGAACGGGAAGCATAGAAATAGCACACATAGAACAGATCTACCGCTTCTTAAACTTGCTTTCAATGAGAATTACAGATACAACTCACATTTCTATGTGAATTTGGTCAGGCCGCCCAAAAAGTTACATATTGTAGCTGTAAGTTGAAGCATCTCAACATCACAGCGTAGTAGCCTATAATTCCACCAGTGATCTATCTTTGCTATTTCTATTTAATTTCAGCTCACATTTAGCCCTGAATTTGTCATTCTTGATATTGGATGATGATGATTGTCATCAGTTTAGTCAATTTGAGCGGCATCATTAGCAGTGTTTTCTCATTTAGCAGTAAACAGGCGTCTCTGTCGAGCATTAGCGCTGCCGCTGAGTGGAATGAAATTAGCATGAAATCATTAGCCTTTAAGCGTTTTGTGTTTTAATCAAATCTTGTTGTCATGTGGAATGCTCTGAGTGAGAATTTTAATTAACAACACATTTTCTATCAACAGATAGACCTATCCCCAACCTCCACTGTCATAATGATTTCTATCGCAGTTATGCATAACTTGTTATAATCAGTATTATTCAGCCGTTGTAATGGAAATATTTAAGATGACAATTTAGAGTGATCAACACAGTGTTGGACTTTCTGTAATACAGCATTTCCAGTGTTCTATTTGTAACACTCAAGGTGCAGGTTGATGGTCACCAGACTTGTTATGGATTATTTTCATTCATCTGTTGATAGTGGTTGACGCCAGACTGGAGGTACATGGACCGAGGACACACTGATTATTCACTGTTATATTGATGACATTCTATGAACACTGTGATTCTGTAGCAGCTGACAAAGTCACTGCCTTTTAGTTTTGTCTTCCTACAAGCCTCTCAGGCTGGTGTTTAAAGAACATTTGGTGTGGTCTTAATAGGATGTATAGGTCCAGTCTCCAAGAGGCCAGTTGGACATTGTCTCTGCTTCTGCGCTGGAGGTTTCTCCCTGTTGCAACTTGTAATAAACCGGATGGATGTTTTTATTAACTACGACTGCTCTTCTTTTTGTTCACCTGGAAATTGTTATTACAGCCTGTTAAGTGGTAGAGGTCTAACGGTTCACTGTCATGGTTCAAGGCTCCACTTCTAACTCAGCTCAAGGTGTCTAATACTTTCATCATAGGCCAAACTTCGAACTGGATCTAAACCTTTTCTCAGCCCTCCTTGCTGTTTGTTGTGTTTTCCACAGAGCTTTGTGGCCTGGGCACTCTTGAGTGGCAGCTGGAGAGACTCCACGTGACTGGTTGCTGGGGGTGATGAGGGTGCGTTGGTCCCGGAAGCTGGGCTTCCTAGCGAAGACCTTCTTCCTGCTGTGGGTGCTATGGCTGGGCTACATGCTCCTAGCCCGCTTCGCCGCCGCCTCCACACCGGCCGATGGCGAGGAGGACGGAGGGGGCCGCAACCTGCTGGTCAGGCAATTCTCCCCCGTGGAGGAGCAGGGAGGCGAGCAGCTGGCCAGGCCCGTGTACGTGAAGGCGCCAGCGGATGCCAACGCGCACGGGGAGTGGGGCAAGGCCACCAGGCTGAACCTCAGCCCGGAGGAGAAGAAGCAGGAAGAGGACAGCGTGGAGAGATACGCTATTAATATCTTTGTCAGTGATAAGATCTCCCTGCACCGACACATCCAGGACAGCAGGATGAAAGAGTGAGTAGCCAAATGATCTTCATCTTCACACAGGCCACAGAGACCCCCGCCCCTCCTGGCAATACAATCAGGCTGCAGGTAGCCTAGCGGGTAAGAGCGTTGGGCCAGTAAACGAACGGGTGCTAGTTTCAGTCCCGAGACGATTAGGTGACAAATCTGTTGATGTGTCCTTGATCAAGGCAATTAACCCTAATTGCTCCTGTAAGTCACTTTTGATAAGAGTGTCTGCTAAATGACTAAAATGTAATATAAATGTCATCCATCTGGACCAGTAGTTTAGACCAGTAACCATTTGTTATTATACTGCAGAAACATACAGTTGGCATACAGTCAGCTTCCAATAAACACGGAATCTGTCTGGGCTCACTGTCAGCTTCCAATAAACACGGAATCTGTCTGGGCTCACTGTCAGCTTCCAATAAACACTGAATCTGTCTGGGCTCACTGTCAGCTTCCAATAAACACTGAATCTGTCTGGGCTCACTGTCAGCTTCCAATTAACACGGAATCTGTCTGGGCTCACTGTCAGCTTCCAATTAACATGGAATCTGTCTGGGCTCACTGTCAGCTTCCAATAAACACTGAATCTGTCTGGGCTCAGTGTCAGCTTCCAATAAACACTGAATATGTCTGGGCTCACTGTCAGCTTCCAATAAACACTGAATCTGTCTGGGCTCAGTGTCAGCTTCCAATTAACACGGAATCTGTCTGGGCTCGCGGTCAGCTTCCAATAAACACTGAATATGTCTGGGCTCGCGGTCAGCTTCCAATAAACACTGAATATGTCTGGGCTCGCGGTCAGCTTCCAATAAACACTGAATCTGTCTGGGCTCACTGTCAGCTTCCAATTAACACAGAATCTGTCTGGGCTCACTGTCAGCTTCCAATAAACACGGAATCTGTCTGGGCTCGCGGTCAGCTTCCAATAAACACTGAATATGTCTGGGCTCGCGGTCAGCTTCCAATAAACACTGAATATGTCTGGGCTCGCGGTCAGCTTCCAATAAACACTGAATCTGTCTGGGCTCACTGTCAGCTTCCAATTAACACTGAATCTGTCTGGGCTCACTGTCAGCTTCCAATTAACACGGAATCTGTCTGGGCTCACTGTCAGCTTCCAATAAACACGGAATCTGTCTGGGCTCGCGGTCAGCTTCCAATAAACACTGAATCTGTCTGGGCTCACTGTCAGCTTCCAATAAACACTGAATCTGTCTGGGCTCGCGGTCAGCTTCCAATAAACACTGAATCTGTCTGGGCTCGCGGTCAGCTTCCAATAAACACAGAATCTGTCTGGGCTCGCGGTCAGCTTCCAATAAACACGGAATCTGTCTGGGCTCGCGGTCAGCTTCCAATAAACACTGAATCTGTCTGGGCTCACTGTCAGCTTCCAATAAACAGTGAATCTGTCTGGGCTCACGGTCAGCTTGGAGTGAGACTTTACAGAGACTAGCCTACTTCCCCGATTGGCTTTCTTTTCTTTCCTCCTTTTCTTTCGTCTCTGCATGAGAACTGCTCAGGCATGTGGGACATTGGTGTGATCTCTTGCTGTTTCCACAGCTCCCCACAGGAATGAGACCAAATGCTCCTCTCCTGCACTGACCAAAGCAACTCTCAAACAACTCTCCAATGAGCCACTGATTGTGTGGTCAGTCTCTGTCAGTTTATAACATGATCCTCCTAACAACAACTCTCTCTTTCATTTGAGTACAGATGCAGAGCTAAGAAGTTTGACTACCGCCGTCTGCCGACCACGTCAGTGATCATAGCGTTCTACAACGAGGCCTGGTCCACCCTGCTGAGGACCATCCACAGTGTTCTGGAGAGCACACCCGCTGTCCTCCTGAGGGAGATCATCCTCATAGATGACTTTAGTGACCGAGGTGAGACTGAGCATGAAACTGGCTTTGCCTGATTAAGATTTTTTTTTTGAGATAAAGGGAAGGCATACAAGCGTAGTGAGAGCGAGAGAGAGGCTAGCTGGTTCTGAGGCTCAGTTCACTAACCCAAACCAACCGCATAGAGCCCTAGGACAGCACTCAGGAAATCTGGCCCAACCAAATCAGCACAAAACTAAAATAATTGGAAAGACGCCACAAAAAATCTAAGTAAACTTCAATGCTATTTGGCTCTAAACAAACAGTACATGATGGCAGACTATCTGACAGAAAACTGAGGAAAACACTGACTAGGTACAGACTCTGTGAGCACAGTCTGGCTATAGAGACCAGTTGTCACAGACAAACCTGGCTGCCTAGAGAGGACAGGCTGTGCTCACTCTGCTCCAGGAGAGAGAGAGACCTTGACCATCTATCTCTGTGTGAAACCCAGTCTATCTGAAGTCTCAGCTGGAGCAGTACATCAGTAACTGGGAGCGTGTCCGCCTCATCCGCACCAACAAGAGGGAGGGGCTGGTCAGGGCGAGGCTCATCGGCGCCACCTACGCCACGGGTGACGTACTGACCTTCCTGGACTGTCATTGCGAGTGTGTCCCCGGCTGGATCGAGCCGTTGCTGGAGAGGTGTGTGTCACACAGCCACCATAATAACAATGTGATTATAGTTAGTTTCACGTGTGTTACAGTTAGTTACATGTGTATCTTCTCCTCCCTCCAGGATTGGTGAGAATGAGAGCACCATCGTGTGTCCGGTGATCGACACCATCGACTGGAACTCGTTTGAGTTCTACATGCAGACAGATGAGCCCATGATCGGAGGCTTCGACTGGAGGCTGACCTTCCAGTGGCACGCTCTCCCTGAGGTCGAACGCAAGAAACGCAAGTCCCGCATCGAACCTATCAGGTCGGTACTGTCTGGTCATCAGTTTGTTTACAAAATGAGATCTCTGTCTGCATTCAAAATGGCACACTATTCCCTATATAGTGCACTACTTTTGACCAGGACCCTAGTGCTGTAAAAGTTATAATCCAAACTCAAATACTCTCCGGCCTTGTTTGAAATGTTTTGAAATGCGTCTTTCCTTCTCCCCTCCAATCCTTGAGTTAATCAGTTATCTAGTTTGATTGGTGACGCAACTAGACCAAAACATTGCTTTACTTTAGCTGCCCTCTTGGCCAGGTGACAGGTCATTTAAAAAGTCTTCAAGTCTCTCTCTGACTGTTGATGGTGCTCAACTCCATGTTCCACTATGCTCTCTCAGGTCTCCTACCATGGCTGGTGGGCTGTTTGCAGTGAGCAAGGCGTACTTTGAGCACCTGGGCACATATGACATGGGCATGGATGTGTGGGGTGGAGAGAACCTAGAACTGTCCTTTAGGGTGAGTACTGGACACTGTCAATGAAACTGGCATCAACATCTCAGTGGCTGGACACAGTCTATTAATATGGCATCAACTTCTCAGTGCCTGGACTGTCTTTCAATATGACATCAACTTCTCAGTGCCTGGACACTGTCTTTTTAATATGGCTTCAACCTCTCAGTGCCTGTGGCGTTTGCTGTTCATCTGAACATCCCTTTTTCAGGACCCTGTCTTTCAAAGATAATTTGTTAAAATCCAAATAACTTCACATATCTTCATTGTAAAGGGTTTAAACACTGTTTCACATGCTTGTTCAATGAACCATAAACAATTAATGAACGGTTGTTAAGACACTAACAGCTTACAGACAGTAGGCAATTAAGGGCACAGTTATGAAAACTTAGGACACTAAAGAGGCCTTTCTACTGACTGTGAAAAACACCAAAAGAAAGATGCCCAGGGTCCCTGTTCATCTGTGTGAACGTGCCTTAGGCATGCTGCAAGGAGGCATGAGGACTGCAGATGTGGCCAGGGCAATAAATTGCAATGTCCATACTGTGAGATGCCTAAGACAGCGCTACAGGGAGACAGGACGGACAGCTAATCGTCCTCGCAGTGGCAGACCACGTGTAACAACACACAGGATCGGTACATTCGAACATCACACCTGCGGGACAGGTACAGGATGGCAACAACAACTGCCCGAGTTACACCAGGAACGCACAATGCCTCCATCAGTGCTCAGACTGCCCGCAATAGGCTGAGAGAGGCTGGACTGAGGGCTTGTAGGCCTGTTGTAAGGCAAGTCCTCACCAGACATCACCGGCAACAACGTCGCCTATGGGCACAAACCCACCGTCGCTGGACCAGACAGGACTGGCAAAAGTGCTCTTCACTGACAAGTCACGTTTTTTCTCACCAGGGGTGATGGTCGGATTCGTGTTTATCGTCGAAGGAATGAGCGTTACACCGAGGCCTGTACTCTGGAGCGGGATCGATTTGGAGGTGGAGGGTCCATCATGGTCTGGGGCGGTGTGTCACAGCATCATTGGACTGAGCTTGTTGTCATTGCAGGCAATCTCAATGTCCTTCCTGCAGGCTCATCCTGACATGACCCACCAGCCATACTGCTCGTTCTGTGCGTGATTTCCTGCAAGACCGGAATGTCAGTGTTCTGCCATGGCCCACGAGCCCATATCTCAATCCCATTGAGTACGTCTGGGACCTGTTGGATCTGAGGTTGAGGGCTAGGGTCATTCCCCCCAGAAATGTCAGGGAAATTGCAGGTGCCTTGGTGGAAGACTGGGGTAACATCTCACAGCAAGAACTGGCAAATCTGGTACAGTCCATGAGGAGGAGATGCATTGCAGTACTTAATGCAGCTGGTGGCCACCAGATACTGACTGTTACTTTTGATTTTGACCCCCTTTTGTTCAGGGACACATTATTCCATTTCTGTAAGTCCCATGTCTATGGAACTTGTTCAGTTTTTGTCTCAGTTGTTGAATCTTGTTATGTTCATACAACTGTTTACACATGTTAAGTTTGCTGAAAATAATTGCAGTTGACAGTGAGAGGAATTTTTATTTTTTTTTGCTGAGTTTATTACCTCTCAGGTCCATTGTAAAAAATAGAAAGGACACTCACCTGCATTCAGATCTAAGCTCGCAAAAAGGTTTACTAAAAGTCTACCGGCCTCCCGAGTTGTGCAGCGGTCTTAAGGCTCTGCGTCGCAATGCTGAGGTGCCACTACAGCCTGAGGTTCGATCCCAGGCGCACAATTGGCCCAGTGCCGTCCGTGTAGGGGAGGGTTTGGCCGGGGGGCGTTCCTTGGCTTATCGTGGTCTAGTGACTCTTCCTTGTGGCAGGGGCGGGCGAGCCGTGCGCCTGCAAACTGACTGGTCGTCAGTCTAACGGTTTCCTCCGACACATTAATATGGCTGACTTCCGGGTTTGTAAACAGTGTGTTAAGAAGCAGCGCAGCTTGGCGGGTCATGTTTCGGAGGACGCATGTCTCGACCTTCTCCTCTCCCGATCCCGTTGGGGAGGTGCAGAAATGAGACAAGGTCATAACTTCCAATTGGGGAGAAAAAACTATAAGATGGTGCATAAAAAGGTTTTATTCAAGGAAAATGGATATAGGCTGATATTCTTTGCGTGTGTGTTAACTAAAGGTGGATGGGGTATCACCTTTAGTGATGTTTTATGTATGTAGAAATAAAATGCCTCTGCGAATCCCCATCCATAATTGATGTCTTGTGAATTGGTTTACAACAGTTTTTTGGGACTACAAATAAATAAATATTGCACGGGAATTAAATGTTTTGATGAGAATGAATAGGGTTCTACGAGGTGTAGCTAAGTATCCATTACACTGAGAGAATTTGTCGGGTAATCGGGGCATAACTCAAGGAAGACGCTAAATGTAGTCAGCAAATAGCGAGGTAGCCTAGCTACCTGTCATTTCTTCCAAGCTGTTTTCTTGGCCGTAGTGGAAAGCAAGCAATTATAAGATGCAAGTTCATCCTATAAATAAAATGTTCTACAGGAAATAGATACAATTAAAAATGTCCCCCAACAAGACTCTCTGTCATTTGTATAATAGCAGAGAGAGGACAGAGAAGAAGAGCGGTAGTGTTGTTGATCATTCAGAGACAATGTCCATCGTGGTTTCTGCCCGCATTATCACACCACTTACATCCCAATTTGGATCCTTTTCCATAGTCTGGAGAACATTGAGGGACTAATTTGACTTGTGTGGAAAGGAAAACCGCTCCACAAATCTTATGGGAAAGTTTGAGTCACATGCATCTTGTGTCTGGATTTTTGCCAGAACGCTTAGTTGAAGGGATACTCTACAATGATATATAATAATATCATATGTCATTTACTATGTTTTATTCATCGGTTCATCTGCTCCATAGGTGTGGCAGTGTGGAGGTTCTCTGGAGATCCACCCCTGCTCCCACGTGGGCCACGTCTTCCCAAAGAAAGCACCCTACGCCAGGCCCAAGTTCCTCCAGAACACGGTCCGTGCTGCGGAGGTGTGGATGGACACTTATAAACATCACTTCTACAACAGAAACCCCCCTGCCCGAAGGGTAAAGTACTGTAGTACACTTTACAATAAAATGCTATATTATCTTAACTTATTGTAAAGTGATTAACTAAGTTATTGTAATGTAATAAAGCAATAAACAAACTTGTTGTATTGTAATAAAGTGACAAAGTAACTTAATATAAAGCGATAAAATATCTTATTGTATAGTGATGAAGAGGTAAAGTAACTTATTATAAAGAGGTAAAGTAACTTATTGTAAAGTGCATAATTCCAGCAGGTGTTAAGAAGTAGGGCATGCTCTAGTTCAAGCTGTGATGGTTAGGCTATACCAAGGAAGGAACACGTTAGACTTGGCTAAATATTGTATTGTAATGGTTTAACTTGGTTGGAGGTGTTGCTTCACCTGTCTAAGTGTCAGCAGTGTTGATGAGGTGCTGTCTGGGTGTGAGAGGAATCATCTGTGTGTGTATCCCTCTCGCTTTTTTTGTGTTGGCTGACATCAAGGTTTCATGTATCTTGGTTTCACCGCTCTGAAATGAATTACATTATTAATGCCAGGGGTCTTTGATCAAACAAAACATTACCTTACCAAAGGGAGATGGAGACTGGGTGCCAGAGGGAACTGGCAGGTTTGAATTCACTTGGGCGTCATTTACATATAGGCCTTCATCAAGGTGGTTTGTTTTGTTTGAAGAGAAATGGGGACACAGTCGTTTTGGTTTAAAACACCTAATTAGTTTTTGTCTAAACAAACTGAAGAACCAGGGAACCAAGCGGAAGCAAATGGGCCGAAACAGGGAGGGAGTACGACCTACCTGAATCTGTCCAATAACAAATGCATGTTTAAGTGTTTCTGTTGCAAAATGTTTTGCTACGGTGTACTCTAATGAATACACCCCTGGTTGATCAGGGACCACGTAATCCAGTCTGACGTGTGTTTGAATTCTCTCCCTTTGGTTTGTTCAAGGTGGGGAGTCCCACTACTCCCATTAGTAAAACAGGTATCACTCGCCACCTTGGCAATATCAACAACACCCTCTCACACCTGTCATACGGGAAATCCTTTTCTTAAGAACACAACAGCAATTCCCCAACCAGGATTCAAGCTTATTCAATATAACAGCTCAGGATGTAGCTACATACACTAAAAGTATATTTCAGCCACACCCATGGCTGACAGGTGTGTAACATCGAGCACACAGCCATGCAATCTTCATAGACAAACATTGGCAGTAGAATGGCCCGTACTGAAGAGCTCAGTGACTTTTAACATGACACCGTCATTGGATGCCACCTTTCCAACAAGTCAGTTCTTCAAATTTCTGCCCTGCTAGAGCTATCCCGGCCAACTGAAAGTGCTGTAATTGTGAAGTGGAAACATCTAGCAGCAACAACGGCTCAGCCGCGAAGTGGTAGGCCACACAAGCTCACAGAACGTACCGCCAAGTGCGTAAAAATCATCTGTCCTTGGTTGCAACATTCACTACCGAGTTCCAAACTGCCTCTGGAAGCAATGTCCGCACAATAACTGTTCGTCTGGAGCTTCATGAAATGGGTTTTCATGGCTGAGCAGCGGCACACAAGCCTAAGATCACAATGTGCAATGCCAAGCGTCGGCTGGAGTGGTGTAAAGCTCGCCGCCATTGGACTCAGGAGCAGTGGAAACTCATTCTCCTGGAGTGAAGAATCACGCTTCACCGTCTGACGGACAACAGTTTGGGGAAGGCCCTTTCCTATTTCAGCATGACAATGCCCCCGTACACAAAGCGAGGTCCATATAGAAACGGTTTGTCAAGATCAGTGTGGAAGAGCTTGACTGGCCTGCACATAGCCCTGACCTCAACCCCATCGAACGCCGTTGGGATGAATTGGAATTCCCACTTCGGCCAACATCAGTGCCCGACCTCACTAATGCTCTTGTGGCTGAATGGAAGAAAGTCCTGACAGCAAAGGCTGTTATTGCAGCAAAAGGGGGACCAGATGTTCGATGAGCAGTGTGTCATATCAAACCACTCCTAGGATTGTCAACTTTGACCTGAGCTGCATTTAGCATTGCAGGGAGATTTAGCCTATTATTCTGGTGTAGCTTTAGAGTTGTGTATGGAAATTGGCGCTAGCTAAATAAGTGTGTTATTTTTCCACAGGAG
The DNA here is from genome assembly GCA_030435695.1 of Brachymystax lenok tsinlingensis. Classification (NCBI taxonomy): domain Eukaryota; kingdom Metazoa; phylum Chordata; class Actinopteri; order Salmoniformes; family Salmonidae; genus Brachymystax; species Brachymystax lenok. Next base: position 15,971,217 of record CM059799.1, read on the forward strand.
ACATATGGGGACATCTCAGAGAGGGTGGTCCTCCGAGAGAGACTGAAGTGTAACAGCTTTGACTGGTACCTGAACAACGTCTACCCTGACCTGCATGTACCAGAGGACAGGGAGGGCTGGCACGGTGCGGTGAGTCTCTGTTTGTCTGTGTCACTGTCTGTTTCTGTCGGTTTGTCTCTGTCTCTCTCTGTCTCCATGTCATAATCAAGTGCATTTTCCCCCCATATGTAATAAATACAATTGTAAATCTTAAGCACCAGAGCACTTGAAAAAATGTAAAGACAAGCAGCATAATCCAGAACTTTGTTCTTTCAAATGTGTATATAGGTGGCATCAATAACAGTGTCTAGGTGTGGACTCAGGGTGTTGACTTTACCCTAGGCAATTGTTTCAATCAATCAAATGTATTTTACAACTACCTTTTTGCATCAGCAGTTGTCACAAAGTGCTTTACAGAAAACCCAGCCTAAACCCCCCCAAAGAGAAAGCAATGCAGAGACATGGATGGCAGATCTCATGATGCTAATCTGGATCATTCTCCTCATCACAGTTGCGTAGCTCTGGGATCCATTCAGAGTGCCTGGACTACAACGCTCCGGAACACAATCCCACGGGGGCGCACGTCTCCCTCTTCGGTTGCCATGGGCAGGGCGGCAACCAGGTGACTAAAATTTCACGTCTGTTTATTTTGTCTCTCAACCCTCCTTGACCCACGTCTGTGTCCCTGATGGACAGACAGTGGTTTTTCTGAATATCAACGATATCCGTTGACCATGGGAGAATATCCACCTCCATCTAGAATCTAGCTTCAAAGCGAGATACAGAGACATCTTAAACTTTGTTTTAGTATTGCCAGACAGTGTCCTAAATAATATTTTAATCCTAAATCTACAGATTTAGCTTAAACACTTAACTTTAAACACTCAACTAAGTTGTATAACTTTTCTTACCAAGTTAGTTTATAGATAGTTAATAGCCAAGAAGACTTGCTGGGCTGTATGGATGTATATTTTATGTCCAGTCATAGAACAGGGAGGGCCTGAATGCCTATCTCCACCAGCTATATCTCTCTGTCTGATTACTCATTGGTGCATTGCATCAGGTGTACACCGCTTCTAAATGCACCATGTGTGTGACTGAAAATCTGTTTCCACAACCTGCTCTGAAACAAGAAACGGGAACCTCTACCTTCTCTTTAGTGGTCCCCCTAGTTCCATTTAAAAGATACATGAGACCCCCAGCCACAGACAGTGGCCTAGACTGGATAAATACGTTTTTTCAAGACAGGGGGAGAACTCTTTCTTTTAATAGAAATCACTGTCACTCCGTCTGAAAGATACATAGGATGTGAGGAGAATTGAGCGAATGATCGGACCGTTGAAGATTGATTTACCCTCGGTCTGTTTAATGGGCACCCAAGATGCTTTGTCTGATTGTCTCTCTGAGGCTTGGGTTTGGAAATGACACCCATGGAGAATTAGCCTAGGATGTGTCCCAAATGGCACTCTATTGTGTAAATAGTGCACTACTTTTGACCAAAGCCCTGTGGGTCATGGTCAAAAGTAGTGCATTATATAGGGAATAGGGTGCCATTTTGGACACATTCACAGTGTTTATGTCTGGGTGATGGAAATGGTTGGTAGCCTTGTCCTTCTTATTAGCATGATGAACCTGACTGTTCAGTGCACACTCAAATCTGGCTCAATGGAGATCCATCCAGCAGCCATTTCTCAGAGGGAGAGATGAAAAAGAGAGGGGGAGATGCAGAGGGGGAGAGAGATGCACACAATCGTTTGGTCAACAGACATTAATTTGACCTAAATCCAATCCTAAATCTCTCAAAGGGAAGAGATTCTTATGGTGAAATCTCTTTTAGCTGTCGAACGCTAATGTCCAGAGCTGCTGATTTGGTAAGCAGAAGCACAGCGAGAACACATTGATCCATTCCCCAGGAGGACAGTGATTACTATAATTCAGAAAGCATGCATGTAAATGTCTCTCTCTCTCCTTCCCCCCAGTACTTTGAGTATACGACCCATAAGGAGATCCGCTATAACTCTGTGACGGAGCTGTGTGCCGAGGTCCCCGAGGGACAGATTTACATTGGGATGACACACTGCCCCCACGACAGAACCCCTACACCCCCCACCATCATCTGGGAGTTCAGAGAGGTGAGTGATGCAGACGCAAGCATAAAGATTCATGTAAACAGAGGAATGCTCGTACACAGAAAAACAAAGCATTTTCATAGTATTGAGTATGCACAACTGGGCTGATCGAATTTGAAAAGACATGACCGTTTTTTGGGGTTTCATTTCTACAGTTGTAAAGCGACATTGGGTCCTATATAAGTCCCATGTATTAATAGTGATCCTTCATACTACATTTAGTTTTCAGTTTGACACGGACTAGCTATAATGCCTTACCTGGATCATTGGCGGCGCGCCCATAAGGCTAGGAGAAGCTAAGCTTCCCCTAAAGTAAATTGAATTAAATTGCCAAAATTATATACCCTAATTAGCCTACTCCTGTCTATAGAGAAATAAATACAATCATTCAAAATAGACTACGGCAACAGAAAGCATGCTTTGGCCATAGAGGGAAAAAAAAAAGAATAACCTGTGGATTGTTTTAAATTGCTATGCCTGCAGTCGGAAGGGCCTGCAATTTGGGCAGCACGCGGCGGGGCATATACCAAATAGATGATTGTTTAATTGCAACCCAGTGAAAAGTAGAGACCCAGCCAGGAATATCGCAATATTCAAAAATACAATTGCGAGAAAACATAGTTTGGAAAGCAGGTGGCTATTGCTGTAAAGAGAAAACAATAGAAAATACTCTAATCTGTCTTTTAGTTATCAACATTCTCAACTTAATTGATTGAACATCATAGCCTATCTCATTGGCACTAGCGGAGAGCATCGGCCATATTGCCGGTGAGTGCGCATATATGTTATGAATATTGTTCACTCTTTATCATTGGGTCAGTGCCGCGTTTGTTTTTGGACGATCATTTCATATTGTATTTGTGTCTCCCCTTTTTTTAGGTCTATTATATGATCACACAACGTCGTTTTTATTGATCTGTTTGTCAGTGTCAGCAGAGTAGGCTACCCTGTCATTTTTATCGTATTAAAAAAGATTCTGCTAATGTCTTCAGTCATAGAAAGTGTTGTAAATTATAAAAGGCCATCTTCTTTTGCGAACAATGATTGAGTTCTATTATTAGCCTATATTATGGCTATCCAATGAAATCATCACATTAGGAATAGTAGGTTATCTTACATAAGTCTGCAAATACGATGATGCATGGAATGGTTTATTATAAAGGTGCATTTTTATCGTGAAAATTTGCTTGAAACTCACACACCGCCTATGACCTGATGTCTCTTACCACTTCAGGACGGGACGGTCTACCACCCTCACTCAGACATGTGTATCACCTCCTACCGCACAGCCGAGGGGAGCACGGACGTCCAGTTGAGAATGTGCACGCCCGGGGACAAGCAACAGCGCTGGAAGTTTGAGAATGGGAGGGACTAGCCTCCCCCTAAGTGACCTTTGGAGGGAGAGCGGGAGAGACTCTCTGCACACTACTGAAGACTTGACAAATGTCCTAATTTAAAGTGCCTTTGCATACCAAATGGGTCCACACCTGAGGTGACAATATTTGTGTCTGTCGGAATTGCTCCTTTACAGTTTACCTCCTCTCACTGTGAGGACTGAAAAACAATAAGAAAGCTTGAACGTGTGGTGTCAGTTCTAAAAGACTGGTTTGAAAGAGGAACAAGGAATGGGAATTGAGTTTTTTTTTTTAATTCAGTGGGATCAGCATGAATGCTAACAAATACTGTTGCATAATGTTTTTTAAATAATATTTTGGTGTTGTTTTTTTTACAGGTAAACCACACAATAAGTAATCTAAGGGTGTTTTCTGGGGTTTGAAATGGAAAAACTAAAATGTTTACTAAACAAATATGATTAATTTAGGTGTCTAAAGGATTAGTCTTTCCTAGGTGTTAATCTGGGGTTTGTTACTCAAAGATAACACTTTGAGATAGCTAATTAGGTAAAAAAGCTTGGCATCATATGAGACTTACTATACAAGCCCCATCTTGTGTGAGTGAATAAAGTGGCCTACATGCGTTCTACTCATCGGACTCTGTTTGGTAGGATCAGATTGGGCTGTTCGAACAAGACTTGAAACACTTAAGCGTGAGCTAAGTACAATTTCACCATTGCCTGAGGGTGGTGGGACGGTTGTTTGGTAGTCTTCACTGTGCTGTGCAAAAACTTTCTTTACACAGGCTGATTTACTGTGTCTACAATGTGCCTAAAAAACTGAACAGTTGTATTTTCTGAGAGGAGTTTTTTTTACGTGGTTTAATCTTCTGTGCCTAACATAAAAGCATAAACATGTTAATTTCACTTTCATAGTAGCAATATTCTCATATGGGTGTTTGTCTGCAGCAATGTTGTCTGCTCTCTTCTATAGCCTCACCATTTCAGCTAGCACAAGCACATGGCATTGCTTATTGTAGCATTCATCAATTGTTGATCTCTCAAGGGGTTGATTCTCTTAAAAGCCCATTGCAGTCAAAATTCTTTGTTCCTGTGTTTTGTATCATATTGTACAACTGCTGATGAAACGAACACTGTAAAAGCTAGAAAATGTGATCAGTGTTCGTTCCTGATAGTTGCTGATTTGAAAATAAAATCTACACAGGACTTCCTAAACAGCAGGTCTTCCATGGGTGGTGTTTTTGACTGCCTGGTGACATCACTAGGTGGTAAATTAGTTAATAATCAATAACAAAGAGTTCCAAACCTCTCGGCCAATAACAGGCCAATTTTCAGTTTTCCCTACCCCAGACTTACATCAATGCAGCGTTTGTATCAGTACTTGAAACTTCAACAGCACCAGCACTCTGCTCACTGTACTAAACCTAAACTTTTCCTTAAATAACTTTTCTGGTTCACTTGATTGGGATTCTACGACCAATTGAGAGTAATAATTGTGTGTGTTGCCATTGAAGTGCTTATTATTGAAATCCGCTGTACTACCGAAGACTGCTCTGCCTAATGCATAGTCTTTTTGTGGTGCTTTGCACTAGGGCCTTTTTTTTAAATCAAATATTTGTACAGAATGGTTGATCATTCAAAGCTTTTATATGATGCTATGAATTCTCTTATTTCCTTTGTAAATTATACTTTTTGGTATAAAGGGACCTGAATGGGATGGGGTGTATTTGAACTACTGTACTGATGAATACAAATAAGAGATGGTGGTGATTGATTGTACCAGTGAAGCATGAAAGGGTTAAAATAAAGTTGGAGTTTTGGAGGATTGCTGTAGATCAATCAATGCCTTTTTAACTCACTGACCAATGACTATTTAAACCAAGAATCAATCCAAAGTTGTTGATTTGGTGTCTCTTCTTGCTTAGCATGGACACAAGACTCCATTGAAGATTGACAAGCAAGTAAGAAATATTTACTTCACTGTTTTCTTCACTGTAGGTATTTCCAAATATACTGATTTAGCACCATCTGGTGGCCATGGAAGGACCCAACCCGAATGTCAAATGGGGAAATTGATGCTGTTTGTGGTTCAATAAATATTGGTAGGAATCATCTTTTACCTTTTCTGTAAGTAATAAAACAATCAGGATGTTAAACAGTCTTGAGTTCATTACATGACATGGGTACACCAAAGCCTCCAGTGTTAACTACTCGGCAGGTAGCCTAGTGGTTAGTGTTGGACTTGTAACCAAAAGGTTGCAAGATTGAATCCCCGAACTGTCATTCTGCCCCTGAACAAGGCAGTTAACCCACTGTTCCTAGGCCATCATTGAACATAAGAATTTGTTCTTAACTGACTTGCCTAGTTAAATAAAGGTGTAAAAAAAAAAAAATTACTCCATTACTTTTTGTGAAATTGACTGCGTTTAAACAGGCAGCCCAATTCTGATATTTTTTTCACAAATTAGTCTTGACCAATAAGATCTGAAAAAGATCAGTGGGAAAAAATATCAGAATTAGGCTGCCTGTATAATCTAGGCTCAGTGAAGTGTAAACCTAAAATAATTTTGCTTGACCGGAATTATGTAAATTACACTTGTAAAAAGCTGTAGCATGTGCATTACTCTGGACAGCATCCTGGGGTATTGCATCATAAGCACCTTGGAAATGAAGCCAATTAGCTGTGGGTTGATGCAATGCCGTGTTTGTTAGCCGTTTGAGAATAATGCCACATGAGCTACCGTCTAAGAAAAGAGTGTATGGACAATTTAATTTGCATTTACAGTATCTCGGTTTTAAATATATATATTTTTTTTAATAGGTGAAGAGAATACATTTACCTGTTGTGCTACAACATGAGTGTTGACTATGTCTTGTATAAAAACATCCTCTTGCATAGAATGTAGCCTAATATATGTTTTCTCCCAGTGATGGTAAGAAAGACTGGTCAGTGTACCGTGGTATATTACAACACTCCGGTTGCCTTGTCTTATTGTTGTTCTCACAATAAGAGTATTCAATCAAACAGTATGGCACTCAAATTACCTTCTCACTCTGAACAGTTAACTCAATTATTAATCATTTTAATTTGCTTAAAGATGTTTGCTTCAAACTTTACATTTTTTACATATAGACCTAAGTGACATGAGTGCTAAGAGAAACAATGTAAGAATATTTGTCAATAATGAAGATAACTTTGTTGCACTGTAAATGTTGAACGACTACAAGTAAATGTTAAGTTAATATTTTTAATAACACTTGTGCTACTCATGCAAGAACACAGAACAGCAGTAGTCTCTTTGGCAGCAGTGTATGAAAACTACAGGAAACTCTCTAGACACCACCTCGATACAGAAGTTAATTTTTTTGTAGCAGATTAGGAGACTGAGGTTAAGGCTAGGAAAAGGATTAGAGTTCGGGTTAGCGAAAATGCTCTCCTAACCTGCTACAAAAATAACTTTGTATCAAAGTGGCGTGAAAAGAAAGTGTCCCTGAGAACCTACAGTTTTTTATTTAACCAGGCAAGTCAGTTAAGAACAAATTCTTATTTACAATGACGGCCTAGGAACAGTGAGTTAACTGCCTTGTTCAGAGGCAGAACGACAGATTTTTACCTTGTCGGCTCGGGGATTCGATCTAGCAACCTTTTGGTTACTGGCCCAACACTCTAACCACTAGGCTACCTGCCATGGTATAAACTACTGTTATGTGATATTGTACTGTTTTAGTGGAGTGGGTCGAGTGCTTCAAGTTCCTTGGGGTCCAAATCACTAAAGACTTAAAATGGTCCACACACTCACAGTTGTGAAGATCACATGACAGCGCCTCTTCCCCCTCACAAGGTTGAAAAGGTTTGGCATGGGCCCTCAAATCCTCAAAAAGTTCTACAGCTGTACCATTGAGAGCATCTTGACTGGCTCCATCACTGCTCGCTATGGCACTAGCACCACCCTTGATCGCATGGTGCTACAGAGGGTGATGCGGACAGCCCAGTACATCACTGGGGCCGACCTCCCTGCCATCCAGGACCTATATATCAGGCGGTGTGAAAGGAAAGCCCAAGCCATAGACTGTTCTCTCTGCTTCTGCATGGCAAGCGGACCGGTGCGTCCAGTCTGACACTAACAGGCCTCTGAACAGCTACTATCCCCAAGCCATAAGACTGCTGCTAAATATCTAACAAAATCTGAGTTGACCCTTGTATTTATTTCTATTTTTGCACTGTTTCTATGCACACTCACAGGACTCTACACGCTCACACACACTGACACTCCAACACAAAAATAACAAGTACACACATTTATACTGACTCTACACACACAAACATAAAATCTTAATTTATGCTACTGCTACTCTGTTTATCATATATCCTGATGCCTAGTCACTTTACCCCTATACATATCTACCTCTATCAGTCCAGTATCCCTGCACATTGTAAATATCTTATTGGAACTGACCCTGTATATAGCTTCTTACTTTCTTGTGTTATAATGTGCGGCTTGATCGGAAACACAGTTGGGGTGTGTGTCAGAGGAGGCTGGTGGGATGAGCTATAGGACGGGCTCATTGTAATGGTTGGAATGGAATAAATGCAACCGTATCAAACCCATCAAACATATGGAAACAACATGTTTGACTCCATCCTTTTTTAATTCCATTCCAGCCATTACAATGAGCCCGCCCTCCTATAGCCATCAGCCTCCACTGGTGTGTGTGGATGTTGCAGGTAAAGCTCTAACAATGTGATAACGTTGTGTTTAATGCGACTGGTGCGAATAGAGGAGGTAGCGCAAAGTCGATTTGGAATAGTAGGCTGCTGCCGCAGAAGCGCTGGATACGGCTCTTTGATTTGACCTGGATTTCTTTCTCTGGGTGCTACTGCTAATCCATCAAGATAGCTAATCAAATCGGGCAAATCCTTATTGAACATTACGTAGGTTAATGGAGAAGAGTTGTTTCAATAAACTTTGACCAAGGAAGCCAAGTGCTGGATCCATGGATCCAAAAGAGCGTTGGGAAATTTGACACTTGTTTGATTAGTCAAATTCGGTCAACACAGTTGATCAACTTTAAGTAGCCTAGCGTGTTTGATATAAAACGTTGATTCAATCAAAATAGTAGGACTCTTACAATGCGCAAAGTTATCAGAACCAAATTTTCTGTGGTTGTGTTGGATCTGGGGCGTATTCATTACGACGATTATGTTGCAAAACGTTTCTCAAACGGAAGCAAAGGGAACATAAAGGGGCGGGACAAACATGAATTTGTCCAATAGAAACTCTCGTTTTCGTTGCAAAACGCAACTGTTTGGACTAATGTTGACACCCCTGGTTTGGTCATGCACTTGCATGGTGCTGCTGTAGCCCACGGGGCATAAAAACATCCCGTGAGGAAGAGAGACACGATGGCACTTTGCAGGGGAAGGAATCGGTCGAAGTTGATATTTTGCCTGTTCGGGGCTTCTATCGTGGGATATTATATTTTTAACAGGCATAATAATCCAGGTGACATAGGCGGAACAAGTCTAAGAGAAGTTCTTACTATTGGAAATGAATTGCTTATAAAGCCTGTTTATGACAAACCACCATTGGATTTAAATGCCTTAGGAGAACTGGGCAGAGCTGTCAAATTGAACCTCGTTGGAGAGGAGAAGAAAAAAGAAGAGGAAAGTATTAAGAAGCACCAGATTAATACCTATGTGAGTGATATGATATCTCTCCACCGCAGCCTACCTGAAATATGGGATCCTCTGTAAGTTGACAGTGAGTTTCAGGGTGTGTTATTTTTCCTGCATTCGTCTTGTGATGTAAGAGTGTTATAAAGCTTGAAAAAAATATGACTGACTAAATTAGTGTTGTACAGGCCTACACTCAGGGGCAACATGCACCCCAAAAATCAGAGGGGATAAATCTGAGGGGGGCGGTCTGGAGGGAAGCTAGAATTTTCATTTATCAAACACCTGAAACAGATTTTTCCAGCAACCTAGAGCCAATATCATTATCCTTAAATCTATGTGAAACATATCTAAGCATACCTTTTGAGCTGTCAGTGCCATGTAGTCATGGATGCCAAGGTAAGCCAGGCCACCCCCACCAAAAAAGCATATACAATTATTTATCGTTCTTCTCTCTGTCTTTTCATAATGTTCCTTCAATTCATAGCATTGAATGCAAGGGAAGCCAGCAAGCATTTGGCCTCCGTTGTTAAAAAAACATAAAATAATAGCCAACCAGCGTTGAGCTAATCTGAGTGAGCTCATCTGTGAATGGTCCTGGCGCACCAAAAAAACGTGTGTAAAGGGAAGCCAGTTTGGATTTGGCTTCACTCCTATCACATCGCATCGAGATAAAAACATAATTGACAGTAACAACTTGAATTGTTGCATCTCATTGTGTTGTTGTCCTCCGTTGGCTAGCTAGCTAGCTAAAATCGTCCCTTTCCTAAATTAGCCATGAATGGAGATAGGGATTTGGACTTGTGGTTTTACTTAGTTCTCTGTACTGGCCAATGATTATAACAGCGATTCTGATCCAACCATAAATTCATAAATTGTGCCCCTGGCCTCAGAGAATGGAAGTTCAATATGTAGCTAGATGTAGAAGGCTAATGTTAACTAGCTAACGTTTCCCATGAAAGGAAGTTAAGCTATCAAGCAAGCATTTTAGCCAGATAGCCTAGGACCAAAAAAATAAAAGTGTGTACTGTATGACAGAGTCATAGACCGTTTCATCAACATGAAAGAGGAGGATGTCATTGGCGTTTCTCTACTAGTAGGGGGAGTCAACATGTTTTTTCTACCTGTTGCACGCATGCACACGCATACGTGCACGCACACACACAAATCAGAACCATGGCCAGCCACATCATATTTAGTTTACGTTGATTGGACTAAATAGTTTTAAAAATATATTTTAGTTGTCACTGTATTAGACTAAGTAGAGGTGATTTGTTGAAGTTGAAATGGGGCTGGAATAGTGGAGGCAGCTCCTGTTTTCTTTGTGACTTGCGGTAACTCTCCATGGTTCTAAATCAATAGTTGTTTACTAGTCCAAAAATGTTGGAAACATTAACTTGCTTGACCATGATGTAGGTAATGTAATCGTTCCGACGCTCGACGTCACCGGTCTACTAATCACCGCCCCTGGCAATCATCATTACGCACACCTGCTCCCCATCGTTACGCACACCTGGACCTCATCATAGAATGGAATAGAATAAAACTTTATTGTCCATTAGGGATGGACTGTTTCTTTGGCATCACCTTCCATTAAAAGGATCACAAACACATACATTCTCACATCAGACACATTTAAACCAGTCAGTCCATCATGTTGCATACACTAAAAACATAGAGGACATTAATACATTCACTCACAACCGATCACTGTCCCAACTGCACTTGATAGATAAGTAGATATACCAATACAATTTACTTTGCATTTAGTAGTCCAACAGCACAAGGAACGAATGAACGTTTGAACACGTTCTTCTTGACCATGGGCATTCTGAAGAGCCGGCCAGAGGGAAGCCTCTCCAACTGAGGGTGTAGAGGGTGGGAGGGGTCACCAACGACAGCCAGTGCCTTATTTTTGGTTGCCTTGTGTAACAGACTGCTCTAATGTGCCTGTGGTCGGCCATTTACTTTTCTGGCTGTGTTTACTATTCTGGTCAGTTTGTTTTTGCTCCTCATGCTCAGATTACCAGACTGTCATAATGGCTGCTGTACATTATCCAAGCTGCTGTACATTATCTCCAGAACATCCTGGCTGACCCCAAACCCCTTCAATTTCCTGATTAAAAATAGGCGCTGGCTTGGTTTAAAAAAAATACAGTCTCTGTAAAACTCAGATTGTTATCAATTTGTGTCCCTAGGTATTTTAAACACTCAACCACCTCCACTGGTTGGTCGTTCAGAGAAGTTATTGACATTGATAATCAGCTCCTTTGTCTTTTTCATATTGATGTGAAGTGCACTTGACCGGCACCATTCTTGAAGGTTGTTGGTCTGTTTAAAATAGCTGTCCCCATCTGATGTAGCATCTTTAAAAAATAGTCCTACCATATCCATGTTATCCGCATACTTAAAAAGGCTCACATTGTTTCCTTGGATCTTCATTTCATTAGTGTAGATAGAGAACAACAACGGTGAAAGGACACACCCCTGGGGCGCCCCAGTGTTCAGGGTCAGTCAAGGTCAGGGTAGCATCCCCAGTCCCCCTCTGTGCCTTAGAGGCAAACTGTAACAGGTCCAGTTGATCTGCTATGGACAGGGTAAGGTGCTTACTAACAACCCTTTCCATGTATTTGGCCAAAAGGGGCGTGAGGGCCACAGGTCAAAAGTCATTTGGTGATTTGGCCCCTGACTTCTTAGGCACCGGTACAATGGTCGACACCTTACAGGAGTTTGGCACTGTTCAGGTGCTCAGCAAGAGTTGAAACAGTCGTGTGAAAACTCCCTTGAGTTGGTCGGTGCAGACCTTCAGTAATTTGCCCCGTAGTCCGCCTGGGCCCGGTGCTTTGTGTGGCTTAATATTTGACAAGCATGAGGCCCCCTCGTTCTTTGTTATCTGGACAGGAGAGGATTTGGGGATGCTCTCACATATTTGTTTACATTCGTCTTTAATGCTTGTCTTGGATTGCCTGTACAGAACCTCTGCTCCACTTTATCCTTGAAGTCCTTTTTTGGTTTCCAGGTTTTTTGGTTTTTGGCATCAGTATCCCCTTTCAGGAATGCAAACTTCCTTTCATTGAGGCACATTTTCAAGTTCTTAGACACCCAGGGCTTGTTGTTGGGAAATACTCTGACAGTTTTTGTGTTAATGACAGTATCCTCACAGAACTGGATGTATGATGTAATACTGTCTGTCAACTCATGGGGATCCCTGCACGAGTCAAAGAACACAATCCTTGAGCTCCTCCCTACTCTTCTCTGTCCACACCTGAATGGATTTCTTATCAGGTTTTTCGCGTTTCACCTGCTGCCTGTATCTCGCTAGGAGATGGATATTGTTATGATCTGATTTCCCAGTGGGTGCTCTGCAGACTGCCTTGTATGCGTACTCTACGTTGCCATAACACTGATCCAGGATGAGAGTTGAGCGAGTTGGACAGGTGACATACTGTTGCAGAGTGGGGAGATGCGCGGAAAAGGAGAGTGTATTAAAATCCCCAAGCACAAATACTGGCTGGCCAGTTGATCGTGAAAGTGCAGCATTGAAACAGTGTGTAATCATGTCAGCAGCTTCCTTATTGTTAGGTCCAGGCACATAGACCAGAATAATGGTAATTTGTCCAAACTCGCGTGGTAGATAGAATGGCCTGAATGATACAACGAGAATCTCATAGTCTCTGGTAAACACTTGATCAATCACATTACACTGCGTGGCCCAAGTATTATCTACAAAGGTACATAGCCCCCCGCCTATTGATTTACATGACGTTGTTTTGTCTCCATCTGCTCTAATAACATTGTATCCATCAATGTTCACATCAATATTGTCCTGCTTGTTCTGTAAAGCAGATTAAATTACTTCTTCTAAAGTCCTCTTCAAATTTAGCCCTTGCCGCTAACTCATCCAGTTTGTTATTTAGTGACCGCACATTTGACAGGGTGATCACTGGGAGCGGGTGACGGCTTCCCCGCTTCCGTAGTCTGTTCCTGACACCACCTCTTGAGCCTCGCTTCTTCTTAGTTTCCCTTTTTGACTTTGTAGAACAACCATCAGGCAAGGCAATGCTGTTTTGGATAGTGTGAGCTTTATCTCGGAAAGAGAGCAGAAACTCACGGGAGTAGGTGATGGTGGTTGATTTACTCACTGAATCCATACAACCTCCGGTAGTGATTGTAAAGTTTTCCGCATATTACAGCGATTAGGATTAAGGTCGTCACACATGGCACGTACAATCCACTTTCAAATTTGCGACACACTTGGATTTAGACAAAACAAAACAAAATTGAACGATATAACTAGAAACAAACAAACAAACAATTCATTCAGGTGAGCTCAGGGTCTGGCAGCAGTACCGCACCCCCAGCCCTTTCATAGCCTTGATTACTCTCCCTTTATTTAGCCCTCTGTCATCAGGCAGTGATGGTTTGTGTTCATGTTCAGTACGCTTCTCCTGTTTTGTTTATCTTCCTTGTTTTATTATAGAAACTCACCTTCTGCACCTGCTTCCTGATTCCCAGTACATCCATTACAGATTGATAGCCTGAAATGGCTTCCTGGTAGCTAGTTAGGAGGTTGGGAGATTGGGAAAATATATTGGCTAGCTAAAGCCAACTTAAAAACATTTTTTTTAACTATACAAATCTGAGGGGGCATGTGCCCCCTGTGACCCTTATGGGCATGACGCCTCTGCTTACACTCCATTAACCCATAGTGGCTAACGCTTCACTCCTCAGCTCAAGATGATTTGTTTATTTTATGCCCCATTGAAACAGCTCAAGATGATTTTATGGCCCTTTGCATAGTTCTAAATGCCAAAATTGGACAAGATAATGCTTTTTTTGTCATGTTGGATAAAGTCACTAACAAAGCTCGTACAGCTGTTCCTTTTGAGTTTCCTATAGGGCAGGGAATTAAGTCTCAAATGACTTAGTGCCATTTTAGCCATGTGCAAACAATAAAGTCCTGCGGACATATCTGAGACATCCAAGCACAATGGAAACCAACAACCGTAATCAACAACAAATAACTGATTTTCTTTCTTCTTCTCCAGTTGTAAGGACCTGGGCCTACAGTGCATTCGGAAAGTATTCAGACCCCTTGACTTGTTCCACATTTTGTTACGTTACGGCCTTATTCTAAAATGGATTAAATACTTTTTTCCCCTCATCAATTTACACACAATACCCCTTAATGACAAAGCGGAAACAGGTTGTTAGATATTTTTGCAAATGTATTAAAAATACAAAATAGAAATACCTTATTCACATTTTAAGTAGTCAGACCTTTTCCTATGAGACTCGAAATTGAGCTCAGGTGCGTCCTGTTTCCATTGATCATCCTTGAGAAGTTTCTACAACATGATTGGAGTCAACCTGTGGTAAATTCAATTGATTGGACATGATTTGGAAAGTCACACACCTGTCTATATAAGGTCCCACAGTTGACAGTGCATGTCAGAGAAAAAAAACAAGCCATGAGGTCGAAGGAATTGTCTGTTAGAGCTCAGAGAAAGGATTGTGTCGAGGGTCAGATCTGGGGAAGGGTACCAACAAATGTCTGCAGCATTGAAGGTCCCCAAGAACACAGTGGCCTCCATCTTTTTTAAAGAAGTTTGGAACCACAAAAACTCTTCCGGCCAACGCCGTATGGGGGGAGGACCGAGCGGCGTTGGACCACTATGAGGAGTTCACCCGCCGCTTCAGGACAGTGTTTGACCATCCACCTGAGGGTAGAGCGGCATGGTGAACGCCTGTTCCACCTCAGGCAGGGGACGAGGAGCGCACAGGACTTTTCACTGGAGTTCCGCACCTGGCCCCCGGAGCAGGAGGGAATGACAGGGCCCTGATCGACCATTACAGGTGCAGTCTGCGCGAGGACGTCCGACGGGAGCAGGCATGCAGGGACACCACCTTATCCTTCGACTAGCTGGTGGACATGTCCTTCAGGCTGGATACCCTGCTGGCCATCCGCGGACGTCCGGATCAGGGCCTGTTAATTCCATCCCCCAACACCTCGGATCAAACACCTATGGAGCTAGGAGGGACTGCGCTTAGGGGGGCCGGAGGAGGGACCACTCCTTGCACCTTATGTGGCCGCAGAGGGCACACTGCTGGTCGGTGCTGGTGGGGTACCTCAGGGAGTCGAGGCAGCAGGCAGGGCACTATCATGTCATCCCAGGTGAGTAGGCTACAGACTCGCCCACATGTTTTTGTTTATAGATTTTCCCCATGTTCCCAGCATAAGGCGCTCGTCGATTCAGGCGCAGCTGGGAACTTTATTGACCGTTCATTTGCCCGTAGTTTAGGCATCCCTATAGTGTCTGTTGATATGCCCTTCCCTGTGCACGCCTTAGATAGTCGACCATTAGTGTCAGGGCTGATTAGGGAGGTTACAGCTCCACTGAGTATGGTGACGCAGGGGGGTCATGAGGAGAAGATTAGTCTCTACCTCATTGATTCTCCTGCGTTTCCCGTAGTGCTGGGTCTACTCTGGTTGGCCTGTCATGACCCCACTATTTTGTGGCAACAGAGGGCTCTAGGGATGGTCACGGGGGGGATGGTCACGAAAGTGCTTCGGGGAGGTGTGTAGGTGTTTCCATCGGTGCAACTACGGTGGAGAGTCCAGACCAGGTCTCCACCGTGCACATCCCCTCAGAATATGCCGACTTCTGTAAAAAGAAGGCGACTCAATTACCACCCCATCGACGGGGGGATTGTGCAATAAATCTCCTGGTAGACACAGCACTTCCCAGGAGTCACGTGTGTCCTCTGTCACAGGAGGAGACGGCAGCTATGGAGACATGTTTCCGAATCTCTGGGACAGGGATACATTCGGCCCTCCACTTCACTCGCCTCCTCGTGTATCTTTTTTGTGAAGAAGAAGGATGGAGATCTGCGCCCGTGTATTGACTATCGAGGTATCAATCAGATCACTGTGAGGTACAGCTACCCGCTGCCTCTCATAGCCAGTGCGATCGAGTCAATGCACAGGGCGCGCTTCTTCACCAAATTGGATCTGCGCACAATCGGGTGCGTATCCAGGAGGGGAACGAGTGGAAGACAGCATTTAGTAGCACCTCAGGGCACTACGAGTACCTCGTTATGCCGTACGGGTTGATGAATGCTCCATCAGTCTTCCAGGCATTTGTAGACAAGATCTTCCAGGACCTGCACGGGTAGGGTGTAGTGGTGTATATCGACGACATTCTGATATACTCCGCTACACGCGCCGAGCATGTGTCCCTGGTGCGTAAGGTGCTGGGTAGACTGTTGGAGCATAACCTGTATGTCAAGGCTGAGAAATGTCTGTTCTTCCAGCAGTCTGTCTCTTTCCTAGGGTACCGCATTTCCACATCAGGGGTGGAGATGGAGAATGACCGCATTTCAGCCGTGCGTAATTGGCCGACTCCAACCACGGTAAAGGAAGTGCAGCGGTTCTTAGGGTTTGCCAACTATTACCGGAGGTTTATCCGGGGCTTTGGTCAGGTAGTGGCTCCTATTACTTCACTGCTGAAGGGGGGGGCCGGTGCGACTGCAGTGGTCAGCTGAGGCAGACAGGTCTTTTAGTCATCTGAAGGCTCTGTTTACCTTGGCTCTCGTGCTGGCTCATCCGGATCCCTCTTTGGCATTCATAGTTGAGGTGGACGCGTCCGAGGCTGGGATAGGAGCTGTGCTGTCTCAGCGCTCAGATGCATACCAAAACTCCGCCCCTGTGCCTTCTTTTCGAAGAAGCTCAGCTCGGCGGAGCGAAACTATGATGTGGGGGACCGGGAGACACTGGCTTGAGGGGGCTAAACACCCTTTTCTCATCTGGACTGACCACCGTAATCTGGAGTACATCCGATTGGCGAGGAGACTGAACCCTCACCAGGCAAGGTGGGCCATGTTTTTCACCCGTTTTGTTTTCACCCTTTCCTACAGACCAGGTTCCCAGAACGCTAAGGCAGACGCACTGTCCCGGATGTATGACACAGAGGAGCGGGCCATAGATCCCACTCCCATACTTCCGGCCTCTTGCCTGGTGGCACCGGTGGTGTGGGAGCTGGACGCGGACATAGAGCAGGCGTTACGTACAGAGTCCACTAACATTCAGTGTCCAGCTGGGCGTCTGTACGTTCCGTCTGCTGTCCGCGACCGTCTGATCTATTGGGCCCACACGCCACCCTCCTCTGGTCATCCTGGCATCGGTCGGACAGTGCGCTGCCTCTTGCGTGTTTTCTTCCTGCTCGGTGTGCGCCCAGTGCAAGGCGCCTAGGCACCTGCCCAGAGGGAAATTACAACCCCTACCTGTTCCACAAAGGCCATGGTCACACCTGTCTGTGGATTTCCTGACGGATCTTCCACTGTCACAGGGTAACACCACGATCCTGGTCGTTGTGGATCGGTTTTCTAAGTCCTGCCGCCTCCTTCCTTTGCCCGGCCGGGCGAGTTTCATCCCCTGGGCAGAGATGGCCCAGAACTCACTCCGCCACTCCTCCACTAACCTCTCCCCCTTCCAGTGCGTACTAGGGTACCAGCCGGTTCTTGCACCGTGGCATCAGAGCCAGATCGAGGCTCCTGCGGTGGATGAATGGTTTAGGTGCTCGGAGGAGACCTGGGAGGCCGAACGCCACCGCAGTGAGGCCCCGGTGTTCGCACCGGGGGACAGGGTCTGGCTCTCGACCCGAAACCTGCCCCTCTGACTGCCCTGCCGGAAGCTGGGCCCGTGGTTTGTGGGGCCCTTTAAAGTCCTGAGGAGATTGAACGAGGTATGTTATAAGTTACAGCTTCCCCAGATTACCGTATTAACTCCTCGTTCCATGTGTCTCTCCTCAGGCCGGGGGTAGCTGGTCCACTCCAGGAACCCCGCCCCCCCCTCTGGACATTAAGGGGGCCCCGGCGTATGCTGTCCGAGCCATCATGGACTCAAGGCGCCGGGCGAAGGGCCTCCAGTACCTCGTGGAGTGGGAGGGGTACGGCCCGGAGGAGGGATGTTGGGTGCCGGTGGAGGACATCCTGGACCCTTCGTTGCTGCTGGAGTTTCACCGTCTCCACCCAGATCGCCCTGCGCCTCGTCCTCCGGGTCGTCCCCGAGGCCGGTGTCGGCGCACTGATGGAGCCGTGCGTCAAGGGGGTACTTCAGCCGAAGTTGGTCCCGGTTTTGTGCGTGTTTGTTTATTGTTAGATGTCTTTCATGTTTGTGAGCATGTAACTTTTACTACCAATTTTGGTAGTTTGTTTACGAGTAAATATTATTGTATACTCATCTCCGTTGTCCTGCGCCTGACTCTACCTACATGCTACACTGAGAATCTTGACAGGTGATCATGAACCCGATGGTCACTGACAGAGATCCAGAGTTCCTCTGTGGAGATGGGAGAACCTTCCAGAAGGACAACGATCTCTTCAGCACTCCACCAAACAGGCCTTTATGGTAGAGTGGCCAGACTGAAGCCACTCCTCAGTAAAAGGCTTATGACAGCCCGCTTGGAGTTGCTAAAAGATACCTAAAGACTCTCAGACCATGAGAAACAAGATTCTCTGGTCTGATGAATCCAAGATTAAACTCTCTGGCCTGAATGCCAAGCGTCACGTCTGGAGGAAACCTGGCACCATCCCTACGGTGAAGCATGATGGTGGCACCATCATGCTGTGGGGATGTTTTTTAGTGGCAGGGACTGGGAGACTAGTCAGGATCAAGGGAGAGATGAAAGGAGCACAGTACAGAGAGATCCTTGATGAAAACCTTCTCCAGAGTGCTCAGAACCTCAGACTAGAGCGGAGGTTCACCTTCCAACAGTACAACGACCCTAAGCACACAGCCAAGACAATGCAGGATTGGCCCATCCAGAGCCCGAACTTGAACCCAATCAAACATCTCTGGAGAGACCTCAAAATAGCTGTGCAGCGACGCTCCCCTGTCCAACCTGACTGAGCTTGAGAGTATTTTCAGGGAGGAATGGGAAAAACTGCCCAAATACAGGTCTGCCAATCTTGTAGTGTCATACCCGAAGAAGACATGAGGCTGTAATCGCTGCGTAAGGTGCTTCAACAAAGTACTGAGTAAATGGTCTGAATACTTATGTAAATGTTATATTTCAGTTTAAAGAAATTTAGAAATTTAAACAAATTTTATTTGTTAAAACCTATTTTTCTTTGTCATTATGGGGTATTGTGTGTAGGTTGATGAGGGAAAAAATCAATTTAATAAATTTTTGAATAAGGCTGTATAGTAACAAAATGTGGAAAAATTCAAGGGGTCTGAATACTTTCCGAATGCAGTGTATGTATTTATAAAGTATCTCAGAGTATATAATTGTATTTATTATGAGCTAAATGACAAAACAGATCCTAGATCAGCACTCTTACTCCTAGGCTGCGTTTACACAGGCAGCCAAGATCTGATGTTTTTTTTTCTCACTAATTGATATTTTAACCAATCAGATCAGCTCTGAAAAAGATCTGATGTGGAAAGATCAGAATTGAGTTGCCTGTCTAAATGCAGCCTTAAACACATTTTGAATACTTTCCCAGATCTATTAACTTGGGTACCAGCCCTGTTTGTGCTCTAATTCCACTCCTTGTCATGCCAATGACAATCAAATCAAATTGTATTTGTCACGTGCGCCGAATACAACAGGTGTAGACCTTACCTTGAAATGATTACTTACGAGCCCTTAACCAACAATGCAGTTCAAGAAATAGAGTTAAGAGAATGTTTACTAAATAAACTAAAGTAAAAAATGTAATAAAAAATAACAGTAACGAGGCTGTATACTGGGAGTACTGGTACAGAGTCAATGCGTGGGGGTACAGGTTAGTCGACCTCCTTCTGGAAGGTTCTCCCAATTTGTACATGTAGGTAGGGGTAAAGTGACTGCATAGATAATAAACAGCGAGTAGCAGCAGTGTAAAAACAAAAGGGGGTCATTTGATTAATTGTTCAGCAGTCTTATGACTTGGGGGTAGAAGCTGTTAAGGAGCCTTTTGGACCTAGACTTGGTGCTCTGGTACCGCTTGCCGTGCGGTAGCAGAGAGAACAGTCTATGACTAGGGTGTCTTTGACAATTCTTTGGGCCTTCCTCTGACACCGCCTAGTATATACAGTTGAAGTCGGAGGTTTACATACACCTTAGCCAAATACATTTAAACTCAGTTTTTCACAATTCCTGACATTTAATCCTGGTAAAAATTCCCTGTCTTAGGTCAGTTAGGATCACCACTTTATTTTAAGAATGTGAAATGTCAGAATAATAGTAGAGGGAAAGATTTATTTCAGATTTTATTTATTTAATCAAATTCCCAGTGGGTCAGAAGTTTACATACACTCAATTAGTATTTGGTAGCATTGCCTTTAAATTGTTTAACTTGGGTCAAACATTTCTGGTAGCCTTCCACAAGCTTCCCACAATAAGTTGGGTGAATTTTGGCCCATTCCTCCTGACAGAGCTGATGTAACTTAAACAGGTTTGTAGGCCTCCTTGCT
Source organism: Brachymystax lenok tsinlingensis (assembly GCA_030435695.1). Taxonomy (NCBI): domain Eukaryota; kingdom Metazoa; phylum Chordata; class Actinopteri; order Salmoniformes; family Salmonidae; genus Brachymystax; species Brachymystax lenok. The sequence goes on from CM059799.1 coordinate 15,991,874, forward strand.
CACACACGCTTTTTCAGTTCTGCCCACAAATGTTTTATAGGATTGAGGTAAGGCCTTTGTGATGGACATTCCAATACCTTGACTTTGTTGTCCTTAATCCATTTTGCCACAACTTTGGAAGTATTCTTGGGGTCATTGTCTATTTGGAAGACCCATTTGCAACCAAGCTTTACTTCCTGACTGATGTCTTGAGATGTTGCTTCAATATATCAACATAATTTTACCTATTTTGTGAAGTGCACCAGTCCCTCCTGCAGCAAAGCACCCCCACAACATGATGCTGCCACCCCCTGAGCTTCACGGTTGGGATGGTGTTCTTCGGCTTGCAAGCCTCCCCCTTTTTCCTCCAAACATAATGATGGTCATCATGGCCAAATGGTTCTATTTTTGTTTCATCAGACCAGTGGACATTTCTCCAAAAAGTACGATCTTTATCCCCATGTGCAGTTGCAAACCGTAGTCTGGCTTTTTTTATGGCAATTTTGGAGCATTGGCTTCTTCCTTGCTGAGTGGCCTTTCAGGTTATGTCGATATAGGACTCGTTTTACTGTGGATATAGATACTTTTGTACCTGTTTCCTCCAGCATCTTCACAGGGTCCTTTGCTGTTGTTCTGGGATTGATTTGCACTTTTCGCACCAAAGTACGTTCATCTCTAGGAGACAGAACGCGTCTCCTTCCTGAGTGGTATGATGGCTGCGTGGTCCCATGGTGTTTATGCTTGCGTACTATATTTTGTACAGATGAACGTGGTACCTTCAGGCGTTTGGAAATTTCTCCCAAGGATGAACCAGACTTTTGGAGGTCTACAATTTTTTTTTTTCTGAGGTTTTGGCTGATTTCTTTTGATTTTCCCATGATGTCAAGCAAAGAGGCATTGAGTTTGAAGGTAGGCCTTGAAATACATCCACAGATACACCTCCAATTGACTCACCTCCAATGAAATCATTTTCTGGAACTGTCCAAGCTGTTTAAAGGCACAGTCAACTTAGTGTATGTAAACTTCTGACCCACTGGAATTGTGATACTGTGAATTATAAGTTAAATAATCTCTGTAAACAGTTGTTGGAAAAATGACTTGTGTCATGCACAAAGTAGATGTCCTAACCGACTTGCCAAAACTATAGTTTGTTAAACAAGACATTTGTGGAGTGGTTGAAAAACGAGTTTTAATGACTCCAACCTAAGTGTATGTAAACTTCAACTGTAGGTCCTGCATGGCAGGAAGCTTGGCCCCAGTGATGTACTGGGCCGTACACACTAACCTCTATAGCGCCTTACGGTTGGATGCCGAGCAGTTGCCGCAGTTTCTATACCAGGAGGTGATGCAACTGGTCAGTATGCCCTCAATGGTTCAGCTGTATAACTTTTTGAGGATCTGGGGACCCATGCCAAATATTTTCAGTCCCCTGAGGGTGAACAGGTGTTGTCGTGACCTCTTCACGACTTTCTTGGTGTGTTTGGAACATGATAGTTTGTTAGTGATGTGGACACCAAGGAACTTGAAACTTCTCGACCCGCTCCACTACAGCACCGTCGATGTGAATGGGGGCGGGTTCGGCCCTCCTTTTCTTGTAGTCCACGATCAGCTCCTTTGTCTTGCTCACATTGAGGGAAAGGTTGTTGTCTTGGCACCACACTGCCAGGTCTCTGACCTCCTCCCTATAGGCTCTCATCGTTGTCGTGATCAGGCCTACCACTTTTGTGTCATCAGCAAACTTAATGATGGTGGTGGAGTCGTGCTTGGCCACACAGTCGTGGGCAAACAGGGAATACTGGAGGGGACTAAGCACGCTCCCCTGAGGGGCCCCTGTGTTGAGGATCAGCATGGTAGATGTGTTGTTGTCTACCCTTACCGCCTGGGGCGGCCCTCAAGAAGTCTAGGATCCAGTTGCAGAGGGGGGTGTTTAGTCTCAGTGTCCTTAGCTTAGTGATGAGCTTTGTGGGCACTATGGTGTTGAACGCTGAGCTGTAGTCAATGAACAGCATTCTCACATAGGCGTTCCTTTTCTCCAGGTGGGAAAGGGCAATGTGGAGTGCGGTTGATTGCGTCATCTGTGGATCTGTTGGGGCGATATGCAAATTGGAGTGTGTCTACGGTTTCCAGGATGATGGTGTTGATGTGAGCCATGACCAGCCTTTCAAAGCACTTCATGGCTACCGATGTGAGTGCTACGGGGCGGTAGTCATTTAGGCAGGTTACTCGCTTTCTTGGGCACAGGGACTATGGTGGTCTGCTTGAAACATTTTAGGTATTACAGACTTGGTCAGGGAGAGGTTGAAGACACTTCCCAGTTGTCCTGCGCATGCTCTGAGTACATGTCCTGGTAATCCGTAATCTGTAGAATTCAATCTTAGTCTTGTATTGATGCTTTGCCTGTTTGATGGTTTGTCTGAGGGCATAGCAGGATTTCTTGTAAGCGTCCAGATTAGTGTCCGAATCCTTGGAAGCGGCAGCTCTAGCCTTTAGCTCGGTGCGGATGTTGCCTGTAATGGCTTCTTGTTGAGATATGTACGAATGGTCATTGTGGGACGACGTCATCGATGCTCTTATTGATGAAGCCGGTGACTGAGGTGGTATACTCCTCAATACCATTGGATGAATCCTGGAACATATTCCAGTCTGTGCTAGCAAAACAGTCCTGTAGCGTAGCATCTGCGTCATCTGACCACTTCCGTATTGAGCGAGTCACTGGTACTTCCTGCTTTAGTATTTTTTTTCCTGCTTATAAGCAGGAATCAGGAGGATAGAATTATGGTCAGATTTGCTAAATGGAGGACGAGGGAGAGCTTTGTATGTGTCTCAGTGTGTGGAGTAAAGGTGGCCTAGAGCTTTTTCCATTTGGTTGCGCATGTGACATGCTGGTAGAAATGAGGTAAAACGGATTTAAATTTGCCTGCGTTAAAGTCCCCGGCCACTAGGAGCGCCGCTTCTGGAGGAGCATTTTCTTGTTTGCTTATGGCCTTATACAGCTCGTTGAGTGTGGTCTTAGTGCCAGCATTGGTTTGTGATGGTAAATAGATGGATACAAAAAAAATCATTTAAAACCCTCTTGGTAGATAGTGTGGTCTACAGCTTATCATGAGGTACTCTATCTCAGTCGAGCAATACCTCGAGACGTCCTTACTATTAGACTTCGGGCACCAGCTGTTATTGACAAAGAACCACACCGCACGCCTCGTCTTACCAGACATAGCTGTTCTGTCCTGCCAATGAACGGAAAACCCAGCCAACTGTATATTATCCATGTCGTCGTTCAGCCGCAATTCGGTGAAACATAAGATATTACCGTTTTTAATGCCCCGTTGGTAGGATATTCTCGAACGAAGATCACCCAGTTTATTTTCCAGTGATTACAAGTTGACCAATAGAACGGATGGTAGAGGCGGGCTACCCTACCATTGGTTAGGAGCCCATAAAACGGCAGCCATCCCCTCCAGCGCCATTCTCAACCATTGAGTGCCAATGAGTGGCATGATGGCACAAACGGGTCTGGGATCAGGCTACAGATCTATAACAAGTGATATGTTTCTCTCTTCTCCAGTTGTAAGGACCTGAAGTATGACTACAGGTCATTGCCATCCACCTCAGTGGTAATCGCCTTCTACAACGAGGCGTGGTCCACGCTGCTACGCACTGTCCACAGTGTCCTGGAGACATCACCTAACTTACTGCTACGAGAGGTGGTGCTGGTGGACGACTATAGTGACAAAGGTACAATCATCGACATACATGGCCTGCATGTGCTGATCTAGGATCAGGTCCCCCCTGTCCATGCAATTTGTGTTAATTGTGATTTAAAAGCCAACATCCAAGATCAGCACTCCTACTCTGAGACCCTGATGGACAAACAGGCTTGGCTAGAGTAGACATGATATGCCCTTCTGCCTGCTAAAGCAAATAAGAGACAATATCTGATGAATGTGACATTCAATATGTTAAGGTCCTAGGTGTAGTGCAAAGTTTTTGCTCTGTACTGAAAGTGCTCTTTCTTGAAAACTTGACTTCTGACAATGTTTTTTTGTTGACCAATGAACATAATACAAAATAAAGTTTTTGAGTGAACTATCCCATTGAATACATTTCAATAATTTTGAATGCTAGTTGGTAAACATGCAGCCTTGCTCATCGGTCACTATTTAACCCTCTCATGACGTAGTATTGGCCATATGAGTCACTGGAAATATTTTATAAGATTTCTGTCAAGTAGTTGGTTGTATTATTTAATTAATTATCAATTAACCACAAAGTTCAGGCACACCTATTAGCTGAACATAACACATACCTACACATTCCTTTGTCAGTTGAGGAAATGTGTACAATCTTGCTTTCCATCAATCATGAAATGTAAACAACAGCCTTTTTTGTTCCCCCGCAGGTCATTTGAAGGAGCCGTTGGAAAACTACATCTCCAGCTTGAAGAAGGTGCGTCTGATCCGGGCCAGGAAGAGGGAGGGCCTGGTGCGGGCCAGGCTCCTGGGGGCCTCCATTGCCACAGGTGACGTGCTGACCTTCCTGGACTGCCACTGTGAATGTCACAAGGGGTGGCTGGAGCCCCTGCTCCACAGGTGAGAAACACCATCGCAAGCCAGGTGAGGACTGCTCTTCTTCAGTCTAATTGTGGGACTGTAGTACAGTAGTGCCTCCCTCCATTCATTCTACCTAGCAGTTGTACATATCATGCTGCAGATATGTATAGCTACATGAACTATTTTCCCCACCAATCCTCTTTCTCACCAATCCCAAGCCTCCAAAGGCCTGTTCCATATGGTGCCTGTTTACATTTGCATTGTACATTTGAGTCATTTAGTACACACTCTTATTTCTTTGCCTTTATTTAACTAGGCAAGTCAGTTGAGAACAAATTCTTATTTTCAATGACAGCCTAGGAACTGTGGGTTAACTGCTTTGTTCAGGGGCAGAACAACAGATTTTTACCTTGTCAGCTCAGGGATTTGATCTTGCAACCTTTCAGTTACTGGCCCAACACTCTAACCACAAGGCCCCTGCTACCTACCGCCAACCCTGTTATAACCCTGTTATACTGCAACCCCCTGCTACCTGCCATTCAACCCTGTTATAACCCTGTTATAATCCTGTTATACTGCAACCCCCTGCTACCTGCCGCCAACCCTGTTATAACCCTGTTATAACCCTGTTATACTGCAACCCCCTGCTACCTGCCATTCAACCCTGTTATAACTCTGGTATACTGCAACCCCCTGCTACCTGCCATTCAACCCTGTTATAACCCTGTTATACTGCAACCCCCTGCTACCTGCCATTCAACCCTGTTATAATCCTGTTATACTGCAACCCCCTGCTACCTGCCATTCAACCCTGTTATAACTCTGGTATACTGCAACCGCCTGCTACCTGCCATTCAACCCTGTTATAACCCTGTTATACTGCAACCCCCTGCTACCTGCCGCCAACCCTGTTATAACTCTGGTATACTGCAACCCCCTGCTACCTGCCATTCAACCCTGTTATAATCCTGTTATACTGCAACCCCTGCTACCTGCCATTCAACCCTGTTATAACCCTGTTATACTGCAACCCCTGCTACCTGCCATTCAACCCTGTTATAACCCTGTTATACTGCAACCCCTGCTACCTGCCATTCAACCCTGTTATAACCCTGTTATACTGCAACCCCCTGCTACCTGCCATTCAACCCTGTTATAACTCTGTTATACTGCAACCCCCTGCTACCTGCCATTCAACCCTGTTATAACCCTGTTATACTGCAACCCCCTGCTACCTGCCATTCAACCCTGTTATAACCCTGTTATACTGCAACCCCCTGCTACCTGCCGCCAACCCTGTTATAACTCTGGTATACTGCAACCCCCTGCTACCTGCCACCAACACTGTTATAACCCTGTTATACTGCAACCCCCTGCTACCTGCCGCCAATCCTGTTATAACCCTGTTACACTGCAACCCCCTGCTACCTGCCACCAACCCTGTTATAACCCTGTTATAACCCTGTTATAACCCTGTTATAACCCTGTTACACTGCAACCCCCTGCTACCTTCCACCAACCCTGTTATAACCCTGTTATAACCCTGTTATACTGCAACCCCCTGATACCTGCCAACAACCCTGTTATAACCCTGTTATAACCCTGTTATACTGCAACCCCCTGCTACCTGCCGCCAACTCTGTTATAACCCTGTTAAACTGCAACCCCCTCCTACCTGCCGCCAACCCTGTTATAACCCTGTTATGATGCAACCCCCTGCTACCTGCCGCCAACCCTGTTATAACTCTGGTATACTGCAACCCCCTGCTACCTGCCATTCAACCCTGTTATAATCCTGTTATACTGCAACCCCCTGCTACCTGCCATTCAACCCTGTTATAACCCTGTTATACTGCAACCCCCTGCTACCTGCCATTCAACCCTGTTATAACCCTGTTATACTGCAACCCCCTGCTACCTGCCGCCAACCCTGTTATAACCCTGTTATACTGCAACCCCCTGCTACCTGTCATTCAACCCTGTTATAACCCTGTTATAACCCTGTTACACTGCAACCCCCTGCTACCTGCCATTCAACCCTGTTATAACCTTGTTATAACCCTGTTACACTGCAACCCCCTGCTACCTACCGCCAACCCTGTTATAACCCTGTTATACTGCAACCCCCTGCTACCTGCCATTCAACCCTGTTATAACCCTGTTATACTGCAACCCCCTGCTACCTGCCATTCAACCCTGTTATAACCCTGTTATACTGCAACCCCCTGCTACCTGCCACCAACCCTGTTATAACCCTGTTATACTGCAACCCCCTGCTACCTGCTATTCAACCCTGTTATAACCCTGTTATACTGCAACCCCCTGCTACCTGCCATTCAACCCTGTTTTAACCCTGTTATACTGCAACCCCCTACTACCTGCCGCCAACCCTGTTATAGTCCTGTTATACTGCAACCCCCTGCTACCTGCCGCCAACCCTGTTATAACCCTGTTATAACCCTGTTATACTGCAACCTCCTGCTACCTGCCATTCAACCCTGTTATAACTCTGGTATACTGCAACCCCCTGCTACCTGCCATTCAACCCTGTTATAACCCTGTTATACTGCAACCCCCTGCTACCTGCCATTCAACCCTGTTATAACCCTGTTATACTGTAACCCCTGCTACCTGCCGCCAACCCTGTTATAACTCTGGTATACTGCAACCCCTGCTACCTGCCACCAACCCTGTTATAACCCTGTTATACTGCAACCCCCTGCTACCTGCCGCCAATCCTGTTATAACCCTCTTACACTGCAACCCCCTGCTACCTGCCACCAACCCTGTTATAACCCTGTTATAACCCTGTTATAACCCTGTTATACTGCAACCCCCTGCTACCTTCCGCCAACCCTGTTATAACTCTGGTATACTGCAAACCCCTGCTACCTGCCATTCAACCCTGTTATAATCCTGTTATACTGCAACCCCCTGCTACCTGCCATTCAACCCTGTTATAACCCTGTTATACTGCAACCCCCTGCTACCTGCCATTCAACCCTGTTATAACCCTGTTATACTGCAACCCCCTGCTACCTGCCGCCAACCCTGTTATAACCCTGTTATACTGCAACCCCCTGCTACCTGCCATTCAACCCTGTTATAACCCTGTTATACTGCAACCCCCTGCTACCTGCCGCCAACCCTGTTATAACCCTGTTATAACCCTGTTATACTGCAACCTCCTGCTACCTGCCATTCAACCCTGTTATAACTCTGGTATACTGCAACCCCCTGCTACCTGCCATTCAACCCTGTTATAACCCTGTTATACTGCAACCCCCTGCTACCTGCCATTCAACCCTGTTATAACCCTGTTATACTGTAACCCCCTTCTACCTGCCGCCAACCCTGTTATAACTCTGGTATACTGCAACCCCCTGCTACCTGCCACCAACCCTGTTATAACCCTGTTATACTGCAACCCCCTGCTACCTGCCGCCAATCCTGTTATAACCCTGTTACACTGCAACCCCCTGCTACCTGCCACCAACCCTGTTATAACCCTGTTATAACCCTGTTATAACCCTGTTATACTGCAACCCCCTGCTACCTGCCGCCAACCCTGTTATAACTCTGGTATACTGCAAACCCCTGCTACCTGCCATTCAACCCTGTTATAATCCTGTTATACTGCAACCCCCTGCTACCTGCCATTCAACCCTGTTATAACCCTGTTATACTGCAACCCCCTGCTACCTGCCATTCAACCCTGTTATAACCCTGTTATACTGCAACCCCCTGCTACCTGCCGCCAACCCTGTTATAACCCTGTTATACTGCAACCCCCTGCTACCTGCCATTCAACCCTGTTATAACCCTGTTATACTGCAACCCCCTGCTACCTGCCGCCAACCCTGTTATAATCCTGTTATAACCCTGTTATACTGCAACCTCCTGCTACCTGCCATTCAACCCTGTTATAACTCTGGTATACTGCAACCCCCTGCTACCTGCCATTCAACCCTGTTATAACCCTGTTATACTGCAACCCCCTGCTACCTGCCATTCAACCCTGTTATAACTCTGGTATACTGCAACCCCCTGCTACCTGCCATTCAACCCTGTTATAACCCTGTTATACTGCAACCCCCTGCTACCTGCCGCCAACCCTGTTATAACTCTGGTATACTGCAACCCCCTGCTACCTGCCACCAACCCTGTTATAACCCTGTTATACTGCAACCCCCTGCTACCTGCCGCCTATCCTATTATAACCCTGTTACACTGCAACCCCCTGCTACCTGCCACCAACCCTGTTATAACCCTGTTATAACCCTGTTACACTGCAACCACCTGCTACCTGCCACCAACCCTGTTATAACCCTGTTATACTGCAACCCCCTGCTACCTGCCATTCAACCCTGTTATAACCCTGTTATACTGCAACCCCCTGCTACCTGCCGCCAACCCTGTTATAATCCTGTTATAACCCTGTTATACTGCAACCTCCTGCTACCTGCCATTCAACCCTGTTATAACTCTGGTATACTGCAACCCCCTGCTACCTGCCATTCAACCCTGTTATAACCCTGTTATACTGCAACCCCCTGCTACCTGCCATTCAACCCTGTTATAACTCTGGTATACTGCAACCCCCTGCTACCTGCCATTCAACCCTGTTATAACCCTGTTATACTGCAACCCCCTGCTACCTGCCGCCAACCCTGTTATAACTCTGGTATACTGCAACCCCCTGCTACCTGCCACCAACCCTGTTATAACCCTGTTATACTGCAACCCCCTGCTACCTGCCGCCAATCCTGTTATAACCCTGTTACACTGCAACCCCTGCTACCTGCCACCAACCCTGTTATAACCTGTTATAACCCTGTTACTACTGCAACCCCTGCTGATACCTGCCAAACCCTGTTATAACCTGTGTTATAACAATTGTTATAGTGTGACTTCCTGCTACCCGCCAGCCTGTCAGCTAACCCCTGTTATAACCCCGTATAAACTGCAACCCCTCTCCTCACCTGCCAGCCAACCCTGTATATAACCCTGCATGATGCAACCCCTGCTACTCCGCCAGCCAAACCCTGTTATAACCCTGTATACCGTGCAACTCCCTGCTACCTGCCATTCCAACCCTGTTATAACTCTGTTATACTGCAAACCCCCTGCTACCTGCCATTCCAACCCTGTTATAATCCTGTTATACTGCAACCCCCTGCTACCTGCCATTCAACCCTGTTATAACCCTGTTATACTGCAACCCCCTGCTACCTGCCATTCAACCCTGTTATAACCCTGTTATACTGCAACCCCTGCTACCTGCCAACCCAACCCTGTTATAACCCTGTTATACTGCAACCCCCTGCTACCTGCCATTCAACCCTGTTATAACCCTGTTATACTGCAACCCCCTGCTACCTGCCGCCAACCCTGTTATAACCCTGTTATAACCCTGTTATACTGCAACCCCCTTCTACCTGCCATTCAACCCTGTTATAACTCTGGTATACTGCAACCCCCTGCTACCTGCCATTCAACCCTGTTATAACCCTGTTATACTGCAACCCCCTGCTACCTGCCATTCAACCCTGTTATAACCCTGTTATACTGTAACCCCCTGCTACCTGCCGCCAACCCTGTTATAACTCTGGTATACTGCAACCCCCTGCTACCTGCCACCAACCCTGTTATAACCCTGTTATACTGCAACCCCCTGCTACCTGCCGCCAATCCTGTTATAACCCTGTTACACTGCAACCCCCTGCTACCTGCCACCAACCCTGTTATAACCCTGTTATAACCCTGTTATACTGCAACCCCCTGCTACCTTCCGCCAACCCTGTTATAACTCTGGTATACTGCAAACCCCTGCTACCTGCCATTCAACCCTGTTATAATCCTGTTATACTGCAACCCCCTGCTACCTGCCATTCAACCCTGTTATAACCCTGTTATACTGCAACCCCCTGCTACCTGCCATTCAACCCTGTTATAACCCTGTTATACTGCAACCCCTGCTACCTGCACTTAACCCTGTTATAACCCTGTTATACTGCAACCCCTGCTACCTGCCATTCAACCCTGTTATAACCCTGTTATACTGCAACCCCCTGCTACCTGCCGCCAACCCTGTTATAACCCTGTTATAACCCTGTTATACTGCAACCTCCTGCTACCTGCCATTCAACCCTGTTATAACTCTGGTATACTGCAACCCCTGCTACCTGCCATTCAACCCTGTTATAACCCTGTTATACTGCAACCCCCTGCTACCTGCCATTCAACCCTGTTATAACCCTGTTATACTGCAACCCCCCTGCTACCTGCCGCCAACCCTGTTATAACTCTGGTATACTGCAACCCCCTGCTACCTGCCACCAACCCTGTTATAACCCTGTTATACTGCAACCCCTGCTACCTGCCGCCCAACCCTGTTATAACCCTATTTATAACCCTGTTACACTGCAACCCCCTGCTACCTGCCGCCAACCCTCTTATAACCCTGTTATAACCCTGTTATACTGCAACCCCTGCTGCCTGCCACCAACCCTGTTATAACCCTGTTATACTGCAACCCCCTGCTACCTGCCATTCAACCCTGTTATAACCCTGTTATACTGCAACCCCTGCTACCTGCCGCCAACCCTGTTATAATCCTGTTATAACCCTGTTATACTGCAACCTCCTGCTACCTGCCATTCAACCCTGTTATAACTCTGGTATACTGCAACCCCCTGCTACCTGCCATTCAACCCTGTTATAACCCTGTTATACTGCAACCCCCTGCTACCTGCCATTCAACCCTGTTATAACCCTGTTATACTGCAACCCCCTGCTACCTGCCATTCAACCCTGTTATAACCCTGTTATACTGCAACCCCCTGCTACCTGCCATTCAACCCTGTTATAACTCTGTTATACTGCAACCCCTGCTACCTGCCACCAACCCTGTTATAACCCTGTTATACTGCAACCCCCTGCTACCTGCCGCCAACCCTGTTATAACCCTGTTATACTGCAACCCCCTGCTACCTGCCACCAACCCTGTTATAACCCTGTTATAACCCTGTTATACTGCAACCCCTGCTACCTGCCATTCAACCCTGTTATAACCCTGTTATACTGCAACCCCCTGCTACCTGCCACCAACCCTGTTATAACCCTGTTATAACCCTGTTATACTGCAACCCCTGATACCTGCCAACAACCCTGTTATAACCCTGTTATAACCCCTGTTATACTGCAACCCCCTGGTTACCCGCCGCCAACAACCCTGTTATACTGCAACCCTTCCAACCCCTGTTATACCGTAACCCCTGTTATAATACTGCAACCCCCTGCTACCTCCAACCCTGTTATAACTCTGTTATACTGCAACCCCTCTGTACCTGCCATTCAACCCTGTTATAACCCTGTTATACTGCAACCCCCTGCTACCTGCCGCCAACCCTGTTATAACCCTGTTATAACCCTGTTATACTGCAACCCCCTGCTACCTGCCGCCAACCCTGTTATAACCCTGTTATACTGCAACCCCTGCTACCTGCCACCAACCCTGTTATAACCCTGTTATACTGCAACCCCCCCTGCTACCTGCCACCAACCCTGTTATAACCCTGTTATAACCCTGTTATACTGCAACCCCTGATACCTGCCAACAACCCTGTTATAACCCTGTTATAACCCTGTTATACTGCAACCCCCTGCTACCTGCCGCCAACCCTGTTATAACCCTGTTAAACTGCAACCCCCTGCTACCTGCCGCCAACCCTGTTATAACCTGTTATAACCCTGTTATACTGCAACCCCTGCTACCTGCCATTCAACCCTGTTATAACTCTGGTATACTGCAACCCCCTGCTACCTGCCATTCAACCCTGTTATAATCCTGTTATACTGCAACCCCCTGCTACCTGCCATTCAACCCTGTTATAACCCTGTTATACTGCAACCCCCTGCTACCTGCCATTCAACCCTGTTATAACCCTGTTATACTGCAACCCCCTGCTACCTGCCACCAACCCTGTTATAACCCTGTTATACTGCAACCCCCTGCTACCTGCCATTCAACCCTGTTATAACCCTGTTACACTGCAACCCCCTGCTACCTGCCATTCAACCCTGTTATAACCTTGTTATAACCCTGTTACACTGCAACCCCCTGCTACCTGCCACCAACCCTGTTATAACCCTGTTATACTGCAACCCCCTGCTACCTGCCATTCAACCCTGTTATAACCCTGTTATACTGCAACCCCCTGCTACCTGCCATTCAACCCTGTTATAACCCTGTTATACTGCAACCCCCTGCTACCTGCCACCAACCCTGTTATAACCCTGTTATACTGCAACCCCCTGCTACCTGCCATTCAACCCTGTTATAACCCTGTTATACTGCAACCCCCTGCTACCTGCCATTCAACCCTGTTATAACCCTGTTATACTGCAACCCCCTGCTACCTGCCGCCAACCCTGTTATAACCCTGTTATACTGCAACCCCTGCTACCTGCCGCCAACCCTGTTATAACCCTGTTATAACCCTGTTATACTGCAACCCCCTGCTACCTGCCATTCAACCCTGTTATAACTCTGGTATACTGCAACCCCTGCTACCTGCCATTCAACCCTGTTATAACCCTGTTATACTGCAACCCCCTGCTACCTGCCATTCAACCCTGTTATAACCCTGGTATACTGCAACCCCCTGCTACCTGCCATTCAACCCTGTTATAACTCTGGTATACTGCAACCCCCTGCTACCTGCCACCAACCCTGTTATAACCCTGTTATACTGCAACCCCCTGCTACCTGCCGCCAATCCTGTTATAACCCTCTTACACTGCAACCCCCTGCTACCTGCCACCAACCCTGTTATAACCCTGTTATAACCCTGTTATACTGCAACCCCCTGCTACCTGCCGCCAACCCTGTTATAACCCTGTTATACTGCAAACCCCTGCTACCTGCCATTCAACCCTGTTATAATCCTGTTATACTGCAACCCCTGCTACCTGCCATTCAACCCTGTTATAACCCCTGTTATACTGCAACCCCTGCTACCTGCCATTCAACCCTGTTATAACCCTGTTATACTGCAACCCCCTGCTACCTGCCGCCAACCCTGTTATAACCCTGTTATACTGCAACCCCCTGCTACCTGCCATTCAACCCTGTTATAACCCTGTTATACTGCAACCCCCTGCTACCTGCCGCCAACCCTGTTATAACCCTGTTATAACCCTGTTATACTGCAACCCTCCTGCTACCTGCCATTCAACCCTGTTATAACTCTGGTATACTGCAACCCCTGCTACCTGCCATTCAACCCTGTTATAACCCTGTTATACTGCAACCCCTGCTACCTGCCATTCAACCCTGTTATAACCCTGTTATACTGCAACCCCTGCTACCTGCCGCCAACCCTGTTATAACTCTGGTATACTGCAACCCCCTGCTACCTGCCACCAACCCTGTTATAACCCTGTTATACTGCAACCCCCTGCTACCTGCCGCCAATCCTGTTATAACCCTGTTATACTGCAACCCCCTGCTACCTGCCACCAACCCTGTTATAACCCTGTTATAACCCTGTTATACTGCAACCCCCTGCTACCTGCCGCCAACCCTGTTATAACTCTGTTATACTGCAAACCCTGCTACCTGCCATTCAACCCTGTTATAACCCTGTTATACTGCAACCCCCTGCTACCTGCCATTCAACCCTGTTATAACCCTGTTATACTGCAACCCCCTGCTACCTGCCATTCAACCCTGTTATAACCCTGTTATACTGCAACCCCCTGCTACCTGCCGCCAACCCTGTTATAACCCTGTTATACTGCAACCCCCTGCTACCTGCCATTCAACCCTGTTATAACCCTGTTATACTGCAACCCCCTGCTACCTGCCAACCCTGTTATAACCCTGTTATAACCCTGTTATACTGCAACCTCCTGCTACCTGCCATTCAACCCTGTTATAACTCTGTTATACTGCAAACCCCTGCTACCTGCCATTCAACCCTGTTATAACCCTGTTATACTGCAACCCCCTGCTACCTGCCATTCAACCCTGTTATAACCCTGTTATACTGCAACCCCCTGCTACCTGCCATTCAACCCTGTTATAACCCTGTTATACTGCAACCCCCTGCTACCTGCCATTCAACCCTGTTATAACTCTGGTATACTGCAACCCCCTGCTACCTGCCATTCAACCCTGTTATAACTCTGGTATACTGCAACCCCCTGCTACCTGCCACCAACCCTGTTATAACCCTGTTATACTGCAACCCCTTGCTACCTGCCACCAACCCTGTTATAACCCTGTTATAACCCTGTTATACTGCAACCCCCTGATACCTGCCAACAACCCTGTTATAACCCTGTTATAACCCTGTTATACTGCAACCCCCTGCTACCTGCCGCCAACTCTGTTATAACCCTGTTAAACTGCAACCCCCTCCTGCCTGCCGCCAACCCTGTTATAACCCTGTTATAATGCAACCCCTGCTACCTGCCGCCCAACCCTGTTATAATCCTGTTATAACCCTGTTATAGTGTGACGCCCCCCTGCTACCTGCCGCCAACCCTGTTATAACCCTGTTATACTGCAACCCCCTGCTACCTGCCATTCAACCCTGTTATAACCCTGTTATACTGCAACCCCCTGCTACCTGCCACCAACCCTGTTATAACCCTGTTATACTGCAACCCCCTGCTACCTGCCATTCAACCCTGTTATAACTCTGGTATACTGCAACCCCCTGCTACCTGCCATTCAACCCTGTTATAACCCTGTTATACTGCAACCCCTGCTACCTGCCATTCAACCCTGTTATAACTCTGTTATACTGCAACCCCCTGCTACCTGCCATTCAACCCTGTTATAACCCTGTTATACTGCAACCCCCTGCTACCTGCCATTCAACCCTGTTATAACCCTGTTATACTGCAACCCCCTGCTACCTGCCGCCAACCCTGTTATAACTCTGGTATACTGCAACCCCCTGCTACCTGCCACCAACCCTGTTATAACCCTGTTATACTGCAACCCCCTGCTACCTGCCGCCAATCCTGTTATAACCCTGTTACACTGCAACCCCCTGCTACCTGCCACCAACCCTGTTATAACCCTGTTATAACCCTGTTATAACCCTGTTACACTGCAACCACCTGCTACCTGCCACCAACCCTGTTATAACCCTGTTATACTGCAACCCCCTGATACCTGCCAACAACCCTGTTATAACCCTGTTATAACCCTGTTATACTGCAACCCCCTGCTACCTGCCGCCAACTCTGTTATAACCCTGTTAAACTGCAACCCCCTCCTACCTGCCACCAACCCTGTTATAACCCTGTTATACTGCAACCCCCTGCTACCTGCCGCCCAACCCTGTTATAATCTTGTTATAACCCTGTTATAGTGTGACCCCCCCCTGCTACCTGCCGCCAACCCTGTTATAACCCTGTTATACTGCAACCCCCTGCTACCTGCCATTCAACCCTGTTATAACCCTGTTATACTGCAACCCCCTGCTACCTGCCATTCAACCCTGTTATAACCCTGTTATACTGCAACCCCCTGCTACCTGCCATTCAACCCTGTTATAACCCTGTTATACTGCAACCCCCTGCTACCTGCCATTCAACCCTGTTATAACCCTGTTATACTGCAACCCCCTGCTACCTGCCATTCAACCCTGTTATAACCCTGTTATACTGCAACCCCTGCTACCTGCCATTCAACCCTGTTATAACCCTGTTATACTGCAACCCCTGCTACCTGCCACCAACCCTGTTATAACCTGTTATACTGCAACCCCCTGCTACCTGCCACCAACCCTGTTATAACCCTGTTATACTGCAACCCCCTGCTACCTGCCGCCAACCCTGTTATAACCCTGTTATAACCTGTATCTGCAGCCCCTGCTACCTGCCATTCAACCCTGTTATGACCCTGTTATGACCCTGTTATAGTGCAAACCCTGCTATCTGCCGCCAAACCCTGTTTATAACCCTGTTATAACCCTGTTATACTGCAACCCCCTGCTACCTGCCGCCAACCCTGTTATAACCCTGTTATACTGCAAGCCCCTGCTACCTGCCCAACCCTGTTATAACCCTGTTATACTGCAACCCCCTGCTACCTGCCGCCAACCCTGTTATAACCCTGTTACACTGCAACCCCCTGCTACCTGCCAACAACCCTGTTATAACCCTGTTATATCCCTGTTATACTGCAACCCCCTGCTACCTGCCGCCAACCCTGTTATAACCCTGTTATACTGCAACCCCCTGCTACCTGCCGCCCAACCCTGTTATAATCCTGTTATAACCCTGTTATAGTGTCAACCCCCTGCTACCTGCCGCCAACCCTGTTATAACCCTGTTATAACCCTGTTATGACCCTGTTATATTGCAAACCCCTGCTATCGGCCACCAAACCCTGTTATAACCCTGTTATACTGCAACCCCCCTGCTACCTGCCATTCAACCCTGTTATAACCCTGTTATACTGCAACCCCCTGCTACCTGCCATTCAACCCTGTTATAACCCTGTTATACTGCAACCCCTGCTACCTGCCATTCAACCCTGTTATAACTCTGGTATACTGCAACCCCTGCTACCTGCCATTCAACCCTGTTATAACCCTGTTATACTGCAACCCCTGCTACCTGCCATTCAACCCTGTTATAACTCTGGTATACTGCAACCCCCTGCTACCTGCCACCAACCCTGTTATAACCCTGTTATACTGCAACCCCCTGCTACCTGCCACCAACCCTGTTATAACCCTGTTATACTGCAACCCCTGCTACCTGCCGCCAACCCTGTTATAACCCTGTTATACTGCAACCCCTGCTACCTGCCACCAACCCTGTTATAACCCTGTTATACTGCAACCCCCTGCTACCTGCCACCAACCCTGTTATAACCCTGTTATAACCCTGTTATACTGCAACCCCCTGATACCTGCCAACAACCCTGTTATAACCCTGTTA
Source organism: Brachymystax lenok tsinlingensis (assembly GCA_030435695.1). NCBI lineage: Eukaryota > Metazoa > Chordata > Actinopteri > Salmoniformes > Salmonidae > Brachymystax > Brachymystax lenok. The sequence goes on from CM059799.1 coordinate 16,009,372, forward strand.
TAACCCTGTTATACTGCAACCCCCTGCTACCTGCCGCCAACCCTGTTATAACCCTGTTATACTGCAACCCCCTCCTACCTGCCGCCAACCCTGTTATAACCCTGTTATACTGCAACCCCCTGCTACCTGCCGCCCAACCCTGTTATAATCCTGTTATAACCCTGTTATAGTGTGACCCCCCTGCTACCTGCCGCCAACCCTGTTATAACCCTGTTATACTGCAACCCCCTGCTACCTGCCGCCAACCCTGTTATAACCCTGTTATACTGCAACCCCCTGCTACCTGCCACCAACCCTGTTATAACCCTGTTATAACCCTGTTACACTGCAACCCCCTGCTACCTGCCACCAACCCTGTTATAACCCTGTTATAACCCTTTATACTGCAACCCCCTGCTACCTGCCAACAACCCTGTTATAACCCTGTTATACTGCAACCCCTGCTACCTGCCATTCAACCCTGTTATAACCCTGTTATACTGCAACCCCCTGCTACCTGCCATTCAACCCTGTTATGACCCTGTTATAGTGCAACCCCCTGCTATCTGCCGCCAAACCCTGTTTATAACCCTGTTATAACCCTGTTATACTGCAACCCCCTGCTACCTGCCGCCAACCCTGTTATAACCCTGTTATACTGCAACCCCCTGCTACCTGCCAGCCAACCCTGTTATAACCCTGTTATACTGCAACCCCCTGCTACCTGCCGCCAACCCTGTTATAACCCTGTTATACTGCAGACCCCTGCTACCTGCCTCCAACCCTGTTACACTGCAACCCCCTGCTACCTGCCGCCAACCCTGTTATAACCCTGTTACACTGCAACCCCCTGCTACCTGCCACCAACCCTGTTATAACCCTGGTATACTGCAACCCCCTGCTACCTGTCAACAACCCTGTTATAACCCTGTTATACTGCAACCCCCTGCTACCTGCCGCCAACCCTGTTATAACCCTGTTATACTGCAATCCCCTGCTGCCTGCCACCAACCCTGTTATAACCCTGTTATACTGCAACCCCCTGCTACCTGCCGCCCAACCCTGTTATAATCCTGCCTGTTATAACCCTGTTATAGTGTGACCCCCCGCTACCTGCCGGCAAACCTGTTATAACCCTGTTATACTGCAACCCCCTGCTACCTGCCATTCAACCCTGTTATGACCCTGTTATAGTGCAAACCCCTGCTATCTGCCGCCAAACCCTATTTATAACCCTGTTATAACCCTGTTATACTGCAACCCCCTGCTACCTGCCATTCAATCCTGTTATAACCCTGTTATAACCTTGTTATACTGCAACCCCCCGAGCTTACTTCTGCATTCTTCTCCTTTTCCTCCCAGGATAAAGGAGAAGCCATCAGCTGTGGTCTGTCCCGTCATCGATGTCATCGACTGGAACACTTTTAAGTATCTAGGCAACTCCGGGGAACCCCATATCGGAGGATTTGATTGGCGGCTGGTCTTCACCTGGCACCCGGTGCCAGAGTATGAGCAGAAACACAGACGCTCTGCCATTGATGTCATCAGGTCTGTGGTACCCTAAAATCCCCAGTGTATCGGAGAGGAAAATAGTCCAATCCTAAATGAACTATCAAGATGTTATTAGAGATCAACAATTGTTATAAAGACCATAGACTGCATAATTTATGATAATTATGGAACAAGTTTTAAAGATCTGCTCTGTAAGCTGTGTGTGTTTTGGTCCCAGGTCTCCTACTATGGCTGGTGGGCTGTTTTCTGTCAGTAAGAACTATTTCCATTACCTGGGCACGTATGACACAGGCATGGAGGTGTGGGGAGGAGAGAACCTAGAGTTCTCATTCAGGGTGAGTGTGTGTGTGAGAGAGAGAGTTTGCGAGCATAGTGTCTGAGCAACAGAGTGTGTAGGTGTGTGTGTGTGTGTGAGCGACAGTGTGTGTGAGCGACAGTGTGTGTGATGGAAAGTGTGTGTGAGAGAGTGTGTGTGGACTTTGTTTGTGTGTGTGTGAGAAAGATTGTGATCTGTGTGTATGTGTGTGTACTTTGTGTGATACGTGTGGGTTTGTAGGACTCTATGCTGTGTATCCATTGCTTCTTTCTGACATTGTTGTCATAAGTTAAAAACTCGTTACAGAATCCTGTAACGGATGGTCACCATATCGTTGTGAAATATGTGTGGTGATTCATCATACACTGAGTTTTACAAAACATTAAGAACACCTTCCTAATATTGAGTTGCACAGGGATGCTGGCCCATGTTGACTCCAATGCTTCCCACAGTTGTGTCAAGTTGGCTGTCTGTCCTTTGGGTGGTGGACCATTCTTGATACTCACAGGAAACTGTTGAGTGGGAAAAACATACACAATCCATGTCTCAATTGTCTCAAGGCTTAAAAATCCTTCTTTAACCTGTTTCCTCCCCTTGATCCACACTGATTGAAGTGGATTAACAAGTGACATCAATAAGGGATCATAGCTTTCACCTGGATTCACCAATTCAAAATCACGTAAAGAAACTTGGGAACAAAAGTTCTCGCAGTCAATAAAGTTGCACATTTTGAAGAATTTAAACCAGCACAGAGCTCATGTTTTCCTTGATCAGGTTACTTCCTGTGGGATAGTACAACAGAACGCCACAACAGAACTCCCACACATTTTAAAATGACACACAAGGCTGTTTATTGTGCTGCCTGATTGAATCATGGTGTGTAGCTAATAATGTTCTCGTGTTGCTCCTGCTGTTGTTGTTATTTAGATCTGGCAGTGCGGGGGCAGCCTGGAGATCCACCCTTGCTCCCACGTGGGCCACGTCTTCCCCAAGAAGGCCCCCTACTCGCGGAGCAAGGCCCTGGCCAACAGCGTGCGTGCTGCCGAGGTCTGGATGGACGAGTACAAGGAGTTGTACTACCACCGTAACCCCCACGCTCGCCTGGTAGGCCAGCCCTGAACAGGGACTAGCAAACTGCGGAGTGTGACTGCGGAGTTTGAAAGTTTATGGTGCTGTGATTGTTGGTTAGGAGCTGTAGCGGAGGTGTCAATATTTTGTATGCTTTCGACAGCTTTCAAAGTATTGATCAAATGCACTCATGCCTTTCCCTGACTGTAGACTAGAGGCCTATCAGAATGATTGATGAATCACATCTTTTCACCTCTCAGGACACACACCGCTCCCTTCGTGCTGCTCTGTAAATGCTCTCCTGATTGACTGACTCTTGTGATGCATAAGGACGTAGGGGACACCCGAGGTGACACTCCGTATGGTGTGAGATTACCATCGAGAGGCACAGCTCAGTGAGTCAGAGACGCTCCATCCCGGGAAAACCCAAGTGCCAGGTTGCCAACATGTTAAAATCAAATAACATGTTAACAAATACCTCACCTGGGCTTGATTGAGCTGTCACAATGAAACCAACAAAATAGTTGCAAAAGTGCAAAGGCCGCCCATCTGGCACTTGAAGGAGGCTAAAGCAAACGCTAAAAGTGTTTGAACCGAGGACTGCCAGTGTACACAGGCTGACCCACTATCGCATTGTCTTTCTCTTCCTCTGCCGCAACATCTCTTTCTCGCTCTCTCTTTCTCTAGCTCTCTCTCTAGCTCTCTCTTTAGCTCTCTCTCTTGTTCTCTTTCACTGTCTCTCTCAAATATTCTTATCTCCCTCTCTGCTCTGTTTTTGGATGTTTACTAACAGAAGTCAAATCTATTAGAACATCTTCTGCCTGGCATTCAGATGAAGGGGAATATGCCATTCTGCTCTTTTCAGTAGTACACAATATGAGAGAATCGCTCTCAAGAATCTAGTGACTCATGTTGATAAAGCTTCTGTCAAGCAAAGTGATGTTGTTTTCTAATATCTCTCCGTAGGTACTTGTTATTTCTTGTTCAACTTTTAATTCACACCAGTTGAAACCTGCCTCTCACTACTTATAGCAGAAGTGAGCAGGGTTGCAAAATTCCACAACTTCCACAATTCCTTGGTTTTCCAGAAATTCAGGTTGGAGGGTTCTCAGATTTCCTGCTTATTCCCCTCATGTTAATCGCCCCCCCCTTGCCCTCCCCCGTCTCCCCATGACTGATCACTTCCTTCTCTTGGGTCTAAATAAAATGATGAGCAACCAATTAAAGCTGTATTCAGGCGTGCCGCTCGCATCCATCATCCTGTGGCATTGCTCACCCCCTTCCAACATGGGCTTGACTCCAAACAGATGTTCCTCTGTGGACCATAGCTCACACCTAACAACCCCTCTGGAGTGGTGAAACACAGTAAACCACCACACAGAAATAAAGAAATGCTGATGATGATGATATTAGAATGCTGTGGATGGTGCTGTGGATTGTGGAGTTTATTTGTGTTAAAGGGATAAATCACAAATAAAAGTTGTTTTTGTATTTTGTTCATTAGTCCACTGTTAATACAATCCCCCAAAATGTTGCATGTCAGCTGTCAGGTTTTCAAGATACAGAGCAGTAGAGAGCACACACTGTGATGATTTTGCATGTTTTGAGTGAACTATCCCTTTAATAGTGACCAGGATGTAGTGGTTCACAGGCAGGTGGAAGTGATTATGTGTGATTTGGGGTTGTGTGCAACAGAGTCTGTTTTTGTAATGTGTCAATGTACTGTGTGTGTGTGTGTGTGTGTGTGTGTGTGTGTGTGTGTGTGTGTGTGTGTGTGTGTGTGTGTGTGTGTGTGTGTGTGTGTGTGTGTGAGAGAGAGAGAGATGTAAACATTTTGAAAAACCATAGATGGTGCTGTTGTCTGTCATTTCACACAATATACCCAGAGACTCAAACAGACAGGAAGTCGGTTTCACATTTATTTCTGAGCTCATATCAGCATTGGCTCAAAAGAAATACCCTTTTATGATGCACAATTCTTCTAATAAGATATTTACATTTCAGGTAAAGAATTTGTTCTGTCTTAGCCTGAAATACAAAAGCTGTTTTGCTAACATTCTACTCTGTGTCATGTTTAGCATGGCAAGGAGTGGAATGATAACTCAAACAGACTGGTACCCAGGCTAGTCCTGTCTATGCTCATAGAAGACTGTAGTCCATAGATTGGAAAGAAATGTGGAGCTAACGTTTCTTGTGGCGTTGTTGTTGTCAGGAGGCCTTTGGGGATGTGACAGACAGGAGGAAGCTCAGGACCCAGTTAGGATGTAAGGACTTCAAGTGGTACCTGGAGAACATCTATCCTGATATCCACGTTCCTGAGGACAGTCCTGGGACGTTTGGAATGGTGAGGAGAATGCTGCAATTTTGACTCCAGGGACGCATTCATTAGACAGACTGAAACTACCTGAACTTGTTCAATAAGAAAAGCTTGTTATCGTTTTCCTATACTACGGTGTGCCTTAATGAACCTCACATTGGCACCACATTAACCTTTTTCATTGAAGGGATAGTGCACTCAAATGTCAGTTATCATAGACAATGTTGATCTTTCTCTTGACTCCCCTCACTTATATCTGTACTATAACAATGGCATCTGCATGTTGTTTCCCTCTAGCTGAAGAACAGAGGCATGTCCAGCTACTGCTTTGACTACAATCCTCCTGACGACCATAACCTGGTGGGCCACCGGATCATCCTCTACCCCTGTCATGGCATGGGACAAAACCAGGTAGCTATAACTCCATCTTTACTCTCCATGTCCTTCATTTAAAACCAGGTAGCTATAACTCCATCTTTACTCTCCACGTCCTTAATTTAAAACCAGGTAGCTATAACTCCATCTTTACTCTCCATGTCCTTCATTTAAAACCAGGTAGTTATAACTCCATCTTTACTCTCCATGTCCTTCATTTAAAACCAGGTAGCTATAACTCCATCTTTACTCTCTACGTCCTTAATTTAAAACCAGGTAGTTATAACTCCATCTTTACTCTCTATGTCCTTCATTTAAAACCAGGTAGCTATAACTCCATCTTTACTCTCCATGTCCTTCATTTAAAACCAGGTAGTTATAACTCCATCTTTACTCTCCATGTCCTTCATTTAAAACCAGGTAGCTATAACTCCATCTTTACTCTCCATGTCCTTCATTTAAAACCAGGTAGTTATAACTCCATCTTTACTCTCTATGTCCTTCATTTAAAACCAGGTAGCTATAACTCCATCTTTACTCTCCATGTCCTTCATTTAAAACCAGGTAGCTATAACTCCATCTTTACTCTCCATGTCCTTCATTTAAAACCAGGTAGTTATAACTCCATCTTTACTCTCTATGTCCTTCATTTAAAACCAGGTAGCTATAACTCCATCTTTACTCTCCATGTCCTTCATTTAAAACCAGGTAGCTATAACTCCATCTTTACTCTCTATGTCCTTCATTTAAAACCAGGTAGCTATAACTCCATCTTTACTCTCCATGTCCTTCATTTAAAACCAGGTAGCTATAACTCCATCTTTACTCTCTACGTCCTTAATTTAAAACCAGGTAGTTATAACTCCATCTTTACTCTCCATGTCCTTCATTTAAAACCAGGTAGTTATAACTCCATCTTTACTCTCCATGTCCTTCATTTAAAACCAGGTAGCTATAACTCCATCTTTACTCTCTACGTCCTTAATTTAAAACCAGGTAGCTATAACTCCATCTTTACTCTCTATGTCCTTCATTTAAAACCAGGTAGCTATAACTCCATCTTTACTCTCCATGTCCTTCATTTAAAACCAGGTAGCTATAACTCCATCTTTACTCTCCATGTCCTTCATTTAAAACCAGGTAGTTATAACTCCATCTTTACTCTCCACGTCCTTCATTTAAAACCAGGTAGTTATAACTCCATCTTTACTCTCCACGTCCTTCATTTAAAACCAGGTAGTTATAACTCCATCTTTACTCTCCATGTCCTACATTAAGTAGTGGTCCATACACTGGTGTGCTAGCTTATATTGTTTTCAGGACTGCAGTGATTGTTGTCTAGTGTTCTTACAGCTGCCATGGTAAACAATGCTCATAGTGCTTTCATGGCCAATAGCCTTTTCATGGCTTAGTGGTTATTTGGCTTTTGACTGGGCCTGGCAGACAGCATGTGGATAGTGGAAATAGTGTTTGTCTCATGGCTTCAGATGATAATTTACGTTGACAAGTATAAAATTGCTTTGTGATTTTGGACTGAAAGGATAGTGATGAAAGCAGTTACCATCGTGCTCAACCTTAAACTTAAATAGTCTTTGTTTGGTACGTTAAACCAATCAAACATACATTTTGCACCCAAAGGATAAAAAGAGTATTGTACAAAAGTGATATCCAGTGAGGTCTACATTGAGCCCCTTAAAAGTTGGCATTGTTATTTCAGCACCCCTCTGTGTATCCACTGTGGTGCCTTACTTTGTACTGGCAACTGAAATGGACTCAACAAAAACTCACACCACACTGCTCAGATTGCCCACACTCTGCTGTTCTCACCCTGCGTCTCACCCTACGTCACTCCTGCTGCAGTTCTTTGAGTACTCCAGTAAGAGAAGTGAGATCCGCTATAACACCAGGGACCCAGCAGGGTGCGCTGTGGGGGACGCCGTCTCCACCTACCTGACCGTGCACCTGTGCAAGAATCCTCGGCAGCCTGTACCACAGGACCAGAAGTTTGTCCTCAGAGAGGTGAGGGGGAAAGGGACTTTGCATCCTAAATGGTAACCTATTCCCTATATACGAGGGCCCTGGTCAAAATGGCACCCTATTTTCTACACTGTTTAGACAATAGGGTATCATTTGGGACGCAGCAAAGAGCTTGTCTTCAAGTGAATGAGGTTGATGGGGAGGATGGGATGGAGGCGGGGAGGGGAAGAATGTGAATTTTTTAAGGGAAATGCCGACTTTAACGGCAAGGAAGTGGGGCAGGAAAACAGGGTTTTGGTAACAGAAAGAAGGTGGGGGGTAGTGTGAGACTGTGGGCCAGAGAGAAAAAGGGTGGCTTAGAAAGAGGGCCAGCGGTGGATCGTGGGCTGAGATATACAAGGACAGGCTCATTGTAATGGAATCAATGTAAGGGTATCAAACACATGGAAACCATATGTTTGATATGTTTGATACCATTCCATTCAGCCATTACAATGAACCAGTCCTCCTATATCTCGCCCCACCACCATCCTCTGAAGAGGGTAGAGAAAAGAGTGGAGTGCGGAGTGGAACACCCAGAGGAACGCATGGACCTATACAGTACAGTAAGTGTGTAGCTAAATTGGTGGTTTTCACTAATCACTCGTGTTCTGTCTGTTCTGACATTAAGCCCTCCCCTCTCAGCTCTCATCTCTCTCGTTCTCTCTCAGCGATATCTCTCTCTCCTTCACAGTTCTCAAATTTTCACACTCTGTCAGTGCTCTCAGCATTCTCATAAAATGTCTTTTTCTCTCTCACCCACCAGTGCCTTAGCCTCCGCAGACTCCAACTCCCCTCAGATACAGAATCATCCGGGTATCACTTTAGTAAATCAAATCCCCGTAGTCTTTCTATGGAGTAGAGGTCACATAATCTAATAATGTATTTTGGGATAGCTTTGATGTTGCAGTTTGTACACACTGGATCATAGAACATTGAGGTAGCCTATTGTCTGGGTGTGCATACTTGGTTGTTTAGTATATGTGTTCAGTGTAGCCAGACATCTTAATAGCTGGAGCTAAAGCATTCTATCTAAATGGAAATGGAGGATGGAAGGAATAGATAGATGGATGGAGGGAGGAAGAGAGGTAGGGAGAGAGCGCAAGTGACAGAAGGCGGGGGGACAATTTCTTGGCCCTCTCCATATTCAAACATGAGGATTTCAATGTACTGTGATATTGGTGTTTGCACACTGCACTGCTCCCCTCTCTGTAATGTCTGTAGTATCTTGTGTTCCTGGATGTAGTCTACACACCAGTGGTTCACAACTCCACTCCTCCAGGGCTGTATGCTGTTAATATCCCTTTGGCGCTCATTTATCATTGAGTCCACACACTTGGTTGCTCAGGTAGATATTAGCTGGTTAGAAGGCAAGGATAAAGACCAGCATTAGGTAACAGGCCTTAAGGACTACTCTATACTAGTGGTGCATTTGGCCTGCCTTGTAAAATAGATTGTATTTCAATAACCTGAATGAATAAAGGTGACATGTTATAAATAACTCTTCTCCAATAGGATGGCACCCTCTACCACGTGATGACCCAGAAGTGTGTCCAGGCCATGGACAAGACGGACAACGGCAGCCGTGCCCCCGCCCTGCGGCCCTGCTCGGACCACGCCAACCAGAAGTGGTTCTTTGAGGAGAGGGGGGGCATAGTGGAGCGAGCCAGACAGTCTCTAACACTGTTGTGGAGGGCCAACCAAACTCCTATCCTGTGGTTGAGGGAGAGGGCTGGAGGCCCCAAGACCCATACTCAGGTCCAGTGTCCCTATGCTGTGTCGTATTCACTAGGAACTAAACAGAAAAAAAAAATACGAAACGGGGGAGGTACTAGTTGAATTAGTGCAGTTGGAATCACTCGTTTTTGTTTTCTGTTGCACACTGTTTTGAATCATTGTGCCCTAATGAATATTACCCAAGTCAGGTGAAGGAGGAACCACTTTCTTACCTTCTGTATCTATGCACAACCGTGTGCTTGCTCGACAACGTTTGATATTTGATATTAACACATACCACATATCTGCTTCTCCAATCTTTTTATTAAATTATTTTAACATTGTTTGAGTTTTCAAACACAATTTTACATCCAGTGTATAGTGTGGGATTTAATGACAACCGTTGCAATTGTTCATGCTGTTATTTACATTTAAGTAATTTAGCAGACACTCTTATTCACAGTACAGTAAGTTCTTTTTTCTTGTTTTTCATTTGTTAAGGGCTCTGTCCACTCACTTCAATGGGGTAACAACCATTTGAGGATGAGGGGTACACCCATAGAGAATGATAGAGGCCTCAAAAGGTCGTATTTGCATGGGCAACACCATTGAGGGCTTCCACCATTCTAATATAGTCAACTGGGTGGGACTTCCAACTTCATTGGCTGTTCCCTTCTGGTGACCCTGTTGGATTCATGTCATCAGGAGGGATAAGCAAATCATTAAGAAGAAAATGTACTACTTCAAAATGGAGATTGTTTCATTTTTATTAGTGATTCATTTACGTCTGGCCCTCATTGTAAGGTCAACACTGTTTTGTGAACAGAACTCTTGTTTTAATATGGTGAAACTATTACCTTTTTTTGATAATCTAATTGTCAAATCATAGAGTAAAAAGCTGTTTTCTGGTGTTTTGTGGAGGGTATTATAAAACGTCAACCCTGTTGCGCATAGATCTTGTTTTTTTTAAGCTTGCATTCAATTGTCACTCCCTGTTGCAAAGAACAAGCCTTCATTCCCCCTATCACAACAGGATTTATGGTGATTTAAGAAGAAATTGTTAACCTCTTAGGGAGCGGCAGCCGAGGTGTCGGTTTTGGAGAGTCTGGCGTTCCCAAAGTAAAATACCTGCCACTCAGGCCCAGAAACTAGGATATGCACATAATTCGTACTATTGGATAGGAAACACTCTGAAGTTTCTAAAACCGTTTAAATAATGTCTGTGAGTATAACAGAACTGATATAGCAGGCGAAAACCCGAGGAAAATTCATCCGGATTTGCATTTTCTTTTTTAGATGACCTTTTTCTCCAAGCTGCCTATGGGATTTGCTGTTTTCTAGGACTCAGACTGCAGTACCTATGGCTTCCACTGGATGTCAACAGTCTTTAGACAGGGTTTCAAGACGTTAGGTTGAATTAGAAGCGAATAGAAGAAGAATTTAGAAGTGGACCCAGGAAGTCAATAGAATGACATGCCACGGTCTCATCTTTTGTTTTTTCCTCCTATCATTCAGGTTATCATCTGGTTGAAATATTATAGTAAATATACATTATAAATGATGTTTGATTTGTTTGGACAAAGTTGATAGGTATACTTTGAACGCATACTCTTCACGGTTCAATGGGCGACTCGACGATGGATTTTCTGAACATAACGTGCCAAACAAACAGAGATTTATGGATATAATAATTGACTTTTTCTAACAAAAGAACAACCATTGGATGTCTTCCTTGGACACTTGGGATGCCCTCAGCAGAAGTTCTTTGAAAGGTAAGTGATTTATTTTAACTCTTATATGGGTTTTGTGTGACCCGCACTGGATATGAATTTATGCTAATGCTTAATATGAGAGGTGCTATCCTCAAACAATCAAATGTTGTGCTTTCGCCGTAAAGCCTTTTTGAAATCTGACAATGCTGTGATATTGCCAAGAATCAGAGCTTTTGATGACTATGGGACGCTTGTATATTGATGAATGTTTAATAATTCAACTTTGGGATTTTGAATTTGGCGCCTTACATTTCACCGGGTAGTGTCGGGATTGGGGCGCTAGCGCCCCAGTTATCCCTAAGTGGTTAACCTCTTAAGCATCATTAAGGAGCGCTGGCACGCTAGCGCCCCGTTCCCGACACTACCCTGTGAAATGTAAGGCGCCAAATTCAAAATCGAAAAGTTGAATTATTAAACATTCATCAATATACAAGTGTTGCATAGTCATCAAAAGCTCTGATTCTTGGCAATGTCACAGCGTTGTCAGATTTAAAAAAGGCTTTATGGTGAAAGCACAACATTTGATTGTTTGAGGATAGCATCTCACATATTTTCCACATTAGCATAAATTCATATCCAGTGCGGGTCACACAAAACCCATATAAGAGCTAAAATAAATCACTTACCTTTCAAAGAACTTCTGCTGAGGGCATACCAAGTGTCCAAACAAGGGAATCCATGGTTATTTTGTTAGAAAAAAGTCATTTATTATATCCATAAATCTCAGTTTGGTTGGCGCGTTATGTTCAGAAAATCCATCGTCGAGTTGCCTGTTGTACAGTGAAGAGAAAGCGTTCAAATTATATCAACTTTGCCCAAACAAATCAAACATCATTTATAATGCATCCTTAGGTATCCTTTTATGAATATTAACGATTATATTTTACACGGATGATATCCTAAACGATATAAAAGGAAAATCAAGAGGGGGGCGCTCACGGTCTCACGCCCAGGAAAAGTTATTAACATCCGTGGTCCCTTCACTATTTCTTCTTCTATTCGGTTCTGTTCAATGATAAAGCCTTCAAACACTGTCTAAAGACTATTGACATCTAGTGGAAGCCATAGGTACTGCAATCTGAGTTCAATAGGAAGCCTATCAAACTGAGGAAATGTCACAAAAAAAAATATCTGGACAGAAATTCCTCGGGTTTTCGACTGCTATATCAGTTCTGTTATACGCACAGACATTATTTTAACAGTTTTAGAAACTTCAGAGTGTTTCCTATCCAATAGTACTAATTATTGGTGGAATGACCCAAGACTAAACATATGTCTGTTAATTTCATTACATTCATGTTTATTTCAAATTATATATTTACTCCGTTTGTTTACTTACTTAAGAATCATTGTTAATGTCAGAAAGGGTTAATATTGTTATTAATTGAGAAATTAGGAAAAGATCCACTTGACTCTATTTCTTACAACTGCAACAACAAATAGGACAGGGATTGTTGGCAATGAATAAGAAACGTTCCTTTAAGCCATCAGTTGGGCCATTTTACCCCGAAAAACTCCCTTACCTGATGCAAAAAGAGATATCAAAAGAGATTTAAGGACAAAATATACCCCTTATTCCCTACGGTTAAAGTGCATAAGGTGTCAAAAGATATAGCCTATGTGTATGAAAGATTGATATCTTATGCAAGGAGGTTGTGACCAATTGTGGATGAATTGATCCCTATTTAGCCTAGTAGTGTGGATGTGTGGTCACATAGTCGTTGCATTTTAGGTGGATGTTGGGTACACAGCGGTGACACACACCCACACACATGCAGTATCTTTCTGACAGGTCATAGAATAGAGCGGCTCTTCTCTATCATCATACGTCAAACCATCTTAATTGGGAACCACACATGTGGGAACCACACATGCGGAGATCATCCATTCACCTACTCTGGACAGATTTCCACCATTCTAATGTCCATTGCTCATGATTCTTGGCCCAAGCAAGTCTCTTCTTCTTAGTGGTGTCCTTTTAGTAGTGATTTCTTTGCAGCAATTTCACCATGAAGGCCTGATTCACGCAGTCTCTGAACAGTTGATGTTGAGATGTGTCTGTTACTTGAACTCCGAAGCATTTATTTGGGCTGGAAACTGAGGTGCAGTTAACGCTAATGAACTTATCCTTTGCAGCAGAGGTAACTCTGGGTCTTCCTTTCCTGTGGCGGTCCACAGGAAAGCCAGTTTCATCATAGCACTTGATGGTTTTTGTGACTGCACTTGAAGAAACTTTCACAAAGTTCTTGACATTTTCCGCATTGACTGACCTTCATGTCTTAAAGTAATGATGGACTTGTCGTTTCTCTTTGCTTATTTGATCTGTTTTTTTGCCATAATATGGACTTGGTCTTTTACCAAATAGGCCTATCTTCTGTATACCACCCCTACCTTGTCACAACACAAGTGATTGGCTTAAACGCATTAGAAGGAAAGAAATTCCACAAATTAACTTTTAACAAGGCACACTTGTTAATTGAAATGCATTCCAGGTGACTACCTCATGAAGCTGGTTGATAAAATGCCAAGAGTGTGCAAAGCTGTCATCAAGGCAAAGGGTGGCTACTTTGAAGAATCTCAAATATAAAATATATTTTGATTTGTTTAACACTTTTTTTGTTTACTGCATGATTCCATATGTGTTATTTCATAATTTTGATGTATTCACTATTATTTTACAGTGTAGAAAATAGTCAAAATAAAGGAAAACCCTTGAATGAGTAGGTGTGTCCAAGCGTTTGACTGGTACTGTATTTTTACTTGATTTTCGCATTTGTCTTTTAAGATTTTGTCCCAATCCAAGATGAAAGAATATTGGGAAATACTTCACTTGTAAAGAGATTGGTCAATCAATATGCTGGATCCAATTCCATGTCAAAGGGATTTTTATGCTGTTCATCATTCCAAGTGGCCTCAACCATCATCAGAAAATGAAAGATTTATTTATTTATATATATATATATTGTTTGGAACTGTTCATTAACTGGAGTAGATTTGATGACACTCAGAGTTGGTGTTCAAGGTAATGGACCATTTTCTATTCCTTAACTCAAATGTGTGATGTCTGAATACTAATACAAGGTAAAACTTTTAGGTAATGTATTCTTGGTTGGTATGTCTTTACTTCAAAGCACATACATCAAACCCCTAAAGTCTTTCCCCATACCATACCGGTACAGTATTGTACTCTGCTGTGGGCCGACACACATGCAGGTATTCTCTAGTACTGTACCTTTCAAAAACGTCTCTCCATAAAAAAACACTTAATATTTTATTTTAGTAACTACACATATAATTTAGATTTTTCATGTTTGTTCCCTTTGCCATATATGACTCATGCGCCCCAGTGATATTAATATAGACTGATGCTGGTGGATCCATTCCTGTCATCCTCTTTCCGAGATGGAGTGAGAAGAAGTGAGTTCTGTTCGTTCTGTTCAAACCATATCTGATTGGTTTTAACACCAGCTGCTGTGTGAGATGGCAAAATGTCAAGCTCACGCCAAGTCCCTCTGTTCCCCCTGTGCCTCAGCAATGCCCTGCAGTCTTCCTCAATTACTCATTCATGAAGCTCTGCTGTTTGATATTTCATAGGGTGCCTGCGTGGGCCTCCTTTGTGTGGTGTCATCTGCCTAGGCTGGCTCTGTGGGGCGGTGAGCGGAAAGGAAGGGGATTAGAACCTTGGAGTTATAGTTAGAGCTGCGTTCCCTGTCTCTCCTCTCACAGAAACAGTGAAGGGAAATGCTTACTTACAAGCCCTTAACCAACAGTGCAGTTCAAGATATTATTTACCAAGTAGACTAAAATAAAAGTACTAATAAAAAGTAACACAATAAGAATAACATACGAGACTATATACAGGGGGCACCGGTACCGAGTCAGTGTGCGGGTGTACAGGCTAGTCGAGGTAATCTGTACATGTAAGTGGGGGCGAAGTGACTATGTATAGGTAACAAACAAACAGCGAGTAGCAGCAGTGTACAAAAGGGGGGGCAGTGTAAATTGTCCGGTGGCGATTTTATGAATTGTTTAGCAGTCTTATGGCTTGGGGGTAGAAGCTGTTGAGGAGCCTTTTTGGTCCTAGACTTGGTGCTCTGGTACCGCTTGCCGTGTGGTAGCAGAGAAAACAGGTACCTGGGTGACTGGAGTCTCTGACAATTGTATGGGCTTTCCACTGCCCCCGCCTATTATGTAGGTCCTGGATGACAGGATGCTTGGCCTCAGTGATGTACTGGGACGTTCGCACTACCCTCTGTAGCGCCTTACGGTCAGATGCCGAGCAGTTGCCATACCAGGCGGTGATGCAACAGGTCAGGATGCTCTTGATGGTGCAGCTGTAGAACCTTTTGAGGATCTGGTAGTTAGTTGGTGATGTGGACACCAAGGACCTTGAAACTCTCGACCCGCTCCACTACACCCCTGTCGATGTTAATGGGGGCCTGTTCGGCCCGCCTTTTCCTGTAGTCCACGATCAGCTCCTTTGTCTTGCTCACATTGAGGGAGAGGCTGTTGTCCTGGCACCACACTGCCAGTTCTCTGACCTCCTCCCTATAGGCTGTCTCATCGTTGTCTGTGATCAGGCCTACCACTGTTGTGTCGTCAGCAAACTTAATGATGGTGTTGGAGTCGTGTTTGGCCACGCAGTCGTGGTTGAACAGGGAATACAGGAAGGGAACTAAGTGCACACCACTGAGAGGCCCAAGTGTTAAGGATCAGCGTGGCAGACGTGTTGTTGCTGTACCAAGCGGTGATACAGCCCAACAGAATGCTTTCAATTATGTATCTTTAAAAGTTAGTGAGGGTTTTAGGGGCCAAGACAAATTTCTTCAGCCTCCTGAGGTTGAAGAGGCACTGTTGCACTTTCTTCACCACACTGTCTGTGTGGGTGGACCATTTCAGATCGTCAGTGATGTGTACGCCGAGGAATTTGAAACTTTCCACTCTCTCCGCTGCGGTCCCGTCGATGTGGCTCCCTTTGCTGTTTCCTGAAGTCCACAATCAGCTCCTTTTGTTTTGTTGACGTTGAGTGAGAGGTTATTTTCCAGGCACCACTCTCCCAGGGCCCTCACATCCTCCCTGTAGGCTGTCTCGTCATTGTTGGTAATCAGGCCTACTACTGTTGAGTCGTCTGCAAACTTGATGATTGAGTTGGAGGCGTGCGTGGCCACGCAGTCATGGGTGAACAGGGAGTACAAGAGAGGGCTGAGCACGCACCACTGTGGGGCCCCTGTGTTAAGGATCAGCAAAGTGGAGGCGTTGTTTCCTACCTTCACCACCTAGGGGCGGCCCGTCAGGAAGTCCAGGATGTAGTTGCACAGGGCAGGGTTCAGACCCAGCTTAACGATGAGTTTGGAGGGTAAGTAAATTGAAGTGGGTCTAGGGTGTCAGGTAAGGTAGAGGTGATATGATCCTTAACTAGCCTCTCAAGCACTTCATGATAACAGAAGTGAGTGCTACGGGGCGATAGTCATTTAGTTCAGTTACCTTTGCTTTCTTTGGTACCGGAACAATGGTGGAGATTGAATATGTCCGTAAACAGCTGGTCTGCGCATGCTCTGAGGACGCGGATAGGGATGCCGTCTGGGCTGGCCGAAGGGAGGGCCTTGTAGGCATGTCTAAAAGTTGAGTAGCAGTGGTCCAATGTTTTCTCAGCACGAGTACTACAGTCAATGTGTTGGTAGAACTTCGGTAGCCTTTTCCTCAGATTTCTTTTATTTTTATCCTCAGCTCAGGATATGTGGTTTCCAGTTTGCATAAAGTCCAGTGTAGTTCTTTGAGGGCCGTTGTTGTATCGGCTTGAGGGGGAATATACACGGCTGTGACTATAACTGAAGAGAATGTGGTTTGAATTACGGCGACTTGGTGTGAAGTAAATACGCTAGACTAAAGGCTACTATGCGACCACCTGTTTGTATAATGTGTTATAATTTTTTTGGGCCAATCTATTGCTGCGCATGTTGTGTATTTCTTAGAATTGCGTTAGTGCGACATTGGGGGAAAATGTCATAATTTCCCAGGTCTTTTTATTTAAAAGAAATTGGGAAATGTGAATAGTGGTCCCGGGACAGTCCCGGATCCCGTTTACTGATATTAATCCCTAATTTGTATCTCTTCTCTGAATGGAACCCTCTGATCTCATATAATTCTGGTTTCCCAGGGAATAAGCAAACAATGAAGCAAAGTATTTGAAGCATGTAACATTTTAGTACTTCCAGAACACTAAACAGAATTGTACACAAAATTGTAGACGGGGGAAATCCAATGGACTTTCTTGTGAAGAAGATTCAAGGTACATTTACAGTCATGAATCTGATAGCTGAGTGGGATATTTTGTTTATGAAAACATTTATTGCTGATAAAATCAAATTACTATTGGAGCTAATGTTAGCTTGCTATTTATCTGGCCCTGAATACACATGCATTATGCTCTCAATTTGCCCTCAATACTCCCCCATCTCTCAATATAAGATTTGAAATAATATGTCTCTCTTTATTGTTTGTTTTAATATGTAGCCTTACCTATTTAAATGTATTACATTCACTTACATTTTGTAAATCATGGCCACTGAGTGTTTCAGTAATGTCTTTGCATCCTTCTCTGTCTGACTAGAGTTGGATATCTCCAGGTATCATATGAGGGTACCCTATAGGAAACTTGACTCTCCAAAGAATGATCCCACAGATTACTTTGCTGATAACACTAGGGCTGCAGAGAGAGGTCAATTATATTGGCATTGTTACCCACAACAGATATAGCATAATTATTGTGATAGAAAAATTACCTCTAGAAGAATAATGCTTGATCTGATACTCAATATTACTCTCATTTTAGCTGGTTTATCAAAAATGTTCATCACAGTGAAATGTTCAGTCAGAGTTCCCTTTGTGACGTCACTGTTCTGGCCTGTGATGATACATGATGGTTACTCAGAGAACAGAGAAAACCACAAGGGTGTTATCTGCTCAAAGTAAGTAGCTGTTGAAACATTGTAGGTATGAGGACTAAGGAAAAAAATACCAATATTGTAGAAGAATCAGCCGGTATGTTAACTCTTTATGCCACTAGTTATGTGGCATGATGAAATGTCAACATATAAAAGTGTTTATCAGATGATAGGATGACCTTGATGACATTTCTAAAGGGAAGCTGGTGATTGAGCAGAGTCAATCTTGGTAAAAGTACAGATAAACTCAAAGTATTTATCCATTAGATGCTGTTGGCTTGATGAAGGCCATCATACCTTAGTGAACTGTAGTGCATCAAACGCATTTCCCACCTCTATCTGTGGAACAAAGTAGTGACATTTTTCACTCACTTCCACCCCTCAAAACACTACATTTATTTCCATTTAGACTAACTTTTAGTGGCCATGCAGTCATGTTTTTTCTTTTCACTGAGTACATTTTAGACTCATAATGAAACCTTGGAATTGAAAACTGCATGCTGTCTGTACAGGTTGTGATAGTCTCACAGACTGCCTGAAGGTGCTGTCAAAGACCATAGAGACAACCCCCTCCAGACTTAACCCCAGCATCTCAGACCTCCTGTCCAGGCTGGGCACCACCAGCACGGGCCACGGCCAGCACCCTGCCAGCAGACCCTCCGACCACCACCTCCACTACGACGCCATGGTCCACAGCTACTCCCTCCACCCAGCCACTCCAACCCCGGTAGGGTCCAACAACTCGACTGGCACCAACTCGACTGAGAATCCAACTCGACTGGCACCCCGGCCGCCACAGACCATGTACTGCCACCACACCTCCGACTCCCAGAGGTCACTGTGCGGCGAGCTGGATCCTCTCTTCATCCGCAAGGTCACGGCTGCAGAACTAGTCTGCGGGGAGAGGAAGTACAAGTGCTCAGGCTGCCTGAGGTACTACGATAACCTGGGGACCCTGCTGGGTCACATCGACCAGGGCTGGAGGGAAGGCTTCAGCTGCAGGGTGTTCTACAGGAAGCTGAAGAGCATGCAGGATCGCAGGCCCATGGTCATGATGAGTTGTCAGAGCAGGGAGTCTCTTGCCATGGATAACGACCCTAAGCCCTCCAGCTCCTCCACCACATACCTGGGGTCGGCCTCACTGGCCCTGGCACCCCAGCCAACCGACAGCGGCGGGAGGAAGGGTCCTGAGACAAGCGATAAGAAGGGAGACATGATCCAAAAGTGGCTGCAGAAGACAGAAGTGACAGCATCACTTCACTGAGGCGGTTTTGTATGAGTTGTTTGTAGAATGTGTGTACTGTAGTATTGTTGCTGGGTTGTCTAGAACTGACAGGGTGTTGTTAACTTGTCAAAAATAAATACAAAAAATAATACACAAACATAATGTCCTGCTGGTTACTTCTTCTCTGTTAAATGTGTTTTACTCAGAGATTAGGACATCTGAAATTATTTTAATTTTAAGAGATGAAAAGCGGTTTTCATTTACCAAGGTTCAAATCTCCACGCCCATCTTCCATATCATTGTCTTACTTCAGATAGTGCAACGATTCCGTCTGCACTGATGAGGGCGTAGGAATGATGCCACCTGTCGGAAGACAATGCTTCCATGTAGAATGCACTGCTTGCATGACGTTTATGACATCACACATGTATTTATTTTGAGAAGCATCTCCATGGTGATGGAGAGATGAGAACAGTCAGAACACATATCACACTTGCTCACCAAACTTTAGAGTCTGCTGATCTTCTTACCCCAAAGCCAATGGACATGACAAAGCCAATCAAATGAAGTATGTTTGATTCCCGAAGCAGATGACACGTAATGACAAGCCTGTGTAGTAGATTTACATTTATTCAAATGTTTTGGCAAAAAATAGGGAGACGCTCAAATGTGATTACTCCATTAACATTATATGCAGTGCCTTAGGATTTTATTCATACCTCTGAGAAATGTGTGAGCGAACAAGACGAGAATATAAAACAGAAAAATATATTAGGAAGTCCAATGATCCAGTTCCATCTGCTAAACATTTAACGTGAAAGGTTGGTGTGTAGAGAAAAAACATTTAGTTTGTGAATTTGGAGTCTCTTCCGACAAAACAACAGAATAGAAATCTGAAAACGGCAATGGCCAGTCAGGCGCATTGATTTGTGTTCACCTAGCAATGTCTTTATAGATCAAGTTTCTTCATACATACATTCCCCTCAATTCTTGTTTTCTGTCTCAGACTCAATGAGATGGCCAACCTCCATCCAGGCTTTGAGGACAGCAGAGCCACCAGGATGACAGACCCCTGCTCACCCTCCTTGCATCCCCCTGAAGCACACCACACCCAGGCCTCAGGGACAGGGACATCCACCACATCCAACTCTCTACCCCAGCCTGACTGTGCTGCAGAACCACGTCCGCCTCAGCTGGATGGAAGGCTTCAGCTGCTGCGTCTTCTTCAGGAAGCTGAGGGAGGTCTGCCACAGGAACGATACCAGGAAGCTCCACGAGAGGGTGCTAGTGAGTAGTGGTGCCAAGAAACAGATAAGTCCCCCCACATGCAGGGCAGACCTGGGTCTTGCTAGATGGGGTAGGAGTCGGGGCGACTGGGACCAGAAATCAGCTCTGGCGTTTCTGACAAACCAGATTTTCTTTTCCCTTGAGGCCACCACACTAGCCCATTGTTTTTATCCCTCGAGGCACACTGGCCCATTATCCAGATAATTATAATTTTGTGGAAAAAACACTAGTTAGGCAGTGAACCAGCCCATCTTGCATTTGCCCGAAATGCCAGATGGCCAGTCCGCCCCTGGTAGGAGTGGAGGGCAGACAGGACAGAAGTGGGGGGCTCAGGCTCCTGGAGTTGGAGGAAGGAAGGAGCAGGGGACAACACCCAGCCAGAGGTTGACTCAGGAGTTGGTGGAGACAATAAGAAGGAACAGCGCCTTTCACAAGTGGCTGAATGAGATGGAAGGTTCCCCCATCCCTGATGTCACCCTGTTGCCAGAGAGAGCTTTAAAAGCATTCATCTTTTTGATTCCTCAGTTTCACTGAAAGAGAAAGATTATTGGCATTGAATTTCTCAGTGGCCAGGTGTAATTGCTGTCCTTGGAGGATTTGCTCTGGGACGGTGGGACTTGTATGTATTTTTTTTACAAGAAGATCAGTTGCTGTCTGTGTGAATTCAAATCCCATCACTGCTGACCAGAGCTAAATAGTACAGCTCTGGTCTCCTGAGCATGTACCCTCCTCATACCAGACCCTGGCCACCACTTTCTTTTTCTCCCATCTGTTTCTCATTCTGCTCAATTGAATGTATGAGTCACTCAATTGAACAACATTAACACATTTGGGCTTACAGGATTTGAAAAGTGTTTTAGAAAATAATTTGCCCACCGTGGAATTAATTATTCTAGTCTATTAATCTTATCTACTGTTGCAGAGGCAGGGTGGATAAGGAGCTGTGGAATCAACCAAGCTCAAAGCCCAGGCATCCAAGTAGAGGAGCTTCAGATAATGTTCATTTAAGAGAGCACAAAGTACATTTTCCTCAGATATGAGATGTAGGCCTATCCAGCTGTAGGAAGTTTTTCATCACTGACACAATTTAATGATTGGTTTATAAAATGACAAACAACTGTTTGTTTAAGCGACTATGCACTCTATGGTCATTACATTGCTGATAGTGGCAACTTTAGAATATTCTTCCTTTTACTGGGTGTTAAAAGGCAATGTTGCTATCATATTTCATGGGTACATTACCCACAATATCCTCTAGCCACTTAGAAAAATATGTTGCACCAAGCCTGCATCTGAGCCTGCTGTGTATTCCTACAACATCCTGTGAAATGGTCAATTTGGCACCACAGAGACACCCATCCAATGGGGTTTTAAAAGCACAGTGCGTGGTCACAGACTACAGCCGAGGTAACTGTCTGACTCCGAGAGAGAGAGAGGAATAGCAAAATCCTCGGTGCAGTAGGTAGGGGGTTGATGTGCATGGCGTTGGCAGGGCGTGGGCAGGGGGTCCCGGTGCCAGCCAGTAGCCAAGGTATCAACCTTTTCCAAAGGAGGTGATCGATAAGGCTCATCGCTGGGGGACACCGGAACATTCTCAGCTAAGGGGGAGAGGAGGAAGGCAGGAAGCTCACACAAACAGTCAGAGATGAGGAAGTGCTAATTGCCTGTAGATGCTAAGAAGGGATCCCCGCTGGGCCCGTCCTGGTGGTATGATCCAGGGCTTACTGGGTTTCTGGGGGGGGGGTCAGACAGAATTCTTCTGAAGGTGGTAATTATTTACAGGGGCAGAAAGTGAGCTGGCTCAAAGGATATTTACAAGATGTTGACAAACACTGACATAGACAGAGACTTATAAGATAACAAACAATAATCTAAATGGCCAATAACTGAAGCTGCGACTGGGGCCTTTAAACTAGGCAGAACACCTTTAAACTAGGCAGAGCACCTTTAAACTAGGCAGAGCACCTTTAAACTAAACAGAGAACCAATAACATTGAGTTTAGATAAATCCTCACACAGCTGAGATTAAGAGAGCCCTGGGACAACATGTCCCTCCAGCCTTAAGCTCTCCTCAAAATGAGCAACCTGAACAGGTTAAAAGTCCAAACATATATGTCACTCTATAATCAATATTTTGAACAGTTAAGGACATAATATCACATAAACATTCAATGGAAAACCTAAAGATATTAGGGGGGCAAAACTACGTAGATAAAATGTTCTAGTTACTGAGCACGCGCACCTGCTGGATAATTATATATTCGTGACCAGCGCTTGCTCTCTAAGCACTAAGTCCACTAACTTAGTGCTTTGGTGGTGAGTACCGGTCAGCGTTAATGCGACTTTAAATTCTGATATTGTATCAGTGATAAACAGTTCTTCTTGCAGGTGATAGTTTGTAGCCTATAACAACTATAGGACATGTTTAGCAATAGAAATGTAGGCCTACTTGAGAACGCTAGAAACATGAAACATAAACCCTCACGTAGCCAAGGTGGACCACCAGTACTTCCCACTAACACAGCGCACTGTCCGACCGATGCCAGGATGACCAGAGGAGGGTGATGTGTGGGCCCAATAGATCAAACGGTCGCGGACAGCAGACGGAATGTACAGGCGGCCAGCTGGACACTGGGGGAGTGGGCTCTGTACGCCGCCGATGCTCGATGTCCGCCAGCTCCCACACTACTGGTGCCACCAGGCAAGAGGCCGGGAGTATGGGAGTGGGATCCATGGACCGCTCCTCTGTGTCATACATCCGGGACCGTGCGTCTGCCTTCGTATTCTGGGAACCTGGTCTGTAGGACAGGGTGAAAACAAAACGGGTAAAGAACATGGCCCACCTTGCCTGGCGAGGTTTCAGTCTCCTCGCCGCCCCGATGTACTCCAGATTGCGGTGGTCAGTCCAGATGAGAAAAGGGTGTTTAGCCCCCTCAAGCCAATGTCTCCACACCTTCAAGGCCTTGACGACAGCCAATAGCTCCCGGTCCCCCACGTCATAGTTTCGCTCCGCCGGGCTAAGCTTCCTCGAAAAGAAGTCACAGGGGCGGAGCTTTGGTGGCGTACCCGAGCGCTGAGAGAGAGCACGGCTCCTATCCCAGCCTCGGACGCGTCCACCTCCACTATGAACGCCAAAGAGGAATCCGGATGAGCCAGCACGGAGCCGAGGTAAACAGAGCCTTCAGGTGACCAAAAGCCCTGTCCGCCTCAGCCGACCACTGCAAACTCACCGGTCCCCCTTCAGCAGTGAGATAATGGGAGCCGCTACCTGACCAAAGCCCCGGATAAACCTCCGGTAATAGTTGGCAATCCCTAGAAACCGCTGCACTTCCTTTACCATGGTGGGAGTCGTGCTCGGCGCGTGTAGCGGAGTATATCAGAATGTCATCAATATACACCACTTCACCCTGCCTGTGCAGGTCCATGAAAATCTTGTCTACAAAGGCCTGGAAAACTGATGGAGCATTTATCAACCCGTACAGCTTGACTAGGTACTCATAGTGCCCTGAGTTGGTACTAAATTCCGTCTTCCACTCGTCTCCCTCCCGGATACACACCAGGTTGTAAGCGCTCACTGTAATTTTGTACCTGCATTGACTTGATCGCACTGGCTATGAGTGGTAGCGGGTAACTGTACCTCACAGTGATCTGGTTGATGCCTCGATAGTCAATACATGGACGCAGACCTCCATCCTTCTTCATCACAAAAACGAAGTTCGAAGAGACAGGTGAAGTGGAGGGCCGAATGTACCCCTGCCCCAGAGATTCGGAGACATATGTTTCCTCTTGGGATAGGGGATACACGTGACTCCTAGGAAGTGCTGCGTCTACCAGGAGATTTATCGCACAATCCCCTCGTCGATGGAGTGTTAATTGAGTCACCTTCTTTTTACAGAAGGCGAGAGCCAAATCGGCATATTCAGAGGGGATGCGCACGGTGGAGACCTGGTCTGGACTTTCCACCATAGTAGCACCGACGGAAACCCCTAAACACCTCCCCGAGCACTCTCGTGACCACCCTGTGAGAGCCCTCTGTTGCCACGAAATAGTAGGGTCATGACAGACTAACCAGGGTAGGCCCAGCACCACGGGAAATGCGGGAGAATCAATAAGGCAGAGACTAATTCTCTCTTTGTGACCCTCCTGCGTCACCATGCCCAGTGGAGCGGTGACCTCCCTAAATACCCCTGACCCTAATGGTCGACTGTCTAGGGCGTGAACTGGGAAGGGCATGTCCACTGGAACAATAGATCCCTAAACTATGGGCAAATGATCGGTCAATAAAATTCCCAGCTGCGCCTGAATCTACGAGCGCCTTATGATGGGAATGTGGGGAAAACTCAGGAAAGTTTATATACAAAAACATGTGTCAACAGGGGGATCTGGGTCCCTCATCCGGTCGCCCTAAGTGCAGCACCTCCCAGCTCCATGGGCGTCGGAGCGGTGGTGCTGGGGGATGGAACCGACAGGCCCCGATCTGGACGTCCCCAGGTAGCCAGCAGGTTATCCAGCCGTATAGACAGGTCCACCAGCTGGTCCAAGGTGAGAGTGGTGTCCCTGCAGGCCAACTCCCGACGAACGTCCTCTCGCAAACTACACCGGTAGTGATCAATCAGGGCCCTGTCGTTCCATCCCGCGCCGGCGGCCAGGGTCCGGAAGTCTAAGTCGAACTCCTGTGCACTCCTCGTCCCCTGCCTCAGGTGAAATATACCCTTAGGGGGGTGGTCAAAAACTGACCGAAAGCGGCAGGTTAAATCCTCGTAGTGGTCCAACGCCGCTTCTCCTTCTCCCCATACGGCGTTGGCCCACTCCAGGGCTTTCCCTGAGAGGCAAGAGACGAGGGCGGACACGCTCTCACGACCCGAAGGAGCCGGGTGGACAGTTGCCAGGTAGAGCTCCAGCTGGAGTAGGAACCCCTGACATCCGGCAGCCGTCCCATCATAGTCCCTCGGGAGCGCGAGCCGAATCCCACTGGGACCGGGTGAAGGAGGGTTGAACAGTGGTGCCTGTGATGGTGCTGGTAGAGGCGCTGGAGGAACTACTCCTCTCTCCCAACGGTCCATCGTTTGCAGGACGCGATCCATTGCGGTGCCGAGACGTTACAACATAGTCGCATGCTGCTGGACACGCTCCTCGACCGCCAACACTGGGGTGTCTGCTCTTGCTGACTCCATTCTTTGGGTGCGTTATTCTGTCAGAATGCGTGGTGTAGTTGGTGGAAAAAGTCAGGCGCAGGACAGCAGAGATGAGCAACACAACGTAGTTTACTCAAGAAATAACAAAAAATGTAACAATACCAAGTCCACCAAATGGACTGACATAGATATGAACAATAACGCACACAAACATGGGGAAAACAGAGAGTTAAATAATTAACATGTAATTGGGGAATTGAAACCAGGTGTGTATAAAACAAAGACAAAACCAATGGAAAATGAAATGTGGATCGGCGATGGCTAGAAGGCCGGTGAAGTCGAACGCCGAAGCCGCCTGAACAAGGAGAGGGACCCACTTCGACGGAAGTCGTGACAATAGCAGTGAAATGTCTGCCATTGTCACAAAGAGGTTAATTTCTTTAGGTAAAAGTGGTGCGAGGGTGATAGGGAAATGTGTAAGTGACTATAATATTCCACCCTGAAAATGCATGTAACGGTGTTAGAGTTATAAGACAATAATCCAATAATGTGTGTGTCTAAAAAAAAATTAGATACTAGGACATTGTGTTACTATCTTGCAATGTAAGCAGGGTGTATTTGGGAAAACAAAGGGCTGATTGTGAAACCAAACTACAGAAAAGAGGGGAAGAACGATTAGAAACTGTCTAGCTTGAAATCAGAAGTGATAAGCCATGAATGTGTACTGTGGAAAAATACAGCCGCCTAAAGCGGGTGGAGTTTGTTTGTATGTACAAAATAAAAGACTGTGTTCCCATTTTGAGAACAGAGCTCTCGTGAATAACATTTTCTGATCCTTGTAGCTGGGTCTCCGTCTGTTTCATATTTACCAAAGCTTTACGACCTTTGGGTTACAGACTGAGTAGTTTATCAAAAGTTCAGTTAGAACATTGAGAACAAAATTCTCATGACAGAGGGTCAGCTGTGAGTTCCCCCACACCCGACCTCAATTGCTAAAAACCCATTAACAACCGCCCCATTATAGGTGATAATGTAAAAATCTGAGGCCTGCACCAGACCCTAACCTGCTCATATAGAAAATGCGCTGTAGGCTAAAGTCAGACAGCGGAACGATTTTTTGAAAGGGGGTGCAGGCTATTTGTTTTTGCCTGATTTAGGTATGTTTCTGCTTTTAATTTCTGACATTTTGGACTATTTGTTAGTCAACTTGGCTATAATTAGATACATGTAGCTTCTCTTCTGTCATTATATGTTGCCCTAGAAGACCAAATAAACCCTTGCTCACCAGAATGTCATAAATTAATGCTTCAATCTAGTTGACATCGGTAAAGTTTTCTCTGTCATCTCTGGTTTTCTCTGTTTTCTCTGTCATCTCTGGTTCATTGCGGAGCAGTGTTAAGGGACTGAAGTCAAATGTAATAATTTAACAACAAAAAATATTTTATGTGCAAAATGTCCAGATGACATCAGTTAGACTTAAGGACATGGAAAGCTGACATGGAAAGCTGTGAAAAAGACCCAACATGTTTCTGATCAGATTTCAGTTATTCTTGGATGCATATTTTATGTGGTTGAAATACTATCAGCTTTTATGTTGCTGATAAATATCACACCACTACAGACAGGGTCTAACTTCCATTTGCATTCTCTCAAAATGCTGAAAGAAAGAAATCATATTTCTTCTGTTCCCGAGTCAAAATGTTGCCTACATTTGGTGTATCATTTTACTGCAAGAAATGCTTCATTCTGCAGGAGTTAATTAAGGCTACCTGAGAGTCAGTGTACAGTCAGTGTACAGATTTCAGTTTCCATTCAACCCATCTGACCAGTAGGCTACAGTTCCCTTGATGTGCCATAGGCCTATTTGAAGTCCCAGTCCTGTCACTGTCGAATTTGTATAGCGCCTCACAATCATCACACATAACACAACCATCATCCTCTTTTATCAATTCACCAAACATTACTTCTCTGGCTCTCCCTTCTCTTTATTTTAACTCTCCATTTCTCTGCTTTTCTCTTGTTGAATTAAACTCAGACATTGTCCTTTTTGCCTCCATGGATGACCTTAACTTTTTCTGCCTGTTTACAAAAGGATTAGGCGATTGGCATGTAGGCTATTTGGCGCTCATTCAGTAGGCTTACGCACTAATGCATTTCATGACCCTAAACCCACCCGCCCGGCGGATATCCAACTCGTGCATCACTAAAAGGTAAGGCTACTGTATAGGCTTAGCACTATCTATCTTTTAGAAATACTCCCAACCCTAACCCACGATGCATAGTAAACTGTCACTTGTTACATCATGTAATGCCATGTCTAACGAAACTTCAAAGCGCTCTAGCACTCAGTGGGTATTGCTATGGAAATGCATACACTATAGAATCTCCTTCATTGAGTCAGCTCAGTACAAAAGGGAGCTTTGGCTGTTTGAAAGAGTGGCCACTAGTTTATATTCTCCTTTCATCAGCCTGAAGTGTAAAGCCATTACGGTGTCCAAGACCTGTAAACTAACAGACGTTATTCATTAGCACACCCTGAGATTGATAAATGTCTTGCCATGCTTCCTTAACCCCCACATCTGAATCAACATCTTTAATGGATTGCATTATGAACCACTCCATTATTAGTGAGCTGAATCTTATTCACCAGACAGATCTTATCCACCAGACAGATCTTATTCACTAGACAGATCTTATCCACCAGACAGATCTTATCCACCAGACAGATCTTATTCACCAGACAGATCTTATCCACCAGACAGATCTTATTCACCAGACAGGTCTGATTCACCAGACAGATCTTATTCACCAGACAGATCTTATCCACCAGACAGATCTTATTCACCAGACAGATCTTACCCACCAGACAGATCTTATCCACCAGACAGATCTTATCCACCAGACAGATCTTATTCACCAGACAGATCTTATCCACCAGACAGATCTTATTCACCAGACAGATCTTATCCACCAGACAGATCTTATTCACCAGACAGATCTTACCCACCAGACAGATCTTATTCACCAGACAGATCTTATCCACCAGACAGGTCTGATTCACCAGACAGGTCTTATCCACCAGACAGATCTTGTCCACCAGACATATCTTATCCACCAGACAGGTCTTGTCTACAAGACAGATCTTATCCACCAGACAGGTCTTATCCACCAGACAGATCTTGTCCACCAGACATATCTTATCCACCAGACAGATCTTGTCTACAAGACAGATCTTGTCTAAGACAGATCTTATCCACCAGACAGATCTTATTCACCAGACAGATCTTACCCACCAGACAGATCTGATCCACCAGACCGATCTTATCCACCAGACAGATCTTATTCACCAGACAGATCTTATCCACCAGACAGATCTTATTCACCAGACAGGTCTGATTCACCAGACAGGTCTTATCCACCAGACAGATCTTGTCCACCAGACATATCTTATCCACCAGACAGATCTTGTCTACAAGACAGATCTTATCCACCAGACAGATCTTATTCACCAGACAGATCTTACCCACCAGACAGGTCTGATCCACCAGACAGATCTTATCCACCAGACAGATCTTATTCACCAGACAGATCTTATCCACCAGACAGATCTTATCCACCAGACAGATCTTACCCACCAGACAGATCTTATTCACCAGACAGATCTTATCCACCAGACAGATCTTATTCACCAGACAGATCTTATTCACCAGACAGATCTTATCCACCAGACAGATCTTATTCACCAGACAGATCTTATCCACCAGACAGATCTTATCCACCAGACAGATCTTATTCACCAGACAGGTCTTATCCACCAGACAGATCTTGTCCACCAGACATATCTTATCCACCAGACAGATCTTGTCCACCAGACAGATCTTATTCACCAGACATATCTTATCCACCAGACAGATCTTGTCTACAAGACAGATCTTATCCACCAGACAGGTCTTATCCACCAGACAGATCTTGTCCACCAGACAGATCTTATTCACCAGACAGATCTTACCCACCAGACAGGTCTGATCCACCAGACAGATCTTATCCACCAGACAGATCTTATTCACCAGACAGATCTTATCCACCAGACAGATCTTATCCACCAGACAGATTTTACCCACCAGACAGATCTTATTCACCAGACAGATCTTATTCACCAGACAGATCTTATTCACCAGACAGATCTTATCCACCAGACAGATCTTATTCACCAGACAGATCTTATCCACCAGACAGATCTTACCCACCAGACAGATCTTATTCACCAGACAGATCTTATCCACCAGACAGATCTTATCCACCAGACATATCTTATCCACCAGACAGATCTTGTCCACCAGACAGATCTTATTCACCAGACATATCTTATCCACCAGACAGATCTTGTCTACAAGACAGATCTTATCCACCAGACAGATCTTATTCACCAGACAGATCTTACCCACCAGACAGGTCTGATTCACCAGACAGATCTTATTCACCAGACAGATCTTACCCACCAGACAGGTCTGATTCACCAGACAGATCTTATTCACCAGACATATCTTATCCACCAGACAGATCTTATCTACCAGACAGATCTTATCCACCAGACAGATCTTATCCACCAGACAGATCTTATCCACCAGACAGATCTTGTCCACCAGACAGATCTTATCCACCACACAGATCGTATTCACCAGACAGATCTCATCCACCACACAGATCTTATTCAACAGACAGATCTCATTCACCAGACAGGTCTTATTCACCAGACAGCCCTTATTCACCACCAACAGACAAATGTGATGTAACATGTTGTTTTCCTAATCTATTTCATTTTTACCAACTTTGTTGAATGAGTCATCCTGTTTTTCCTCCACTCCTCCATCTCTTTCTCTCTCATATGTTTTGTTTTTGTTCTCTCACTTTCTCAATCACTCTTTCTGCACCCGTCTGTCCACCTTGATAAGTCTTTCAGAGTATGCGAGTGTGAGTGTGGGTGTGAGTGTGTGTGAGTGTGAGTGTGAGTGTGTGTGTGTGTGTGTGTGTGTGTGTGTGTGTGTGTGTGTGTGTGTGTGTGTGTGTGTGTGTGTGTGTGTGTGTGTGTGTGTGTGTGTGTGTGTGTGTGTGTGTGTGTGTGTGTGTGTGTGTGTGTGTGTGTGTGTGTGTGAGAGAGAGAGACATAGAGAGAGAGACAGAGAAATAGTGGGTGACAGTGCTCCATCTCCCTGTGTGCCAGAGCAGCAGAGTGGCAGGTTGCCTAGCCATGGGGCTTCTAATGAAGAGAGTCTGCGTGCTTTATCGATTGACTCAGTCACCTGATGCGTGGCTGGGCCCGTTAATGGCCTGATGGGATGACACACTGAGAGGGGAAATACCAAGGGGAGCACCAGGTGTGTGTGTGTGTGTACTGTGTGTGTATAGTGTGGGTTTGTGTGTACTGTAAGAGTGTGTTTGTGTGGGTATGTGCATATTTGTGCATGATTGTGTATCTGTATGTCATCACTGCCTCTACATAAGAAAAGAGACCGGGTTGAACTGGTGTTACAGTGCAGTATTTGGATACCACACTATTGGCCACTGTGTTAGAGCTGATATCAGCAGCATATTGCAGGTACTTCCATCCACACATCTCATTATGTCTCTCCTCCTCTGTCCGTAGGTTGTTGGTTTTGGTTGCGTAATACATCTTAAGCCTGCCCATTAAATATGAATGAACGACTGATTTTCTCATCCATCTTTCATGACTTTCATTTGTTGAGCTATTTGCCTCCAAAAAATATTGTGTTGGATGTTTTTTTTGCCATTTCTGAATCAGCGTTTTCTCACAGCACCTTTTTCAGTCTACTGAAAAAATGACACAGTACTGTGACTTGTTTTTCTACCGCTGTCATGCACTGGGCTCTAGCCCGTGAGCTAGAGCCCAGTGTTCTTGTTAATGGTACATGATAGAGTCCTTCTGATCACATGACCCTCATGTCATGTCTACATGTGCATATCTGAGGGTCTTTGTGTGTATTATGTCTGAGTGTATATGTGTATGGTGGTCATAGCCAGTGGTCTAGGCTGCAGTATGTCTTCTGTTGCTCCAATTATACTGACATTATTAACATATTACTTAATGGAATAATAACATAATGAAAAAGGCATTTTACAGTATACGCCATATGAGGATGTTAATGTCAGTATACAGTACATACAGTAGCCTACATATGAACTTCCCAACTGTGTTAGCCCGTTGAGCTAAAGACAAGGCATTGGCTCTGGCTCTCACTTCACCAAAAGACCCCTTGACTTTTGCCACATTTTGTTATGTTACAGCCTTATTCTAAAATGGATAATATCAAACATTTTCCCTCATCAATCTAAACACAATACCCCATAATGACAAAGCGAAAACAGGTTTTTCTAATTTTTTGCAAATTTGTAAAAAAAACAAACAACAGAAATACCTTATTTACATACGTTTTCAGACCCTTTCCTATGAGACTCGAAATTGAGCTCAGGTGCATCCTGTTTCCATTGATCATCCTTGAGCTGCTTCTACAACTTGATTGTAGTCCACCTGTGCAATTCAATTGATTGGACATGATTTGGAAAGTCACACACCTGTCTATGTAAGGTCCCACAGTTGACAGTGTATGTCAGAGCAAAAATCAAGCCATGAGGTCGAAAGAATTGTCCGTAGAGCTCCGAGACAGGATTGTGTTGAGGCACAGATCTGGGGAAGGATTCTCAAAAATGTCTGCAGCATTGAAGGTCCCTAAGAACACAGTGGCCTCCATCATTCTTAAATGGAAGAAGTTTGGAACCACAGACTCTTCCAAGAGCTGGCCACCCGGCCAAACTGAGCAATTGGGGGAGAAGGGCCTCGATCAGGTAGGTTACCAAGAACCCAAGAGTTCCTCTGTGGAGATGGGAGAACCTTCCAGAAGGACAACCATCTCTGCACCACTCCACCAATCAGGCAATTGTGGTAGAGTGGCCAGAAGGAAGCCACTCCTCAGTAAAATACACGACAGCCCTTTTGGAGTTTGCCAAAAGGCACCTAAAGACTCTCAGACCATGAGAAACAAGATTCTCTGGTCTGATGAAACCAAGATTGAACTCTTCAGCCTGAATGCCAAGTGTCACGTCTGGAGGAAACCTGGCACCATCCCTACGGTGAAGCATGGTGGTGGCAGCATCATGCTGTGGGGATGTTTTTCAGCGGCAGGGACTGGGGGACTAGGCAAGATCCTTGATGAAAACCTGTTTCAGAGCACTCAGGACCTCAGACTGGGGCAAAGGTTCACCTTCCAACAGGACAACGATCCTAAACACACAGCCAACACAATCCAGGAGTGGCTTTGTGACAAGTCTCTGAATGTGTCCTTGAGTGGCCCAGCCAGAGTCCGGACTTGAACCCGATCTAATATCTCTGGAGAGACCTGAAAATAGCTGTGCAGTGATACTCCCCATCCAACCTGACAGAGCTTGAGAGGATCTGCAGAAAAGAATGGGAGAAACTCCCCAAATACAGGTGTGCCAAGCTTGCAGCGTCATACCCAAGAATACTTGAGGCTGTAATCACTGCCAAAGGTGCTTCAACAAAGTACTGAGTAAAGGGTCTGAATGCTTATGTAAATGTGACATTTCAGTTTTTTATTTGTAATAATCTTTCAAAACTTCTAAAAACCTGTTTTTGCTTTGTCATTATGGGGTATTGTGATGTCATTATGGGTATTGTGTGCAGATTGATGAAGAAAAAAAACAATTTAATCAGTTCTAGAATAAGGCTGTAACGTAACAAAATGTAGAAAAAGTCAAGGGGTCTTGCACTATACGCATTAGGGTTCCAGTGATCTGTGTCCCAAATAGCACCATATTCCCTAGTGCACTACATTTGACCAGCGCCCAATGGGTGAGTGAGTGCATGTGTTTGTGACTCCACAGACAGATGTCGTGGCGATAGGAAGTTTTGTAAGCCTCCTGGCCGACTGCATTCCCAAGCTACCCCATCAGTTATTGATGCAGCTGATCGCCTTGAGTGGAAGAGAACATCTCAATCCACCATTAGCCTAATCAGTGGAGAAAAAAAGCTATCATGATCTTGTTACCGTGAGCCTCGCGGTCTCTCTCTCTCAATTCAATTCTAAGTGGTTTATTGGCATGGGAAACATGTTTACATTGCCAAAGCAGGTGAAAAAACTAAAACAAAACAATCACGACAATAACCAACAAAGCGAATTAAACAAAACTAAATAAAAAACTATCAGATAACAGATAACAGTAAACATTACACACTTAAGAGAATAACAATGTTTAAGATATTATATTATTAGCGGTTAAACATTTTGTATAACATTCATAAGAATGATGTGGGGTGCATGCAAATATAAATATAGGTTATACAGTGGGGCAAAAAAGTATTTAGTCAGCCACCAATTGTGCAAGTTCTCCAACTTAAAAAGATGAGAGAGGCCTGTAATTTTCATCATAGGTACACTTCAACTATGACAGACGAAATGAGAAAAAGAAATCCAGAAAATCACATTGTAGGATTTTTATTTATTTATTTGCAAATTATGGTGGAAAATAAGTATTTGGTCAATAACAAAAGTTTATCTCAATACTTTGTTATATACCCTTTGTTGGCAATGACAGAGGTCAAACGTTTTCTGTAAGTCTTCACAAGGTTTTCACACACTGTTGCTGGTATTTTGGCCCATTCCTCCATGCAGATCTCCTCTAGAGCAGTGATGTTTTGGGGCTGTCGCTGGGCAACACGGACTTTCAACTCCCTCCAAAGATTTTCTATGGGGTTGAGATCTGGAGACTGGCTAGGCCACTCCAGGACCTTGAAATGCTTCTTACAAAGCCACTCCTTCGTTGCCCGGGCGGTGTGTTTGGGATCATTGTCATGCTGAAAGACCCAGCCACGTTTCATCTTCAATGCCCTTGCTGATGGAAGGAGGTTTTCACTCAAAATCTCACGATACATGGCCCCATTCATTCTTTCCTTTACACGGATCAGTCAACCTGGTCCGTTTGAAGAAAAACAGCCCCATAGCATGATGTTTCCACCCCATGCTTCACAGTAGGTATGGTGTTCTTTGGATGCAACTCAGCATTCTTTGTCCTCCAAACACGACGAGTTGAGTTTTTACCAAAAAGTTCTATTTTGGTTTCATCTGACCATATGACATTCTCCCAATCCTCATCTGGATCATCCAAATGCTCTCTAGCAAACTTCAGACGGGCCTGAACATGTACTGGCTTAAGCAGGGGGACACGTCTGGCACTGCAGGATTTGAGTCCTGGCGGCGTAGTGTGTTACTGATGGTAGGCTTTGTTACTTTGGTCCCAGCTCTCTGCAGGTCATTCACTAGGTCCCCCCGTGTGGTTCTGGGATTTTTGCTCACCGTTCTTGTGATCATTTTGACCCCACGGGGTGAGATCTTGCGTGGAGCCCCAGATCGAGGAAGATTATCAGTGGTCTTGTATGTCTTCCATTTCCTAATAATTGCTCCCACAGTTGATTTCTTCCAACCAAGCTGCTTACCTATTGCAGATTCAGTCTTACCAACCTGGTGCAGGTCTACAATTTTGTTTCTGGTGTCCTTTGACAGCTCTCTTTGGTCTTGGCCATAGTGGAGTTTGGAGTGTGACTGTTTGAGGTTGTGGACAGGTGTCTTTTATGTGATCTAAATGTGATTCTGTCCTTGGGCTCTTTGGGGTATTTTTTTCAATTGTAAACAGATCCCCAGAACCAGCTGGCTGAGGGGGCTGTTCTCTAGGTTTATCTCCTTGAAGGTTAGGGCTTTATGATGGAAGGTTTGGGCATTGCTTTCCTTTAACTTGTGGAATTTAACATCTCTTTTCTGAGTTTCAAGTGGGTGTTTGTCCCATTTAGTGAATTCAAACCCGCGAATTCAGACAAACAAAGAGGTGTAATGGTTCGCACTCAAAAAAAAATTTGAACAAAGTTAACTTCATTATTTAATGTTTTAATGTTTTTACTGCATCAGGGATAGCGTACACAGACGTTTCAGCTTTACAGCCTTCTTTGGTGTGTAGGTACAATTTCCATTAATTCAAAACTACATTTGTAACGAACAACAAATAAGAACTATAATTTGTTGTCATAGTCACCTCCTCTACATGGTGCATAAAACTAAATGTGATCACGACGTAACGCAATTCATCAATATAATGATTTTGTTCTATAAAGTGTCTCACAACTGGCGAGGTGAAATCTTGATGTCTAATTGTGGATTTATGTTCTCCAAGACATACTTTCAAGGCGTGGAATGTTTTTCCAATATAAATCTTATTACAACAATGTAACATAAAAATAACTAATTTAGTAGTGCAAGGTATACACTACTTTATCTCATAGACCCTAGAAGTCTGAGTGCATACAAAGTTAGAATGTTTCTTTATGGTGCTTCAAGAGGTACAAGATATACAGGGGAAGAACCCTTTATGTATGCCTCTTTTCTCTTTCTGACCACATCTGATTTAGACTGTAATACAAGAACACTGTCCATATCAGATTTTGCATATCATTTATGAGTTGGCCCCACATATTTATCAACAGCTTTGCCTGATGTCCTTTGTGGTGAATTGATGTGATGTACAGTTGAAGTCGGAAGTGTCACGCCTGCTCCCGCTTTTCCCTCCTGGCGCTCAAGGGCGCCAGGCTGCCCTGCATTATGCACTCCTGCCACCATCACTTACGCACACCTGCCTTCCCTCGTCACGCGCTTCAGTGATATTGGACTCACCTGGACTCACTCAATCACCTGTTTATTACCTCCCCTATATTTGTCAGTTCCCCAGCTCTGTTCCCCGCTGCTGCATTGTTTGTCGTCTGTCTTTGTGTTCCCCAGTTCTGACGCTGTTCCTGTCCTGTTGCATGTCCGTTCCTAATTAAATGTAAACTCCCCATTCCTGCTTCTATTCTCCAGCGTCATTCCTTACAGGAAGTTTACATACAACTTAGCCAAATACATTTAAACTCAGTTTTTCACAATTCCTAACATTTAATCCTAGTAAGAATTCCCTGTCTTAGGTCAGTTAGGATCACCACTTTATTTTAAGAATGTGAAATGTCAGAATAATAGTAGAGAATGATTTATTTCAGCTTTTCTTTCATCATATTCCCAGTGGGTCAGAAGTTGACATACACTCAATTAGTATTTGGTAGCATTGCCTGTAAATTGTTTAACTTGGGTCAAACGTTTCAGGTAGCCTTCCACAAGCTTCCCACAATGAGTTGGGTGAATTTTGGCCCATTCCTCCTGACAGAGTCAGGTTTGTAGGCCGTCTTGCTCACACACGATTTTTCAGTTCTGCCCACAAATTTTCTATAGGATTGAGGTCAGTGCTTTGTTGTCCTTAAGCCATTTTGCCACAACTTTGGAGTATGCTTGGGGTCATTGTCCATGTGGAAGACCCATTTGTGACCAAGCTTTAACTTCCTGACTGATGTCTTGAGATGTTGCTTCAATATATCAACATAATTTTACCTATTTTGTGAAGTGCACCAGTCCCTCCTGCAGCAAAGCACCCCCACAACATGATGCTGCCACCCCTGAGCTTCACGGTTGGGATGGTGTTCTCCAGCTTGCAAGCCTCCCCCTTTTTCCTCCAAACATAATGATGGTCATTATGGCCAAACAGTTCTATTTTTGTTTCATCAGACCAGAGGACATTTCTCCAAAAAGTACGATCTTTATCCCCGGGCTTTTGTATGATGTTTTTTCCTTGCTGAGCGGCCTTTCAGGTCGATGTAGGACTCGTTTTACTGTGGATATAGATACTTTTGTACCTGTTTCCCCCAGCATCTTCACAAGGTCCTTTGCTGTTGTTCTGGGATTGATTTGCATTTTTCGCGCCAAAGTATGTTAATCTCTAGGAGACAGAACGTGTCTCCTTCCTGAGCGGTATGATGGCTGCGTGGTCCCATGGTGTTTATACTTGCATACTATTGTTTGTACAGATGAATGTGGTACCTTCAGGCGTTTGGAAATTGCTCCCAAGGATGAACCAGACTTGTGGAGGTCTACAATTGTTTTCTGAGGTCTTGGCTGATTTCTTTAGATTTTCCCATGATGTCAAGCAAAGAGGCACTGAGTTTGAAGGTAGGCCTTGAAATACATCCACAGGTACACCTCCAATTGCCTCCAATAATGTCAATTAGCCTATCAGAAGCTTCTAAAGCCATGACATAATTTTCTGGAATTTTCCAAGCTGTTCAAAGGCACAGTCAACTTAATGTATGTAAACTTCTGACCCACTGGAATTGTGATACAGTGAATTATAAGTGAAATAATCTGTCTGTAAACAAAATTACTTGTGTCATGCACGAAGTAGATGTCCTAACCGACTTGCCAAAACTATAGCTGGTTAAAAGGAAATCTGTGGAGTGCTTGATGACTCCAACCTAAGTGTATGTAAACTTCCGACTTCAACTATATTGAGGTGAGCTAACACTTGGGGCAATTGATTTGTGAGTTGCCCTTCGTGCCCACTCCCATGCCCTATAATTCTGTATCTCTTTGTGACTCATTTGTATACAGGTAGACCAGAAAAGCCTCACCACCTGCTGCTCATCTGTTGTTCTTTACAAATGTAGTTTTGAATTAATGGAAATTGTACCTACACACCGAAGAAGGCTATAAAGCTGAAACATCTGTGTACACTATCCCTGATGCAGTAAAAACATTTTAAACATAGAATAATGAAGTAAGCTTTATGCAACATATTTTTTAGTACAAACCCATTACACCTCTTGTTTGTTCCCCATTGTAAAGGCGTATGTTCTGGTTTTCTGTGTCTCTGTGTTTTTGGTTAGATAGGTTTCTCAATTTCTTTCTCCGGTTTTACACCTTCACTATTGTAGGGAAACATTTTGTCCAGGAAGTTGTCTAGGAGGGATTGCATTTGTTTTTGGCCAATTGTTCTTTGGTAAGTTTCTACTATCTTCCTTCCATCTATAGTGTTTCTTAATGGCATACAGTTTGTTGGGCTTTGATGCCTCGTGGTTGAATATTGCTTTGTTCAAGTAGGCTGAGATTTTGCTGTGGTCTGATAGGGGTGTCAGTGGGCTGACTGTGAACTCTCTGAGAGACTCTGGGTTGAGGTCTGTGATAAATTAGTCTCTAGTGCTGCTGCTAAGAGATGAATTGTAGGTATACCTACCGTAGAAGAATCTCAAATATAAAATATATTTTGACATGTTTAACACTTTTTTGGTTACAACATGATTCCATACGTGTTATTCCATAGTTTTGATGTCTTCAGTATTATTCTACAATGTAGAAAATAGTAAAACAAAATAAAGAAAACCCTTGAATGAGGAGGTGTGTCCAAACTTTTGACTGGTACTGTATCTCCCTGGCATATTACATAATTTATGCAGCGGCATACAATACATTTTTGGACAAAACACCCTTGTTGTGCTGTGTTCACTTGAACAGGAAAGTGGCGCGACGGTTCTTTGTGGGCAAACGTTGTCATCAAAGTCTGGCATTCTCTGCATTTATGGTGCTTTCAAGACAACTGGGAACTCTGAGAAAAACAAGGTTGACTCATGATGACGTCAGTTTTCTTCAGGTCGGCGCTCTAGAAAAAGGCCAGAGTTCCCGACTTGCGATTCCGAGTTGGATGACCTTTCAAAACGTATTTTCCCAGTCGGAGCTCATTTTTTTCAGAGTTCCCAGTTGTCTTGAACTCACTGAAGTCTGAGATTTCCCACTTCTGAGTTTCCAGTTGTTTTGAGTGCGGCAAAAGTCATGCTGGATTGACAGCATGGCCAATGTTTAATATTTATCATTTTAAGCTTGGAAAAGACACCCTTAAACCCAGAATTGGACCACACATCCACACCACTGAATAGCAGGCTAGTGATTGCTTTGCAATGCTTGGAGTTAGCCACTGATTCCTTCCAAACCACTCATTGTTGAATTTGCGATTTCCTACTTGTTGTGTAATGTTAATGTCCAATGGCCAATGAGCACCGATAAGTTTTATCTATAATTTATCTTCATGTGACAAGGTTTGAAAAGGATTTTCCAGTAGATTGTCGACTTGATGACTGATAGCTTGACAGCTAAGATTTTGAAAGTACGATGTTGACATGATCAGTCCAATCAACGGTACTGTAGAAATAATGTGATTTGACGTAATCTGTGGCCAATGATCTTGAGCCTTCTTGGATGGGCACTTCTAATGAAACTCCATGGCAGCACCCAAGGGGCTTGAATTTTCAAGCTCTATCTGTAGATTTTGCGGTGACGTAGTGTCTCCATGAGTGACAGAACACAGAGCCAATCACGACGATTACCAACCCCTACACTCTGTATTTTTCGCTGGCTGCCCCACCACCACGGAAAGCACTGAGCTATTGTGTTATTGACTGTACGTTTGTTTATTCCCTGTGTAACTCTGTGTTGTTGTTTGTGTCGCACTGCTTTGCTTTTTCTTGGCCAGGTTGCAGTTGTAAATGAGAACTTGTTCTCAACTGGCCTACCTGGTTAAAT
Organism: Brachymystax lenok tsinlingensis; assembly: GCA_030435695.1. Classification (NCBI taxonomy): domain Eukaryota; kingdom Metazoa; phylum Chordata; class Actinopteri; order Salmoniformes; family Salmonidae; genus Brachymystax; species Brachymystax lenok. The sequence goes on from CM059799.1 coordinate 16,049,544, forward strand.
AAAGGTGAAATAAAAAAAAAATGAATAATCGTTTGCAAACTGATATGTGCCACGTTTTAATGCCAAAATAACATGCAAAACATGTTTTTTTTTAGCTAAACGGGTGGGGCTCAAAAGAGGTTGGACTCTGCAGTCTTCAACAAATTTCTTTGGGTTGTCCATGAGGAGCTCCTTTTTGTGCTCTTTCTGTGCCTTGTAGTTTTTAACATCCAAGGGGTACTGTATTGTGATGACCTCTGCACAGGGGGAAGCCATGGAGCAGGGGGACAAAGAGGCCTCTGCATTTGGGTGGGGGAGGCTGTGAAACTCTGCCTCCATTGTTGTGCTGAAGGGGGTGCAGAATAAAAAAATTGCCTGGGCTGAAGACGTCTATATCAGTCCACTAAAACAACTAGTAAAGGCCTAGTGAACTACCTTTGTGAAAAAATGTAAACTAAATGTATTTGAGCGTTTACCAGCATTTGTAACTTGAGTCTGATAATTATCCGTACAAAAAGTTAATCTGATAGTACTTGCTTGATATACAGTGCATTCGGAAAGTATTCAGACCCCTTCCCCTTTTCAACATTTTGTTGCGTTCCAGCCTTATTCTAAAATTGATTAAAGAAAAATGTTTCCTCATCAATCTACACACAATATCCCATAATGACAAAGCAAAAACAGTTTTTTCGAAATTTTAGCAAATGTATTAATAATAAAAAACAGAAATACCTTATTTACATAAGTATTCAGACCCTTTGCTATGACACTCGAAATTGAGCTGAAGTGCATCCTGTTTCCGTTGATCATCGTTGAGATGTTTCAATGTTTCTGATTGGAGTCCACCTGTGGTACATTCAATTGACTGGACATCATTTGGAAGGTACACACCTGTCTATATGAGGTCCCACAGTTGACAGTGCATGTCAGAGCAAAAACCAGGCCCCTTTTTGGAAGCAAAACACTCTATTTTGTCCCTACGTTATTTCGGCATCGAACACGTCACCTTCCTTAAGGAGTGGCTGCCTGGATCTTGAATTTAAAGACCCTTGCTCCATTCGGTCTTAACGTAGACTTTGATCTGAAGCCATTCTTGTGTTTATTGTGATTTTTCTATTCATTGTAAATGTTTGTAGGCCTATGTAGCCACATTGCATCTATGATTGTATGCTATCCATTCATGTTTTTTTATACGCTCTATTTATATTTGTAAGTTAACCAATGATATCAAGCAACACCCGGTCATGATTCCAGACACCTGTGTGTGTCCTTTGAAACTATATAAACTAGTGACCCGCAGTGTTTGTCATTGTACCCTGATGAAGACAGTTTGTCTGTCGAAATGTTGGTTATTCGATTATTAAATTGTGTACCAAAAGGGTACCAAAACATTTCTTCAGCATTGAAGGTCTCCAAGAACATAGTGGCCTCCATCATTCTTAAATGGAAGTTTGGAACCACCAAGACTCTTCCTAGAGCTGGCTGCCTGGCCAAACTGAGTAATCGGGGGAGAAGGGTCTTGGTCAGGGAGGTGACCAAGAACCCGATGGTCACTCTGAGCTCCGAGCTCCAGAGTTCCTCTGTGGAGATGGGAGAACCTTACAGAAAGACAACCATCTCTGCAGTATTCCACCAATCAGGCCTTTATGGTAGAGTGGCCAGACGGAAGCCACTCCTCAGTAAAAGGCACATGATAGCCCGCTTGGAGTTTGCCAAAAGGCACTGAAATGACTCTCAGACCATGAGAAACAAGATTCTCTGGTCTGATGAAACCAAGATTGAACTCTGGCCTCAATGCTAATCATCACATTTGGAGGAAACCTGGCACCATCCCTACAGTGAAGCACGGTGGTGGCAGCATCATGCTGTGGGGATGTTTTTCAGTGGTAGGGACTGGGAGACTAGCCAGGATCGAGGGAAAGATGAACAAAGCAAAGTACAGAGTGTTCCTTGATGAAAACCTGTTCCAGAGCGCTCGGGACCTCAGACTGGGGAAAAGGTTCACCTTCCAACAGGACAACGACCCTAAGCACACAGCCAAGACAACGCAGGAGGGGGTTCGTGACAAGTCTGTGAATGTCTTTGAATGGCCCAGCCAGAGCCTGGACTTGAAAGCGATCGAATATCTCTGGAGAGACCTGAAAATAGCTGTGCAGCGACGCTTCCCATCCAACCTGACAGAGCTTGAGTGGATCTGCAGAGAAGAATGGGAGAAACCCCCAAATACAGGTGTGCCAAGCTTTTAGCGTCATACCGACTCGAGGCTGTAATCGCTGCCAAAGTACTGTGTAAAGAGTCAGAATACTTGTGTAAATGTGATATTTCAGTAGTTTTGTTGTTGTTTTTTTGTAGCAAAAATGTAAAAAAACAGTTTTTGCTTTGTCATTATGGGGTATTGTGTGTAGATTAATGAGGGGAGGGGCGACGATTTAATACATTGTAGAATAAGGCTGTAACGTAACAAAATGTGGAAAAAATCAAACGGTCTGAATACTTTTCCCGAATGCCCTGTATGCTTTCCAGTTTCTTGAAATACACAACATGACCAAAAGTATGTGGACACCTGCTCATTGAACATCTCATTCCAAAATCATGGGCATTAATATTGAGTTGGTCCCCCCTTTGCTGCTGTAACAGCCTCCATTCTTCTGGCAAGGCTTTCCACTAGATGTTGGAATATTGCTGCAATGACTTGCTTCCATTCAGCCACAAGAGCATTAGTGAGGTCGGCACTGATGTTGGGCGATTAGACCTGGCTCGCAGTCGGCATTCCAATTCATCCCAAAGGTGTTCGATGGGGTTGAGGTCAGGGCTATGTGCAGGCCAGTCAAGTTCTTCCACACCGATCTCAAAAAACATTTTCTATATGGACCTCGCTTTGTGCACGGTGGCATTGTCATGCTGAAACAGGAAAGGGCTTTCCCCAAACTGTTGGAAGCACAGGATGGTCTAGAATGTCATTGTATGCTGTAGCATTAAGATTCACCTTCGCTGGAACTAAGGGGCCTAGCCCGAACCATGAACAACAACCCCTGTCCATTGACACTATGCATTCGGGCAGGTAGCGTTCTCCTGGCACCCGCCAAACTCAGATAAATCCGTCTGACTGGCAGATGTGAAGCGTGAGTCATCACTCCAGAGAACGCGTTTCCACTGGCTGCGAACTTTACAACACTCCAGCCGACGCTTGGCATTGCGCTTTATGATCTCCCAACATACAGTTATTGAGCTGACGTTGCATCCAGAGGCAGTTTGGAACTCGGTGGAGAGTGTTGCAATGATTTTTACGTGCTACGCGCTTCAGGAGTCCCGTTCTGTGAGCTTGTGTGGCCTACCACTTTGCAGCTAAGCCGTTGTTGCTCCTAGTCATTTCCACTTCACAATGAAAGCACTTACAGTTGACCAGGGCAACTCTAGCAGGGCAGAAATTTGATAATCTGACTTGTTGGAAAGGTGGCATCCAATATGGTGCCACATTGAAAGTCATTGAGCTCTTCAGCAAGGCCATTCTACTGCCAATGAGATTGCATGGCTGTCTGCTCAATCTTATACACCTGTCAGCAACAGGTGTGGCTGAAATAGCCGAATCCACTAATTTGAAAGGGTGTCCACATACTTTTGTATATATAAGTTGCAAATGCAACTTTTTTCTTTGTGAAAAGTGAAATGGTCTATTCATTCCTTTTTGGTTTTAGTAGACACTCTTATCCAGAGAAACATACAGTAATGAGTGCATAAATGTTCATACTTTTTCATCCTGGTTCCCCATGGAATCAAACCCAGAACTCTAGCATTCCAAATGCCATGCTCTACCAACTGAGTCACATCATCACATCACATCATCACCACTTGATGTCTCAATGTACTCAATTCAAATAAAAAAATACTGTATTCATTTAAAAAATATATATATATTTAACCTTTATTTAGGCCAGTTGAGAACAAGTTCTCATTTACAACTGCAACCTGGCCAAGAAAAAGCAAAGCAGTGCGACACAAACAACAACACAGAGTTACACAGGGAATAAACAAACGTACAGTCAATAACACAATAGAAAAAAATCTGTATACAGTTTGTGCAAATGAGGTAAGTTTAGGCAATAAATAGGCCGTAGTGGCTAAGTAATTACAATTTAGCAATTAAACACTGGAGTGATAGATGTTCAGAAGATGAATGTGCAAGTAGAGATACTGGGGTGCAAAGGAACAAAAAAATAAATAAATAACAATATAGGGATGAGGTAGTTAGATGGGCTATTTACAGATGGGCTATGTACAGAGAACTGGAAGGAAAGGCGGCCAAAGGAGGAATAGGCTTTGGGGGTGACCAGTGAGCTGAGATAAGGCGGGGCTTTACCTAGCAAAGACTTATAGATGACCTGGAGCCAGTGGGTTCAGCGACTAATATGAAGCGAGGGCCCGTCAACGAGAGCGTACAGGTCGCAGTGGTGGGTAGTATATGGGGCTTTGGTGACAAAACGGATGGCACTGTGATAGACTGCATCCAATTTGCTGAGTAGAGTGTTGGAGGCTATTTTATAAATGACATCGCCGAAGTCAAGGATCAGTAGGATAGTCAGTTTTACGAGGGTAAATGGTGATGGAAAGTCTACAGGTAAAAACCTAGATGGCCAGCCTATGTACAACACAGTAATGTGCATGTACATTAAGTGGTTTGTAAGGATGGTAAATCTGACCTATCTACTGCACAAATGGTGATCTATCTATCTACTACTGTCTGTCTGTCTGTCTGTCTGTCTGTCTGTCTGTCTGTCTGTCTGTCTGTCTGTCTGTCTGTCTGTCTGTCTGTCTGTCTGTCTGTCTGTCTGTCTGTCTGTCTGTCTGTCTGTCTGTCTGTCTGTCTGTCTGTCTGTCTGTCTGTCTGTCTGTCTGTCTGTCTGTCTATCTATCTATCTATCTATCTATCTATCTATCTATCTATCTATCTATCTATCTATCTATCTATCTATCTATCTATCTATCTATCTATCTATCTATCTATCTATCTATCTATCTATCTATGGACCCATCAGCCCTGCACGTACACATGTATAAATCATCGACTGCCTCTTAACCTTTCAGGAGCAAACTTTTATTTGTCTTGGGTGGATTGGATTTCCTCCATTATTGATGGTGCTGGCCCAGAGTCCTTGAGCGCCAGTCCCCCTCTGAGATCAGTCAGGCACGTGGGCCGGACCGCCTGGGCCTCCCTAGTTCCTCACTGAATGGCTGACTGGCTGGCTGGCTGACTGGCTGGGTGGCTGGCTTACTGTCTGGCTGACTAGCCGGCCAGAAGGCTGGCTGGCTGACAAGCTGGCTGACTGACTGGCTGGCTGGCGGACTGTCTGGCTGACTAGCTGGCTGACTGACTGACTGGATGGTTCTCATTAGTGAAGAGAGACAGACAGAGAATGCGTCCCAAATTGCAGCTTATTTCCTATATAGTGAACTACTTTGGACTAACGTAGTGCACTATGTAGGGAATAGAGTGCCATTTAGTACGCCAACAAAGATTAGGTGTTGTATGGTTAGGTGATTAGATGTTCTATGGACCCATCAGCCCCACACCCTGTATCCACACATGTATAAGTCATTGACTGGCTCTTAACCTTTCAGGAGCTAATTTTGATTTGTCTCGGGTGGATCGGATTTCCTCCATAATTGATGGTGCTGGCCCGGAGTCCTGGAGCGCCAGTCCCCCTCTGAGATCAGTCAGGCAGTGTGTGTGTGTGTGTGTGGTTTTGCACTAGGGTTTTGCCTGTGCTTAGCTCCATTATGTTTATTAAAACTCCCCTTAACAATACAAGCATACCCATAATGTGACCACTATGTTTGCAATATGTTGTATTGGATTTGCCCCAAACATAACACTTTATATTCAGGACAAAAAGTGAATTGCTTTGCCACATTCTTTTGCAGTTTTACTTTAGTTCCTTGTTGCAAACAGGATGCATGTTTTGGAATATTGGTATTATGTACAGGCTGTGATAGGAGAAAACGGAGGATGGATGAACAACATTGTAGTTACTCCACAATACTAACCTAAATTACAGAGTGAAAAGAATAACTACAATGTTGTTGATCCATCCTCAGTTTTCTCCTATCACTGCTATTAAACTCTGTAACTGTTTTAAAGTCACCATTGGCCTTGTGGTGAAATCCCCTGAGAAGTTTCCTTCCCCTCCAACAACTGAGTGAGGAAAGACGCCAGTATCTTTGATACACCATCCAAAGTGTAATTAATAACTTCATTATGCTCAAAGGGATATATTAAATTAATGCATATTTTCTTTACCTATCTACCAATAGGTGCCCTTCTTTGCGAGTCATTGGAAAACCTCCCAAGTCTTTGTGGTTGAATCTGTGTTTGAAATTCACTGCTTGACTGAGGGACCTTACAGATAATTGTATGTGTGGGGTACAGAGATGAGGTAGTCATTAAAAAATAATGTTAAACTCTATTATTGCACACAGTGAGCCCATGCAAGTGAGTTGTTATGCAAATGTTTATTGTTGAACTTATTTAGGCTTGCCATAAAAAAAGGGTTTGAATACTTATTGACTCAAGACATTTCATTTTTTCATTTTTTATTAATTTGTAAAAATGTCTAAAAACATAATTCCACTTTTTGATATTATGGGGTATTGTGTGTAGGCCAGTGACAATCCATTTTAAATTCAGGTTGTAACACAACACAATTTGGAAAAAGTCAAGGCGTGTAAATACTTTCTGAAGGCACTGAATGTCTAACACAATAATTAAAAGGATTGTGAGACAGAGACTGGAAGACTCTTTCTGACATGCCATGTTAACCATCACAGTGTCCTGAGGAGTGACTGCATGGTGTTTACAAGATCTGCATTCCAAATGGCAGCCTATTTTCTATATAGTGCACTACTTTTGACCAGGTCAGAAATAGTGCACTATAGTCAATAGGGTGCCATTTGGGACGCATCCTAGGAGATGCCACATAGTGACAGAAATACAGCAGCCTGGCTGTGGGTGTGTAACATATCACCATGGCAACACTCTTGCTTGCAATGAAGAACCATATTTTAAAATTATTACTGATTTTATACTGTGATAATCAGTTTCAAACTTACATGGAAATATGTTTTACAAAACTTTCAATGATTTCGTATTGACTTGGCTATGTCATGTCACCAAATATGTCCAAAACGAAGATACATGGTTCTTTGTTGCAAGAGTTAATGTATGTACCAGGTGGGTCAGGCATAGACATAGAGGAGAAGTTGATAATCTATCTATTCTGGGAGTATTGTATCTGGGCCAGCCAGCCTGTCAGCATCATCCTCTAATGAACAGCACTGTTGTTGTTCAGCCAAACAGCTACAGGCAAAGAGATCTGCACTGCTATAACGGTGGTACAGTGTGATGGGTCATAGCAGTCCCAGCGCATTGAACACATTGTAGGGTTCTTAGTTCTAGTCTTTTGCATCCTAAACGGAACCCTATTCCCTATTTAGTGCACTTTTGACCAGGGCCCATAGGGTTCTGGTCAGAACTAGTGCACTATAAAGGGAATAGGGTGCCATTTGGGACACAGTCTGGGTAAGGAAAAAATCAACCCAACCTATTCTTTTGATCTTCTGCTGGTTTTGGGAACACATCTGGGGATGTACGGTTGTGGAAGCAGAAACAACTTGAATCCAGAAAATACTTTGGGACCCTTGAGGCTGTTGACCAGATTTCAATTATATCAGAGCTAGGGAAATGACTGAAGTCAATACTGATGGTAATAACCTTTTTTCTCTCTTTGTGGCTGTGTGTGTGTATGTGACAGTCTGTGTGTTTATATCTTTGTGTGTGTGTGTTCATGTGTGTCTACATCTTTGTGTGTCTGTGTCTGCCTTCATCTGTGTGTGAATGTGTGTGTGATCATACCCGCTAATTAAAGTGATTAAATTAAAGTTAAAGCTAATTAAAGCTAATTAAAGTTTTTAATAATAGTTCCAGGGCTAATGTGAGAGAGCACATCTCCACTCTGCCAGGCCCTCAGACCTATAGGCTCTAATTAAGAACTGGGTTCAATGACATCCAACACTTAAAACAGAGCCGACACATTGACATCCTGTTTTCCTGTCACTCCAGCAGACTTTAGACGGTGCCACAGCTTCAAATCTCACTGTTTTACCTCCCTTGCTGTCACAACACCAGCCTTTAGATGGTGCGACAGCTTCAAACCTCACTGTTTTACCCCCCTCCCTGTCACTGCAGCAGACTTCAGACGGTGCCACAGCTTCAAACCTCACTGTTTTACCCCCCTCCCTGTCACTGCAGCAGACTTCAGACGGTGCCACAGCTTCAAACCTCACTGTTTTACCTCCCTCCCTGTCACTACAGCAGACTTCAGATGGTGCCTCAGCCTCAAACCTCACTGTTTTACCTCCCCTTCTGTCACTCCACCAAACTTTAGACGGTGCCACAGCTTCAAACCTTACTGTTTTAACTCCCTTCCCTTCATTTGCTATGCCTGGCAGAGAAAGCATTTCCTGTTCACACACGTACACATGCACACGTACACAGCCAGGCAGGCAGGTAGGTGCAGACACACACACACACACACACACACACACACACACACACACACACACACACACACACACACACACACACACACACACACACACACACACACACACACACACACACACACACACACACACACACACACACACACCTCTTGTTGGTGTTGTCTGTGTTTCCAGGCGTAGCTGTTTCCGATGATGAACAACAGCTGTCATAAAGGTCCCCATGTTACCTCCATAAAAATATGTTTAACCCTTGTGTGGTGTTCGGGTCTGTGGGACCGATTTAGAATATTTTCGAAAATAAAACAATATTTTTCCAACGTGAGACTCATTGGCCTTGGCTCATTTTCTGTGAAGAACATGTAAAATAACCAATTTTCATTGAGTGTGTGTAGATGAAAACAAGTAAAAATTAAACAAAAAGGTTTGCTGTGTGCCTTCACTCTACCTTTCTCCTCACTGGGCCTGCTGTTTCAACATAGCACTAAGAACCTGTCTGTCTCCCTGCCTGTCTGCCTGTCTCCCGCTTTTCTCTCACTCTTTACCCTTTTTAGTGTGTGACACTACACAATGTCTTGAGGGAACCTGCACAATGTTATTACAATACATTATTTCGATACGTTGTAAAAAATTCAGTATTTTCCCACACTACCCCAGCCAGGTGCAAATTGGGGGAGGGACACAACAAATAAACAGCTTTGCATGTGTGGCTCCTTACCACAATCAATCAGTATGGCAAAAATTATCTCTGCTCAGAGGGCCTTAGAAATAATTTTTGCAGAGCGAGAAGCTAGTGTGGAGGGAGCGTCTTCCACTTTGGAAGATTAAGAATTTTCCAAATATGAGGATCATGTCACTTGACTAGTCTCTCAATGCACTTCATGATGACAGAGGTGAGTGCTACGGGGTGATAGTCATTTAGTTCGATTACCTTTGCTTTCTTAGGTACAGGGACAATGGTGGGAATCTTGAAGCACGTGTGGACAACAGACTGGGATAGGGAGAGATTGAATATATCTGTATACACACCAGCCAGCTGGTCTGCGCATGCTCTGAGGACGCGGCTAGGGATACCATCTGGGCCGGCAGTCTTGAGATGGTTAACACGCTTAAATGTCTTACTCATGTCAGCCACAGAGAAGGAGAGCCCACAGTCCTTGATAGCGGGCCGTGTCGATGGCACTGTATTATCCTCAAAGAGATCGAAGAAGGTGGGTGTTCAGCCTGTCCGGACGCAAGATGTCGGTGTCTGCGATGTGGCTGGTTTTTCTTTTATAATCCATGATTGTCTGTAGACCCTGCCACATACCTCTCTTGTCTGAGCCGTTGAACTAGTACTCAACTTTGTCCCTATACTGACGTTTAGCCTGCTTGACTGCTTTGCGGAGGGAATAACTACACTGTTTGTATTCTTCCATATTCCCAGTCTTCTTGCCCAGGTTAAATGCAGTGGTTCGCGCTTTCAGTTTTGCGCGAATACTCCCATCTATCCACAGTTTCTGTTTGGGGTAGGTTTTAATAGTCACATTGGATACAACATCTCCTATGCACTTCCTTATAAACTCATTCACTGTATCGATATATGTGTCAATATTTTTTTCTGAAACTACTCTGAGCATATCCCAGTCTGCGTGATCAAAACAATCTTGAAGCGTGGATTCTGATTGGTCAGACCAGCGTTGAATAGTCTTTACCATGGGTGCTTCCTGTTTGAGTTTCTGCCTATAGGAGGAGAGGAGCAAGATGGAATCATGGTCCGATTCGACGAATGGAGTGCGGGGGAGGGCCTTATATGCATCCTGGAAGGTAGTATAACAATGGTCGAGAGTTTTAGCAGCGCGAGTACAGCAATCAATATGTTGATAGAATTTCGGGAGCCTTTTCCTCAAATTTGCTATGTTAAAATCCCCATCTACAATAAATGCAGCCTCAGGATATGTGGTTTCCAGTTTGCATAAGGTCCAGTAAAGTTGTTTGAGGGCCATCGTGGTATCGGCTTGAGGGGGGATATAGACCGCTCTGGCTATTTGGGGCGGCAGGTAGCCTAGTGGTTAGAGCGTTGGGCCAGTAACCGAAAGGTTGCTAGATTGAATCCCAGAGCTGACAAGTACAAAATATGTCATTCTGCCCCTGAACAAGGCAGTTAACCCACTGTTCCTAGGCCATCATTGTAAGTAAGAATTTGATCTTACTTTTACTTGCCTAGTTAAATAAAATAAAAAAAACATTGTTGACGGAAATTCTCTCAGGACGGTCAGTTTTTGATTGTGAGATATTCTAGGTCTGGTGAATAGAAGGACTTGAGTTCCTGTATGTTATCACAGTTACACCACAAGTCGTTAATCATAAAATATATACCTCCATTCTTCTGCTTCCCGGAGAGATGTTTGTTCCTGTCGGCGCGATGTACTGAGAACCCAACTGGCGTCTTGCCTCCGGACAGGCTGAACACCTTCTTCGCTCTCTTTCAGGATAATACAGTGCCACAGTGTCAGACAGTATATCTCTATAAAGCCATGTTTCCGTGAAGCAGAGTTTGTTACAATCCCTGGTGTCTCTCTGAAAAGCTACTCTCGCCTTGAGCTCATCAACTTTATTATCAAGAGATTGGACATTAGCGAGCAGAAGACCGCCCTGGAATAAGTTCAATTGCTGTGGGGAGAGCAAACAAAGGATCTTCTCCAAGGAAGTCGTAATCCTGGTCGTAATGCTGGAAGTTCTGGTGAGTTACCGCCGCTCTAATATCCAATAGTTCTTTCCGACTGTATGCAATGACACAAAACAATTCCTGAGCTAAAACGTAAAAAAAAATGTACATAAACAAACAAATTACTGCAGAGTTCCCTAAGAGCTAGTTGCGATGCTGCCAGCTCCGTCGGCGCCATCATGTTTAAACTGGTCCAAACCTGCAAAATATGGAGTGTTTCATCATATGCATGGAACTTGCAAGTGTATACGGGGAAGCCAGATGGAGGAGCCCCTGAGAAGAACCAAGGGATGTGGGTTGTCCTGGACGTGACACAGGGACTCCGTGGCCACAACATCACATGCGCTAACTTTTTTACTTTGCACAAGCTGGGACAGGAGCTCCTCAAGAGGAAACTGACAATGGAAGGAACAGTATGAAAAAACAAGCCAGAGCTCCCACCTCAGCTGTTGAATACACGTAACTGTCTCCCTGTACCTCCTTGCGGTGTGCCACGGTGCTCCCTTTATGTGGCCTGCACGGCTGGTTGGCACTCTCCCCTAATTACCTATACTTGGAGCCTTCAGCGTCAGGGTGCCCAGCCCATGTTCTCCCAGCTGAGGGAGCCAACGTCGCGGCATGTACCTCCTTCTATCACCAACCCCCGGGGTAGAACTCCCGGGATACCACACCAGGAACATCAAAAAACAGAAATCATAATGGATTACAATGCCACAAAAGGAGGGGTGGACAATTTAGACATGCTGGTGACTGGTTCCAGCTGCAAAAGAAGAACCCTACGCTGGCCGCTTGTGATATTCTTCAACATATTGGACATCTCGGCGTACAGCGGGTTTGTCATCTGGATGGCGTTGAACCCAGATTGGAACAGAGGTAAGCTCCAGAGGAGACGGCTCTTTCTCGAGGAGCTGGGCAAGGCGTTGGTAAGACCTAAAATCCAGAGGAGGCAACATATTCCAAGGACTCCAGCTTCTGCAGCTATTGTGAGGAGGATTCAGGAGGAGGATGCTGGTGCCCCATCCACCCGACCCGCAGAACCAACAACTCCAATACCAGACGTAAGTGTGAGTGATGTTGCGTTTGTGTGTGTCTGACTCTCCTACCTTGGCCTGCTGTAACTATATATGTGAGTGAGTGATTGAAATGTTAGTAAAATTTGTGTTTTCATCATTCTAGATTGGAGCCGGTAGGAACAAGAAGAAGCGCTGCGATGTGTGTGGACCCAAGAAGGACAGGAAGACACAGTACACATGCATCAAGTGCAAGAAATACATTTGCAACACACACAGTAAAACTCTGTCCCTCATGTGGTGTGTAGACCGGCCTTAATTTGTGTTCAATGGGGCTCATTTCCATAAAATACTGTAAAATTTTTCCTTCCAATTTGTTCAGTTCAAAGCAATAAACATCAATAGTGATGAAAACCTTGTTTCATTTATATTTGTTCAAGATAAACATGATTTATTCCATCCATGTCTTGATAATACGAATAGCGCTTTTATTGATAAATGTGATCGTGCAGAGGTAAATGGCAAATATTAATCATGTATGCTGTCTATATTGCTTGTAATTTATATACGTCAACATCTAAGTATTAATATTTGTACGTAAATTGTTATGGCTGTATTGTTTTAAAACCCCAATAATGTTGTGGGTCCATCAGACCCGTGAATGTTGGGTGAATAACAAAAACACACAAGGGTTCATGTGTTGTGTGTTATGTGTACACGCTGACTACGTCCTGCTGACCTCTTGGCCAGGTCCCCCTCTTGCTTGTTGAATAAAGGTTAAATTAAGTAAATCATGTGTACAGAATATGCCAGTACATCATTAATGACAAAGATCTGCTCTCTTTCAATCTACCTTAATCTATGAGCACATGTCAGATTGTACTGTAAGTAATATGTGATACAGTGTAATGTGAATTAAGATTACAGAAGACATAGCCTTGCCTTAACAATGCTCAGTACAAACAGTACAGCCAAAATATCCTCAAAGGCATTCCTCGTCTTCATCTCTGGATATTCTCATATCCTGAATAATCTAATTTTAATATTTGGACATAAGGTAGGTAGGAAACAGTAACCCCAGTCAACACAGGTACCATTTCATTGGGTTATGTAAGTAAGATGCTGTTGTCCACTTAAGGCACTTCATATTGAATGAGGCGGGTGTAAGGGGATTCCCCAAACTGATACTCTATGTTAACTCAAATACCAGATACTGGATTCCAGAATGCCTTCTCATGAATGGCAAGATATGCGTACCCACTTTTAAAATATTACCCATGTTTGTCTGCTTCATATGACGTCTAGCAGATACAGAAACTAGTAAATCTTGAAAGCCATGCAATGGTAACATGCTGATGCAATGTTGCTAATTACAGTCTTATTATAAAGCTACAGAACTATAATTCTGTGATGATGAATTTCAGCCCTAAATTTTATTTCACATTTTATTGGTCACATACACATATAGAGTACATAGCTGACAGTAGTCATCTGGGTGTGAAATAACACTGGATAGGAACACCTACGTGAGAATGCTATTCATTGACTACAGCTCAGCGTTCAACACCATAATTCCCTCAAAGCTCATTACTAAGCTATGGACCCTGGGACTAAACACCTCCCTCTGCAACTGGATCCTGACGGGCCACCCTCAGGTGGTAAGGGTAGGTAACAAGACATCTGCCACGCTGATTCTCAACATGGGAGCCCCACGGGATGCGTGCTCAGTCCCCTCCTATACTCCCTGTTCACCCATGACTGCATGGCCAGGCACAACTCCAACACCATCATTAAGTTTGCCGAATGCACAACAGTGGTAGGCCTGATAATCGACAACGATGAGACAGCCAGGATAACAACCTCTCCCTCAATGTGATCAGGACAAAGGAGATGATAGTGGACTACAGGAAAAGGATGACCGAGCACGCCCCCCATTCTCATCGACAGGGCTCTAGTGGAGCAGGTTGAGAGCTTCAAGTTCTTTGGTGTCCACATCACCAACAAACTATCATGGTCCAAACACACCAAGACAGTTGTGAAGAGGGCACTACAAAGTCTATTCCCCCTCAGGAGACTGAAAATATTTAGCATGGGTCCCCAGATCCTCAAAAATGTTTTACAGTTGCACCATCGAGAGCATCCTGACTGGTTGCATCACTGCCTGGTATGGCAACTGCTCAGCCTCCGACCGCAAGGCACAACAGAGGGTAGTGCGTACAGCCCAGTACATCATTGGGGCCAAGCTTCCTGCCATCCAGGACCTCTATACCAGGCAGTGTCATGAGGAAGGCCATAATAATTGTCAAAGACTCCAGCCACCCTAGTCACAGACTGTTCTCTCTGCTACCGGACGGCAAGTGGTACCGGAAGCGCCAAGTCTAGGTCCAAAAGGCTTCTTAACAGCTTCTACGCTCAAGCCATAACACTCCTGAACAGCCAATCAAATGGCTACCCAGATGTTGTGCCCCCCCCCCTCTTTACGATGCTGCTACTCTCTGTTTATTATCTATGCATAGTCACTTTAACTCTACCTACATGTAGATATTACCTCAATTACCTCAGCTAACTTGTATTCGACGCATGTGACAAATACAATTTGATTTGATTTGACAATAGTCTCCTCAGCAGTCTGTACCCTTGATGCATTTCTGCTCTGCTCCAGTGGATCCATTCATCTCCATTTCCATTATAGAGATTCTGCTGTTATTGTTTGTCTGACTGTTATATATTTGTAATGTATCTGTTTTCGTCTCCGACACCCCTTGACAACGAGATGACTCATCCATAGGGGTTTTATACGCAGCACACAGACATCTCTAAATACAGGAAATAATGTGTGGTTTATATTAGCAAAAACAACATTCAAATCATGAGGCTGTGTTTTTCGTTGAGCGCTACTGAGTTACTCCGAAGGCAACCCAGTGTGTCTCTCCCCTCCTGCCTTGGGAAGGATACGGGTGTAATCTGCAGTGTCTTCATGTTCCCGATCTCATAAAACATGCATTTTCCCTGCGACGCCTGCAAATGGCTGTGACTGCAGTGAGAATCACCAGTAGAACTTCTTGGTATGCATAGGATTCTCAGGACTGTGACTCCTGATTCGGAAAGCAATTATTCAAATATCTCCTCCACTGTAACCGGCACCATAGGCTTGTCAAGAACAAGAAGAAGAGGAGCGTCTTTGGTTCATAATAAAAATGTTCTGCAGTGTCTGGTATTCCAGTAGTAACCTACTTCAGTTTGATGTACAGTCCATTATTGGAGTTTTGGTTTTGGACTCAGCCATGTGTGAGATGACTCGGTTGTAAGGTTACACCACCCTTCTCCTCTGACACTAGGTTGTGTCCCAAATGGCACTCTATTCCCTATATAGTGCACTACTTTTGACCAGAGTTTATTCCCTTAATCCTTTCATAGCGTACAACTTTTGACCAGGGCCCATAGGTATTGAACAGGCTAACGAATAGGGTGCCATTTGGGTTACATACTTAATCTGCATATTTTCTCATCTACAATAGTGATGAGGCACCAGTAGTATCTTTACTGTACGTCTGTTAACATTACAGGCAATTTGGACTTCAAATGTTTTCCTTTACAAACTGAAAACCCTCACCCTCAATTCTGAGGGATTATTAGACGACAGAGAGCTTGATTAAAGGATAAAATGACACCTTGTTAGGTTCATACAATTCCATGAATGTAATTTAGTTCTAACCATAGAACTGAGGTACTGAGCCATGTATGACATCCTTTCCTTCAATTCACCAAACAGTCATTTAATCCCTCACATGGGTCCTAACTAGCTCCATCTCTGTATTGCAGAGTCCATAAAACTCCGCCAGTCAAACACTAGGAAACCTACTTGTATAATAACACAACCGTGTACTTGAATAGAATAGGATGTTCTTTCTTGCTTGCCTCTTTATCTCCCAATGCCTACACCAATACACGCGTGTAATTTAATTATTTTCCAGGCCTCTAATGTTAACTAAACCAAAGCTGTACTGAATGCGTTTTCATGTTATAAATGGTGTGATTTAACACGGCAGAATGTTTTTCAATGAAAAGGAAGAAAAGGAAACATGATTAACGATCTGTCAGGCAGTCCAGTAATCAGCACATCCTCTAAATACGTTAGTAAGAATAGACAGTGTGGGGCGGCTGTTATAAAATACACCCATCTGAAATATGAAATATCAGGCCTCATCCATAGTGTCTGGAACACCTGACATGTATAATTCGATGTGCGTCCAACAGTGCATTGTCAGAGTAGCAGTGAGGGATGTCCTCAAGCCATCCCATTAATCTCGATTGAACATGGACATGTGTGTGTGTGTATACTGTATATACAGTTGAAGTCGGAAGTTTAGGTTGGAGTCATTACCACTCCACAAATTTCCTGTTAACAAACTATAGTTTTGGCAAGTCGGTTAGGACATCTACTTTGTGCTTTTCCCAACAATTGTTTACAGACAGATTATTTCACTTATAATTCACTGTATCACAATTATAGTGGGTCAGAAGTTAACATACACTAAGTTGACTGTGCCTTTAAACAGCTTGGAAAATTCCAGAAAATGATGTCATGGCTTTAGAAGCTTCTGATAGGCTAATTGACATCATTTGAGTCAATTGGAGGTGTACCTGTGGATGTATTTCAAGGCCTACCTTCAAACTCAGTGCCTCTTTGCTTGACATCCTGGAAAAATCTAAAGAAATCAGCCAAGACCTCAGAAAAGAAATTGTAGCCGTCTGATTCATCCTTGGGAGCAATTTCCAAACACCTGAAGGTACCACATTAATCTGTACAAACTATAGTACGCAAGTATAAACACCATGGGACCACGCAGCCGTCATCCCGCTCAGGAAGGTGACGCGTTCTGTCTCCTAGAGATGAACGTACTTTGGTGCGAAAAGTGCAAATCAATCCCAGAACAACAACAAAGGACCTTGAGAAGATTCTGGAGGAAACAGGTACAAAAGTATGTATATCCACAGTAAAACGAGTCCTATATCGACATAACCTGAAAGGCCGCTCAGCAAGGAAGACGCCACTGCTCCAAACCCGCCATAAAAAAGCCAGACTACGGTTTGCAACTGAACATGGGGACAAAGATCATACTTTTTGGAGAAAGGTACTCTGGTCTGATGAAACAAAAATAGAACTGTTTGGCCATAATGACCATCATTATGTTTGGAGGAAAAAGGGGGAAGCTTGCAAGCCGAAGAACACCATCACAACCGTGAAGCACAGGGGTGGCAGCATGATGTTGTGGGGGTGCTTTGCTGCAGGAGGGACTGGTGCACTTCACAAAATAGATGGCATAATGAGGAAAGAACATTATGTGGATATATTGAAGCAACATCTCAAGACATCAGTCAGGAAGTTAAAGCTTGGTTGCAAATGGGTCTTCCAAATGGACAATGACCCCAAGCATACTTCCAAAGTTGTGGCAAAATGGCTTAAGGACAACAAAGTCAAGGTATTAGAGTGGCCATCACAAAGCCCTGACCTCAATCCTATAGAAAATTTGTGGGCAGAACTGAAAAAGCGTGTGCGAGCAAGGCCTACAAACCTGACTCAGTTACACCAGCTCTGTCAGGAAGAATGGGCCAAAATTCACCCAACTTATTGTGGGAAGCTTGTGGAAGGCTACGCGAAACGTTTAATGAACGGCCCCATGTCACAAAGATCTGTAAACAATTCCCAGAAGCTGAAAATGTCCCAGTTCTTCCATGGCCTGCATACTCACCACAATCAACAGCCTGATCAACTATGCGAAAGAGAGATGTATCGCGCAGCATGAGGCAATGGTGGCCACACCAGATACTGACTGGTTTTCTGATCCATGCCCCTACCTAGGTATCTGTGACCATCAGATGCATATCTGTATTCCCAGTCATGTGAAATCCAATTCATTTCAACTGACTGATTTCCTATAATGAACAGTAACTCAGATAAATTATTTGAAATTCTTGCATGTTGCGTTAATATTTTTGATCAGTGTAGTAGGAACACAGAGGCTGAGTCCCAAATGGAACCCTATTCCCTCTTTAGTGCACTACTTTTGACCAGGGCCCATAGGGTTGTGTTCAGAGGTAGTGCACTATATAGCTAATAGGGTGTCATTTGAAACAGAGATGTACTGTGGTTCAGACAAAGGTAGAGTCAGACACCATGGTTATGCTGCTAGTTCATTGTCACAGGGACCATAATCAGACCCTTGGGTAAAAAGCAGAGCAGGGAAACTCACTATAGTTGATATTTTTGTTCAGTGTATGTGTACAGTCAGGTACATAATTATTGGCACCCTTTAAAACGATGTGAAAAAAAGACTGCATAAAATAAATAACACAAATCCTGAGCTATATTGCATGCTAAAATTTGTTGAAAATTAATTCATTTTATACTAATACAATTGCTCAAAGAAAGAGATTTTGTTTAACACGTAATAAAGAAATCTCTAAAAGATGGAGGTCAACATTTTAGGCACCTCTGTTTTCAGTACTCCAGCACCCTACCTAGCCTTTTTCTAAAATGTTTTATGAGATTGGAGAACACATTGGGTGTCATTTTAGACCATTCCTCCACAGAGAATATTTCCAGATCCTTGATATATTTCGTCTCTCTCTCTCTCTCTCTCTCTCTCTCTCTCTCACTCTCTCTGTTGCTCTCTCCTTCTCTTGGTCTCTCTTTTTGTCTCTCTCTCTCTCTGCTGCAGTTGGAACAGTGAGGGAGGTGTCTTCTGGGGGAAAAAACAGATGGAACATCACAGAAGAATATCACAGAACAGAAAAGAACAATCTGCTAATACTGAGAGAAGTCCGTAGGAGGCTTTCACCTGGTCTAAACAGTTAGAAACTGCAGGAACCCATGGTGGCGTCCCAAATGTCAACCCATTCTCTCTATAGTGCACTACTGTTCATCCCTAGCTTTGGCTACAAAATGGCAAACCAATTGTGTTCTTATTTATTTTCACACAATATATTCTGAAAGACATGATTTGGCCGGGCATTACTTTAGGTGTAAAATAGTGATCTGGTAGCACTAGCACTGTCTCATTCATTCAATTTGGAATTGTCAAACCTCTTTCGAGGTTAGGTATTACAATACCTTTCTGACAGGCAATTTTTATTTTTTTATACACTTTTTAGAAAGCTGATATAGCCTGCAGGTAGGCACATGTAGTTTCACATTTCCAGAGCAGTATTCCAGAGCAGTATTCTCAAACTTCTCCCTTTATCTGAATAAAAGAAGCATCATGAATGTCAATGTATGACTAAACAAGTTGAGGAGAAAGCTCCTAAGTGTGCCAAATATATACATATATATACAATACCACCGGTCTCCAGCCCTTGAACGTAGCAGTGCCTGCTGGTTTTTATCGGTCAGTACATGTCACTAATTGGTTAAGGAGTAACAACACCTGCTATCCCAGCTCGAAACCATACACTGGCTCTGGATTCGTCCCAAATGGCACCCTATTCCCTATTTAGTGCACTCCCACTGATTTAAATGGAGAGAAGATCAGAGAAGGTCAACCAGCAGACACTGTGGCCCTCCAGTATCTACAGTGCAACCCGTTACTTTAGGGTCAAGTTTGATTAGGTTAGTTAGAGCTGGTTAGGCCCTTACTGTAACACACAAGTGGTTCCAGCAACAAGCCTATGGGGACAGACTGGTCCTCTAGGCATTATGATTATGTAGCGGTTAGGTGACATGATAAATTACCTGTAAGTGGTGAAGCCAGGACGGTCTGTGGTAGGCCTAACCATATCCACCTTAACGCCTCTGTTTGTGTCCTTACATGTCTGGGTAATCTGGATGTACAGATTTCAACAGAATGGAAATTATATGTAGCAGATGTTTCATCAGACAATGCATAATGAATAATTAACAGCTATATGCTTTAGTTCAGTGGGCCAACACAAAGCTGGCACAGTGCAGACCTGATTCAGTAGTAAACTATGCACCTGCATCCATATTGCCTAGTTTACACAATACCATGTTACATAGTCCAAGCTATATGGTTTATTTCAGGTTAAATTACTTTCATTACACTCTCTATAATGTTCTGTTTACATGTTTATCACATTTTTAGAAGGTGACCAAACAGGTGAAACGCGTGGTATCTCTGCATGCACAGTAGAACTAACTAAATGCATTAAAATTGCCCAAGGTCAAGCTAGTCTAGGCTACGGTGCCTCATTGACAAAACAGCAACTACAGAAATGTTTTCAAGTGTTTTCCATGGCACGAAAAGAGCAGTTGCCCCTGGTATGGATTCGCCTTGCTCGTTGATGCTGTTTAAGAAAAATCATAAAATGTACAGCAAACAATTTCAATAATTGCCTATTTTTCTGTTCGACTTCAGACGCCGCTGGTGAAACGCAATCGGTCATGTGTGGGTAGTTTGTGGTTGGAAAAGGATTGAGCGCCCTTGGCGAAGTACAGGTAGATAATGGGCAAGACTGAATGTGAAAGGCTTTCACCGGAATGTTACAAGCAGCCATGACTATACAGCATACTTTTTTACGCCTTGATCACACCGACAGTTTCTTTGCGCAAAATGGTACACAGCATCATCTGAATATGTGTGCAACAAACGCTCAAAATTCACCTTCTACTACCATTTCTGTCAAGCAGTCTACGCATACAGTTTGACGCAAATGTTCGATAAATCTAACATTTGCACCACACTGAACGCACTGCAACCGGCTCTGCAACGCAATGCCGCAAGGCATACGCAGCGTTTCGTTGGAAATGGATGTAATTCTGGTGTACCAAAATGCAATGATGCTGTAAGTGTGTTCGAAGCACAGCAAGCGCCGTGTCTAATGCTGTGGTTCAGGACTTTGGAGAGCTGCACCCTGCACAGTTAGTGCTCAGAAACTAGAGTCAAAGGGGGCACCAAAATCCATATTTGTCAGATGTATAAAATGTAGAGTATGTTCACCTAATTATATTGTTTGTATTGTGCTTTCAATTCAATGAGCATACAATTTTAATACATTGCCCACCAAAGTCAAAGTGGACAATTACTCATGAGGGAAAGAGGTAAGAAACGGCTTGAAGATGCTAGGTAGCAGTGTTTATTTAACAAAGCTTTAATACCTGCATTATCCCAGCCACCGCTGATCAGACGGTAACATTATCTTCTGCTCCCATCTTTTGTATAATTTATGAGCTTATGAACCTGGGGCTTCTGTAACGGAATCCTTCGATTGCTTATGTTGTGATTCAACATATAAAATATCAACCATTTTGAAATGTAAGCTATATTCTATGTTAATATAGCCTTCATAATATATTAATGTTTTACGACATAGGCTTGCCCATAGAGCCATTGCTTGACACAGCAGGCTACATGCAACCCCTCTTGCATGTTTGAAATAATTTCTGTATAATAAACACGAAACCCCAATAAATCACCTTTGCCTGTTAGGCGACAAGAGCTTGCACCATCCATCCCTCTGAGTTCCCCTCCCTCCCCTTTCTCTCTCTCTCTCCCTTTTTCCAGATATATTTTGCTGCTCCCATTCGCTCGCGCTCTGAGCAGCAACAGCATTAAATAAGTGAAGCCGTTATTAACAGACACCCAGGCAGCCGCAGCATCGTCCGCAGCGAGCGCACACACACTGACACAAGTCGCGTGGGCTGTCAGGACGCCGACGCCATCTGTTTTCGCCCACTCTGGACACGCTGCAATCAAGACTGCTTTTAAGATTATCTATTTAGGCAATTTTAATCAGAATTACCATATTCTCTTCGCCCTGAATAGACTACATATTGTAGTGCGTTGGCACGGATGCTCTATTAGGCTACTCTGCTGTCTCTTGGCTGGGGAAAATACTCGGGAGGTGAATTTGTATCCATAACAATTGTCACCGAGAGTGGCTGACTGGTCGTCCTCTGTCATCTTGAAGTTGTCTTATTGAGCATCCTACAGACTGTGAATGATGATGTACTTGGTCGCCCTAGTTCCCCAAGGTGAGGAGAGGGATTGAGTTGGAGAGATTTTTAACGCGGAAGGAGTTGTTGTGGATCACGGAGACCAGGAGGAGAGAGAGAACCGTCGGCGCCAATAACCCCTTTCTGCATCAGAACCGTATCGTTTTTCCATATATTGTACACCACTAAAACTGGACCCTTGGATTAATTTGACAGAATACCTGTCGACGAGAATATATCCGTTTTAAATTCACTGTAATAGACTTCAATCAGGTCGAGGTGTCTCACTGCGGTTGAACCCCATACCAAGGCTAAGGTTGCGGTTGTACAGTTTGGCCCATTTTAATAGGCTACTATATTTCCCTCTCGGGTGGATTGTTTGACCGCCTCGGACGACCCAAAATCTGCCATGGCTGAGCAGTGAGAGCTCGGTGGGATCTGCTTTGGTCGTCCTGCACAGTAGCATGGCCCCGTCCCGACGGCACTGCGGATGGGAGATGACGCCTCTGTCGGTATGCCTGCTCCTGTCCATCTTGATGTTTCAGCCTGCTCTAGCCAAGGTCTGCAATGACTATACGAGGCACGGTCAGGACAACAGCTGGTTCTCGGGGGATAATGAGAAGTTGCCCATCATGGTGCTCATGCCGATGAACGAGTCGGCGCTGATGAGCAGCATTAGTCAGGGCATCGAGCCCGCAGTCCAACTGGCCATACAACATATAAAAGAGTCACGGAATTACAAGTTTTCACTCATCACCAAAATCTACGACACCGAGGTAAACTCATTCACCCACTCTGCCCCATGACCTTTGTATCCTATTTCATACATGTGCGTTTGCTGTGAGTTTCTGGGGCATAAACGTTTCAGGACACTTTCGCTGTTCGCTTGTGTCAGGGAGAGGGGGGTGTGTAGCCTATACTGCCCTGGAGGTAGCGCTCATACAGCGCGCGCCCATGTGGAAAGCGTAATTCTGTAATCATCTGCGCAGTGTTGAAAATGTGTTTTATTTTTCGTAATTCCTGGAGATTGTCCGCAGTTGGATTAACACAGAAGCATACAGTATCGGATGTTGTTATTCAT
This sequence comes from Brachymystax lenok tsinlingensis, assembly GCA_030435695.1. Taxonomy (NCBI): domain Eukaryota; kingdom Metazoa; phylum Chordata; class Actinopteri; order Salmoniformes; family Salmonidae; genus Brachymystax; species Brachymystax lenok. Next base: position 16,072,826 of record CM059799.1, read on the forward strand.
TTTTGTTGTCATTCAATTTTTTTCATAACTTCATAAACAATGGCCATTTCAGATTAATTTTCGGTGGGTTGGAATAGGTGCCGCGCACGTGAAACAAACTCGTGATCAAATTACAATTAATCCTCCTTATTTGAAGCCTTCACACTGCGGTATGCTTTTCCTGCGCTGAAGACATGTCATTATGCCTGATGCAGAACGTAATTGTTGTCACAATTAGGCACAGGAACCTTTAAATATTGATTTATAGCTGATGGTTAAATTTGAATAACTGTACAAGATACCCTAAAATAGCTATGGCATTATTCAAAGCAATACATTACTCAATCCCCATCGTTATTTCAGTCACGATTCCCATTGCATTTCGTAACAGAGGAAAGGTTCGTTTTCCTTGAACCTGAAGATGGCAGTAATTTGATGTGCGATTTCTTGTTTGCATACACACTTAAGGATATCAGCATCTGTGTGGTCAATAATGGGAACTATGTGCATTGCGTCCTTACACTGTTTCCACACACTAACGTTTAAGCATTTGTGGAACAAATCCCATTCAAGTCATGGGACATGTCCAAATCATCCAAAAGTATTTAAAATTGACTGTGAAGCGCGACAAATGCAAATATCGGTCCCATTACTTGAATAACATTTGTGCCACAAATGCTAAAACGTTAGCATGGTGGAAGCAGTGCCTGGGAAACTAAACAAAACGCATGGATTGCTGTCATACCTTGTTCATCATAGACTTCTTACAGGGTAAAGAACCCAATGTGTTTTTTGTAATTTGAGTGAACTATCCCTTTAAGATCAGTTTACCAATCAATATGAGTAGTGTGAAGGTTTTTTAATTCTGCAGTTATGACCACCCCTTTGACGATTAGTCATTGGTCAGTCTCAGTAGCTATATTATTACATTGTAAGGAGGCTTCCACCTGTATTGTATGGAAATCACATCGAATGTTAGAATATATATATTTTTTAACAACCATCAACCATTTGAGTGTGCTGACATTACCGCTGGCAAGTTGGCTTCAATGATTATGTGCCCCATCGTGGTGCATGGCCATGGCATAGCAGCAATTGAAGTGGTGAGAGAGGTGATATCCAGGCTATTAAATAGACATTACGTTACCATGTCAACGTGGAAGCAGGTTGAAAGTTAAGGGACCCAAAACTGCAGCCCTCACTCTAGCTAATTTAATTGACGTGATTAATGGTCTCAGGTATCTTAATCGAGGAAACACGTTTGCAAAACGATCGATGTGACTGATTGCCTTGTACATAATGCTGTTAGAATTACCCAGATGTTAATGTAGGTGTTGAAGAAGCTTCATTAACTGTTTCAAAATATTTGTGAGTCTGTATTCTACTGCTGCTAGTATTTGGGCATGTATTGCAATATTTATGTACATATAAAGGTACGTATAAGACCCATGTCAATGATTAACACTAATCAGGTTGAAGTGTGTGGAAGAATGCTGTCACAGAACACAAAAAATATGGTTAGTCCCAAATGATACCCTATTCCCTAGTGTAGTGCACTACTTTTGACCAGGGCCCATAGGATGCGTCCTAAACATGGTGAGGTCATGACAGAGGCAGAACTGGTGTGAGATCATTGCATGGTTTCTCATGTCTGGTGCTTGTTCTGGATATTCCTATAATTCATTCATTTGCATTGAGCTTTTTCCATTAATTCCCAATGTTTCAAACAGTCCTGAGGTTTTAAAATGCTCAACTCATTGCAGTGGTTCAACAAGTGTAGTTCTTCATGTGATCACCGACCATGTTTGAGATATTTCTCTAGTCTAGGGGGGAATTCATATGTGAATTCCAGGTGTTTCTGTGCTGCTGTGAAACAAGTTGAAACAATAGTATAATCTGTTTGACTGTAGCAAGACAGTGATAAGTGGTCAGGAATGGCATATAGCATGCAACACCTGGAATCAACTCTGACCATGGGATTAAATATACTACTGACATATTTCCCCTGGGTGAAAGATGAGCTGTACTAGAGGTCAGTAGGTCAGCTGGACATCCGCTCTGTGGATGGATGATCGAGTGTACTCCTATAATGGGCAAAGTGCCCATTGAGTTCTAATGGTAAAGGTTTTGTGTTCAGAATATTCTAGTCAAGAATATATAATATACCTTTTCATATATTGCTCAAGAAATATGTCTAAGTAAGCAATATTGTCATGGAGGAGTGATTAACTGGCTAATGGCTAACTGTATTTCCTTCCAGGGAAAAACGGTGAAAATCTCAAAGGAAACATAAAGCCCAAAGGGAACATGTTTATTGGTGTTCTTAAGAGCTCTTGGGATAAAGGTTCCTGCCAAGGACAGCCATTTACAAGCAGTTGGAAGCCTTTTCCATAAATCCTGCCACCACATTATACTCAACAGGGGGAATGAGATTACATCCATGGTCTACATAGTAATTGTATATATTTTTGAATGAAAAAATAGAAAATAGAAAAACAATCGAGCATCAACATGAGACTGAATGAACAGTGATCTCTCGTGTCCTTTGTGGCGAAGGGAAGGGTGTAGGAAAGGGTGTGTTATGGAATACCATATATTACGGGGTTTGTAATTATGTCATATTTTTTCTCTTTCTTACACAATGACACTTGCATGCATGTGCATCCATCTCTCTCTCTCTCTCTCTCTCTCTCTCTCTCTCTCTCTCTCTCTCTCTCTCTCTCTCTCTCTCTCTCTCTCTCTCTCTCTCTCTTACACACAAACAGGAAGTATATAAAAACAATGCACACAGCAGACGCAGTAGTACCATGTGGTGGGGAGTGGTGTGTGGTGGGATTTAGCCTGGCAGATGTAAGTAATCAGTCCCGGAGCAGAGTCTCTTTATCCCCTCTTAGGGATCCCCATACAGGCAGAGCTGCTCCCCCATGTGGGGCTGGATGCTGCTGGGATTGTGGATGCTGCTGGGGTTGAGGGCTGAAGCTGGGGCTGTGGATGGGGCCAGGGCTTGAGATGGGGCACTGCACAGCAAGCAGTGGGGATGGGTGGCCATTGGATGGGGATGGAGGAGAAGTGTGGACTTGGGAATATTATCATGTCCAAATTCCTATAACACCTATGAGGCCATTTAAGTATAGCTAACAGATGCAGGTCTCTGTTTTCTGCTAATGCATTGAGCTAATGCAAGTCTTGCCTGTGGTTGAGAGTGTTAACTGGGAGAAGGAGAATGTCGTCAGTGGATTGGGGGTTTTCGGGTCTGATCTACTCTGCAGTCGACAGCACCACTGTGTGCTGAGCAGCCATCTTCTAGTAGGAACACAGAGGCTGGCTCCCAGATGGCACCCTATTCCCTCTTTAGTGCACTACTTTTGACTAGGGCCCATATGTTGCTCTGGTCAAAAGTAGTGCAATATATAGAGAATAGGGTGCCATTTGGAACAGAGATGTACTGTGGTCCAGACAGAGGTAGAGTCAGACACCATGGTTATGCTGCTAGTTCATTGTCACAGGGACTATAATTAGACCCTTGGGTAAAAAGCAGAGCAGGGAAACTCACTATAGGGACAGAGGCAGGTAGAGCTGCTTATCTGCCGATGGACTGTTTGCTGTTGTCACCATGGATAACTGAGTATCCATGTACATACGTAAATCTAGATGTATTCACCGTAACGTAAGTATGACTGACAGAAGCCTGACTCACAGTCTATGTACATGCATAAATACAAATGTAAAGCTACTGAGTGGAACATACCACTGGAAAAAGGAACATTGAGTGCTGCTTTTCTGTTTCTTTACCAATGAGGGAACACACATGAGGCCTACATAGAAAAAACAGCACTGTAGATGCCATTGTAAATACATGTTAGCCAGGATGCCTCTTAGGAAGCCTCGTAGGGAACCCACACAACATTGTTTTCTCCTGCAGTGTAAATGATCGGTATTGATGTGAAATCTATACCTTCTGGATTGGAAATGGGGGTGAAAATGTGGTGACTTCCCAGGGGGTTGTATAACTCAGGGTTAGAGGCTTACGTCAGGAGTGAGACGTCACAGATAGGGGAGACGCACAGAATCTAAATCCCTTCATTAGCCCCCCTCAGGAGGAACCAGGGGAGATGTGGAAGCATCCCAAATGGCACCCTATTCCCTACATAGTGTCACTACTTTAGCCCAGGTTTCTGGTCATAAGTAGTGTACTATGTAGGGAATAGGGTCCTATTTGGGACAGAACCCATGATTTATACATCTCACCATTCTGCCTCTCACAGTGATTCAACCCCTTGTGTTGTAATTCATGAGGATGGATTCAAGAAAGGACGAAACGTTGCAGAATAATGGGATATTTAATCTTGAATGCCTGCACAACAAGCCAGCTGTTGTGTGTAGCTGCTCTTGAAAAGCTTGATGTAAGTATAAGTAATCCTATATGTTCCCGAATTGTAAGGCCTCACAGTCTGGGATAAAAAGCCATGGAAATAACCAAACTAGTGTATCAATGTACTAGAAGTACATTTTATCTGTGCTATTGTGCCTCTAGTATTTCTAGAATAGAGGAAATTAAAGAGATGCAGTTTTTTAAAGACTGGATACATTTTACCACAAAGACACTTAAGTAGCTAGATTTGATCCTGCTCGTGTAAACCCGATATTCATGTGGTTATTTTAGTAAGAGGACATTGCAGTCACGTGATACCATTGGCCTCATGAGGCCATTAAACCATAACGCATGGCCTATGTTTCAAATAATGCACAGTATATATAGACTGGCCCTGTGCTTCTGAGAGGAACAAATGCTGCAGTATGTCACATTTGTACACACTTTGCAGGAGCCCCCATGGTGCTACAGTATGTGGCCTTGATAGTTTCGACACATATATGCTTAGGGGTTTCTTTTCCCCTGAGAATATGAGGCATTTGTCACGATAAGTTATTTTTTCCTTTTCAAGGATAGGCCTATTGGGTTTCAAATCGTCAAATCAAATCAAACTTTATTTATATTACACATTTCTTACAGATGATGCATTTCAAATTAAAATAAGAAAAGGTGAGACAAAACCAGCACGTTTTCTAAATTAGGAGACAAATAGTAACACAGTAAAACAATAATAAAACAACAGTGGACATGAGAGACTAATGCATTAAATAAAATGAAATAAATGTATATAATGGGATAAAATATATATAATAGATAGTAAAAGCTTAAGATTTTTCTCAGTGTATAGGACTGGCCCCTCAAACCTCTCTGAGGTATTTAGGATCTAGGGAAATGTCTCTGTCCCATTTTCCCCAGCAGTCACACTTTCACATTTTGCTGAAATCAGCCTAATAATTCTTAGTCTGACTAATTTTCCATGGTTTCAGAGTAGGAGTGCTGATCTAGGATCAGGTCTTCCCTGGCTATTTAATCATATTCATTAGGATCTAAAAAGCTATTCTGACTCTGGATCAGCACTCCTACCCTGAGACACTTTATGAATGCAGACCCTGGAGGAGATCTTAACCAATAATAAGAGACTGTAACCTATTCAAGAGGAGAAAATTACCATCCTTTAATTCTTGAACTGTATGATAACTAGTGGGGGCAATTCCATTGACTAATGTTAGAACCAGCAGCTTTCTATTGTATTTCAGCAATGAGGAATTCCCACTATTATATCAAATGGTGCAGTACCAAGTCCAACACTTGATTATTATTTATTAGTAGTGTATTAGTATTCTATTACCAGTCTTTGTGTTGGGAAAACAATCCACATCAACCAATGGTCAATTAACAGGTTACACACAAAACACCATAATAGACATTGCATTGGCTAATACACTGCTATTTCCCCCTGGTGGTTTTCCAAACGGTGAGCTGAGGTGTCCCAAATGGTATCCTAATTCCTATATTGTGCACAAATAGTAGCCATAGGCTCTGGTCAAAAGTAGTGCACTATAAAGGAAATAGGGTGCCATTTTGGACACTACCTGTGTCATCATGCCAATGGCCTGGAGTCTCCAGCCAGACCTAGTCACCATGTCAAATGATGCTTCCCTTCTCTTACGTACATACCAGACCTGGGTTCAATACTATTTGAAATCTTTCGAAGTTCCTTGAGCGTTTGCTTTAGCTTGCCTACAGTGCCTGATGGGCGGGTTTTGCACTTTTCCATTTTCCATTGAATGGCTCCATTGCGCCAGGCAAACTCAAGCAAGCACAGTATTTGAAGTGTTTTAAATGTATTAGTGTTTGAACCAAGGTCTGGTGTGTACCCAGGCTCCAATGCTCCAATGGTTCCTACCTAATGAGTAGTGGAGGCAGAGGAAGTTATTATACTTGGAGCTGGTGCCACTGACACCCCCTCTGGCAGGGCCTGTCGTCAGGGACAAGTGTGTGTGTGTGTGTGTGTTCCAGCCAGGCAGTTAGACTTTGGCTGTTGTTCAGTAAGTCCCTTGAATACAGCCACTAGCTTCCCTAGGAACAAAGGATCCTAGGGTAGCTTTGTACACACACACACACACACACCGTACTGCTGGGCCTCGCCTGGCTAACTAGCAGTACGGTGTGTAGTAGGCCTACACCAGGTCACTTCGTCCAATACAGCATTCTTTACGACTTAGGGTTGCAAAAGTCTGGTAACTTTTCCAAAATTCCCAGGTTTTCCAAAATCCTGATTGGAATTTTGGGAAGGTTAACGGAATTGCCCAACCCTAGTCCTGCTACAGTGCAGTACACTACAACAAGGGATGTGTGAGGTCCAGTACTCTACAACAAGTGATGTGTGTGTGACTACAGCATTTAGAATTACCCTAGCAATTCTTCCGTATGGCACATTGTATCTGTTTTGTGAATTATTTTGTTGTTGTTGTTTGTGCGGGACTAATTGAGAAAATGTGATTGTTAACAGTTAGCTAAGGAAAGAGAGACTGTTTCCTGCTGTTGTCAGTGTCCCTGGCCCCGGACTGAATGCCTTTTGGGCAGATACATTTAAGAGCTAATCGTGTGGACTGGAGGAAAGGATGAATTTGACTTCAACCATTTTGTTTGCATCCCAACGTGCACCCTATTCCCTATATAGTGCACTACTTCACTTGTAACCAAGTCACTGGGCAAAAGTAGAGCACTATATAGGGAAAAGGAAGCCATTTGGGAAGGACATATTTTGTTGAAGTCAAAATGCTCTGTTGTTGCTCAGGAGTCGTTTTGTGCTTAACTGGAAGGGCAGCAGGCAAATGGCTGTTAAACAGGGGTGTAGTGGAGGGTATATGTCATATCAATTAATAAGGCTGATGGAACAGGTCTGAATGTTTAGCTTAAAAATGTGATAATCTATTATTTCTTCACATTTTAAGCACAGCAATGTGCACACAGTGATAGGCCTATGTGTGAATGTTCCAAAATACAATTTGTGGCAAAACATCATTGTAAAATTCGCCCCACACATGAGAGCAGTTTCATGGACAGAGATGAACATATCTGTTCCAAATGTAGAAAGAGGGGAGATCTAAAGACGCAACAACTATCATGGATTGCTAATATGACTAGGATAATGCCTTTGGCTGCCTGACAATGAAAGAAAGTTGGTTTGAAAACCAGTAGAACAGGAGAGCACATATGAGGAAATCTTTATAAAATAATTGCCTCCACGTTTCTATGGTGGAATTTTGGCATTAGACTACTTTAAAGCAAGGTAAGACATGCCTCATGATATAAGGTAAAACGTCCAGGTTTCAAACAATTAAGGAACAGGAACAAGATAGCGACACTAATGATAGGCCTATCCGTCTTCTGGTAGATGGAAAGGCTTTCCCAAAAACCTTCTCTATTATATGTTTACTAGCTACAAAGTAGCCTATTGCATCAATCCAGTGGCCGTTTTGTGAACTCCACCTCCTGTGCACTACAGAAGAACACTAATCAAACAACAGTGCTAGGTGGATGCACAGTTGAATTAAAGATTAACTACACAATAAAAATAAAAATTTCTTAGATTGCTCCCAGACCTCAAAAGTGGTCTCCTGGTGTGGTTTAAGCATTGTTGTGGACTTAGAAAATCACATTTTGTTGTTTTCCTATTAACAAAAAAGTGTGACTTTGAGATCGAAAACCTGTGAATTTCTGACGCGTTTGAGTCTCATTTATGTATTTCAAAAGTAGGCCTACTATTAGCCTACTTGCACAGTACAGCTTGGGTTGGCCTGACTATGAAATACCAATATGGGATTCATCATTTTAGGTAATTCAGAGTGTATATCACTGTTTCTCATAAATTTTTTCAAACAGGGCACCTTTCCTTCGCTGGTCAGGCCATTTGGGAAATGTTGGGCAGAATTAGAGTATACCCACTTCTCCAGGCTCCACTACACCACTGCTGTTAAATAATGTGAAAAAAAATCAGGAAGTTGGGATATGATTGGTTGATCCTATTGGCGGCCATTCAAACTCATGTCAGTGTTGTATGCAGAGATGATCATGACACAGAAGAACCCCCTATAGACATCAGTGACTCTCAGCTATGCACACTTAGTGTCTCCTGCTGAAATCAAACATGACACAAAGCGAGACCCAGATGCAGACACAGGATGCAGATGGTTGGAGTCTTACAATGTTTATTAATCCAAAAGGGGTAGGCAAGAGAATGGTCGTGGACAGGCAAAAGGTCAAAACCAGATCAGAGTCCAGGAGGTACAGAGTAGCAGACAGGCTCGTGGTCAAGGCAGGCAGAATGGTCAGGCAGGCGGGTACAGAGTCCAGAACAGGCAAGGGTCAAAACCGGGACGACTAGAAAAAAGAGAATAGCAAAGGCAGGAGTACGGGAGAAACTCTGGTTGACTTGGAACATACAAGACGAACTGGCACAGAGAGACAGGAAACACTGGGGAAAACAAGCGACACCTGGAGGGGGTGGAGACAATAACGAAGACAGGTGAAACTGATCAGGGTGTGACAGCCACCCTCTATCCTACGTAGTGCACTAAATGGGAAATAGGGTGCCACTTTGGATGCAGAAATATACTGTAGATCATGCAGAAAAGCCTGACAGAGGAGGATCTTGTATTGAGAGTTAATTCTCCAGTGGTGACATTATAGTGATCTGATAATCCTTATCTGAACATTTAAAAGGCTGATATCTCCTGCAGCTTAGAGGAAATAGCGCATCTTTAAAGCAGAACGGCATCTCGAAGTGTCAAGATAACACTCCAAATGCTATAAATGTGTTTATCACACACAATGTAGGATTTTAATGACACACACAAAACGTATGGTGATATAATGTTTGGAACAGACGTGTTGCTTGTGTTGTATTTTTGGTATGGATGCAGTGCTGGTGGCATCTGTTGGCGAGCCTCTTCTGAAGCCATTCTCTGCATCCCAAATGGGAGCACATAGTCCTTTGTTCAAAAGTACACTTGCTTTCTAGAACTTAAAAGGGTTCTTTGGCTGTCCCTATAAGAGAACCCTTGGAAAAACCCTTTTTGGTTCCAGGTAGAACCCTTTATACAGAGGGTTTTACATGGAACCCAAAATAGTTCTATCTTGAACCAAAAAGCGATCAATAGAAGCTTTTGATACACACAAGCAAAAGCCATACCCAGGCCGACAACAGCGAGGCATCCATTTTACCCTCAGCATTTTGGAGAGTGGTGCATACAGAGTCCTTTTGGAACCCTTTTTTCTAAGAGTATAGTGCTCTATGTAGGGAATCTGGTGCCATTTGGGACTAAGCCATTGTGTGTCTGTCTCCTAGATTAGCCTACAAATGAGATGCACAGTCATTCTGAAAGGTGCCGGAGCCGGACCGAGCAGCTGGCTATCATTAACGTTAAACAAACATTTGCTCTGAGAGAGAGAGGGGGGGAGAGAGCGAGGGAGAGGACTCTGTATGCACCACTCTCCAAAATGCTGAGGGTAAAATGGATGCCTCACTGTTGTCGGCCTGGGTCTGGCTTCTATTGATCGCTGCCCCATTTACACAGTCAATTAACACATTAAATGTTTACTCTGGTAAGCTGGTTTCAATGTAGAGGGATCACACAAATCTCTTTATCTCAGTTGTAGGCACGAATGAAAAAAAGATACAACAGATTTCATCAGTTGTACATACAGTAGGCAGCTTGCATAAGGGTTGGTGCTCATAGGATCACAACTTAGTCTACCTACTACCTCTTATTGTGTATTGAACCACCTTCCAGGTTGATCACTGAAGATCTAGGGTGAAGTTGCCCCTAGATGCTGATCTTAGGTCAGTTTAGCAGTTCCCCACTAATGGTTAAGGTTAGGATTGGGGAAGGGGCAGCAGATCCTAGCTTTATACAGTACCTAAGGAAAACGACCTCTGAGACTGTATTTCTGTGCTTATGGCTACCTGGGTGCCCAGGGGATGTGCACTCCCTGCATGCAGTTGCACATGATGGGAAATTATCTGGAATGTTCCACTGTCATGGGAGGGAATTCTAATTATGTTTTCATATGTGTTCTGGGCCCGCACATGCACCCACTGTGACTGATGTCTGACCTTGGACCCTTGACCAGCATCAAACACATGTCAATCAATGCTGTTGTCCAGACAACGAAAGATTTATGATTATTTAATGTTGAATGGTTAATTTCCAATGTATACAAGGGGAATGGAGGGTGCTCTTGGCAGTAATTCCTCCTGGAACCATGTTGATTTCATGCTGCGCACACACACACCTCTCTCTTGACCAACACAGTCTCACCCTATTATTCGTCAAACTCCAATGGCCCTCCACACCAATCAACTAGAGGTCGACCGATTAATCGGCATGGCCGATTAATTAGGGCCGATTTCAAGTTTTCATAACAATTGGTCATCTGCATTTTTGGACGCTGATTATGGTCGATTACATTGGACTCCACAAGGAGACTGCGTGGCAGGCTGACCACCTGTTACGTGAGTGCAGCAAGGAGCCAACGTAAGTTGCTAGCTAGCATTAAACTTATCTTCTAAAAAACGATCAATCTTCACATAATCACTAGTTAACCACACATGGTTGTTGATATTACTAGTTTATCTAGCTTGTCCTGCGTTGCATATAATCAATGCGGTGCCTGTTAATTTATCATAGAATCACAGCCTACTTCGCCAAACGGGTGATGATTTAACAAGCACATTCGAGAAAAAAGCACTGTCGTTGCACCAATGTGTACCTAACCATAAACATCAATGCCTTTCTTAAAATCAACACACAAGTAAACATTTTTAAACCTGCATATCTAGTTAATATTGCCTGCTAACATGAATTTATTTTAACAAGGGAAATTGTGTCACTTCTCTTGCGTTCTGTGCAACCAGAGTCAGGGAATATGCAGCAGTTTGGGCCACCTGGCTCGTTGCGAACTGTGTGAAGACCATTTCTTTCTAACAAAGACCGGAATTAATTTGCCAGAATTTGACATAATTATGACATAACATTGAAGTTTGTGCAATGTAACAGCAATATTTAGACTTAGGGTTGCCGCCCGTTCGATAAAATATGTAACAGTTCCATATTTCACTGAAAGAATAAACGTTTTGTTTTTGAAATGATAGTTTCCGGATTTTACCATATTAATGACCTAAGGCTCGTATTTCTGTGTGTTTATTATATTATAATTAAGTCTATGATTTGATATTTGATAGAGCAGTCTGACTGAGCGGTGGTAGGCAGCAGCAAGCATTCATTCAAACAGCACTTTCCAGCGTTTGCCAGCAGCTCTTCGCTATGCTTCAAGCATTGCGCTGTTTATGACTTCAAGCCTATCAACTCCCGAGTTTAGGCTGGCATAGTGCCTATAAGAGCATCCAATAGTCAAAGGTATATGAAATACAAATGGTATAGAGAGAAATAGTCCTATAATAACTACAACCTAAAACTTCCTAACTGGGAATATTGAAGACTCATGTTAAAAGGAACCACTAGCTTTCATATGTTCTCATGTTATGAGCAAACTTAAACGTTAGCTTTTTTACATGGCACATGTTGCACTTTGACTTTCTTCTCCAATACTGTGTTTTTGCATTATTTAAACCAAATTGAGCATGTTTCATTATTTATTTGAGACTAAATTGATTTTATTTATGTATTATATTAAGTTAAAATAAGTGTTCATTCAGTATTGTTGTAATTGTCATCATTATATATAAAATCATTATATACAAATATGTATAAAAAAATATTTATAAAAATATTTATAAAAATAAAAATAAAAATTGTCAGATTAATCGGTATCGGCTTTTTTTGGTCCTCTAATAATCGGTATCGGTATCGGCGTTGAAAAATCTTAATCGTTCGACCTCTACAATCAACCCTCCCCCTTCCTCCCTCCATACATCCCTACCCCTCGCCTGAGTGGATGTAAATTAAAGGATTATGAGTGGGGGGAGGGGTGGGGTGTTGTCATTAGAGATTGGACAAATGCCATGTGAACGCTGCCGTCTTTCTCCCGGGTCGACCACAGAGTAATAAGCAGAAAGTCTGCCCTTGTCAGTCCTACTCTAATTACATTAAAGCCTGTGTAATTCCTGGACAGAAAAGACAGAGACGCCCCTCCTCCTTGTGAGGGAGTGTGTGTGTGTGTGGTAAAATGAGGGCATCTGTGTATGTAGCCTGTGGAGGACTGGTAGTGTGTCTTGGTTTCTTTCTGCATGGATAACTGTGTGCGTGTGCGTGCGTGTGTGCGTGCGTGTGTGTGTGTGGCAGAATGTGTGTGTGTGTATCACGTGCCTCCCCAGAGAGGAAGGTAAAGGCGTCTGCATGCTTCCCATCCGAAACAGTTCCGAAGAGTTTGTGCATATATTATAATGACATTTAGTGACGTTTTTGTGTTAGTTTTGGACTTCGGTACATGTTTTTTTTTTTACTGTTCAGGCACACTACATTTTTTCTTGAGGCAAGCCAAACTTCGGGAGCCGAAGTCTACACCCCTTCGTCTGTAATTTGTCAACTGTAGGGATTCTTCAATAAAGTCTTTGTTTTCATTCAACGAAAGACTACTTGTTTTAATGCACATTTTGTCATTGATAAATATTGCACCAAACATTTTTGTTAGATTTAAAATTCCGCGACTAAGCTAAAACGTAAAAAATAATAACCGTACAATTTTTGTCTTGTTTTTCAAGCGAAGGCCTTTTAAGGGAGTATGCAAGCACACTTGTTCGGTTCACCTAACCGACTTCGACTAGCCGCCAGCCGAACTGAAGCATGCTGACACCTTCATGGAGTTGTCCTGCCTGGTCTCTCTCTCTTCTGGATCTGCCAAAGGTTTGCAAAAATATATTTGAGTAAATGAAAACCAACACTTGGTGTCTGTATGATTTCCTCTACGGTTCTCATTTGGTATTGGATTGGAGTGATCCTAGATATAAAACCAAATAGATTTGCTGCCCAGAGCACTCTTTACACGGTTTCAAGCTTGCCAAGTACAATGACAGAATAATCTCTCACAACATTAACTGATGTTTTTGTGCTTCTTCTTGGTGCCATTTTGAATTTGATGGTTATCAAACAGTGCAAGGGCTTTTTAGCCTGTGAGAGAGAGATAGTAGACTACTTAACTGTATCTCTCTAACTGGCACTGCTGTTGTTGTCCCATTGGGATTTTCTGACCAGGTGGCATGCAACTTTATGGCATGTCACTCTCCGCTGTCTTATTCACTGATACAGTCTCAGAGGAGTGCTGATTTCTGATCAGTTTTACATATTCTATTATAAAGAATCTGATTATTATTATTATCATTTTGTATTTATTTTTTAGATATATTTTTTAGGAGGGGAATCAACTTTAATATTGCAAATAGATTGTGGCTTCTATCAATGTAATTGCCTGCATAATTTCAAATCCCCCATATATTATTTATGAATATATATATTATTTAAAAAACATTAGTTGAAAGAATTTTGTATAATCATTTAAATTGAAAAACTGTATCAGTTCAGAAACCATGTGGATTGGAATCGGTACATTAAAAATCTCTTCCCAACTATTTTGCAATCTGAATGGCATATCTGTCATTTTTTTTGTCCTTAAATGAAAATGTTATACTTTTTTTATTCATCACAATTTTCTTTATCCAATTTTGGTCTTTAATGCAGGGCCGACAGACAAGTTCCTTACTTTCTCCCCATTCCACTTGCAATTTGTCTTTGTAATTTTGGATAGAGCAGACATTTCCATATACTTCTGTTAGCTGCATGTGTGACATAACTCCACCAGTCCTATTTATTATATAATTTCCAAAGATTATACCATTTAACTTTTTTCTTTTAAAAAAATATATGTTTTTTTTATCGATTTAGTATATTTGAGAGGTTGTAATCTGAATAAAGGGAAGAGGGCCATTCTTGAACCCGGGGTGAGACATTCTTACTAATCTGTTCGGATTTAAGTATAACTGTTGTATGACTGAAGCCTTTAGTGAGAGGTCTAATGCTGTAATATTGAATCATTTCTGGCCTCCAAATTCATATTCATTATATAAATAGGCAATTTAATTTTGTCTGTCTTGTCATTCCAAATAAAATTGAATATTGTTTTGCTCATATAATTACAAAATCTGTTCAGTGTGTGTAGGCAGGGCCATAAGCAAATAGGTAAACTGGGATATTACTAAAAGGTTCATCAGGGTATTTTTTCCACAAATAGACATATATTTTCCTTTCCATGGTGGCAAGATCTTATCTATTTTTGCTAACTTTCGACAAAATTGTATTGTAGCGAGATAATTTCTTTCTTTTGGGATATGAATACCGAGTATGTCCACTTCACTGTCAGACCATTTTATTGGTAAACTACACAGTAATGTAAAACAAAACAATTTTGTGATCCAAAACGTAATATAGTGCACTTAGCATAATTTGGTTTTAACCCAGAGAGGTTAAAACAATTATCTAGATCCTCTATGAGGCTACGGAGGGATCCAAGTTGTGGATTTAAAAGAAAACATGAATCTTCAGCGTACAACGACACCTTTGTTTTTAAGCCCTGGATTTCTAGCCCCTTGATATTATTGTTGGATCTGATTTCAATAGCTAAGATTTTGATGGTCATAATAAATAGATGTGGTGATAGTGGGCAGCTTTGTTTTACTCCTCTTGACAGTTGAATACTTTCTGAGAAGTAGTCATTATTAAAAATGTTCCACCTTGGGTTATTATACATAACTTTAAACCATTTTATAAGAGATTCTCCAAAATTGAAATATTCCAGGCATTTATAAATCAATTCCAGTTGTACTTTATCAAAAGCGTTTTTCAAAGTCAGCTTTGAATACCAGGCCTGGTTTCCCACATTTTTCATGGTATTATTTTGTTTCCAGTACTTGTCTTATATTATCTCCAATGTATTGTCCATGTAAAAAACCTGTCTGATTAGGATGAATGATATTCGACAATACCTTTTCAATATGTGCTATGCATTTTTCTAGAATTTTTGCATCACAACACTGAAGTGCAAGGGGCCTCCAATTTTTTTTATGGACTGAATCTTTATATTTACCACCTGGGTCCTGTTTCAGTAATAGTGAAATTAGACTGGTATGCCATCCAGGCCTGGAGTTTTCCCGGACTTAAAGGCCTTAATTGCATCAAGAAGTTCCTTCTCTGTAATTTGGCCTTCACATGAGTCTTTCTGTACAGCTGTTAATTTTACATTATTAATAGAAAAAAATCTTTACAATTAACTTCGATTAGTGGAGATGGAGGAAACTGAAATGAAAACAGGCAGACTCCGTTTATTATGGGCAGATCAGTACTCCTACTCTGAGTCGCTTAGTAAATACGGGCTCAGACCTTGGTCTGTTTGTTGCCTGTGCTGAGCGGCTGGTACCACCTCCAAGTCTGACACTATTAGTAGTGTTAGGGAAAACAAGTCAGGAAGCCTTTATGTGCAGAGATAACACTGACAGCACGGCCTGCAGATGCACACTACAGATGTACACTACACTTTACCCTCTGTCCCTGCACTAAGTGATTACAGTACTGTACTAGTTCACTTCCCAAAGCATACAATGCAATCACAAAGGTGCAGCCTGGCCTTAGGGATGATAATGATCTTGGTATGCTGCTTGGAGAAATTGGGATTCATCTGTGTTCTGTGCTGTCATGTCAATTGTGTGTCATAAAAAAAATGTGTTAGAGGTTCATTCATTCTACATCCGTTTTCCAGCAGTCGCTAAGCACACCACCATCAGCTCTCTGGCACCCACATGCATTAATGAAGTAATTTCTCTTCAGTGAGTCCATCTTTTAACAGACAATCAAATCAAATAAATGTTTATTTGTGACATGCGTCGAATACAACAGGTGTAGACCTTACAGTGAAATGCTTACTTACAAGCCCTTAACCAACAATGCAGTTTTAAGCAACATACCCCCCCAAAATAATACATAAAAGCAACAAATAATTAAAGATCAGCAGTAAAATAAATATAGCAAGGCTATATACAGGGGGTACCGGTACAGAGTCAATGTGCGGGGGCACCAGTTAGTCGAGGTAATTGAGGTAATATATACATGTGGGTAGAGTTATTAAAGTGACTATGCATAGATCATATCATAGAGCAGACAGGATATGCAGCTGCTGCTGCTGCTGCCTTAGTAGTGTGAGGCAGAACCTGTGTGATGGATGATTCTGGGCTTCAGAGTGAAGGAAGGCTGTGTGTGTTTGTGTGAGTGTGTGTGTGAGTGTGTGGGTGTGTGTGTGTGTGGCAGGAAAGGCTGGCTAATGAACTGTTGCTGTAAGGCCCGGCCTTTATTGTTGTCTGTCTGGCTGCTTTATGGCAGAGGAGCTCCACTTAAGGGTTGTCGGTTTTATACCACACACACACACACACACACACACACACACACACACACACACACACACACACACACACACACACACACACACACACACACACACACACACACACACACACACACACACACACACACACACACACACACACCCTCCCCGGGGTGCCCCCTTTTGCTTCCCCTCCGATCCGCCCCTCCATGGGAGCTAGTAAAGGGCTTTAAACCAAAGGAGATTGATAACAAACCAAGGTCCGCATTTACTGACACACACAGGGCAACGGACCCTGGACCTTTGTGTGTGTGAGTGTGTCTGTCTGTCTGTGTGGGTGTGTGTCTATGTATTGGTACACAGCTGCAGCAGTTAGTTGGAAGTAGAAAATAGTAGTGGTACCATGCCAGGAGGAGAATAATCCCGAGCTAAGTACTAATACTGTGGAGTAGCGTGTGTGTTCTGTGGCTTGTAGCACACATTGTATGTGTCCCAAATGGCACCCTATTCCCTTTGTAGTGTACTACTTTTGAGAGCGCACCTTGAAATTGTCCCCACATCGATTGGGACAACAGTAGTGATCAATGGAGGTGCAGGGTTAGTGTGTTACTGTAATTACACCCTATTTCCTATACACTTCACTACTGTTGATGAGAACTCTGTGGTTCCTGGTAAAAAGTAGCGCACCTCATTGGGAATAGGGTGCCATTTTGGACACAACCTTGGACTGTTTATAGTGGAAGGAGGCTCTGCAGCTTGACTGATTAAACTCAGGATGAGAATGGTGACAAATCAAAGTTTATTTGTCACGTGCGACGAATACAACAGGTGTAGATCTTATAGTGAAATGCTTACTTACAGGCTCTAACCAACAGTGCAAAAAAGGTATTAGGTGAACAATAGGTAAGTAAAGAAATAAAAACAACAGTAAAAAAGACAGTGAAAAATAACAGTAGTGAGGCTATAAAAGTAGCGAGGCTGCATATAGTTAGTCAGGCTGATTGAGATAGTATGTACATGTAGTTATGGTTAAAGTGACTATGCATATATGATGAACAGAGAGTAGCAGTAGCTTAAAAGAGGGGTTGGCGGGTGGTGGGTGGCTGGACACAATGCAGATAGCCAGGTTAGCCAATGTGCGGGGGCACTGGTTGGTCGGGCCAATTGAGGTAGTATGTACATGAATGTATAGTTAAAGTGACTATGCATATATGATAAACAGAGAGTAGCAGCAGCGTAAAAGAGGGGTTGTTCAGGAGTCTTATGGCTTGGGGGTAAAAACTGTTGAGAAGCCTTTTTGTCCTAGACTTGTCACTCCGGTACCACTTGCCATGCGGTGGTAGAGAGAACAGTCTATGACTGGGGTGGCTGGGGTCTTTGACCATTTTTAGGGCCTTCCTCCGACACCGCCTGGTGTAGAGGTCCTGGATGGCAGGCAGCTTAGCCCCAGTGATGTACTGGGCCGTACGCACTACCCTCTGTAGTGACTTGTGGTCGGAGGCCAAGCAATTGCCGTACCAGGCAGTGATGCGACCAGTCAGGATGCTCTCGATGTTGCAGCTGTAGAACCTTTTGAGGATCTGAGGACCCATGCCAAAAAATGTTAGTTTCCTGAGGGCGAATAGGCTTTGTTGTGCCCTCTTCACGACTGTCTTGGTGTGTTTGGACCGTTCTAGTTTGTTGGACACCAAGGAACTTGAAGCTCTCAACCTGCTCCACTACAGCCCTGTCGATGAGAATGGGGGCGTGCTCGGTGCCTCTAACCTGCTGTCAGGGAATGGTGTTATGGCAATGCATTTACAGTTAGGGCTAGTCGTAGGCTTGGACAAGCACTTTGTTGGAATACATGCTAGTCTGATGGGGTTTCGGTGTGCCTCCAGTGGATTGTGCAAACTTTTCTCACCTTGCATCGAGTGATAGTCCTCAAATAAGTGTTAGTCTTCCATAGAAACAACTAAACATTTGAAACCCTGAAATCATGATTTTTAAGAGACAATTTTCCATCTTTAATCCCTTATTTAGACAGTTAATCTGGCAATCGTCATTAGATGATTCTGGTTCCCTCTGTGCAAATGTTGTCTCCATCTTCCAAATGCACACCGTCCTCTGCCAGAAAACAGATCGCCCGTATTGATTTTATGACTAGAGACTAGAGGATGGAGGAATGTCTGAAGCCTTTTCACTTTTTCTTCTCTGGATATGTCCAAGGACAAAGAATACCACCTGTTCGGGTTTTACCTTTTTTCTTCTCCATGCATGAAATGGATTATGGACATAATGTGTACATAAGTATATTCATAAACTGGGTGGTTCGAGCCCTGAATGCTGATTGGCTGAAAGCTGTGGTATACCACGGGTATGATACAACATTTATTTTTACTGTTCTAATTACTTTGGTAACCAGTTTAAAATAGTAATAAGGCACCTCAGGGGCTTGTGGTATATGACCAATATACCATGGCGTTGTGTCGTGCATAAGAACAGCCATTAGCCGAGGTATATTGGCCATATACCACACCCCTTCGTGCCTTACTGCTTAAGTAACCATCTGGACCTGTATTTCACCACTAATTGCTTGCTCTCAAAACCTCCTCTCTTTTTAGAAATCACTGTTCTATGAAATGATAATGGACTCTTGATCAAAGCAGTATTATAGTAATTTCATCACCATGTCCTGTTTTCAGTTGATTTCTTACAGTACTAGTATAGTCTCCTGTTGCCATGCCAACAGCTCTCCCATTATGGGATGTTTGATTGGCACTGAGGGATTCTTTGAGAACGAGCTACAAGGATAGTCACTGCCATGGCGGTGACGGCCAAAAGTGACCAGTTGTTATATTGCCAGGCAGCGCCTTTTATTAAAATATTTCACTAAGTTTGGAACTGCAGCGGTCGAACGACAGCCTAGGAACTACTGTATGGCAAGCTATACCCGCTCTCCTCATTATTTAGAATACCATGACAAGATAGAAAATGAAATGGCCTGGGTTATATAATAAGTGTTGGTGCTACACAATGTCAGAGAGAGACAGAGTGCAGCAGGCACAATTTACAGTATCTGCAGTATGGTTCAAATGGTTGAGTGTGTTTGGAGTGTTTCACACATCACGTTGCGTTGCAGCGGCAAGAATGACCCCACCATGTATCATTTATACTCTTCCTACTCTCCAGCTGATGGTTATTGGGCTCTCGTAGGCTTTTATTGCCTCAATTAAATATGACTGATAAGTTCAGTGACAGTGGGGAATAGTGTGGTGGTGGTGTTGAGGGTAGTGGATGGAGGGATGGAGGCAGGGATGGAATTTTGGATTTTGGGCACTGGCCAGCCAGGCTAGTAGACTGCAATTTTAACTAGCCCGGGTCCGAAATCTGTGGCATGCGGTATATCAAAAGACCACATTTTACTAGCCAATGGGCTAGTTGGGCACATTTTCTACTAGCTGGTCTGAAAAGTGCTAGCCACGGGCAAGCTTGATCGCTGGATGGAGGGATGGTATAATACTGATCACTGTAATTCAATATAGCGGTGTCAGTCAGTAAGTGTTATTTCATTAATCCTTTTGTAGCAGATCATTTGGGGCCCATCTAGAAGAAATGGGTGATATTTCTCTTCAGGCTTAATTTGGGGATGCCTTCATATCATCATCTTCATATTCCCTTCTCACTATGGTGTCATTAAAGTCTTGTGGTAATATGGACTGTAATGGACAGTTACAGGCTACTCAATATTGCATTAGGTTTGCCATTCTGCATGTTACACATATTGTCCCTGAGTGGGAGAACACAGCAAGAGGGAATTTCCCACAGAATTAAATAGAACAATATGTATGTATCTCTATGGAATTTCCACTAAAGCATTTTAAATAAAAATTGCCTGAATCTCAAATGGCACCCTATTCCCTATGTAGTGCACTACTTTTGACCAGAGCCCTATGGGCCCTGGTCAACAGTAGTACATTATATAGGGAGTGGGTGCCATTTTGGATGCAAACATAGTAGCAGTATTGGAATTGTTGACAGGCACAACATAACTTCCCTCCACTCGTTCCCTCCTGTGACTGAGACTGAATAACAACTTCAGTCTATTCTGAGGTAGTCACCGCTCCACTAATTGCAAACCTGATTAGCATTTTTGTGGTGCCTCAGAGATTAGCATAACCATTAAGAGCATAAAACATTTTTCCCTAGAAAACAAAAAAACATGGCAACTGAAAAAATCGGACCTTAGTCTTTGTTTCGCATTAGAATCAGACATACCATCTTGGTCTAAATGGAATGTTGTGCTGCTATCTATTGGACGTCAGCAGTTACACGACTAGGAGGTCATTGGTCTGTATCTCAATGTGCACAACAATGAATTATAATGTATGCATAATGTACAGAAAGGGGAGTCCAATCACGGGTGAGGATATGCATGTGCTGCCCTGTTATTCATGAGGCTGGTAAAGATGCTGATTGTTTGTGATGACTGTTTAGCTAGAGCAGAGGGACAAACACACACAAGCGTGCGCACGTGAACACATGCAGACTTACAAATATAGAGAATCATTTTGTGGCTGAGAATCTTGCTGCGCCGTAGGAAATGCAGATGAGTTTCATGGTGTACCTAAATTCCCAGAAACACAGCGTTAGAATTTTGCTCCACATATTCGTTCTTCCATGAATTTTGTATGACTGTTATAAATATTTGTTATTTTATACATTTTCCATGTCCTCTGTTATATGCCATCTTCACACCGTCAGTCATGTATTGGTGTTTTGAATCTATGGCTGAGTGCCAAATGGCTGAGTCTAGTCCCTATATATTTCACTACTTCTGACCAGGGCCCATATGTAAACCCAAAGTAGTGCACTATGTAGGGAATAGGGTGCCATTTGGGACGAATCCTATGTTGGTTAACACATTTCTGTAGGCTGCTTTCAGGGTGATGGGTACTGTGACCCGCGGGGGTCAGGAGCATGACTTCCCGTGATAGATGGCAAATGTAAATGTCAGACATGTCTGGCAAGGAAAGGTCTGGCTGCCTGTGATTGTGCGTTAAATGAGCTGTGACAGAGCAGAGAGGAACAGAGGGAAAAGGCCCTTGCTACCAGGTTACACACACACGTGGATGGACGGACCGACGGAGAAGGAAGAGGAATGTAGAAGAGATGATAAACCTCACATACAGTAACAGCAAAGATATTTTTAACTAACTCAAGATAGTTAATCTGTCTCATTTACAGTGGGAGCAAATGAAGCAGAGTGGGCAGAACAAGCAAGGAGGTGGGCAGACCAAGCACGAGCTAGCGAGATCCTATTGGCAACTTGTAGCATGTATTTGCATATTTCCGTTCGAGAACGTCTCCTCTGTGAAGTGCAGCAAAGACTCTCCTTCTAAACAATGCCATTTTTTACAACTTTGGCAAAGCGACAAGTCTATAAAACTTGCACTGTGTTCATAACAGAAAGTCGTTTTGGGAACAGAAACATTTATTGAGATCAGATGTTTCATCGATGATGTCTGCCTAGTTTCACCTAGTTCCATCCTCTCCTACTACCTGCGACTGGACTTCATCTCACTATTTGGTGGTGAGAAATGTCTATAGCCCCCTGTGTCTTGGTTACCCCTTCTGTCTGTGGTAACACTAAGAATCTTAAAGCAACATTGTTGTCCAGAGTGTCAGTATTGCAGGTACAGAGTGTATTCTCTAAACTGGACACACTGACTGACGACCTATGTATATTGCCTATAGATAGGTTGTCTGGGCACTATAGTACATCACAGAGTATTGAGTAATTACCAGTAATGGTGTAAAATCTCAGGCTGCATTTTGATATTGTATTTTTGTTTTCTACCTAAATGCCCGGGGATCTGACAATGGTGAGTTCTCAGAGTATTTCCCCCTTTTGGCAATCACGACCACAATGGTCTGTGCTTCAAACAACTACAGTACACCATTTGTAGCCTATCGGTTGAATATTCACTGTGTGACTGAATGTTTCCACACTGGAGTTCAGACAATTCCACCAGAGAGACATCACACAATAAAGAAACAGCCAAAGAAACGGATGTAGACACGCTATCTCTCTATCGCTACTCTCAAACCAGGCTATAATAGTTACATCACAGCTCTCCTACAGGACTAAACCGCAGCAGCGAGATGTCTTGTCGAATGCTGCAACTCCCGCACAAAAGGGACCAGGGAGGGATAATGTTAGCACCTATTTAATTCATTTATTCAGGAGAGTAATTGAAATATTAACACAGTCGCCAGACACCAGAGAGCTGAGCAGAGCGTCCCAGCCAGAGTCTGTTCTCCCGCGCCACTCGACACAGAGGCAGAATATTTTATTTACACACTTCTCTCCACGCTCATACCACTCTTCCCCACCCCTCGTACTGTATGCCTCCCTCCTTTCCTGCCTTTCTCTATCTCTGAAGGTTAATACATTCATTCACCATTTACACACTTCAAGGGATCATTCTAACCCTCGTCAGAGCAGAGGGATGACAATGATTCACATCTATAGATACACAAAGGATTTGTTTGCGATCACCTTGTTTGTTGTGTTTCTCACACGTAGCTCCAGTTTACTGTAGAAAGCGACCTGCTGTAGTACATGTTAAATACTCAGTCAGACCTCTAGAGAGAGGAGAGAGGAGGGGGCGTCAGGTTTAAGTTAGTGTTGTATGTTTATCGACTACTAACCTTCTACTGCAGTGGGCTAAATCAGGGTCACAGAGGGTTTCTTGGTAGTCTTAAACAAATCTACTTTAAAACAAAAGTATACACCTTACACACATGGTTATGAGCTTAAAAAGAGAAGACACCTGCACCATGTCAGATATAGTTGAAAGATAGAGTAGAAATATATTCCATTTTGAGTGTGCATCCCAATATTACACTTTATATACATCACAGAAGACTGAAATATAACAAAACCGTTTGACATAGAAACGGCTTTCTTCATTTAAATGTTGATTAATTCTGAAATTCTGAAAAGTACTATTAACATTCCACCTATGTGGCCACTAGTCATTTGACTGCAGGAAAGTGCTCCCACTGTCACGTCTTGGTTGGCACGGCAGCCGCAGTGGCAGAGGAGGCAAGGAAACCACCTCCCAGCGGGAGGGAGTGCTGGGTCCCTCACCACCCCACCCCCCTCCCGCCTCCCCACCCCAGGCTTTATCAAAGGGAAGAAATGAAATGCATGGAGATGGAACTGCCTCGAGCGATCACAATCGCAGTACTGCCTGGGCTTGGGCCAGTGTCTCTGTATGTGGGTGAGAACAGGGACAGGGATGGATGAAAGAAGGGAAGGAGGGAGAGAGGGAAGGAGGGATGAAAGGGGGTGTATAGGTAACCTACTGCCCTCAGGCTGCATTTCTAATGGCTCTATATTCCTTTAGTAGTGCAATACTTGAATATAGTGTGATTTGGGAAACAGCCCTGGTCAGCCATGTGCTCTCTCTCTCTCTCTCTCTCTCTCTCTCTCTCTCTCTCTCTCTCTCTCTCTCTCTCTCTCTCTCTCTCACTACCTGCTAGCAGCTTGTGTTGTGTACTAGTGTTTTGATGAATAGGGGTGGGGCTAGTGTAACCTCAGGGAAATATCCTGTCATGCATCATCATTACAAGACCAAGGACACTCTTGTTTTGCCAGGGACCCTGCTGCCGACACGTCTCCTGATTATTGTGTAACAGATTGATTAACCCCTCGAGTGGAAGCACCCTTTTAATCATAATGTCACTTGGCTCGGCTGCTGCTCTACTCTCATGGGCCGAGCAGCTCATTTGTAAATATTTCTCGCCACATGGAGCTGATCTGCGATGTATGCCGCTGTAAACTTGTTGTACCATGATTAATTCTGGTACCACCACCAAATCAATGTTTATTTTTTATAATGTGTGTTTTAATCACTCCAGAGCAATACATAGTTACTGTCAAGAAGAATATGACAGCTTAAATATGATTTGGTATGCATTTGGTATTATGACAACATCATAAATGGCATTTACCGGTAATTAATCACATATGAATGCTTTTACTTCTATTTTGTGGTACTGGGATTCGGGAGGAGGCCCTTTATACATTTGTCACACATGAATGACAATGTCAGACCTCACACAGCCAAAAGGTTGCATCGTGATGGAAATGCACCCCCATTATGAATTTATCCTAAGACAGCGTGAATAGATTTGGATACTGTTTGGGTTTGAATAATTAATAATTTAAGTTATATTCACAGTAATTCAGTCTAATTGCTTATAACACAGATCTAGCCTGGGAATCCAAACCCGAATGCAGATCCGTTTCCCAATCTTTTGCTTCATCTCACTGATTCAATTAAAATGGAACTGAGTTCAGTTTGGATTCCCAGGCTACCGGGGATCCTCCCAAGAGACACAGAATGCAACAAAACATCTTCAGATGGGTTTTTTTGGCGACGCATTCTAATCCGCTATCAGACCCCTAGGAATCTCTGCTGTTATTGTTGTCAGAGTGATACTGTGGGTCGGTGCCAGGAATTAAGAGAGAACAAGGAGAAGAAGAAGACGAGATGCTTGGATTTGAATCTGCTCTCTAACTTTCTCTGAATGGAGTGACAAACGGAGGGATAGTGAAGTCAGAGGAGGTGAGCTGGGAGTCTATTTAGCTCTTGGCCAGATTAAGGGTTTCGCTTTACAGAGAGAGCAAAATGGTGACAGAGAGTAAGGAAGAGAGGGGTTGAAGGGATGAGAAAGAGAGAGAAGAGGAATGAGGATAAGAGAGGGGGAGATGAGAGAGAGAGAGAAGATGAGGGGCTGAGGAAAAGAGAGGGAAAAGAGATGTGGAGAGAGAGAACGAGAAAGAGAGAGGATTTGCGCTGACTTAACCTGTTTTACCCTAACTGAGAGTAGTCAAACTAGAACACAGTGAAGTTAGAGGAGGGGGCGGGGCTTCATTAATAACTGACAGTCCCACTGGTGAAAGGGGAGGTAAAAATGTCACGCTTGTTTATGTCATGCTGTTATTTAAAAATCAGTCACAGGCATCAAATATGCTTGAATTCTCCAGGGGTCAACTGTCACTTGGGTTAAATTCCTATTTCTCATTTAAAGAAGCTTTAAAGATACTTGGGTCACAGTAATCTGGAACAATCTGGATTCTGGGCTCGGATAAAAATCCCAATCTTCCTGCTTTCTGAGAATGGATGTGTTTTAATTGTTGGAAAGAAATAGAGACCCAAAATAGATAATACAATAGTTTTCTCTCTCAGTGAAAACATGAGCTTGTTTTTGTTGTATCAAACCACACAAACCCGAAGGCAGTCAGAAAACCAACCCAATAAAGCCTTTCACCTCTTGATCAAACATTTGTCACTTTTTCAATCCTTTTTACATTCTTGTTGTTCAGCAGTGAGGCAAATCAAAGAACAAAGAACAATGACTCACTCACCCATTACTTTAAGACAACAACATGCCACCTAAGAAAAAACATAATGTGTTTGTTGGCCTTTTATTTTGGCATCCCGGAGCCCTAGAGCAATGGGTATTGTCTCCCTCAACTCATCCCTGCTTTATTTCCCAATTTTCTTTCTTTCTTTCTTTCTTTCTGTCTCTCTCTCTCTCTCTCTCTCTCTCTCTCTCTCTCTCTCTCTCTCTCTCTCTCTCTCTCTCTCTCTCTCTCTCTCTCTCTCTCTCTCTCTCTCTCTCTCTCTCTCTCTCTCTCTCTCTCTTTCTCTCTCTCTTTCTCTCAATAGAAATGTGCTGTAAACATTACACTCACAGAAGTTCCAAAAGAATAAAGACATTTCAAATGTCATATTATGTCTTTATACAGTGTTGTAACGATGTGCAAATAGTTAAAGTACAAAAGGGAAAATTAATAAACATAAATATGGGTTGTATTTACAATGGTTTTTGTTCTTCACTGGTTTCCCTTTTCAGGTCACACATCTTTCTGCTGTGATGGCACACTGGTATTTCACCCAGTAGATATGGGAGTTTATCAAAACTGGGTTTGTTTTCAAATTCTTTGTGGATCTGTGTAATCCGAGGTAAATATGTCTCTAATATGGTCATACATTTGGCAGGAGGTTAGGAAGTGCAGCTCAGTTTCCACCTCATTTTGTGGGCAGTTTGCACATAGCCTGTCTTCTTTTGAGAGCCAGGTCTGCCTACGGCAACCTTTCTCAATAGCAAGGCTATGCTCACTGAGTTTTCCTTATGTTTGGATCAGTTACAGTGGTCAGGTGTTCTGCCACTGTGTACTCTCTGTTTAGGGCCAAATAGCATTCTAGTTTGCTCTGTATTTTTTTGTTAATTACTTGACACTGGAAAGAATTATCTTTTTGTTTTCTCGTGATTTGGTTAGGTCTAATTGTGTTGCTGTCCTGGGGCTCTGTGTAGTCTGTTTGTGTTTGTGAACAGCTTGCTTAAGGGACTCTTCTCCAGGTTCATCTCTCTGTCGGTGATGGCTTTGTTATGGCTTCCTTTTAGGTGGTTGTAGAATTTAACAGCTCTTTTCTGGATTTTGATAATTAGCGGGTATCGGCCTAATTCTGCTCTGCGTGCATTATTTGGTGTTTTACGTTGTACACAGAGGATATTTTTTCAGAATTCTGCATGCAGTCTCAATTTGGTGTTTGTCCCATTTTGTGAATTCTTGGTTGGTGAGTGGACCCCAAACCTCACAACCATAAAGGGCAATGGGTTCTATAACTGATTTGAGTACTTTTAGCCAGATCCTAATTGGTATGTTGAATTTTATGTTCTTTTTGATGACATAGAATGCCCTTCTTGTCTTGACTCTCTGCTCGTTCACAGCTTTGTGGAAGTTATCTGTGGCGCTGATGTTTAGGCCGAGGTATGTATCGTTTTTTGTGTGCTCTAAGGCAATGGTGTCTAGATGGAATTTGTATTTGTGGTCCTGGCAACTGGACCTTTTTTGAAACACCATTATTTTTGTCTTACTGAGATTTACTGTGTGCAGGGTGTGCAGGGTGAACACGTGGTATGTCGTATGGTAATTTGGTAAAAAGCCAATTTGACATTTGCTCAGTACATTGTTTTCACTGAGGAAATGTACGAGTCTGCTGTTAATGATAATGCAGAGGATTTCCCCAAGGTTGCTGTTGACGCATATTCCACGGTAGTTATTGGGGTCAAATTTGTCTCCACTTTTGTGGATTGGGGTTATCAGCCCTTGGTTCCAAATATTGGGGAATATGCCATAGCTAAGGATCATATTAAAGAGTTTTAGTATAGCGAATTGGAATTTGTTGTCTGTATATTTTATCATTTATTTGAGGATACCATCAACACCACAGGCCTTTTTGGGTTGGAGGGTGCGTATTTTGTCCTGTAGTGGGTTCTGGTAGTCTTTAGGGAAAGGGAAAGGGGAATACCTAGTCAGTTGTTCAACTGAATGTATTCAACTGAAATGTGTCTTCCGCATTTAACCCAACCCTTCTGAATCAGAGAGGTGCGGAGGGCTGCCTTAATCGACATCCACGTCTTCGGCGCCCGGGGAACAGTGGGTTAACTGCCTTGCTCAGGGGCAGAACAACAGATTTTTACTTCCGTCATCTCATGGATTTGATCCAGCAACCTTCCATATACATACATACGTACATATATACACATACCCATGTATATATGTATATTTATACATACATATACACACTATTTTTAGAATATACCTTTATTATTCCCCGCAAACCCTACCACCCCTCCACCAATGGGAGTAAACTAATAAACAATAACACATTTAGGCTTCTACCTTCAGTTTATACATATGTATGGAGAAAAGGAAATTTTTCTCTGATGAGATCATTTCCTTTTGAATTTCTAGCCACATGTAAAATGTTCCTGTTTTTATTAATTTAGTAGATTGAATTAGGTCTGCCTTATACCAAATTAGCATACCCCCCCGAGTCCTTTCCCTGTTTCACACCTGGTAGTTTGGTGGATGGGACTACCAGCACTCTGTAACCTAGAGGGCAACCAGTGGGTCCGTCTCCTCTATACCAGGTTTCTTGTAGGATGACAACGTCTGTATTTCATTTGTGAGGTACAGGTTCCTGCTCTTTAGGCCAAAGGCAGATGACCTCAGGCCTTGGATATTCCAGGATGAGCTAGTGAAAGCTTTGTGTTCCATAAAGTGTCCAATGTCTCTCTCTCTGTCGTTCTGCCCCTGAGCAAGGCAGTTAACCCACTGTTCCCCGGGCGCCGAAGACGTAGATGTCGATTAAGGCAGCCCCCCTCACCTCTCTGATTCAGAGGGGTTGGGTTAGATGCGGAAGACACATTTCAGTTGAATGCATTCAGTTGAACAACTGACTAGGTATTCCCCCCTTTCCTCTCTCTCTCTCTCTCTCTCTCTCTCTCTCTCTCTCTCTCTCTCTCTCTCTCTCTCTCTCTCTCACACTCTCTCACTCTCACTCTCACTCTCACTCACTCTCTCTCTCTCTCTCTCTCTCTCTCTCTCTCTCTCTCTCTCTCTCTCTCTCTCTCTCTCTCTCTGCCATGTAGCTGTGCTGATTTCTAGCTGGGTTGCACCTGTTTCTTGTCACATAGTCTTTATTATATGCTTATTAAGTTCATGTTACATTCAGTTTTTTTAAAGAATGTATTTATATCTTTTACATTATATGCATTGTATGCAGTGTGCTGAATGTGCAAATGAATATGAATAATGGGAATATGTTAAGAATATGTTTACATTTTTGCGCGTTGATATTTGGGTTAAGCTGGTGGGGGTCACAAAGAAGAAGTAGGCCTATAAGAAAGTGAGGTGCTCTTCCCAGGAGCCAGGTCAAAGGTTAATGTAGCTGTGTGAGTCACCTCACCATTCTATCCCAAAGACAGCCTCTGCTGTACTCTAATCTGACAGGGCTTTAGAGAGAAGCATTAGAGCCGGGGAACAAACAAAGACAGCCAGTTCGTTGAGGCACCTGAACTAGACTACAGGGGCTGCGTCTGAAATGGCACCCTATTCCTTATAAAGTGCATTACTTTTGACCAGGGCTATATAGGGAATAGGGTGCCATTTTGTACGCCCCGAGGGTATTTTCTCTGGCAGCCGAACTGTTCCCTTCCTGCCTCCCACGCCTTTTCTCGAACCCAGTTCCACACCACTGGATAAAAAGACATGGGAACACAGCTGACACTATTGCAGAAGAGGGACAGTAACTACACCCCAATCAGCTTTTAGATTCCCCAGGCCAGGTAGTATACTGCAGGACTTTTTACATTTCATATAGCCTACCATTAACGCATCGCCTCTACCTGGCTAGATCTCACCACCTGATTAATTCATCACTAACCAACACTAGGATGGAATACCTTTTCTCTTCCAGGTCCTTTTGGGGCTGTCCAAGGGTATGGATTGTTTTGGTACCTTTGTGTCCCCGAAAAGAATGGTCTTTCTGCAGATTTTAGGGAAGTCTAATAAGGAGGAGTGGAGTTAGAATGGGGAATGGATGATGTGCTCTGTAAACAGAACAGTGTTAATGGTGCTCTGCAAAACATTCCTCCCCTTTTATCCCTCCCTTTCTCTCTCTCCCTCTCTCTCACTCACCCTCTCTCCCCGTGATCCCTCTCTCTCTCTCTTCAATCTCTCTCTCCCTCTCTCTTTCTCTCTCTCTCTGGTCTTGATAGTTAATAGCTAATAGTTCCCCAGTCTTTCCCTCTCTGCTCTGACTGTCGTCAGGGGAATTGTCATCATTATGTTTCTCTCGTGACTGTCTCAGACAGCTTTAATGTCCACCCAGATGCCCATTAGTGGACCAGCTTGCCTGTCCAAGTCTGACTCCAACACAAATCAGGGGCTACGGAGTGCAGGGCCTGCTGGGGCCCGGGGCTGAGGTAAAACACAGCATTAACGTCATACAAGAGGAAGAAATGAAATAGTCTGTAGGTAGCAGATACCTAGGATTCTAGGGGATAATTTGATAAAAGAACGCAGAATCAATCCCACTGCTTAGTCTCCATTTACAGGTACAGGATGGCAACAACAACTGCCTGAGTTACACCAGGAACGCACATTCCCTCCCATCAGTGCTCAGACTGTCTGCAGTAGGCTGAGAGAGGCTGGACTAAGGCAGGTCCTCACCAGACATCACCGGCAACAACGTCGCCTATGGGCACAAACCCACCGTTGCTGGACCAGACAGGACTGGCAAAAAGTGCTCTTCACTGTCTCACCAGGAGTGATGGTCGGATTCGCGTTTATCGTCGAAGGAATGAGCGTTACACCGAGACCTGTTCTCTGGAGCGGGATTGATTTGGAGGTGTGTCACAGCATCATCGGACTGAGCTTGTTGTCATTGCAGGCAATCTCAACGCTGTGCGTTACAGGGAAGACCCTCATGTGGTACCCTTCCTGCAGGCTCATCCTGACATGACCCTCCAACATGACAATGCCACCAGCCACACTGCTCGTTCTGTGCGTGATTTCCTGCAAGACAGGAATGTCAGTGTTCTGCCATGGCCAGCGAAGAGCCCGGATCTTAATCCCATTGAGCACATCTGGGACCTGTTGGATCAGAGGGTGAGGGCTAGGGCCATTTCCCCCAGAAATGTCCGGGAACTTGCAGGTGCCTTGGTGGAAGACTGGGGTAACATCTCACAGCACGAACTGGCAAATCTGGTGCAATCCATGAGGTGGAGATGCACTGCAGTACTTAATGCAGCTGGTGGCCACACCAGATACTGACTGTTACTTTTGATTTTGAACCCCCCCTTTGTTATTCCATTTCTGTAAGTCACACGTTTGTGGAACTTGTTCAGTTTATGTCTCAATTGTTGAATCTTGTTATGTTCATACAAATATTTACACATGTTAAGTTTGCTGAAAATAAACGCAGTTGACAGTGAGAAGACATTTCTTTTTTTTGCTGAGTTTACATATAAACTGTTGAGTTACAGTGTGTGAGAGAGTTCACTCTGTTTTTATTATAGAAGGGAAATAGACAGAAAGTAGGTACGAATGACTGAGTTACATCAGGGGATGATTCACTGAAATACATCTTTGGTTACCACAGTTGGACTGGGCATTTTTGGAAAGAGAAGAAGTGTGCCTAAGAACACGACTCGCACATCTCTGCCTGGACAGAGAAGTTATTTTTAGACATGGGCTATTAGGATTCAGAGGTAAACGTGTGTGCTGTGTGTGTTCGTGTCGGTGTCTGTCTCTGTGTGTGTCTCTGTGTGTATGTGTGTATAACTTTGTGTGGGGGGTCCTTTTGTTGGGATCTGTGAAAGAGACGATTGTTATTGATCTGTGCGGTGTGTGTGTGTGTGTGAGCACCCAGCATAAGGATGGTCATGAATTGAATTGCACTGTAACAGAGGTTGGCTGCATCGAGACGTTTGACTGTTTATAACTAGCTAGCTGCAAGAACGTGTGTGTGTTGAGAGCAAGGGTGTCAAACTCATTCCACAGAGGGTCCAGTGATTTTTCTCCTTTCAATTAAGACCTAGACAACCAGGTGAGGGGAGTTCTTTACTAATTAGTGACCTTAATTTGTCAATCAAGTACAAGTGCAGAGCGAAAACAAATTGACCCTCCATGGAATGAGTTTGACATGTAGTTTAGAAGAAACCACATCATCTGAAAGAATCAAAAATCCATTTGATGATTTGGTCATTTAAGACTACTTCTTTATGAAAAGCTAATTCTCTCTCTCTCTCACTCACTCACTCCCTCTCGCACTCTCACACACTCTCTCTCTCACTAACTCTCTCTCTCACTCACTCACTCACTCTCTCTCTTTCTTTCTCTCTCACTCTCTCTCACTAACTCACCCTCGCTTTCTCTCTCTCTCTCTCTCTCTCTCTCTCTCTCTCTCTCTCTCTCTCTCTCTCTCTCTCTCTCTCTCTCTCTCTCTCTCTCTCATACACACACACACACACTATCCATTTTTTTGGCAGTGAACCAATGCAAATCTGTAAATGCCATTACACGGTTTGCAATGCACACGGACGATACCATTAACCCTCAACAGGTTTCCTATTGCCATAGCAACACGGCAGTGTGAGCGACTGGGATGTGTGATGAGCTACCCACCATTTCCTTGAATACCACCACACAAACACGGCTGAAACATCGAATGATGCATTGAAGCGTTACACACACACACCCCTCAATGGTGAAACAGGTTGTAAGTTGGGTCAGTAATGTGCGTTCCTCAATGACCTGCTTCTTTGTTCTTTCGTGAAGAAGATGCGCTCCCAGGACTTTACTGGTACACACACATACACTCGCACATGCACGCACGCACACACACATGCTAGCTCCTTAATAACTGCTACCTGCCTACTGCCTTTATCAGACTGAGACTCCTGTGTGCTCAGGAACGAGAGAGAGAGGCTCATAGTTACATCGCCCCAGATGAGGCGATGCATGGGACAAAGAGGGAGAACAAGAGAACAAGAAAACTATAATGATTCAAAGAGGAAGAGACAGAGCGTTGGAGCGAGGCGCCAGTTCCCTCCATTCTACCTTGAATCTGTGTGAATCTGTGTTCCCTACATCCTCGCCAGTGTGATGGAACTTTTCTCCCTCTCTTCTCTCCCTTTTATTCTTCCTGCCTCCCTCCCTGCCTCCCTGGCACGTTGGTATGAAGAGATTCGGGAGACAGGGGCAGGAATGCGTAATAGTTTTTTTTTTTATTAAGCCCCAAATTACGGCGTTCCGTGTAAAGGCACGGGGACGAAGACCAAACAAACACGTAACAAAAACACAGGGTTGAAACCCAAACAAAAGAGCGAGGAGTACCTCGAATAAATAACACACGCACAATGATTAACACACGGGACGAGCCCCGTAATCATCTGCGCGATCCACAACGGCACAAAAGCCAGCACAGGTACTCACACGCACCAACGGACATTGTAAAAATAATCGACAGAAACCAAAGGGCACACTTACACAAGTACTAAACAGTGGGAATAGGGGACAGGTGTGCGTGATGAAAGTTCCGGAGGGATCCGTGACCCTCCCTCCCTGCCTTCCTTCCTTCCCCTCCCTGCCTTCCTCCCTTCCCCTTTCTCTCTCCCTCCCTGCCTGCCTCCCTCCCTCTCATTCTCCCCTGCCTCCCTGCCAGACTCATCCCTCCCTCTCATTCTCCCTCCCTCTCATTCTCCCATCCCTCCCTCTCCTTCCCCTCCCTACCTCCCTCCCTCACTCCTCCCCAGAATTATTTCCAGCTGTGCTGACTCCAAGACTGCTATGAAAAGAATCAGACTCCTCCCATCCATCTCCAGAGAAATGGAACTTGATAAACTACTGTGAAATTGTTATTTTTTTATTTGACCTTTATTTAACCAGGCAGGCCAGTTGAGAACA
This sequence comes from Brachymystax lenok tsinlingensis, assembly GCA_030435695.1. Lineage (NCBI taxonomy): Eukaryota > Metazoa > Chordata > Actinopteri > Salmoniformes > Salmonidae > Brachymystax > Brachymystax lenok. The sequence goes on from CM059799.1 coordinate 16,106,884, forward strand.
AGTTCTCGTTTACAACTGGGACCTGGCCAAGATAAAGCAAAGCAGTGCGACAAAAACAACAACACAGAGTTACACATGGGATAAACAAACGTACAGTCAATAACACAATAGAAAAATCTATGTACAGTGTGTGCAAATGTAGTAAGATTAGGGAGGTAAGGCAATAAAGTGATAGATGTGCAGATGATGTGCAAGTAGAGATACTGGGGTGCAAAAGGGCAAAAAATAATAATAATAACAATATGGGGATGAGGTAGTTGGGTGTGCTATTTACAGATTGGCTGTGTACAGGTACAGTGATCGGTAAGCTGCTCTGACAGCTGATGTTTAGAGTTAGTGAGGGAGATATAAGTCTCCAGCTTCAGTGATTTTTGCAATTCGTTCCAGTCATTGGCAGCAGAGAACTGGAAGGAAAGGTGGCCAAAGGAGGTGTTGGCTTTGGGGATGACCAGTGAAATATACCTGCTGGAGTGCGTACCACGGGTGGGTGTTGCTATGGTGACCAGTGAGCTGAGATAAGGCCTAGCAAAGACTGATAAATGACCTGGAGCCAGTGGGTTTGGCGACGAATATGTAGCAAGGGCCAGCCAACGAGAGCATACAGGTCGCAGTGGTGGGTAGTATATGGGGCTTTGCTGACAAAACGGACGGCACTGAGATAGACTACATCCAGTTTGCTGAGTAAAGTGTTGGAGGCTATTTTGTAAATGACATCGCCGAAGTCAAGGATCGGTAGGATAGTCAGTTTTATGAGGGTATGTTTGGCAGCATGAGTGAAGGAGGCTTTGTTGCGAAATAGGAAGCTGATTCTAGATTTAATTTTGGATTAGAGATGCTTAATGTGAGTCTGGAAGGAGAGTTTACAGTCTAACCAGACAGCTAGGTATCTGTAGTTGTCCACAAGTCAGAACCGTCCAGAGTAGTGATGCTAGTCGGGCGGCCTGGTGCGGGCAGCAATCGATTGAAGAGCATGCATTTAGTTTTACTAGCATTTAAAAGAAGTTGGAGGCCATGGAAGAAGTGTTGTATGGCATTGAAGCTTGTTTGGGAGGTTTGTTAACACAGTGTCCAAAGAAGGGCCAGATGTTTACAGAATGGTGTCGTCTGCGTAGATGTGAATCAGAGAATCATCAGCAGCAAGAGCGACATCATTGATATATACAGAGAAAAGAGTCGGCCCGAGAATTGAACCCTGTGGCACCCCCATAGACACTGCCAGGGGTCCGGACAACAGGCCCCCCCAATTTGACACACTGAACATCTGAGATGTAGTTGGTGAACCAGCCGAGGCAGTCATTTGAGAAACAAAGGCTATTGAGTCTGCCGATAAGAATGCGGTGATTGACAGAGTCGAAAGCCTTGGCCAGGTCGATGAAGACGGCTGCACAGTACTGTCTTTTATCAATGGTGGTTATGATATCGGTTAGGACCTTGAGCGTGGCTGAGGTGCACCCATGACCAGCTCGGAAACCAGATTGCATAGTGGAGAAGGTACGGTGGGATTCAAAATGGTCGGTGATCTGTTTGTTAACTTGGCTTTTGAAGATTTTAGAAAGGCAGGGCAGGATGGATATAGGTCTATAACAGTTTGGGTTTAGAGTGTCTCCCCCTTTGAAGAGGGGGTTGACCGCGGCAGCTTTCCAATTTTTGGGAATCTCAGACAATACGAAGGAGTTGTTGAACAGGCTAGTAATAGGGGTTGCAACAATTTTGGCAGAACATTTTAGAAAGAGAGGGTCCAGATTGTCTAGCCCAGCTGACTTGTAGGGATCCAGATTTTGCATCTCTTTCAGAATATCAGCTGTCTGGATTTGGGTGAAGGAGAAGCGGGGGGTGGGGGGGCAACTTTCTGTGGGGGTGCAGAGCTGTTGGCCGGGGTAGGGTACCCAGGTGGAAAGCATGGCCAGCCGTAGAAAAATGCTTATTGAAATTAGCGATTATCATAGATTTAGTGTTTCCTAGCCTCAGTGCAGTGGGCAGCTGGGAGGAGGTGCTCTTATTCTCCATGGACTTTACAGTGTCCCAAAACTTTTGGGAATTAGTGCTACAGGATGCAAATTTCTGTTTGAAAAAGCTAGCCTTAGCTTTCCTAACCGACTGTGTATATTGGTTCCTGACTTCCCTGAAAAGTTGCATATCGTGGGGGGCTATTTGATGCTAATGCTTTTGTGCTGGTCAAGGGCAGTCAAGTCTGGGTTGAACCAAGAGCTATATCTGTTCTTAGTTCATTTTTGAATGGGGCATGCTTATTTAAGATGGTGAGGAAAGCACTTTTAAAGAGCAACCAGGCATCCTCTACTGACGGGATGAGGTCAATATCCTTCCAGGATACCCGGGCCAGGTCGATTAGAAAGGCCTGCTCGCTGAAGTGTTTAAGGGAGCGTTTGACAGTGATGAGGGGGTGGTCCAGGGCACAGCTGAGGGCTGAGGGGGTCTATAACAAGCGGCCACGGTGAGAAACGTATTTCTGGAAAGGTGGATTTTTAAAAGTAGAAGCTCGAATGGTTTTGGCACAGACCTGGATAGTATGACAGAACTCTGCAGGCTATCTCTGCAATAGATTGCAACTCCGTCACCTTTGGCAGTTCTATCTTGTCGGAAATTTAGTAATTGGGGATGGAAATTTCCGAATTTTTGGTGGTCTTCCTAAGCCAGGATTCAGACACGGCTAGGACATCAGGGTTGGCGGAGTGTGCTAAAGCAGTGAATAAAACGAACTTAGGGAGGAGGCTTCTGATGTTATGAAACCAAGGCTTTTACGGTTACAGGCATATTGACATTAGGGAGAGGCATGTGTAGCCGAGTGATCATAGGGTCCAATGAGCAGCAATAGGTGAGTCAGGGAGCCGTTCGGTAGTCGCTACTACGCTAGGCGAGCTGGAGACACGGCGATTCAGAAAGCTAGCGGGCCGGGGCTGGCAGATGAGTTTTCGGCGACATCGCAATGGAAAAGCCTGTTGAAACCACCTCGGACGATTACGTCGGCAGACCAGTCATGATGGATCGACGGGGCTCCGTGTCGGCAATAAAGGGTGCAGGCCAATTGGCAAAGGAGGTATTGTACCCCAAGAATTAGCTGATAGACCTCTTCGGCTAGCCGGGAGATGGGCCTGGCTCGAGGCTAGCTCAAGGCTAAATGGTGCTTGCTTCGGGACAGAAGCGTTAGCCAGGAGTAGCCACTCGGTTGCTGTGATGATCCGGTGTAATGGTCCAGAGCTTGCGGTAGGAATCCGGTAATGTGGTAGAGAAAAAGCAGTCCGATATGCTCTGGGTTGATATCGTGCTGTGCAGACTGGCAGGTATTGACCGAGCTGAAGCTGGCTGATGTCCGAGTTAACGGTAAAGACCGCTAGCAGTGGCTAACTGACTACTAGCTAGTAGCTAGTTAGCTGGCTAGCTTCTAATGGGGGTTCCGGTTCTAAAGTATAAAAATAGCAGATCTGTACCACATTGGGTGAGGTGGGTTGCAAAAACGAGGAAAACTATTATTTACACGGGACAAGACGAACACACGTACGACTGCTACGCCATCTTGGGATCTAAAGAATCTAAAATTCAGTGTTGGTTTCAGATGACTCAGACAGGAAGCAGAGTTTTCCTCTCATTTTCTGTGTGGTAAATGGTGATACAGAACTTATGATATAAAGGATGCTGTTGTTTTTGACTGTATAGCTTGGTGGGTTACAGAGGAATCTTTTCAATTCACTATAACATGTTCCAAATTAAAATGTTTGAGGGATAATTCCATCATCAAAATATGGCCTATATTTATGTCATTAGGATGCTGGGTTGTATTCGTTCTATAGATTAGACCTATATGATGATTCAGTCATACATTAGATCTATGGTAAATATTATTCTGGTACCACCACACCCAGGCTGGGCTCCCAAGAGACAGAGGTGCTCCAGGAGTCAGATAGAAGGGATGAAAGAGGAAGAGCCCTTCCACTCCGTCACTCCCAATGACTGTATATATGAATTGACAAAGCCATCGATCACGTGACACCATTCATTCCTATGTGAAGACTCAATAGCGCATTTGAAACCAAGAAAGTCGGGTTAACATGGCGTCTCATGGAGACATAACATGCGCAGTTTGAGCAACTCCAGGACGTTACGTCGCAGGCTCGCTCAGTCCTGCCCCCTCTCATTGAGTATCTCATGTTGAAGGCCGACAGGGCTACTGCAGGCTGCCATTGGCAACGGAATTATCCTCATAACGTCTTATGTGTGAGATTTTTAAATAATTAATTCAATGGCATACATCTGGTGTAATCGAGGCAATTATTGGTACCATGATTGTCTTCGGAATTTTTTTATTTACACGACGATTGACCACGAAGATTGCCATTTCCCCATTCACTATAATGAGGGATCCTGTTTTCTGCAAACAATGTCTGCAGTACCGCGGTCGGATTTGAACTTAGTGGCAGTCATTCTCCACTGGTCATACCCCATCTCCCTCTGAATATCTACCAGACATCACTCCACTCTGGATCATGTTCTAGTGTGGCAAGCTAGGCCTAAACTATATCCTGTACTACTCTTCCCATCATGTTCTGTGGAGGTGCTAGGCCTAAACTATATCCGGTACTACTCTTCCCATCATGTTCTATGGAGGTGCTAGGCTTAGACTATATCCTGTACTACTCTTCCCATCATGTTCTGTGGAGGTGCTAGGCCTAAACTATATCCTGTACTACTCTTCCCATCATGTTCTGTGGAGGTGCTAGGCCTAGACTATATCCTGTACTACTCTTCCCATCATGTTCTGTGGAGGTGCTAGGCTTGTTTTAAATTTTTACACACACACACACACCTTCCCTCCCTTCCTCTCTCCATCCACTCTGCATTTTCATTAAGCATACATATGGTGTCACCTTACAAAGGCTAGCTGTTTATCTCACTTCCCATTAGTTAGTTACATGTCATTTAGGATGATTACTCCAGCAACATGCATCTGTACACAACTGCCCTATAAGTGACTGATGCTTTTATGTTCTCAGAGCAACTGAATTGGTTTAACTGTAGTATGGGAAACTGTCATTGGCATTTAATAGCATATAATTGCTGGAAACCATAGTACAATACCCTTTACCAATTTGTTGAACAGAATTCAATAAGCATTCATCACCACACTACACCAAACGACAGAACACTACACTACCCTACACTACACTACCCTACATTAGACTAGACCACTACACTACCCTACACTACACTAGACCACTACACAAGACTACCCTATCCTAGACTACACTACCCTACACTACACTAGACCACTACACTAGACTACCCTATACTACCCTACCCTACCCTACCCTATACTACACTACCTTATACTAGACTAGACCACTACACTACCCTATACTACACTACACTACCCTACAGTAGACTACACTACCCTACACTACCCTACCCTATACTACACTACACTACCCTACACTAGACTAGACCACTACACTAGACTACTCTATACTATACTACACTACACTACCCTGCACTAGACCACTAAACTATACTACCCTATACTACCCTACACTACCCTGCACTACACTACCATACACTACCCTACACTACCCTACACTAGACCACTACACTAGACTACCTTACACTACACTACCCTACACTAGTCTAGACCACTACACTAGACTACCCTATACTACACTGCACTACCCTACACTAGACTAGACCACTAGACTAGACTACACTACACTACCCTACACTACCCTACACTACACAACCCTACACTACCCTACACTAGACCAACCTACACTACCCTACACAACACTACCCTACACAACACTACCCTACATTAGGCTAGACCACTACACTAGACGACCCTATGCTACACTACCCTACACTACACTAGACCACTACACAAGACTACCCTATCCTAGACTACACTACCCTACACTAGACCACTACACTAGACTACCTTGTACTACACTACACTACCCTACACTACCCTACACTAGACCACCATATACTACACTAGACCACTACACTACACCATTACCCTACACTAGACCACTACACTACACTACACTAGACCACTACACTACATCACACTATTCTACACTACACCACTACCCAACACTAGACCACTACTCCACACTAAACTACCATACACTAGACTGGACCACTACACTACACTAGACTATAACACTACATTACACTACACTAGACCACTACACTACACCACTACACTTCACTAAACTACCATAGACTAGACCACTACACTACATTATACTAGAACACTACACTACACCACTACCCTACACTAGACCACTACTCTACACTAAACTACCATACACTAGTCTAGACCACTACACTAAACTAGACCACTACCCTACACTAGACCACTACACTACACTAAACTACTATACACTACACTAGACCACTACACTACACTACATTAGACCACTACACTACACCACTACCCTACACTAGACCACTACACTACACTAAACTACCATACACTAGACAAGACCACTACACTACACTAAACTAGACCACTACACTACACTAGACCACTACACTACACCACTACCCTACACTAGACCGCTACACTAGACCGCTACACTACACTAATCTAGACCACTACACCACACTACACCACTACCCTACACTAGTCCACTACACTACACTAGACCACTACACTAAACTAGACCACTACACTACACTACACCACTACACTAAACTAGACCACTGCACTACACTACACTAGATCACTACACTACACTAGACCACTACACTAGACCACTACACTACACTAAACTACCATACACTAGGCTAGACCACTACACTAGACTGCACTAGCCCACTACACTACACTACACTAGACCACTACACTACACTACACTACACTAGACCACTACACTAAACTAGACCACTACACTACACTACTACCCTACACTAGACCACTACACTGCACTAGACCACTACACTAAATCACACTATTCTATACTACACCACTACCCTACACTAAACCACTACACTACTCTAGACTAGACCACTACACTACACTGCACTAGATTAGACCACTACACTACATTAGACTAGACCACTACACTACACTACTCTACACTACACTACACAACACTACACTAAACAACACTACACTGGATCACTACACTACACTATCCTACCCTACACTATACTATCATACCCTACACTAGACCACTACACTACACTACACTAGACTACAACCCTACACCACTACGCTACACTACCTTACACTAGACCACTGCACTACACTAGATAACTACACTGCCCTACCCTACCCTACCCTACACTACACTACACTAGACGACTACCATACACTACACTACCCTACACTACACTAAACTACACTAGACCACTACCCTACACTACACTAGACCACTACACAACACTACCCTACACTACAATAGACCATTAAACTACCCTACACTACACTACACTAAACTACACTACAGAACTCTAAACCACTACACTACACTAGACAACTACACTACCCTACACTATATTACACAGTATGTGAATTTTGTACAAATGTAATTATGTATGATATGTTCACAAGTACAGGTACATTGATACAGAGTGATATAACTTGATATGTTGACTAGTACAGGTACATTGATAGAGAGTGATATGACATGATATGTTCACAAGTACAGGTACATTGATACAGAGTGATATGACATGATATGTTCACAAGTACAGGTACATTGATACAGAGTGATATGACATGATATGTTCACAAGTACAGGTACATTGATACAGAGTGATATGACATGATATGTTCACAAGTACAGGTACATTGATACAGAGTGATATGACATGATATGTTCACAAGTACAGGTACATTGATACAGAGTGATATGACTTGATATGTTCACAAGTACAGGTACATTGATACAGAGTGATATGACTTGATATGTTGACTAGTACAGGTACATTGATACAGAGTGATATGACATGATATGTTCACAAGTACAGGTACATTGATACAGAGTGATATGACTTGATATGTTCACAAGTACAGGTACATTGATACAGAGTTATATGACATGATATGTTCACAAGTACAGGTACATTGATACAGAGTGATATGACTTGATATGTTCACAAGTACAGGTACATTGATACAGAGTGATATGACATGATATGTTCACAAGTACAGGTACATTGATACAGAGTGATATGACTTGATATGTTGACTAGTACAGGTACATTGATACAGAGTGATATGACATGATATGTTCACAAGTACAGGTACATTGATACAGAGTGATATGACATGATATGTTCACAAGTACAGGTACATTGATACAGAGAGATATGACATGATATGTTCACTAGTACAGGTACATTGATACAGAGTGATATGACATGATATGTTCACAAGTACAGGTACATTGATACAGAGTGATATGACATGATATGTTCACAAGTACAGGTACATTGATACAGAGGGATATGACATGATATGTTCACTAGTACAGGTACATTGATATAGAGTGATATGACATGATATGTTCACAAGTACAGGTACATTGATACAGAGTGATATGACATGATATGTTCACAAGTACGGGTACATTGATACAGAGTGATATGACTTGATATGTTCACAAGTACAGGTACATTGATACAGAGTGATATGACATGATATGTTCACAAGTACAGGTACATTGATACAGGGTTATATGACTTGATATGTTCATAAGTACAGGTACATTGATACAGAGTGATATGACATGATATGTTCACAAGTACAGGTACATTGATACAGAGTGATATGACATGATATGTTCACAAGTACAGGTACATTGATACAGAGTGATATGACTTGATATGTTCACAAGTACAGGTACATTGATACAGAGTGATATGACTTGATATGTCGGCTCTGTAGATTCATCTAGTATATTTCTCCTCTGCACATGACGTTAGTGGGTGTGGAGAGATGGGAATCACACACACACACACACACACACACACACACACACACACACACACACACACACACACACACACACACACACACACACACACACACACACACACACACACACACACACACACACACAGTATGTATGTTATCTCCACAGAGAGACCCTTCCACAATCACAGTAGTGTGATCACACATGCGCCCCTTGTGGGTGGAGACTGTTTGTACAGCCGGGGAGTGCTGTTGGATTCCTCTCTTCCTCTTCTTTTTTGTTTGATTGTGTAAATACACACACACACACAGCCACACATGCTCCAGTTCCCTCTTTCTTCTCCTCTTGGTTCTGGATGGCTGCCGGTGGTATTTTTCCGGAGCAGAAGCCTCAAACCCTCCTGTCCCCCTGTCACGACAGAGATCAACCATGAGTTAAAGGCTCTGGATCTGAGGGTCCTTCTCATATCCCCATGGTGACAAGGAGCTTGTCAACGGCCTGCAAACTGACTTGGCGTTCCTCTCTGAATCCTCCATCTCTTCTGTTTTTCTCTTCATGACAAACTATTAAAACTGAGAGGTGTGGGTTTGAAGCTGGGGTCCTGCATGCAACAAGACTGTGTTAGCCCTCTGAACAGAAGCCTAGTTATTAGACTGTGTTAGCCCTCTGAACAGAAGACTAGTTATTAGACTGTGTTAGCTCTCTGAACAGAAGCCTAGTTATTAGACTGTGTTAGCTCTCTGAACAGAAGCCTAGTTATTAGACTGTGTTAGCTCTCTGAACAGAAGCCTAGTTATTAGACTGTGTTAGCTCTCTGAACAGAAGCCTAGTTATTAGACTGTGTTAGCTCTCTGAACAGAAGCCTAGTTATTAGACTGTTAGCCCTCTGGACAGAATACTAGTTATTAGACTGTGTTAGCTCTCTGAACAGAAGCCTAGTTATTAGACTGTGTTAGCCCTCTGAACAGTAGCCTAGTTAATTGCTTGGGAACTCAAGTCTTCAGGCAAGGATACTAGACCATTGGAAATCATTTAAGTTTTTTGGGGGGATGGAATGCAGTTTCAGCTTTGGATAGGATTTCAGACCATAGATAGGATTATATTACTGTAACTTCACTGTATTGTATTGTTCTGTAGCATTAATCAATACCACATTATACACATTGTTCTATCAGCTCAGCCACTGATACTGATACCATCACTGGACAGCAACAAAGACATTTCAGTACTGAAATATTGTTCAGTACTTCAGGGGTTGTGTCCAGATTCTTCACCCTTCTTCCAAACAAAACAATGTATTAAACAATGGTAGAAACTCTGTCTAGCCAATGCTTAAAACAATGCAATGCTTTTAAATCCTTGATGGGGAGTGTGCAAGTGCAACATTTGGGAGAAGCTTAGAAAATCGGGATGCCGACAAGGTCAGGTTGAGTGATTTAGCTGGGGTAGTCGCGGCGGGGGCCTTGAGGTCTGTCGCAGAGAGTGCCTGACTGTGATTTTCATATTTTTAATCAGGCTGGCAGGCAGCTACAGGTATTAAGCCGGTGACATTAGAAATACGTCTTTGCCCCCTCTAGAGTTTAACACCAAAAATATGAGTCAATACTGTCAGTTTGATGATAAATTATTTTGGGGAGGAAATTGGAATAGCACTGAACTGAGGTAGGAACCAAATCCTCCAATGTGCTAGTGTGGTATAGTATTTTTCCACTGGGAATACAGTAGAAAAGTAACAGGGCTGAGGCTGTATTGAATAGCATTATGAAATGGGATGTGCTTCATTGAATTTGACCTTTTATTTGCGGATGACATAACCTCAACTCACTCTCCATGACTCTGCTAAAGAATTAATGTGTGTAACCAGACAACCAGACCTCCATGATAGATAGCTGTGGTCATTGCTTGTCACTGGCTGTACCTGTCACTTGGTGTAACCCACAGAGGAAGTCACCATCATCTCTATGGTCATGGAGTCTGAGTTTCATATTGGATGGGGGCTATTATTGTAATCTATTCAATTATTCATTTGTGGAATGAACTCAGTAGCTTACGCAGTGAGTGCTCATAATTAGTGTGACCCACGATGCCTGGAACACATATAATGACTTGTGAAGCATCTATGTCAGGTCTATTCAAATCTTACCCTACGAGGTGCAGACTACTGCTGATTGTCTGTTCTACCTGATCATTAATTGCATCCACCTTCTGTCCCAGGTCTAAATCAGTCCCTGATTAAAGGCGAAGAATGAAGAAAAAAACCAGTGGAACTGGCTTCGAGGTCCAGATTTGAATTTGAGGGATCTACGTAGTGCTTATGAAGTTGTTATGAATGACCCTAAGCCATTAAATTGTTTGTGGGACCCAAGTGGATCACAAAGCGTGACGTTGATTGCTTTTTCAAAGCGTTAGCTGTGACATCCCAACCAACAACCGAAACACACATTTACATGATTAAAATGATTCAAGTGAAAAACAGTTCATTCAGGGACTTACTGTATGGTCAATAGTGGACAAATTTCAGACCCACTGACACAACTAGACTTACTGCACCATTTCTTGATTGCTAAGTCATTGCCTTCATGTCTATCAAAGCTTATCCTACCTGTCGTCTCTCTGCAATTTCCTATTCAAACAATTAGACATTCCAGTTAGGGCTGGGCCTAAAAATCCTATCACATTTTTTTCCTAACTTATGGATGAGTCACAAAATATCTCGATTTAAAAAGGGTATCGTTAGAAAGGTTAACTTCTCCTCTATTACAGTAAAATAATGTCTCAATGTGTTTCGGTGTCCATATGACCAATTCTGCTCAAATGTAAATAGCGATAGAAGAGAAGTGATCTCTCATCTTTGTTGTTGTGAGTGGCAGGGGGAGGGGCTTGGTGTGTGTGTTTAAACAGAGAGGAAGAGGCGAGGTGAGAGGTTTCACTCTCGCCATAATCTGTCCAAAATAAGCCCAATGCATTTATTTCTTTGGGCTTATTTTGGACATAAGCTTGTCGCATGCCTTCCCGCCTTTGGGGCAACGATTCCCATTGTTAGAGCAGAGACATGAGCATCTCGTCATTATGTACCGATCTCTGGTGTAAATGGGAAGGTGCACACAGTACAGGAGACAAGACAAAAAAGACAAACGCTCACAAAAACAAAATAAACTAAAAACGTGATTCTTGCGATACAGGCATTTGGAATATCGCGCGAAAACATACATTCTAATTAATCAAATTATTTCAATATATCTTTGTAGATACCATCATACTCTCATACCTGACTGGGGAAGCAACAATTCATCTCTTTTTTACTCGATCTATTGCTTCCCTCTACTATAACATCATGTAATGTACTTTTGTAGTTCGCCAAAAGGATTTTTGCACATTATTACTTAATACGATTAAGAGCTCCAAAATATTACACTGAAAGACAGGCATGAATGTAGTTACCAGTGCACACGGGAAGCCATTTTCTATGACATTTGTTTACATACACTGTGGCTGTGGTGATGCTGTAAGTAAGGGGTTAGAAGAACTAAACGCATACTTTAACCAGCCCAACATGCATTATGTAGAAGGGTGAATATGCAATGGATTTATGCATTTTTTATGCAGTACTGGGAGGAGTTGCTCTGAAAGGCTTCAGTGGCCTACTTAAGGCTGCCTTGGAATTCGAACCACTCTAGATGCAACAAAACAACAGTATACTGTGTGAATTAAACGTGGCTTTATACAAAGATGGCGATGGGATGATGCAAAAACCTCAGCTCTACAGCACCAGCCATTTTGTTTTAAGTTTAAAGAGAGACAAAGTTGGGAAGGAAAAAAGTATTTGCTAGGCTACTTCTTCCATCCTTAGCATTTCGTTTTTGTCTCAGTGTCTGGATAGCTGGCCCGAACGCAGACGTTGGCTTCTTGTGTAATGAGCCATCTTATTTTTAGGCCCTGGTCTGTTTTATTTAAAAGCTTTTTTGATGAACTGCCTCATGACACCCTGCTTCACAATTCCACCAACGCTTCTCCACGAGATTCCATCAGCCAGACACAGTCTGCAAATACACTCTCAGACACACTGGTAGCCACTGCTCTCCCTCCTCTCCTGTTTCTATTTGCCTGCTTGCTTGGTCTTGCACACAAATTAATTGACCTTTGCAGGGAAAAAAATTTAATCTAGTAATGCGCTCTCTCTCTTTCTCTCCTTCTTTCTCCGTCTGTCTTTTTCTCTCTCGGTCTGTCTCTTTCTCTCTCTGTCTTTCACTCTCTCCTTGTCTCTGTCTCTCTCTCTCTCTCTCTCTCTCTCTCTCTCTCTCTCTCTCTCTCTCTCTCTCTCTCTCTCTCGCTGTGTCTCTCCAGTAGCTATGGCAACACGGTGTCAGACGTCAGTTCCTCAAACGAGACAGTATTGTCCGATCGCCTGGTGCCCCAGCCGCCACATTCCGCCAATCCCATCCCTCCATCCCTGCTAGGTGCAGATCAGGAAAGAGAACAGTCACACATCTCTTGGGGTCACACATTCTCTTTAATATCTTAGGCTACGGCACTAGAGCCCGTAAGTAATTCATTTGATACTGTGCTTATTCAAAGTCATGAAAAGGGAATATATACATTAAAGTGCACTATGGGGCTATAGGCCCTTGTCAAAAGTAGTGCACTATAAGGAATTTCTTCTCGCGTCTTTTGGGTGGTGGGTGGTGGGCCATTCTTGATACACACAGGAAACTGTTGAGCAGGAAAATCCCAGCAGCTTTGCAGCTCTTGACACAAATCAGTGACATCAACACCTGATCAGTCTATGTCATGAAAAGAGCAGGTGTCCTTAATGTTTTGTACACTCAGTGTATACAGTACCAGTCAAAAGTTTGTATACACCTACTCATTCAAGGGTTTTTCTTAAATTTGACTATTTTCTACATTGAGGAATAATAGTGAAGACATCAAAACTATGAAATAACACATGGAATCATGAAGTAACCAAAAAAGTGTTAAACAAATCAAAATATATTTTATATTTGAGATTCTTCAAAGTAGCCACACTTTGCCTTGATTATAGCTTTGCACACTCTTGGCATTCTCTCAACCAGCTTCACCTGCAATGCTTTTCCAAGTCTTCAGTCTTGAAGGAGTTCCCACCTTTACTGAGCACTTGTTGGCTGCTTTTCCTTCACTCTGCGGTCCAAATCATCCCAAACCATCTCAATTGGGTTGAGGTCGGGTGATTGTGGAGGCCAGGTCATCTGATGCAGCACTCCATCACTCTCCTTCTTGGTCAAATAGATCTTACACAGCCTGGAGGTGTGTTGGGTCATTGTCCTGTTGAAAAACAAATGATAGTCCTACTAAGCATAAACCAGATGGGATGGCGTATCGCTGCAGAATGCTGTGGTAGCCATGCTGGTTAAATGTGCCTTGAATTCTAAATAAATCACAGACAGTGTCACCAGCAAAGCACCCCCACCCTGTCACACCTCCTCCTCCATGCTTCACGGTGGGAACCACACATGCAGAGACCATCCGTTCACCTACTCTGAGTCTCACAACGCCACGGCGGTTGGAACCACAAATCTCAAATTTGGACTCATCAGACCAAAGGACAGATTTCCACCGGTCTAATGTCCATTGCTCGTGTTTCTTGGCCCAAACAAGTCTCTTCTTATTATTGGTGTCCTTTAGTAGTGGTTTCTTTGCAGCAATTCGACCACGAAGGCCTGTCTCCTCTGAACAGTTGATGTTGAAATGTGTCTGTTACTTGAACTCTGTGAAGCATTTATTTGGGCTGCAATTTCTGAAGCTGGTAACTCTAACGAACTTATCTTATGCAGCAGAGGTCACTCTGGATCTTCCTTTCCTGTGGTGGTCCTCATGAGAACCAGTTTCATCATAGTGCTTAATGGTTCTTGACATTTTCCACATTGACTGACCTTCATGTCTTAAAGTAATGATGGACTGTTGTTTCTCTTTGCTTATTTGAGCTGTTTTTGCTATAATATGGACTTGGTCTTTTACCAAATAGGGCTATCTTCTGTATACCACCCCTACCTTGTCACAACACAAGTGATTGGCTTAAATGCATTAGAAGGAAAGAAATTACACAAATTAACTTTTAACAAGGCACACCTGTTAATTGAAATGCATTCCAGGTGGTTGAGAGAATGCCAAGAGTGTGCAAAGTTTTCATCAAGGCTAAGGGTGGCTACTTTGAAGAATCTCAAATATAAAATACATGTTGATATGTTTAACACTTTTTTGGTTACTACAGGAATCCATGTGTTATTTCATAGTTTTGATGTCTTCACAATTATGCTGCAATGTAGATAGTATAAATACAGAAAAACCCTTGAATGAGTAGGTGTGTCCAAACTTTTAACTTGGTACTGTATATGTTTTACTTATCATTTTTTGTTGTTGACAAAATTAGGTGTTGTGTAATGTGAATCAGAGTCGGCCACCTGGTTAGTAGAGCGGGTGGTACATTTCGCTCCTCGAGTGATTGATGATTGTATGGTTGGTCATTTTTAGCTTCCCCACTCTGGTTTCAATAGGCGGCTAGATGGTTGATGAATCTGTGTCCCTATTGGTGGTATTGTACCTGCTCACAATCAATGTGGAGCAGCCGCCCTCTATATAAAAAGGCCCTCCATCATGGAGAATCACAATGCTTTTGCATAATGTTCTCTCTCCACTACTGCTCTCTTTTATGTGGTTGTGTTTGGCCAGAATAGATTTCTGCTAGGCTACATGTTATGTCAGAATCTCATACTGTTGCACTATGGAGGAGTTTACCAGCTAGCCAACTCGGGCACATTTATATTCATGTGGAAACTGACATGTTGATTAATGTGTAATGTCCCTTTGAACAAAATGTTATCAAAACATCAACAGTTATATGATTAATCAGCAAATCCAATAAATTATATTACAAAGACTATGATCCAAAAATGAGACATTGTCTTAGAGAAATTCAGAGCTACAGTCCAATGGAGACTACTGATGACCCAGTATAGGCAGAAAAAGGAGAGTCGAGGAGACTGGAGGGAGAGGATAGAAGAAAGGAGAGACAGGAGAGGAGAGAGAGGAAAAAGGAGAGAAGATGATAGTAGAGGACATAGCATAGAGAGGAGAGAGAGGAGATGAGAGAGGAGATAATATAGCAAAGAGAGGAGTGAAGAGGATTGGAGAGGATATACCAGGAGAGGAAAGTATATAACAGCAGAAGAGATAGCAGAGAGAGGAGAGGAGAGGAGATGAGAGTATATATCAGAGGGAGCAGAGAAGAGGAGAGGTTATAGCAGAGAAAGGAGAGTTAGAGAAGAGGAGAGGAGATGGTAGAGGGAAGAGGATATAACAGAGGGATGGGAGGATATAGCAGAAAGAGGAGAGGAGAAGATTTGACAGAGAGCAGAGGAGATAATATAGCAGAGAGAGGAGAAGATATAGCAGAGAAAGGAGAGGAGATTATATAACAGAGAGAGGAGAGGAGAGGACATAACAGAGAGAGGAGAGAAGAGGATTGGAGAGGATATAACAGGAGAGGAGAGCAGAGAGAGGAGAGGAGATGAGAGTATATATCAGAGAGAGCAAAGAAGAGGAGGGGATATAGCAGAGAAAGGAGAGGAGAGAAGAGGAGAGGAAACAATAGAGAGGAGAGGAGAGGATATAACAGAGAGACAAGAGGATATAGCAGAGAGAGGAGAGGATTTTACAGAGAGAGCAGAGGAGATAATAAAGCAGAGAGAGGAGAAGGTATATCAGAGAAAGGAGCGGACATAACAGAGAGAGAAGAGGGGAGGACATAACAGAGAGAGAAGAGGGGAGGAGAGGAGTGGATATAACAGAGAGAGGAGAGGAGATAAGAGGATATAGCAGAGAGAGGAGATGAGAGAAGAGGAGAGGAGAGGATATAACAGAGAGAGGAGAGGAGAGGATATAACAGAGAGAGGAGAGGAGAGGATATAACAGAGAGAGGAGAGGAGAGGATATAACAGAGAGAGGAGAGGAGAGGATGTAACAGAGAGAGGAGAGGAGAGGATATAACAGAGAGAGGAGAGGAGAGGATATAACAGAGAGAGGAGAGGAGAGGATATAACAGAGAGAGGAGAGGAGAGGATATAACAGAGAGAGGAGAGGAGAGGATATAACAGAGAGAGGAGAGGAGAGGATATAACAGAGAGAGGAGAGGAGAGGATATAACAGAGAGAGGAGAGGAGAGGATATAACAGAGAGAGGAGAGGAGAGGATATAACAGAGAGAGGAGAGGAGAGGATATAACAGAGAGAGGAGAGGAGAGGATATAACAGAGAGAGGAGAGGAGAGGATATAGCAAAGAGAGAAGAGAAGAAAAGAGGATATAGCAGAGAGAGGAGAGGAGAGGAGTGGATATAACAGAGAGAGGAGAGAAGAGGAGAGGAATGGATATAACAGAGAGGAGAGGATATAGCAGAGAGAGGAGTGGAGAGAATATAAGAGAGAGAGAGGACAGGAGAGGAGTAGCTATATCAGAGAGAGGAGAAGATATAGCAGAGTGAGGAGATGATATGACAGAGAGAGGAGAGGATATAACAGAGAACGGAAAGGAGAGGATATAACAGAGAGAGGAGAGGAGAGGATATGATTTAGCAAAGAGAGGAGAGGAGAGGATATAACAGAGAGCGGAGAGGATATAACAGAGAGAGGAGAGGAGAGGATATGATTTAGCAAAGAGAGGAGAGGAGAGGAGAGGATATAACAGAGAGCGGAGAGGATATAACAGAGAGAGGAGAGGATATGATATAGCAAAGAGAGGAGAGGAGAGGATATAGCAGAGAGAAGAGAGGATATAGCAGATAGAGGAGAGGAGATAACAGAGAGAGGAGAGGAGATAACAAAGAGAGGAGAGGATATGATATAGCAGAGAGAAGAGAGGATATAGCAGATAGAGGAGAGGAGATAACAGAGAGAGGAGAGGAGATAACAGATAGAGGAGAGGAGATAACAGAGAGAGGAGAGGAGATAACAGAGAGAGGAGAGGAGACGAATGGATATAGTTGAGAGAGGAGAAGAGAGGATATAGCAGAGAAAGGAGAGGATATGACATAGCAGAGAGAGGAGAGGAGAGAAGAGGAGAGAGCAGAGGAGAGGAGAGGAATGGATATAGTTGAGAGAGGATATATCAGAGAGGGGACAGGAGAGCTGTGGATGTAGCAGAGAAAAGAGAGGACATTATATAACAGAGAGAGGAGAGGATATAGCAGAAAAGAGAGGAGAGGATGTAACAGAGAGAGGAGAGGATACAACAGAGAGAGGAGAGGATACAACAGAGAGAGGAGAGGATATAACAGAGAGAGGAGAGGAGAGGATATAACAGAGAGAGGAGAGGATACAACAGAGAGAGGAGAGGATACAACAGAGAGGAGAGGAGAGGATATAACAGAGAGAGGAGAGGATACAACAGAGAAAGGACAGGAGAGGACATAACAGAGAGAGGAGAGGAGTGGTTATAGCAGAGAGAGGAGAGGATATGATATAACAGAGAGAGGAGAGGAGATGAGATGAGAGGAGAGAAGAGAGGAGAGGCTATAGAAGAGAGATTAGAGGGGAGGAGAGGAGATGAAAGGAGAGAAGAGAATATATATAGCAGATAGAGGAGAGGAGTCAATATAACAGAGAGGGGAGAGGAGAGGATATAGCAGAGAGAGGAGTGGTTATAACAGAGAGAGGAGAGGATATAGCAGAGAGAGGAGTGGTTATAACAGAGAGAGGAGAGGAGATAGCAGAGAGAGGAGTGGTTATAACAGAGAGAGGAGAGGATATAGCAGAGAGAGGAGTGGTTATAACAGAGAGAGGAGAGGATATAGCAGAGAGAGGAGTGGTTATAACAGAGAGAGGAGAGGATATAGCAGAGAGAGGAGTGGTTATAACAGAGAGAGGAGAGGATATAGCAGAGAGAGGAGTGGTTATAACAGAGAGAGGAGAGGAGATAGCAGAGAGAGGAGAAGAGATGATTTAACAGAGAGAAGAGAGATGTGGAGAGGATATAGCAGAGAGAGGAGAGGAGATGATTTAACAGAGAGAAGAGAGATGTGGAGAGGATATAGCAGAGAGAGGAGAGGAGATGATTTAACAGAGAGAAGAGAGATGTGGAGAGGATATAGCAGAGAGAGGAGAGGATATAGTGGAGAGAGTAGAGTAGAGTAGAGGAGTGGATATAACAGAGAGAGGATATAGTGGAGAGAGGAGATGGCAGAACAGCCAATTCGGACCAGAAAGCAGGGAAGCAGTATTCCTGGGAGGCTGTTTTTCTCAACATAGATTGATGTGAGTGGACAGTATCCCTGGGCTGCTGGGACACTGTGCCACACTCTGTCTCTAGTCTCTCTCTCTATGTGCCCACAGAGTCCCCCATGCCAGCCAGAGCCATGCCACTCAGGTGGATCTAACATCACAATCACAGCCTGGCCCTGCTCTGTTTTACAGGATTTTGTCTGTCCTACCTGGGATGGTAGTCACCAGATGGCCATACTAGAATGAACAACGGTGGCAGGAACATCAGAACTATACTAGCGGAAGAGTCATTTGTTGTAGGTTTTGTCTACCTACTATGAGGAGGCCATCTCTATCAACCACTTGAATGGCACATTTTCTGCTTAAACAGACATACCCAAAATTAATTAGACATACCCAAAAGTAATTAGACATACCAAAAGTAATTAGACATACCCAAAAGTAATTAGACATACCAAAAGTATTTAGACATACCCAACAGTAATTAGACATACCCAAAAGTAATTAGACATACCAAAAGTAATTAGACATACCGAAAAGTAATTAGACATACCCAACAGTAATTAGATATACCCAAAAGTAATTAGACATACCAAAAGTAATTAGACATACCCAACAGTAATTAGACATACCCAAAAGTATTTAGACATACCAAAAGTAATTAGACATACTCAAAAGTAATTAGACATACCCAACAGTAATTAGACATACCCAAAAGTAATTAGATATACCCAAAAGTAATTAGACATACCAAAAGTAATTAGACATACCCAACAGTAATTAGACATACCAAAAGTAATTAGACATACCCAACAGTAATTAGACATACCCAACAGTAATTAGACATACCCAAAAGTAATTAGACATACCCGGAAGTAATTAGACATACCCAACAGTAATTAGACATACCCAAAGGTAATTAGACATACCCAAAAGTAATTAGACATACCAAAAGTAATTAGACATTACCCAACAGTAATTAGACATACCCAGAAGTAATTAGACATACCAAAAGTAATTAGACATTACCCAACAGTAATTAGACATACCCAGAAGTAATTAGACATACCAAAAGTAATTAGACATACCCAACAGTAATTAGACATACCCAAAAGTAATTAGACATACCAAAAGTAATTAGACATACCCAAAAGTAATTAGACTTACCAAAAGTAATTAGACATACCCAAAAGTAATTAGACATACCCAAAAGTAATTAGACATACCCAAAAGTAAACAGACATACCCAAAAGTAATTAGACATACCAAAAGTAATTAGACATACCCAAAAGTAATTAGACATACCCAAAAGTAATTAGACATACCCAAAAGTAAACAGACATACCCAAAAGTAATTAGACATACCCAAAAGTAATTAGACATACCCAAAAGTAATTAGCTTTCATGATGGCCAAAAACAATAACTAGTAATGCTGCATTCTCCAAGAAATATTAAAATCTCAAATGTCTAGTAAAAATAGTTATCAAATTGTTGTATTCACATTTGAGGATGTATAGTAGTACAAATATGAAAATATCATATATAATGTAGTTCCTATTAAAAAATATTTGCTGAATAGGGCTTGAAATAATTGATATGCTTCGAAATATAGTAGAAATCAAATTATAAAATTACTAACTATAAGATTTCACCTTCCTTATAACTGTAAAATACATATCTGTATGTTTAGTGTTAGAGAAAAGTTCTATATTATCTGAAGGTCTATCTTGATTAAAACCTCTGACCCCCACTCTCTTAAACCTGACAGAGCTCTAGCTTGGCTTCCTGAACTCATTAGGAACTCGCCTTTCATCTCATATTAATATTGTCCGTCTGTGATGAAAACAAAGTGATTTAGTTTTTTTTTATTAAACTCGATATAAAACCCTTTGTAAGACGATGGGGATACTTCCTGTAGGAGACTCTCAGCTTTACAGTGCTAAGCTGTATTTGATGCTGTGACGAACAGGTACCAACCATTCCGACCACAAATTGACGGACAGTCAGACCAGCCAATGAGCGTTAAGCTGGGACTCCCAAGCCTCCAATGGCTGTAGATATGTGACCCCATACCGCAGAGGCTTGCGAGCTGAACTCTCGGCCAAAATCACGGTGCTCGTGAATTGGAGTTTAAGAGTTAAATGGAGAATGTGACTGTGACCAGAAGAATAGCATAGTGTCAAAATGACCCATTAACCCTAAAATATAACCACATGGCCACAACAGCATTGTGAACATGAGTTATAGTTTTCAACACTGTGGAAATATTTTCTCTAAATGACTGGTTGGTGTTGTTTGTGTGACTGTGAAATCCAGTCGCCATTGACCTACCCTAACCAGGTGACAAAGAAGGAGAGTTCTCCCCTCAGGGTGTGTTGACATCAGTTTTGAAACCTGTTCCTTAGCTGTGTGTTGTTGTCTGTCTGTAGGCTGTGTTCTAGAATTGTGTGTCACCCATCGCTGTTTAATGCGCTCACACCACTGAGCTGTCCGCACTTCCGCCCCTCACCGCCCCGCACCGGGCCCTCTGTCCAGGAAAAGCCTGGGTGATGAATGACCAACATTACTCCAGATGTTCCCCCTGGAGCTGACAGCGGAGAATAGGGGCTGATGAGCTAAGGGCAGGTCTGGGACCTGTGCAGATGTGGTGCTGGATTGATATCATGGCTATTGAGGAGACACTAGTGTAAGATTATTTAATGAAAATTATTATTGGGCTCTGTTATTTTCTGAAGCACTTTTATACATTTCTGTAATGTATGGAAACAGTTGTTTTGTCCTAAGTTGTTAATTACCTGGTACTTTATTATCTGGAGGGAATCCAACTTTTCTTAAATTAACGTCAAAAGTTGAAATATTTAGCATTTAAGATAATCCTAACCTTTTTCTCAACCTTAACCTAATTCTCCTAAACTGCTACGTTAATTATCCTAACCTGCTGAGTACGTTTTCCTAACCTGCTACAAAAAGTAAAATGCAAAGTTAATTTGACATATTGTGTTCAATGTGGTTTGACCATTAAATAAGCTAAATAGTTATCTGTCTCCATCCAGTCTGTACTCCTACAGAAAGGACCTCAACTTACGCTAGTGACTGATCTCAGATTTTGTGATATGTTTGTGTTGTTTTCAAAGTTGTTCAGAGGTCATGGTTACTGATGATACCACTGTACACATACTCTGTAGATACACACTCATCTCCAGTAGATGTTTTACATACAGTTGAAGTCCGAAGTTTACATACACCTTAGCCAAATATATTTAAACTCAGTTTTTCACAATTCCTGACATTTAATCCTAGCAAAGATTCCCTGTCTTTGGTCAGTTAGGATCACCACTTTATTTTAAGAATGTGAAATGTCAGAATAATAGTAGAGAGAATGATTTATTTCAGCTTTTATTTCTTTCATCACATTCCCAGTGGGTCAGAAGTTTACATACACTCAATTAGTATTTGGTAGCATTGCCTTTAAATTGTTTAACTTGGGTCAAACATTTCGGGTAGCCTTCCACAAGCTTCACACAATAAGTTTGGTGAATTTTGGCCCATTCCTCCTGACAGAGCTGGTGTAACTGAGTCAGGTTTGTAGGCCTTCTTGCTCGCACACGCCTTTTCAGTTCTGCCCACAAATTTTCTACGGGATTGAGGTCAGGCGTTTGTGATGGCCACTCCAATATCTTGATTTGTTGTCCTTAAGCTATTTTGCCACAACTTTGGAAGTATGCTTGGGGTCATTGACCCATTTATGACCCAGCTTTAACTTCTTGACTGATGTCTTGAGATGTTGCTTCAATATATCTACATAATTTTCCTTCCTCATGTTGCCATCTATTTTGTGAAGTGCACCAGTCCCTCCTGCAGCAAAGCACCCCCACAACATGATGCTGCCACCCCCGTGCTTCACGGTTGGGATGGTGTTCTTCGGCTTGCAAGCCTCCCCCTTTTTCCTCCAAACATAACGATGGTCATTATGGCCAAACAGTTCTATTTTTGTTTCATCAGACCAGAGGACCTTTCTCCAAAAGTACGATCTTTGTCCCCATGTGCAGTTGCAAACCGTAGTCTTGGCTTTTTTATGGCGAGTTTGGAGCAGTGGCTTCTTTCTTGCTGAGCGGCCTTGTCGATATAGGACTCGTTTTACTGTGGATATAGATACCTTTGTACCTGTTTCCTCCAGCATCTTCACAAGGTCCAATGCTGTTGTTCTGGGATTGATTTGCACAATTTGCGTCTCCTTCCTGAGCGGTATGACGGCTGCGTGATCCCATGGTGTTTATACTTGCGTGCTATTGTTTGTACAGATGAATGTGGTACCTTCAGGCATTTGGAAATTGCTCCCAAGGATGAACCAGACTTGTGGAGGTCTACAATTTTTTTTCTGAGGTCTTGGCTGATTTCTTTTGATTTTCCAATGATGTCAAGCAAAGAGCCACTGAGTTTGAAGGTAGGCCCACAGATACACCTCCAATTGACTCAAATGATGTCAATTAGCCTATCAGAAGCTTCTAAAGCCATGACATCATTTTCTGGAATTGTCTAAGCCGCTTAAAGGCACAGTCAACTTAGTGTATGTAAACTTCTGACCCACTGGAATTGTGATACAGTGAACTTTAAGTGAAATAATCTGTCTGTAAACAATTGTTGGAAAAATGACTTGTGTCATCCTCCCTTGAACTTAGATGCCTAATGGTCTCCGTCCTAGCAGACAGCATAATGAGGTAGAAATGGGAGAGGCAGAGGCATCTTAAAAGGAGGCAGAGGCTGTGTCAATGTCCCAAATGACACCCTTTTCCCTATGTAGTGCACTACTTTTGACCAGGGCCCATACTTAGGGAATAGGGTGCCATTTGGTATGCACTCAGAGGCTAGAAAATTGGATTTCTCGGCAGAAGCCAATGGTAGTGTAAGTAATAACCCTTCTTGACCAAAGCCATGTATCAATGCCAAGGAGAGAGAGGGAGAGAGGGAGAGAGGGAGAGAGGGAGAGGACAGCAGCACCTAGATCTTCTGCACAGATTCTGTTAGACCTGGGCCCTGACAGTAAATCTCAGTAAGACACAAATAATGGTGTTTCAAAAAAGGTCCAGTTGCCAGGACCACAAATACAAATTCCATCTAGACACCTTTGTCCTATAGCACACAAAAAAACTATACATAGCTCGGCCTAAACATCAGTGCCACAGGTAACTTCCACAAAGCTGTGAACGAGCAGAGAGTCAAGACAAGAAGGGCCTTCTATGCCATCAGAAGGAACATAAAATTTGACATACCAATTAGGATCTGGCTAAAAATACTTGAAACAGTTATTGAATCCATTGCCCGTTATGGTTGTGAGGTCTGGGGTCCGCTTACCAACCAAGAATTCACAAAATGGGGCAAACACAAAATTGAGACTCTGCATGCAGAATTCTGCAAAAATATCCTCTGTGTACAACGTAAAACACCAAATCACGCATGCAGAGCAGAATTAGGCCGATACCCGCTAATTATCAAAATCTAGAAAAGAGCTGTTCAATTCTACAACCACCTAAAAGGAAGCGATTGCCAAACCTTCCGTAACAAAGCCTTAACCGACAGTGATGAACCTGGAGAAGAGTCCCCTGAGCAAGCTGGTCCTGGGGCTCTGTTCACAAACAGACTACACAGAGCCCCAGGACAGCAACATAATTATACCTAACCAAATAATTAGAAAACAAAAGGATACTACTTGACACATTGGAAAGAATTAACAAAAAAAACACTGTGCAAACTACAGTGCTATTTGACCCTAAACAGAGAGTACACAGTGGCAGAATACCTGACCACTGTGACTGACCCAAACTTAAGGAAAACTTTGACTATGTACAGACTCAGTGAGCATAGCCTTGCTATTAAGAAAGGCTGCCGTAGGCAGACCTGGCAATGTGCACACTGCCTGCAAAATGAGGTGGAAACTGAGCTGCACTTCCTAACCTCCTGCCAAATGTATAACCATATTAGAGACACATATTTCCCTCAGATTACACAGACCCACAAATAATTCAATAACAAACCCAATTTTGATAAATTCCCATATCTATTGGGTAAAATACCACACTGTACCATCACAGCAGCTAGATTTGTGACCTGTTGCCACAAGAAAAGGGCAACCAGTGAAGAATAAACACCATTGTAAATACAACCCATATTTATTCTGAGGACTTAGGGTCCTTACAATGCAACCCTATACACAGAGGATAACTCAGCTGTGTGTATAGATGGGTTGAACATGTACAAGGCTTTCATTTATAAAAAACCTTTTTATACTTTTGTGTGACTCAACTTTGGAGACTTTTTCAGTGAGGAATTAGATAGCTTTGAGAAATTTCTGTTTGATTTGTATACAGTAGCAGGAAAGTGAAGCAGTTATTTCTTTGTTTATATGAGGTCGCAGAGTGACCTGTCAGGATGTTGTGCAAGGAGAGATGCTTACAGTCAAGTGTGTGTGTTTGCGTCTCCACAAAATGCTGGATGACATGTGGCTTATGAGAGGAAGGGAGAGAGAGAGGCTCACATATAGGGTGTACACACACAAACACACACACACACACACATGCAGACCCCCGCATACACACTCTCCTCCAGCCCTGAGCTCATCCTATCCCGTCATCCACACTTCTGGCCCTGTGGCTGGACATACTGCATCAGGCTACTGATCCGTCCTGATGCTACACTGCTCTATGTATTACCACAATTATCCCAAATGTGACGAATTACCCTCATCCACCAACCCACCCCCACCCTCTGAGCTCTAGTACAGGCTTCCTGTGGAGAGTGGAAGACCTCAGGGCAAGAAATAATTAACTTGATAATGGCCTTTCTTCCATAGCCCATTCCTCTCGTTCTGTCTGTTTTCTCCTTTTCTACAAATTAAGCAGATAGGCTGGCTGATTGGAGGGACCCGGTTCCCTCTTAATAGCTTTTAGAAAGAGTGTATTTGGCAAGTAAACTGACATTTCAACTCAATAATGTGAAAAGGGCATCTCTTTTCAATGACTTCTTAAGAACCAGCAAAGGAGAAGCTATTTATTTCAAAACTTGTTAAATTCAGGAAGTTAACTGATAATTATAAAAAGGTATCTATTTTTCACCCTATTTCCTTAGAGTCCAGGTCAAAAGTAGCACACTACATAGTGAATAGGGTGCCATTTGAGACAGCCATGGTGACTCCTACAGTAGGTGAGTGATTGGCTGAATTCCCACGGATGATACTGTAGTTATTATATCCCTTAACCTTCCAACTGTCTGCCGTTTAGACTTGGGCCATTTACCGTTTATACCATATACAGTTTATACCATATACCGTTTGTACCGTATACCGTTTATAGCGTATACCGTTTATACCATATACAGTTTATACCGTATACCGCTTACACCGTATACCGTTTATACCGTATACCATTTATACCAAATACAGTTTATACCGTATACCGTTTATACCGTATACCGTTTATAGCGTATACTGTATACCCTTTATAGCATATACAATTTATACCGTATACAGTTTATACCGTATACCGTTTATACCGTACATCGTTTATACCGTATACAGTTTATACCGTATACCGTTTATACCGTATAACCGTTTATAGCGTATACAGTTTATACCGTATACCGTTTATACCGTACATCGTTTATACCGTATACAGTTTATACCGTATACCGTTTATACCATATACCGTTTATACCGTATACAGTTTATACCGTATACCGTTTATACCGTATACCGTACATACCGTATACCGTTTATACCGTATACCGTTTATACCATATACCATTTATACCGTATACCGGGATATTCCGAAATACCGACTGTATGATTTTCAGCAGCGGCTGTGGAGTTGTGTATTTGGTTTGCTAACTTACTAGCTAAGTGCCTAGATGTCAAGATAAAGCTTATTGGTTACAGCAGAGACATTCAATCCCCTCCTGGATCAAGATTCATGTTTTTTAACATGTTTTTTATAGTGCCCCTTGGGTGCACGTTCCATAATACCGTATACCCCGGGATGGTACAGAAACGGTATGACTGTATGGAAATCGGGACACCGCCCAACCTGCTGTTGTAAAAAGCAGAATGACCTGTAATAGGCTTACTGCATCCCCCTTCCCCCTGCTCAGCACAGATTGGCTAACAAAGGCTCAACGTGTTTACTGTGATTCTGGGTTTTAGTGGCCAGTTTGGGCTTATCTGGTATCGTGAGAGAACCAAAGTGGTTTGAAACCTGCCACACTTGCTGTTGTTATCCCGTGGTAATCTGAGACTGGGTGTGCGACACCAACCATGATGCCAATAGTCATAGGTTGCTTCCCAAATGGCATCCTATTCCCTACATAGTGCACTTATTTTGACCAGAGCCTTCAAAAGTAGTGCAGTATGTAGGGAATAGGATGCCATTTGGAACAGTCTAATAAACCTCTCCAGCTGTGAACCTAGGGAGAGAGATAGGCTAGGGACAAACAACTGGCTTCTTTAGGAGCTCTGAGCTTCTGTCTGTCAGAGTAGATTTTAGAGGCAAACTGAGTCTTCTGGTTCCACTCTTGACTGGGGGAGGGTTTTAATGGCTTTTTGGTGTGTGTAAGGAAGTGAAGTGATGTGGGAGGAACAGACTGAAAGAAACCACCAGGTTCTCCCTCCCTCCCTCTCCCTCTATCCTCTCCACACTCAGTCAATCAATGTTGGACTCTCACTGAATATTCCGGGGTTTGTTGTATAAATGTTACCACAAAGAGTCGGAATTCTCAGTGCATACACACCCCCATCTCCTCTCCACTCCTCCCTCCATTCCCTTCTCTTCCTCCCTCTCCATAGCCTTTCATGAGATCTCAATGGAAATCTGGTTGACATGTGTCGTATCGGTCCCAGCTCTCTCAATTTCTGGTGCTGCATGTCTTTATGGTCATTCGAAAAAAAGGAGGTCATACTCTCCGCCTGAGTGGACCAGTCTATTGCCCAATAGGGCTAGGTGATGGGGAACAAACACACACAGGTACACACACACACACACACACACACACACACACACACACACACACACACTCAAGCACACACAAACTCCATCCTCAGTGAGCGGTACTGTAACATTACTGGTGGTGCCCATAGAGCTGCATGTGAATATAGTGATGACTGACTCGATGAGTCTGTTGCCTGTTTGTCAATAGATTACGTTTGGGACCGTTTGACCTTAATTGAGGCTTGAAACCCTCCCAGGCCCCCATGGGAAACCCTGTACAGTTATTGATCTAAATACAGCGGAACCACAGGACGGCACTTGGAAAGAGAGAAGGGTACACGTGACTCAAAGTCAGATTATTAAAGCCTTTTGAAGGAGCGGGATATTGAGAGATTGTATTGACCAGGAATATATTTTCCTGGAAAGTAATGAATGTTACTGTAACTGATTTTGTTTTCTGCTTCATTGATTTCAATATAGTGTAGGTGGCTGTTGTCGATTAGGCGAAACCTGCTTCTGTATTGGAGTTTTCATTTATTTTATTTTTTTAATGAACGAAACAACATGTTTAAATAGACATTTTTGCGTGTGATATAATCACTTGTTGCCACACAAAGTATCCCCCGCCTCCCTGTATGTTGCATTTCAATGGCTGTGTCTATGTCCCAAAAAGCACCTGATTCCATTAAAATGCAGTACTTCTGACCAGTGCCCATAGAGCTCTGGTCAAATGTAGTGCACTATATAGGGAAATGGTGCCATTTGGGACGTATCCTATGTCTAGTTGAGAGGATTAGTTAGGTCAGACTGTGTGTCAGGGAAATATATAATCTGTTTTATACAGTGCCTTGCAAAAGTATTCTGACCCCTTGGAATTATTCACATTTTATTGTGTTACAAAGTGGGCTTTAAATTGATTTAATTGTAATTTTTTTGTCAACAATCTACAGAAAATACTCTGTAATGTCAAAGTGGAAAGAAAATATAGTACCAGTCAAAGGTTTGGACAAAACTATGAAATAACACATATGGAATCATGTAGTAACCAGAAAGTGTTAAACAAAACAAAATATATTTTATATTTGACATTCTTCAAAGTAGCCACCTTTTGCCTTTGACAGCTTTACACACGCTTGGCATTCTCGCAACCAGTTTCATGAGGTAGTCACCTGGAATTCATTTCAATTAACATATGTTAATTTGTGAAATTTCTTTCCTTATTAATGTGTTTGAGACAATCAGTTGTGTTGTGACAAGGTAGGGGTGGTATACAGAAGATAGCCCTATTTGGTAAAATACCAAATCCATGTTATAGCATGAACAGCTCAAATAAGCAAAGAGAAATGACAGTCCATTATTACTAGATGACATGAAGGTCAGTCAATCGGAAACATTTCAAGAAATATGCATTCATTGTAGAGTCGTTGCATAATTATTCAGCTCCCTGAGTCAATACATGTTAGAAAACCTTTTGGCATCGATAACAGCTGTGTCTTCTTGGGTAAGTCTACGGTAAGTGTTGGGTAAGTTTTGCACACCTGGATTGTGCAATATTTACCTATTATTCTTTTGAAATTCTTCAAGCTTTGTCCTTGTTGATCATTGCTTGCCAGCAGTTTTCAAGTATTGCCAGAGATTTTCAAGCAGAGTTAAGTCAAAACTGTAACTTGGCCATTCAGGAATGGAATAAGAATATTTAAATATATGTATGAGCAATGACAGAGCGGCATAGGCTAAGAGTCAATAGATAGTATAGAATACAGTATATACATACACTACCATTCAAAAGTTTGGGGTCACTTAGAAATGTCCTTGTTTTTGAAAGAGAAGCACATTTTTTATCCATTAAAATAACATCAAATTGATCAGAAATACAGTGTAGACACTGTTAATGTTGTAATTGAATATTGTAGTTGGAAAAGGCAGATTTCTTATGGAATATCTACATAGGCGTTTTCAGCAACCATCACTCCTGTGTTCGAATGGCACGTTGTGTTAGCTAAACCCAGTCTCAACGTCAACAGTGAAGAGGCAACTCCGGGATGCTGGTCTTCTAGGCAGCGTTCCTCTGTCCGGTGTCTGTGTTCTTTTTCCCGTCTTAATCTTTTCTTTTTATTGGCCAGTCTGAGATATCGATAACTCTGCCAAAAATCCAGCATACTGGACTCGCCTCTTCACTGTTGACGTTGAGACTGGTGTTTTGCGGGTACTATTTAATGAAGCTGCCAGTTGAGGACTGTGAAGCATCTGTTTCTCAAACTAGACACTCTAATGTACTTGTCCTCTTGCTCAGTTGTGCACAGGGGCCTCCCACTCCTCTTTCTATTCTGGTTAGAGCCAGTTCGCGCTGTCCTGTGAAGGGATCTTCAGTTTCTTGGCAATTTCTCGCATGGAATAGCCTTCGTTTCTCAGAACAAGAATAGACTGACGAGTTTCAGAAGAAAGGTCTTTGTTTCTGGCCATTTTGAGCCTGTAATCGAACCCACAAATGCTGATGCTTCAGATACTAGTCTAAAGAAGGCCAGTTTTATTGCTTCTTTAATCAGGACAACAGTTTTCAGCTGTGCTAACATAATTGCTAAATAGTTTTCTAATGATCAATTAGCCTTTTAAAATGATAAACTTGGATTAGCTAACACGACGTGGCATTCGAACACAGGAGTGATGGTTGCTGATAATGGGCCTCTGTACACCTATGTAGATATTCCATAAAAAGATCAGCCGTTTCTAGCTACAATAGTCATTTACAACATTAACAATGTCTACACTGTATTTCTGATCATTTTGATGTTATTTTAACAGACAAAGAATTAGGTTTTCTTTAAAAAACAAGGACATTTCTAAGTGACCCCAAACTTTTGAATGGTAGTGTATGAGATGAGTAATGCAAGATATGTAAACATTATTAAAGTGGCATTATTAAAGTGACTAGTGTTCCATTTATTAAAGTGGCCAATGATTTCAAGTCTGTAAGTAGGCAGCAGCCTCTCTGTGCTAGTGATTAGTGTTTAACAGTCTGATGGCCTTGAGATAGAAGCTGTTTTTCACTCTCTCGGTCCCAGATTTGATACACCTGTACTGACCTCGCCTTCTGGATGGTAGCGGGGTGAACAGGCAGTGGCTCGGGTGGTTGTTGTCCTTGATGATCTTTTTGGCCTTCCTGTGACATCGGGTGCTGTAGGAGTCCTGGAGGGCAGGAAGTTTGCCCCCAGTGATGCGTTGTGCAGACCGCACCACCCTCTGGATGGCCCTGCGGTTGTGGGCGGTGCAGTTGCCGTACCAGGCTGTGATACAGCCCAACAGGATGCTCTCAATTGTGCATCTGTAAAGGTTTGTGAGGTTTTTAGGTGACATGCCAAATTTCTTCAGCCTCCTGAGGTTGAAGAGGCGCTGTTGCACTTTCTTCACCACACTGTCTGTGTGGTTGGACCATTTCAATTTGTCTGTGATGTGTACGCCGAGGAACTTAAAACTTTCCACCTTCTCCACTGCTGTCCCGTCGATTTGCTCCCTCTGCTGTTTCCTGAAGTCCACGATCATCTCCTTTGTTTTGTTGAAGTTGAGTGAGAGGTTGTTTTCCTGACACCACACTCCGAGTGCCCTCACCTCTTCCCTGTAGGCTGTCTCGTCGTTGTTGGTAATCAAGCCTACTACTGTTGTGTCGTCTGCAAACTTGATGATTGAGTTGGAGGCATGCATGGCCAAACTCGATGAACAGGGAGTACAAGAAGGGGCTGAGCACGCACCCTTGTGGGGCCCCAGTGTTGAGGATCAGCGAAGTGGAGATACTGTTTCCTACCTTCACCACCTGGGGGCGGCCCGTCAGGAAGTCCAGGACCCAATTGCATGGGGGGGGGGCAGGGCCTCAAGCTTAATGATGAGCTTGGAGGGTACTATGGTGTTGAATGCTGAGCTGTAGTCAATTAACAGCTTTCTTACATAGGTATTCCTCTTGTCCAGATGGGACAGGGCAGTGTGCAGTGTGATGGCGATTGCATCATCTGTGGACCCATTAGGGTCTTAACTTCTTAGGGAGCGGCTCCCGAGGTGAAGGTTTTGGAGAGTCTGGTGTGCCCAAAGTAAAATGCCTCCCATTCAGGCCTCCCACCGTCGTGGTTTCAGCTTGAGGGGGGATATACATGACTGTGACAATAACGGAAGATAATTATTTTGGGAGATAATACAGTCTGCATTTAATTGTGAGGAATTCTAGGTCAGGTGAACAAAAGGGCTTGAGTTCCTGTATGTTGTTACAATTACACCATGAGTCGTTAATCATGAAACATACACCCCTGCCATTCTTCTTTACGGAGAGTGGATTCCTGTCGGCATGATACACCGAGAATCCAGGGGGCTTTACCGACAGCATATCCCAAGAGAGCCATGTTTCCGTGAAACAGAGTATGTTACAATCCCTGATGTCTCTCTGGAAAGCAACCCTTGCCCTAATTTCATCGACCTTGTTATCTAGGGACTGGACATTAGTGAGTAATATACTCGGAAGCAGTGGGTGGTGTGCGCGCCACAGAAGTCTGACCAGAAGACCGCTCCGTCTTCCTCTTCTCCGGCGGCGTTGTTTTGGGTCGGCCTCTGGGATCAGTTCAAATGCCCTGGGTGGAGCGGACAAAGGTTCCGCTTCGGGAAAGTCGTATTCCTGGTCGTAGTGCTGGTCGTAGTGCTGGTAAAGTTGTTGTCGCTCTGATATCCATTAGTTTTTCCCGGCTGTACGTAATAATACTTAAGATTTTCTGGGCTAACAATGTAAGAAATAATACATAAAAAAAACACGACTAGAAGCGAGGCAGCCCTCTCTGTCGGCACTGTCTTAGCTGATACACCACCATGCTTGAAAATAAAGAGGCAGTTACTCAGTGAGGTGATGTGTTGGATTTGACCCAGACATAAGGTTTTGCATTTAGGCCAAAATGTGTATTCCTTTGCCATGCTTTTTGTTGTTGCAGTATTGCTTTAGTGCCTTTTTCCATGCAATATACTCTGTATATTTCTATTATTTTCACTCTCTTTCTCTCTCTCTCTCTCTCTCTCTCTCTCTCTCTCTCTCTCTCTCTCTCTCTCTCTCTCTCTCTCTCTCTCTCTGTCTTTCATTTCATCCCACTTCCATATTTGTCTGAGCCATTAGCCGTCTCCAAATGGAGGCCTGGAATTTGGCATGTCATATGTTGTGGCCCTGTGAGGGCTGTGCATGTCATTAGCTAACGGACAGCCTGTGTGTCGAGAGCAGATTATGTGTGCCACAGTGCTCTCCATCAAGGATCACCAGTCAACACACACACACACAAACACACACACTTGTTTTTCTATCCTTGTGGGGACCTAAAATGTATGCACTGTAGGTTAACTTCTTAGGGAGCAGCTCCCGAGGTGACGATTTTGGAGAGTCTGGCGTGCCCAAAGTAAAATGCCTCCCACTCAGGCCCAGAAAATAGGATATGCACATAATTAGTACTATTGGACAGGAAACACTCTGAAGTTTCTAAGAGTGTTAACATATTGTCTGTGAGTATAACAGAACGGATATAGCAGGCGAAAACCTGAGGAATTTCTGTCCTGGAAAAAGTGTATTTGACACATTGCCTCATTTTGAACCCCTTCCTATTGAAAATGACCATATAAGGGAGTAAGATTTCAGTACCTATTGCTTCCACTGGATGTCAACAGTCTCTAGACAATGTTTTGATTATGTTTAGTTGCTCTGGATGGTAGTAGAAGAAGAATTGGGAAGAGGTCACTAGATGTAAACAGAAGAGGATGCGCGTTCACAGGCTTGCGCGCGCTGTGGTTTTTTTCCTTTCCTATCGCCCAGTTTATAATGCTGTTGAAATATTATACTAAATATACATAAAAGTGTTCCTAAGGATACATTATCAATGATGTTTGATTGTTCTTGGACAAGTGTATAGGTATAGGTTGAACGAGTTCTCTTCACGGTTCAATGGGCGAGTGGACGCTGTATTTTCTGATCATAACGCACCAACCAAACAGAGATTTATGGATATAATAAATTACTTTTTCTAACAAAAGAACCATGGATTGTCTTCGTTTGACACTTGGGAAGCCCTCAGCAGAAGTTCTTCAAAAGGTAAGGGATTTGTTTTCGCTGTGAAATGTGTTTTGTGTGAACCGCGATGGTTTATGAATTTATGCTAATGGAAAAATATTGGAGGTGCTACCCTCAAACAATCAAATGTAGTGCTTTTGCCGTAAAGCCTTTTTGAAATGTGATATTGCCAAGAAGCAGAGCTTTTGATGACTATTCAACACTTGTATATTGATGAATGTTTAATAATTCAACTTTTGGATTTTGAATTTGGCGCCTTGTATTTCATCGGGTAGCTAGCGTCCCACCACTCCCTAAGTAGTTTTTTAAGGGTTTGTAAGTAAGATTTTCACAGTAAGGTCTACACCTGTTGTATTCGGCGCTTGTGACAAATACAATTTGATATGATTTGATGGGTGATTCATCACTCTAGAGAACGTGTTTCCACTGCCCCAGAGTCCAATGGTGGCAAGCTCTACACCACTCCAGCCGACCCTTGGCATTATGCATGGTGATCTTAGGCTTGTGTGCAGCTGCTCGGCCATGGAAACCCATTTCGTGAAGCTCCTGACAAACCGTTCTTGTGCTGACGTTGCTTCCAGAGGCAGTTTGGAACTCGGTAGTCAGTGTTGCAACTGAGGACAGACTATTTTTAAACATTTATCATTAGATTTGGGGTGGGGTCCCCGGAAATTCTGGCAGAAAATGTGTCCCCGCTGAATAAGTTTGAATACCACTGTCTTAGACTCTGACGTACTGTATGACATTAACTCAATTTGTCTACTACTGGGTTCTAAGGCATATCTGATGCAGAAAGCAGAACTGTACAGTGTCTAAAGATGGGACAGTCAGCCATAATTGTGGAGAGAACGGTTGGTTGGTTTTATGAGCACTTGTTCTTGCGACACCTGTCTCCTTCTCTCTCTCTCTCACTGTTCATAAACTGCATCCACCATTAACCCCTACACGTCTCCACTTTCTGAGTAGTTTATGATTAATGCCTCTGTGATTGTGCCACCCAATCACATGCTAAATATAGCTGTCAAACCCCAAGCTCCACCAAGCTCCCGGCCCGGATTCCTCATTTATTTACAGCTCAAAAGCGTTGCCTTGTGGGTTGCCTAGGCAACATGGTGGTGGTCAACGCACCACCAGCATGCCAGATTGTGTGGCTGTGTGGATGAGTTTTTGACAGAAGTAGAGGGAGAGAGCGAACGCGAGAAAGCAGACTAGTCTGCATGTGTTCAACGCCGCTCAAAGCCTCCCCCTTCCCACATCTCTCTCTCTTTCCCTCCCTCTCGCTCTGGCACTGAAAATAGCCCCGGCATAGTGGTGGTTGGCCGCTGCTTTGTGACCGTTGAATGGGAGGCTTTTGGCCGTAAGGAATAACGGCTGGGGCGGTCACATGTTTCGTTCCCTGGGCCAGGAAACCATATTTCATCACAGACCTCATTGGAATGTATGTCTGTTTATGGGGTGGCAGGTAGCCTGTCGGGTAAGAGCGTTGGGCCAGTAAACCGAAAGATTGCTGGATCGATACCGGAGTTGACAAGATCTGTTGTATTGCCCCTGAGCAAGGCAGTTAACCCGCTGTTCTGAAGACGTGGATGTCGATTAAGGTAGCCCTCCGCACCTCTCTGTATCAGCGGGGTTGAGTTAAATGCGGAAGACTCATTTCCCTGTTTCATCTGATATCCTAACCCTATAGAGTTTGAAGATCAACAATAACTAGCATGCTGTTTACATTTGAAGGATTCACAGGGAAGGGTGATAAAGGCGTGGAACAGCTGCCTATAGCCCGGTTTGATGGCTTGTGTAAACCACAGAAGCAGTGATATACAGTGAGGGAAAAAAGTATTTGATCCCCTGCTGATTTTGTACATTTGACTACTGACAAAGAAATGATCAGTCTATCATTTTAATGGTAGGTTTATTTGAACAGTGAGAGACAGAATAACAACAAAAAAATCAAGAAAAACGCATGTGAAAAATGTTATAAATTGATTTGCATTTTAATGAGGAAATAAGTATTTGACCCCTCTGCAAAACATGACTTAGTACTTGGTGGCAAAACCCTTGTTGGCAATTACAGAGGTCAGACATTTCTTGTAGTTGGCCACCAGGTTTGCACACATCTCAGGAGGGATTTTGTCCCACTCCTCTTTGCAGATCTTCTCCAAGTCATTAAGGTTTCGAGGCTGACGTTTGGCAACTCGAACCTTCAGTTCCCTCCACAGATTTTCTATGGGATTAAGGTCTGGAGACTGGCTAGGCCACTCCAGGACCTTAATGTGCTTCTTCTTGAGCCATTCCTTTGTTGCCTTGGCCGTGTGTTTTGGGTCATTGTCATGCTGGAATACCCATCCACGACCCATTTTCAATGCCCTGGCTGAGGGAAGGAGGTTCTCACCCAAGATTTGACGGTACATGGCCCCGTCCATCGTCCCTTTGATGCGGTGAAGTTGTCCAGTCCCCTTAGCAGAAAAACACCCCCAAAGCATAATGTTTACACCTCCATGTTTGATGGTGGGCATGGTGTTCTTGGGGTCATAGGCAGCATTCCTCTTCCTCCAAACACGGCGAGTTGAGCTGATGCCAAAGAGCTCAATTTTGGTCTCATCTGACCACAACACTTTCACCCAGTTGTCCTCTGAATTGTTCAGATGTTCATTGGCAAACTTCAGTCGGGCATGTATATGTGCTTTCTTGAGCAGGGGGACCTTGCGGGCACTGCAGGATTTCAGTCCTTCACGGCGTAGTGTGTTACCAATTGTTTTCTTGGTGACTATGGTCCCAGCTGCCTTGAGATCATTGACAAGATCCTCCCGTGTGGTTCTGGGCTGATTCCTCACCGTTCTCATGATCATTGCAACTCCACGAGGTGAGATCTTGCATGGAGCCCCAGGCCGAGGGAGATGGTAGAGAGTTTGGAATCTGATTGATTGATTGCTTCTGTGGACAGGTGTCTTTTATACAGGTAACAAACTGAGATTAGGAGCACTCCCTTTAAGAGTGTGCTCCTAATCTCAGCTCGTTACCTGTATAAGACACCTGGGAGCCAGAAATCTTTCTGATTGAGAGGGGGGTCAAATACTTATTTCCCTCATTAAAATGCTAATCAGTTTATAACATTTTTCACATGCGTTTTTCTGGATTTTTTTTGTTGTTATTCTGTCTCTCACTGTTCAAATAAACCTACCATTACAATTATAGACTGATCATTTCTTTGTCAGTGGTCAAACGTACAAAATCAGCAGGGGATCAAATACTTTTTTCCCTCACTATATATATATATATATAAAAGATTCCTCCTGTTTTGTCAATCTAATGTGTGCTATGTATTCCTTAAAGACATGCAGATCAGTTGATGATCAGGCAAATCAACGTTTCAAACATCCATGTTCAAATAATGATTGCACACAAACATTTGTTCTGGAATTGAAGGATGTATCCCCTAGTAATTTGGCAGACGCTCTTTACCAAAGCAATTTACAGTAGTGAGTGCATACATTTTCAGACTTTTTCATACTGGTCCCCCCTGGGAATGGAACCCACGACCCTGGTGTTGCAAGCACCATGCTCTAACAACTCAGTACCTGCACCAAGTCAATGTGCGGGGGTACAGGTTAGTCGAGGTAATTTTTAGGTAGGGGTGAAGTGACTATGCATAGATAATAAACAGCGAGTAGCAGCAGTGTAAAACATCAACTGTTACTCCACATATTGACAGACACTGGGTTTGTATTTCAGCATAGTAACAAACAGAAAAGCTCACCTTCTGTAGTTTGGTAGAAGGCTGTGAGCAATTGGAGATACATAAGAGTTGGGTGGGGGAGACCAAGAGAGAGACTGAGATGGAGACAGTGAGAGTGAGAGCGAGATAATATGCAAATGAGATATCTATTTAAAAGCCCTGCTGTTTTATTCAACCATGTGGACGAGATATCGTATGCCCGCTGCGCATAATCACCTACTCTCTCATTTCACACTAGGCTTTCCACAGTCTCACAGCTATTTTGGACTCGGTTAACTGAATACATAAGATGTTCCAGTGTATGCACACGTGTGAACCTTGTATAGTCCTGATTATGAGAGTATTATGTTTTATTAAGCCAAAATGAGGGAGGAGGAGGAAGATACATATGTTTTTTTTATGTTTTAAACTTTACAAACACTTTTACCTACAATCAATCAATCAATCAATATTGATATAACAGACATGAGGATGTTGACACACTAAACTATTTGAAAATGATACCAGTCACTACAACTCTGTTGTAGAGGAAACCTTTAGGGACAAAGGAGGCTTTATATATCAGTGTTGTTGATTGATTGATTGATTGAAGTATTTGTATTTGCTCCAGCCAGAGACAACACTACATACGTAGCAAAATGATAGAGAATGATACAGAATAAAGCCCGCTTATTTCCATTGAGGTCCTCTGTTCGATTTCTCATCCCTGCCACTGAGTCGCACAACGCCTTCTAGGAAGAAATCTAGTTCAGCCTTAGATGATCTTAACAAGGTGAAACCACCTCACAAGTGGAGCTTCGCTGCGCCATAGTGGACATCGCCTCAGACTCTATATACACACAGGAGAACATCCTGAATCGATTGGCAATAATTATGGCCAAGAAGTGTTTACCGCAGACTGGGATTTAGTTGCAAACTCCGAAAATCACAGAAAACCATTTAGAGAGCTCATATAGCAATCAATAGACCTATTCCATCTCTCTCTCTCATGTTCTCCCTCTCTCCTGTTCTCTCTCTTCTGTTCTCCCTCTCTCCTGTTCTCTCTCTCTCCTGTTCTCTCTCTATCCCCTGTTCTCCCTATCTCCCCTGTTCTCCCTCTCTCCCCTCTTCTCCCTCTCTCCTGTTCTTCCTCTCTCCTGTTCCATCTCCCTCTCTCCTGTTCTCTGTCTCGCCTGTTCTCTCTCTCCCCTGTTCTCCCTCTCTCCCCTGTTGTCCCTCTCTCCTGTTCTCCCTCTCTACTGTTCTCTCTCTCTCTCCCCTTCTCCCTCTTTCCTGTTCTCTCTCTCTCTCTCTCTCTCTCTCTCTCTCTCTCTCTCTCTCTCTCTCTCTCTCTCTCTCTCTCTCTCTCTCTCTCTCTCTCTCTCTTTCTCTCTCTCTCCTGTTCCATCTCCCTCTCGCCTCTTCTCCGTCTCTCCTGTTCTCTCTCTCCCCTCTTCTCTCTCTCTCCCCTGTTCTCCCTCTCTCCCCTGTTCTCCCTCTCTCCTGTTCTCTCTCTTCTTTTCTCCCTCTCTCCTGTTCTCTCTCTCTCCCCTGTTCTCTCTCTCGCCCCTGTTCTTCCTATCTCCCCTGTTCTCCCTCTCTCCCCTCTTCTCCCTCTCTCCTGTTCTCCCTCTCTCCTGTTCCATCTCCCTCTCTCCTGTTCTCTGTCTCGCCTGTTCTCTCTCTCCCCTGTTCTCTTGCTCTCCCCTGTTCTCCCTCTCTCCCCTGTTCTCCCTCTCTCCCCTGTTCTCCCTCTCTCCTGTTCTCTCTCTCTCCCCTGTTCTCTCTCTCGCCCCTGTTCTCCCTCTCTCCCCTGTTCTCCCTCTCTCCCCTGTTCTCCCTCTCTCCCCTGTTCTCCCTCTCGGCCCTGTTCTCTCTCGCCCCTGTTCTCCCTTTCTCCTGTTTTCTTTCTCTCTCCTGTTCTCTCTCTCTCCCCTGTTCTCTCTCTCTCCCCTGTTCCATCTCTCTCGCCCCTGTTCTCCCTCTCTCCTGTTCTCCCTCTCTCCTGTTCTCCCTCTCCTGTTCTCTCGCTCTCCCCTGTTCTCTCTCTCTCCCCTGTTCTCTCTCTCTCTCCCCTGTTCTCCCTCTCTCTCCTGTTCTCCCTCTCTCCTGTTCTCCCTCTCTCCTGTTCCATCTCCTTCTCTCCTGTTCTCCATCTCTTCTGTTCTCCCTCTCCCCTGTTCTCCCTCTCTCCCCTGTTCTCCCTCTCTCCCCTGTTCTCCCTCTCCCCTGTTCTCCCTCTCTCCTGTTCTCTCTCTCTCTCTCTCTCTCCTGTTCTCTCTCTCCCCTGGTCTCTCTCTCTCCCCTGTTCCATCTCTCTCGCCCCTGTTCTCCCTCTCTCTTGTTCTCTCCCTCTCTCCTGTTCTCTCTCTCTCTCCTATTCCATCTCTCTCTCTCCTGTTCTCCCTCTCTCCCCTGCCTGTCCTCTCTCTCTCTCCCCTTCTCCCTCTCTCCTGTTCTCTCTCTCTCCCTGTCCTCTCTCTCTCTCCCCTTCTCCCTCTCTCCTGTTCCATCTCTCTCCCCCGTTCTTTCTCTCTCCTGCAGTTCTACAGAGCTAAGAGCGTTGCCATAGTGACGTGAGATGGAACAGGGATGGTCTCTCTCTCTCTCTCTCTCTCTCTCTCTCTCTCTCTCTCTCTCTCTCTCTCTCTCTCTCTCTCTCTCTCTCTTTCTCTCTCTCTCTCATGTACTCACATATTGTATAACAATGTATTGCAATGCTACAGTAAAAAGGGTGCAGGTATGCATTACATAACATGCATTACATGGCTTCATGTGCCTCATATAATAAAACAAACACTTCCCCTGAACTCCAAGTGTGCGGTCCAAATGGCACCCTATTCCCTATGTAGTGCACTTCTTTTGACCAGAGCCCTGGTCAAAGTAGAGCACTATATAGTGGATAGGGTGCCATTATGGAAGGCATCCCCATACTGCTGTGCTACTATAAGAGGTGTGCAGTACAGAGAATAATTACATCTGTGCTTTCACTTTTGCATGCCAGCCACATCCCAGCCCAAAATAGCCCAGAAAAATGTTATTTTAACTCTCTCTCTCTCTCTCTCTCTCTCTCTCTCTCTCTCTCTCTCTCTCTCTCTCTCTCTCTCTCTCCCTCCCTCCCCAAACCTACACTCTCTCCCCATGCAGTGTGACAACGCCAAGGGATTGAGGGCCTTCTTCGATGCCATATGCTACGGACCCAAACACCTGATGATCTTTGGAGGGGTGTGTCCGTCCGTGACGTCCATCATTGCTGAGTCACTGGAGGGGTGGAACCTGGTGCAGGTAGGAACTACAGTCTGGTTATTATGAGGAGGAGGGTTGGTCTGTTCCGGCTGGATTCGACCTATTTTTGAGAGTATTTTTTTGCTTTTCTGGTTCACTTTTAATATGATGTAAGATGGTAAAATGTGAGTTTCGAGATTTTATGATAGGTTTGTGTGTGTGTGTTTGTTTGTGTGTGCATGTGTGCGTGCACACCTGTGTATGTCTGCATGTACA
The DNA here is from genome assembly GCA_030435695.1 of Brachymystax lenok tsinlingensis. Classification (NCBI taxonomy): domain Eukaryota; kingdom Metazoa; phylum Chordata; class Actinopteri; order Salmoniformes; family Salmonidae; genus Brachymystax; species Brachymystax lenok. Next base: position 16,148,327 of record CM059799.1, read on the forward strand.
CGTGTGTGTGTGTGTGTGCTTGAGGTGTTAAGCCCAGTGACAGGATTAATTTGGACGTTTGTGAGTGGCTGAGCCTATAGTCTTATGGATCTGTAGATGGGGTTTGGGCTGGAGGTCTCTGAGAGGTCCTAACTCATGGTTTAATCCTTCATTAACCTCACAAGAGTAAATTGCTGATTGGTATGGCTTTAATCCGGTCGAATCCTTATCCATTTCAGAAACCAAAAGATGGGAGGAAAACGGAGGAAATATTAAGTCTAAGTCTCAAATGGCACCCTATACCCTTTATAGTGCACTACCCTATGGGCCCAGGTTGAACATAGTGCACTACATAGGGAATAGGGTGGCATTTGGGATGCAAACTACATTATAGGCCTATAACAGCTTTATTAAAGAGAGATTAATATCAATGGCTTGCCTTTTATCTCTTTATTTGCCGATATCACTGGGCTATATTATAGCGATTGAATGTACAGTACTGTACTGAAGAAAATCCAGTTTGGACTTACAAGAGGGAAACATGCTTATATATGTGGTATCATTCGATTTCATGAAAGACTCATATGACTTAGATATGCATAGAAAATATGATCTGAAGGCTATCTGGCCAAAGTTGAAATGAGAGAATCTGTTTTTTTCTCCAGTGGGTGTTATCTTAATTTATACCATGGCATTGTTAAATACTCCTTTCTGATTGGCTTGAAGGGCATTCTAGTGTGTGCATTTTTTCCCTATAACGCACAGTAGAATTCAATGGCTAAGCATGAGACAAGGCAACGTTACGTACACTGTCTCTCTCTCGTGGTACGCTATTGGTATTGCCGCTATAAAGCAGAAATTGTGCTTCTCTCAATTTCCATTCGCAGACTAAAATGCCTGAACAGGTGATCATATAGATAAAAGTCTAGCACATACTCTGGCTATGCAGCGGAGAATGTACAACTCAAGTGACTCTAACTGAATGTCACCCAGATATTTTTCATCAGACAGTTATTGTAAACAGCGAGCAGTTCATTCTTTTGGATCCTGTCAGGTCGCAGTATTTGTAAAGAAAGGCTGCAGGGCAGAACTAGAAATTTGAGAAGAAATGTATGCCAGATGAACTTGGATTATAGTTCAGCTTCCTCTATTTCCTTGCACATTCAGTAACCAGGTGAAAAGTTGGAGAAATAAAAGTGGTTCTTTCAAAATTGTAATAAGACAGGCTACTGACAGTTTTCTGTTCAGAAAGAGGCTTATCCCACCCTCTATCTCTGTCCCCTCTCTCTCTCTCTCTCTCTCTCTCTCTCTCTCTCTCTCTCCCTCTCTTTTTCCCTCTCTCTCTCGCTCTCTTTCTCCCTCTCTCTCTCGCTCTCTCTCTCGCTCTCTTTCTCCCCCTTCTCTCTGTCCCCTCTCTCCCCTCTCCCCCCCTCTCTCTATCTCTCTCTCTCTCTCTCTCTCTCTCTCTCTCTCTCTCTCTCTCTCTCTCTCTCTGTCTCTCTCCCTCCCTCTCTCTCTCTCTCTCTCTCTCTCTCTCTCTCTCTCTCTCTCTCTCTCTCTCTCTCTCTCTCTCTCTCTCTCTCTCTCTCTCTCTCTCTCTCTCTCTCTCTCCTCTCTCTCTCTCTCTCTCTCTCTCTCTCTCTCTCTCTCTCTCTCTCTCTCTCTCTCTCTCTCTCTCTCTCTCTCTCTCTCTCTCTCTCTCTCTCTCTCTCTCTCTCTCTCTCTCTCTCTCTAGCCCCCTCTATGTCTCTGTCCCTCTCTCCCCCTCTCTCTCTCTCTCTCTCTCTCTCTCTCTCTCTCTCTCTCTGTCTCTCTCTCTCTCTAGCCCCCTCTATGTCTCTGTCCCTCTCTCTCTACTGCTCTATTTGTCTCCCTGCTGTATTTTGGTCATTAGCTGTTAGGTTGGTATTAGACGTGTGTGGGACTGGTGCAAATCTTCTCTAAAACAGCTGCCTCAGGTGCACAGTATTAGCCTGTTCCAAACGGCACCCTATTCCCTATATAGTGCAGTACTTTTGACCAGGGCCCGTAGGGTAAGTAGTGCACTTTATAGGGAATAGGGTGCCATTTGGGCCGGTCCCTCTGTCCCTGGAGTATTATAGCAGTGGACCAGTGGGCCACTCCAGCACTCTTACCTCACAGCTTGACTTCACATCAGTTTGAGCTGAAAACCCAATTCAAGAGCCTCCAGGTTACATGATGGAAAGTGATTGAGGGGGAATAAGAGAGAAGTGAATGGGGTGCAAAATCACTGAGATTGCATCTTTTAAAAAGGAGCGCTTAAAGTGAGAGACTCAGTCCCATTTGACAGTATGAGGAGAATCCAGGACTACGTCCCATATAACACTGTATTCCCTACATAGTGCACTACTTTTGAGCAGGACCCTCTGGTCAAAGGTAGTGCACTATGTAGAAAATACGGTGACATTTGGAACACAGCCCATGAGAATCCAGCCTCCTGTGTAGTGTTGCCACAAGCAAGGCTCTATTTTCTCTTGTGTAGGAGACAGACGGGGGAAAGGCATTTTCTTTAATTACCGGCTGAGACTGAATTAACTATTAACGACACCGCAGGAAAACAGATTCCCCAAATCTCGTCCATAATGCATGTCCAAAAAAGTGTCAGTTTAAAAGCTGTAATTGTTAGGACACACTACGGTGGTGCGCTTTGAACATGATCCAATTACATGGAATTCTGTCGAGTTATTGCAGAGTGAGACGGTCATGTTGACCGTTGGGGCCATCTGGAAATTAAACATTGAATGGAGCAGGGTGAAGTAGCTCCTAGGCACTGGGCTGGGGTCAGTTTTGCAAATGACGGTTGAGGTTAGGATTGGAGGAGAGGATCAGGGGATCAGGGGATCAGGGGAAGGAAAGCTGGTCAGGGAGGGGAAGCTAGATCTATACCTAGGGGAACTTCAACCTGGAAACCTTGTGGTTTCATACAGTAATTATAAATAATCTATGTTCTATGCTGATCTCTTTGCAGATCTAAATTGTGCTAGGTTAGCTGCCTCTCTCTCCATCTCCCTCTCTGGGCCCATTGACTTTCATCTGTCTCCCAGTGGAGGGAAGCAGACAGAAACAGGGCCAGGGCTGCAGGCTGCTGGAGGCTGCCTGGCTCCAAGCTGCAGACGTAGGCTAGTGCGTTGGGCCCTGACGTCAGCAGCCAGTGGAGGTGCATTACTTTCCATCTCTGATCTACAGTGGGGAAAAAAAGTATTTAGTCAGCCACTAATTGTGCAAGTTCTCTCACTTAAAAAGATGAGAGAGGCCTGTAATTTTCATCATAGGTGACAGACAAAATGAGGAAAGAAAATCCAGAAAATCACATTGTAGGATTTTTTATGAATTTATTTGCAAATTATGGTGGAAAATAAGTATTTGGTCACATACAAACAAGCAAGATTTCTCGCCTTCACAGACCTGTAAATTCTTCTTTAAGAGGCTCCTCTGTCCTCCACTCGTTACCTGTATTAATGGCACCTGTTTGAACTTGTTATCAGTATAAAAGACACCTGTCCACAACCTCAAACAGTCACACTCCAAACTCCACTATGGCCAAGACCAAAGAGCTGTCAAAGGACACCAGAAACAAAATTGTAGACCTGCACCAGGTTGGGAAGACTGAATCTGCAATAGGTAAGCAGCTTGGTTTGAAGAAATCAACTGTGGGAGCAATTATTAGGAAATGGAAGACATACAAGACCACTGATAATCTTCCTCGATCTGGGGATCTCACCCGTGGGGTCAAAATGATCACAAGAACGGTGAGCAAAAATCCCAGAACCACACGGGGACCTAGTGAATGACCTGCAGAGAGCTGGGACCAAAGTAACAAAGCCTACCATCAGTAACACACTCGCCGCCAGGGACTCAAATCCTGTAGTGCCAGACGTGTCCCCTGCTTAAGCCAGTACATGTTCAGGCCCGTCTAAAGTTTGCTAGAGAGCATTTGGATGATCCAGATGAGGATTGGGAGAATGTCAGATGAAACCAAAATAGAACTTTTTGGTAAAAACTCAACTCGTCGTGTTTGGAGGACAAAGAATGCTGAGTTGCATCCAAAGAACACCATACCTACTGTGAAGCATGGGGGTGGAAACATCATGCTTTGGGGCTGTGTTTCTGCAAAGGGACCAGGACGACTGATCCGTGTAAAGGAAAGAATGAATGGGGCCATGTATCGTGAGATTTTGAGTGAAAACCTCCTTCCATCAGCAAGGGCATTGAAGATGAAACGTGGCTGGGTCTTTCAGCATGACAATGATCCCAAACACACCGCCCGGGCAATGTAGGAGTGGCTTCGTAAGAAGCATTTCAAGGTCCTGGAGTGGCCTAGCCAGTCTCCAAATCTCAACCCCATAGAAAATCTTTGAAAGTCTGTGTTGCCCAGCGACAGCCCCAAAACATCACTGCTCTAGAGGAGATCTGCATGGAGGAATGGGCCAGTTTATCTCAATGTGAAAACCTTGTGAAGACTTATAGAAAACGTTTGACCTCTGTCATTGCCAACAAAGGGTATATAACAAACTATTGAGATAAACTTTTGTTATTGACCAAATACTTATTTTCCACCATAATTTGCAAATAAATTCATTACAAATCCTACAATGTGATTTTCTGGATTTTTTTTCCTCATTTTGTCTGTCATAGTTGAAGTGTACCTATGATGAAAATTACAGGCCTCTCTCATCTTTTTAAGTGAGAGAACTTGCACAATTGGTGGCTGACTAAATACTTTTTTCCCCCACTGTATATGATTCAGCCTTAAGCCCTCTGTGAGGAGAGAGGAAGCGAGGAAGAACACGTTTGGGAAGTTTTATGGTATATTATATAGGAATGGAAACATATTGGTCGTTGTTAAATCATTGATAAAGGGAAATTAAGAAGATACAGGGGGCTTCTTCTACTTTTGAAGTCAGGCGTTTTGTGAGAAGATATGCAGATTTCTAAGTGGTTTCTAATGTTCTGCCTTATAGAAGCACATCATTTTCCTATACAAAGGAGAGACAGCTAAACAGTATTTAGACAGGGTCTATTAGCGACTACTCTGGATACAGAACAGGAATTCCTGGGAAATGTGTTATTAAACAAAATATGTATTTTTTTAATCAGGGAAGTGTTTCTTAATGAACTACAGTATAAGCTTTGAGGTGTTCAAAGCAGAAGGATTCCTTTATTAATGCAATTGCAGGCAGAAGTTGACAAACAGGAACATAGCACGCATGTTTCCCAGTAAGTTCTGCCCTATAGGGAAAGTCTAAATGGCTTTTATCATGCTTGTAGCCAACCCTCTGTGATGTCACTACATTCGTTTATTACTATCTACTTCTCAGACCAAGCCCATGCATCCACAGCTGCACAAACATATAGTTCAGTGTTATCTAAAAGCTAGGCAATAAATGTCCACTCCCCAAAGTTGATTTATTGTGGAATGTCTGACTAGTCTCTTATCTCCCCCACTCCCCTGCAGAGCTCTGTCTCAGTCACATTTCCCAGAGGGGTCTCTTTATAAAAAGCAGAGAGAGAGAGAGAGAACTAAAAACAACTTTAGAACAATACTAAACCTAGGACCCTATAAATGTAATACAACATAAGCATGATCAATTATTATAATACATCCAAAATTTAGTACAGCCCTATCATGACCCCTAGGTGAACCTATAACACCCCCAACACACCCCCAAATACAGATACAGGCACATGCGTATGGATGGGTGCACACATACACAGCCACCCCTCAACACACACACACACTCACTGTGTTGCAGCACTGTGATCAGTTTGCAGGCACCATCTGCCATTGGATTTATATAACTACTGATCCGCAAGCAGCACTCTCGCTCACATCCTGATTGTGACTCACGTCCCATGGTGTTGTTGGAGATACAGGCTCATCATTCCCCTCCTCTCTTCTCTGCTAAGCTCCAAGTACTCTTTATAGTGGTGTTGTGTAATTTACAGTTGGTTATGTGGTGAGAATGACTGAAAGCAAATTGAATGGAAGATAAGAATGCTATGAGGGCGAATAGACAGATGGTAAATGAGGGATGGAGAAGGATGGAGGGATAGATGGAGAGGACAGCAGGCTTTGAGAATTGGCTGAGAGAGAGAAAGAGAGAGAGGACAGCAGGCTTTGAGCATTGGCTGAGCGAGAAGGGGGAGAGAGAAGGTGAGGGAGAGAAAGTGCTAGAGAGACACATACACACACAAAGAGAGAAAGAGAGCGAGAGAGAGATAAGGAAAGAGAGTGAGAGATAAGGAGAGCTGTGTGTTGACGCCTGCTCTCGTCAAAAGTATAGCTGATCGCCATTAATTGTCATCTTTTTCACTTTGTAAAACAATTCTTGGCGACCGTCTTGATAGAGGATTAAACTGGCAAGCTCCTCTCAACACTTCATTTAGAGAAAAATGATTGGCTCTCCCTTAAATCTCGGTGGCCGGCAGCCTGGTCCAAGACTCCAAATACGAGCCTTCCCTTCCGCCTGCTCCATCGATTCATCGTTTCTCCTCCGCAGAATGGCTGAGAGTGGTTCATTGTCTTCAAGCACGGTTTCTGTTCTGTCGTAAATGGCTCATTGAGTGCCAAGAAATGTCCTCGTATAATCTGGCGACCTCTCGGGCGCCAATTAGATATATTGGTAGAAGAGTTGCTGTTCGTTTTCAGCCACGTTGGCTGTGTAATGAAAAATGATCGCTTGCTCCTTAGGAAAAAAAGGGGACGGGAGCACATTTGAACTAGAAATTGATATTTTTACTGTAAAGTGTTTGTTATAAGTAGGCTTATGTTTTGGCCTATTCCATGTTCTCTACTTTTGACAACATTGTGACAATTCACTCAGCCCTATACTGTAAGATAACACCTCTAGGGTGGCATCCCAAATTGCACCCAATTTCTTATATAGCGCATCACGTTTGACCAGGGCTCAAAGGGCTCTGAGCAAAAGTATTGCACTATGGCGGGAATAGGGTACCATTTGTATTGGGAACCCAGCCTTTATACAACAGTAGTGAACGATGACAGCCACAGATGATGAAGATGGAAAAACAATAACACACAACAGAATCGGTTTCAAGTCATTCTGGGTAAGTGGTGAGAGCATCAAGGAAGTCATATGTACACCACCATTAAAAAGTTTGGGGTCACTTAGAAATGTCCTTGTTTTTGAAAGAAAATCTAAAATGTTGTCCATTAAAATAACATCAAATTAATCAGAAATATAGTGTAGACATTGTCAATATTCTAAATGACTATTGTAGCGGGAAACGGGTGATTTTTTATGGAATATCTACATAGGTGTAGAGGCCCATTATCAGCAACCATCACTCCTGTGTTCCAATGGCATGTTGTGTTAGCTAATCCAAGTTTATCATTTTAAAAAGCTAATTGATCATTAGAAAACCCTTTTGCAATTATGTTAGCACAGCAATAAAACTGTCCTTCTTTAGACTAGTTGAGTATCTGGAGCATCAGCATTTGTGGGTTTCGATTACAGGCTCAAAATGGCCAGAAACAAAGACCGTTCTTCTGAAACTCGTCAATGAAGGCTATTCAATGCGATTAATTGCCAAGAAATTGAAGATCTCATACAACGCTGTGTACTACTCCCTTCACAGAACAGCGCAAACTGTTTCTAACCAGAATAGAATGAGGAGTGGGAGGCCCTGGTGCACAACTGAGGAAGAGGACAAGTACATTTGAGTGTCTAGTTTGAGAAACAGATGCCTCACAAGTCCTCAACTGGCAGCTTCATTAAATAGTACCCACAAAACACCAGTCTCAATGTCAACAGTGAAGAGGCAACTCCAGGATGCTGGCCTTTTAGGCAGTTGCAAAGAAAAAGCGATATCTCAGACTGGCCAATAAAAAGAAAAGATCAAGACGGGCAAAAGAACACAGACACTGGACAGAGGAACGATGCTTAGAACGCCAGCATCCCGGAGTTGCCTCTTCACTGTTGACGTTGAGACTGGGTTTAGCTAACACAACGTGCCATTCGAACACAGGAGTGATGGTTGCTGATAATGCCTATGTAGATATTCCATAAGAAATCTGCCTTTTCCAACTACAATATTGAATTACAACATTAACAGTGTCTACACTGTATTTCTGATAAATTTTATGTTATTTTAATGGATAAAAAATGTGCTTCTCTTTCAAAAACAAGGACATTTCTAAGTGACGGTAGTGTATATATGAGAGGTGTTTCTCTCCCAGTGCCGGTATTGATCGTAGTTCATTAAGCCAGACAATTTAGAGAGGAGAGACAAGCTGCCGCTCTACTTCCATCCATCCCTCCCTGCCTCCCTCCATTTTCTAAACCTCAGCTACTGCTATTTTTCTCTTTTTGGAAGTGAACCAGCACTGTAGATCTTCTTTTGTGTGTGTGTGTGTGTGTGTGTGTGTGTACATGCTGCAATCCTTCTGAGTACTATATTAAACTCTTAAAAAAACATGAACTGCTGCTGTAGTCTATGTTATTCTGTCTCAGGTTATGTCAAATTTGTCTTGTTCCGTATCCATATTTCATGGTTCCCAAGTGTAGGTTGAAATTACAGGTTGGTGCAGAGGGGAGGATGAGGCAAGTGGCAAAGAGACATGAGCCAAGTGGACATGGTCAATTAGAGTTAGAATGTCAGTTTTACTTCCTGAATTGAAGGAATTGAAATATACATGTAATTGAGCCCAACGCTGGGTGACAGGAGTCTATGTACTGTGAGTTTGTTGTAGGTCTTCTTTCTCCTCAGGTTAAAAACACAGAATACTCTTTTGGAAGAAGTTGGTTCCTTTCCCTCCTTACTTGTTATTAATTAACTAAACAAACAGAGAGCGAGAGTGATAGTGGTTTGCCCTGGGGGGTAATGTAGCAGAGTGGGTTCCAGAGAGAGGGCAGTGAGTGGGCATCCTCGGCTTCGACAATCAGTCTGTGTGAGTCAGAACAAGACATGACCGTGTGGAGAACAGAGGCTGGGTGGTTTAACACAGGCAATTAGTGAGTCGTACTGTCTTAAGGCTCCCGATCACCAGCCACAGTACACACATGACGACCCAGAGGATGTAGAGAGAGGAAATAAAACATTTGCTGTTGCAGTTTCTTGAAGCAGACTTAAAATGTCTGTCAATTTGGCATCATTTGCAGTCACAGTGTATGTGTCGTGTGTTGTATCAATCTCACTCTCCCAGCAGTCTCCAGAATTAACAGGAATCTTCGTAATGAGCTAATTAGCAACGTTTTGCACAAATACTGCTAAGTGTTACAGTTACACCTTCCATATAAACATGTGTATGTGAAATCTCATTTACACTCAACAGGAATTATGGTGTATTGGAATGTTTTTCCAAGGAAAATAAAAGTCCATGGAATTTTCAAGGGATTTTGTTTTCTCTGCTGATAACAACAAAAGGAAAAGCCTTCCCTGTTGGGTTGACAGATCCCAATGACAGATCCCCATTCTCCATTTTGTCTGAAAGCTGTATTGAATTGGAATAGAAGATGAATGAACAATGAGAATTGCACACAGAGATCTTGGCTCTAATATCTTGTTTTTGTTGTTAAAAAGAAGAGAAGAAAATCAGGACAACGTACAGTAGTTGGATGTGTTCCAGACACCCCTAATAACGATAAACTAACAAGGACCGCTAAACTCTGCGCTTGTATTGATGTTACGTTGAGTACTTCAGATATACAACTTCTATTTTCCCTCCAAAATTCAGTTTTTTCATCTCTCTTTTGGGGTTTTTCCTTAGAGAAGCCTTGTTTAGCTCATACTCTGTCTTCATTTACTTCTGGGAAAAAATAAGCTTTGAAACAAGGAAATCCCATGATAAATGGAATTTGTAATTAATTCCTTTCCAAAATGTTTTCCCTTCAACTCTGATGAATTTAGATCCTGTCAGGGATTATATACTCATTGATGCTCATTGGGCTCTGGTCAAAAGAAGTGGACTTTCCAGAATTTGAAACGTTGAAAGGAAAGGATCCTGTTGAAATTAGCTTGTTGATGATGCAACATACCCGTATCGAGGAGGAACATAAAGAAGTCACATCCTACTGTCTCCCTTTGCAGAGAGAGAGAGCGAGAGAGAGAGAGAGAGAGAGAGAGAGAGAGAGAGAGAGAGCGACAGAGAGACAGAGACAGAGAGACAGAGAGATAGAGACAGAGAGATAGAGAGACAAAGAGACAGAGAGACAGAGACAGAGAGATAGAGAGACAAAGAGACAGAGAGACAGAGAGACAGAGAGAGATGGGGGAGGATGGATAAAGTGATAAAGAGATAGAGAGGGAGAGAACGAGGGAGAGAACGAGGGAGAAAGAGAAGGGAGAGCTTTGTTTTTGCAACACAGGTGGTGTAGTTAAAATACCTTGAATGAGTCTGAGAATTACCACAACACATTAGCAATGGGCTGTTTAGATCACAGGCATTATCATATGTGTGTGTGTGTGTAAAACACAATCAGGGAGATGTCAGGGATACAATTAATTCCGCACTGCTAATGCAAATTAGGGTCTCCGCTCCTCTCGGCACCGCGAAGCGGGAAACAACCCCTGTTGGATCCTCTCTCCTGTGTAAACAGGTATATTTAGAACTTAGTTTTAGATGTGTATCACCACAAGTTTTTGCATTTATCTAGTTCAGTTTTGGTATTTATCTAGTTCAGTTTAGGCATTTATCTAGTTCAGTTTTGGTATTTATCTAGTTCAGTTTTGGCATTTATCTAGTTCAGTTTTGGCATTTATCTAGTTCCGTTTAGGCATTTATCTAGTTCAGTTTTGGTATTTATCTAGTTCAGTTTTGGCATTTATCTAGTTCAGTTTTGGCATTTATCTAGTTCAGTTTTAGCATTCATCTAGTTCATTGGATTGAATGACAAGGAATATTGAAACCCTTATATAAGAGACTTTATGTCAAGACTATCATAGATTGAAGAGATGCAGGAAACATCAATGAGATGTACTGTACAGTATCAGCTATGCTTTCATCTTTTCATCTCAATATGACAATCCCTTTTCAATATAACAGGTTCATAAAATCTACATGGCTATCAATGAAATCAGCCCATTCGAAGTCAGAGATGCTTATGGTAAAGATTGGGAAGATCTATTGAAATTAAGTGAAAAAAACAAGGGTGTGTTTTGAGGGCAGTCAGACATGAAAGAGCAGGTCCATTACAGTCCATTAAAAGAACACGCTTTTGGAGATTGAAGCTCTAGATCGATAAAAGCCAGTTTAACTGTCTGAAGCAGCTCATTAATATCCGAAACATAAACTCCTATTCAGTGAGAGAGGGCGAAGGAGAGGTGGAGATATAGAGGGGGAGATTAATTGTATCATAAAGGAGTATCCTCCTTTCTCTCTCTCACAGGTAGGTCTCCTGTGCATAGCAAGGCTGTTTTATCCTGCTGAGCTAAAGGTATAGTCCTCTTGCTATATCTACAGTGCATTTGGAAAGTATTCAGACCCCTTGACTTTTACCACATTTTGTTACGTTACGGACTAATTTTATAATTGATTGAATATTTTCTTTTTTATCATCAATCTACACACAATAACCCATAATGGCAAAGCAAAAACTGTGGAGATGGAAGAACGTTCCAGAAGGACAACCATCTCTGCAGCACTCCACCAATCAGGCCTTTATGGTAGAGTGGCCAGACAGAAGCCTTTGGCCTGAATGCCAAGTGTCATGTCTGGAGGAAACCTGGCAGCATTCCTACGGTGAAGCATGGTGGTGGCAGCATTATGCTGTCGGGATGTTTTTCAGCATCAGGGACTGGGAGACTAGTCAGGATCGAGGGAAAGATGAACGGAGCATATAACAGAGAGATCCTTGATGAAAACCTGCTCCAGAGCGTTCAGGACCTCAGACTGGGGGCGAACGACCCAAACCACACAACGACCCTAAGCACACAGCCAAGACAACGCAGGAGTGGCTTCAGGACAAATCTCTGAATGTCCATGAGTGGCCCTGCCAGAGCCTGGAATTTAACCCGATCGAACATCTCTGGAGAGACCTGAAAATAGCTGTGCAGCGACGCTCCCCATCCAACCTGACAGAGCTTGAGAGGATCTGCAGAGAAGAATGGGAGAAACTCCCCAAATACAGGTGTGCCAAGCTTAATACACAAGAACTTGAGGCTGTAATCACTGTCAAAGGTGCTTCAACAAAGTACTGAGTAAAGCTCTATGCTGTTTCCATCCAAAATGGAGGTGCTCTCTCTCTCTCTCTTTCACTCTCAACCTCTCTCTCGCGTTCCTCTGTTTTTTTTGCCTTGGCGAGTGGGTACATTTACATATGTACCCTGTGTGACTTGATTTTCAAACAGCCATTATTTTCCTTTGCAGAAAGATAGAGTGCAAGACGCAGACAAACGGACACACAGACCAATAGACAAACACACACACACACTCTCTATCGACACTCTTTCTTTCTCTCTCTCTCTCTCTCATCTCTACTCCACACATTCTGTCTCCTCTCTCTCCTTGGAACCCTGGGGGCAAACAAACAAGAAGTCTGATAATTGAAAGAGGATTGCATAGCTTTTGGCACAATGAACTCCCATTTTCTAATTAAGGTAGGGCAGATATGAGCAGTAGTATTTTGCAACTCAAAGCTGGGGAAGGCGATGTACTCATGAATATGATGCAATAGTCAGTAGTGATTCACCACATTTTTACAACGTGTATAGTATTTGCAGTATACGTATCAATTTTTTCATGAGGTGGATAAAAGCCTTTTATGTAGGCCTAACATACAAAACTCAGGGACACATAATGTACGATTTGTGTTTTCTCAAAAACCATTTGTTAGTTAGAGTAGCCCTGTGTTTCCATTTGCCTGGTGAATGTAGCTAGCTATAGATACAGATACACTGTATTGTTTTCTGTCACGATCTCCGTGAGGGACAGACCAAGGCGCAGCGAGGTATCCAGTATACATTCTATTTTATTCAACGTAACTGGCCAAAACAATAAACAAAATGAACGAAGATCGTAACGTTGAACATAACACGTGAAGCTATGCACAAACAATAACCCACAAAACCCCTCTGAAAACTACAAACATATATATGGTTCCCAATTAGAGGTAACGACACACAGCTGCCTCTAATTGGGAACCCCATAGAAATGCAACACCTAGAACAAAAAAAACCTACACCAAAACGAAACTAAACACGGCAGCCTATAAATATCAGGCCTGAACGTGACAGTACCCCCCCAAAGGCGCGGAATCCGACCGCGCCAAAAGTCCATTGGGGGTCTTCGGTGGGCCTCCTTGTCCCAGGTGGCGGCTCCGGTGCCGGCCGTGCTGGCTCGGGGTCCCACACCGGAGGCCCTGGGCTATTTGCCGAACAGTTTGTTTAGGACTGGGGACCTTCTCTGGAGGTTCCGGACTGGGGACCCTCTCTGGAGGTTCCGGACTGGGGACCCTCTCTGGAGGCTCCGGACTGGGGACCCTCTCTGGAGGCTCCGGACTGGGGACCTTCTCTGGAGGCTCCGGACTGGGGACCTTCTCTGGAGGCTCCGGACTGGGGACCTTCTCTGGAGGCTCCGGACTGGGGACCTTCTCTGGAGGTTCCGGACTGGCGACGCGCACTGGGACTCTGGTGCGGGGAGCAGGAACGGGCCGTACTGGGCTCATGACGCGCACTGGGACTCTGGTGCGGGAGCAGGAACGGGCCGCATTGGGCTCATGACGCCGCACTGGGACTCTGGTGCGGGGAGCAAGAACGGGCCGTGCTGGGTTCACGGCGCGCACAGGGATCCTGAAACGTGGAACAGGGACAGGACGTGCTGAGTCCACGACGGGCACAGGGATCCTGGAGCGTGGAACAGGGACAGGACGTGCTGAGTCCACGACGGGCACAGGGATCCTGGAGCGTGGAACAGGGACAGGACGTGCTGGGTCCACGACGGGCACAGGGATCCTGGAGCGTGGAGCAGGGACAGGACGTGCTGGGTCCACGACGTGCACAGGGATCCTGGAGCGTGGAACAGGGACTGGACGTACTGGGCTATCTAAGCGCACAGGGGACCTGGTGCGTGGAGCCGGTACTTCTCTCCCCGGCTGTTCACCAACTCTTGCCTCACGGATGATGGGAGCTGGAATGTCACGCACTGGGCTGTGGATGCGAACCGGAGACCCCACACGCAGAACCGGTGCAGGATATCTCGGTCCCAGAAGGTGTACTGGAGACCTAGCGCACAGAGCCGGCACCACTCCTCCAGGTTGCACACTCACCCTAGCCCGACAGATGAGTGGCGCTGGAATTTCGCGCACCGGCCTATGCATGCGCACTGGAGACACCGTGGCGCAAAACTGCATAGCACGTTGTCTGCTCAGTGCGACGCTCTCCCCAACGCTCCCTCCAAAGAGCACGAGGAGTTAGCTCAGGAGTCCTTCCTGAACCGGCCAACCTCCTTGTGTGCCCCCCAAAAAAAGTTTCCTAGCCAGGCGAGTCCCAACATACTTTTCTTTCTCCGGGTTCCATACTCCATACAAATCCTCGTAACTGCTCCGCTCAGCCCCCGCTACTCTTTTCTCCTTGGGGTGACGATGCTCTGCCGTCTTCTCCCAAGGTCCCTTACCAGCCAAAACTCCCGGGTCTCTCGCTGCTTGGTCCTTTCTTGGTGGGTTATTCTGTCACGATCTCCGTGAGGGACAGACCAAGGCGCAGCGAGGTATCCAGTATACATTCTATTTTATTCAACGTAACTGGCCAAAACAATAAACAAAATGAACGAAGATCGTAACGTTGAACATAACACGTGCACTAACAAAGCTATGCACAAACAATAACCCACAAAACCCCTCTGAAAACTACAAACATATACAGTGGGGAAAAAAAGTATTTAGTCAGCCACCAATTGTGCAAGTTCTCTCACTTAAAAAGATGAGAGAGGCCTGTAATTTTCATCATAGGTACACTTCAACTATGACAGACAAAATGAGGAAAAATCCAGAAAATCACATTGTAGGATTTTTATGAATTTATTTGCAAATTATGGTGGAAAATAAGTATTTGGTCACATACAAACAAGCAAGATTTCTGGCTCTCACAGACCTGTAACTTCTTCTTTAAGAGGCTCCTCTGTCCTCCACTCATTACCTGTATTAATGGCACCTGTTTGAACTTGTTATCAGTATAAAGACACCTGTCCACAACCTCAAACAGTCACACTCCAAACTCCACTATGGCCAAGACCAAAGAGCTGTCAAAGGACACCAGAAACAAAATTGTAGACCTGCACCAGGTTGGGAAGACTGAATCTGCAATAGGTAAGCAGCTTGGTTTGAAGAAATCAACTGTGGGAGCAATTATTAGGAAATGGAAGACATACAAGACCACTGATAATCTTCCTCGATCTGGGGCTCCACGCAAGATCTCACCCGTGGGGTCAAAATGATCACAAGAACGGTGAGCAAAAATCCCAGAACCACACGGGGACCTAGTGAATGACCTGCAGAGAGCTGGGACCAAAGTAACAAAGCCTACCATCAGTAACACACTACGCCGCCAGGGACTCAAATCCTGCAGTGCCCCTGCTTAAGCCAGTACATGTTCAGGCCCGTCTAAAGTTTGCTAGAGAGCATTTGGATGATCCAGATGAGGATTGGGAGAATGTCAGATGAAACCAAAATACAACTTTTTGGTAAAAACTCAACTCGTCGTGTTTGGAGGACAAAGAATGCTGAGTTGCATCCAAAGAACACCATACCTACTGTGAAGCATGGGGTGGAAACATCATGCTTTGGGGCTGTTTTTCTGCAAAGGGACCAGGACGACTGATCCGTGTAAAGGAAAGAATGAATGGGGCCATGTATCGTGAGATTTTGAGTGAAAACCTCCTTCCATCAGCAAGGGCATTGAAGATGAAACGTGGCTGGGTCTTTCAGCATGACAATGATCCCAAACACACCGCCTGGGCAACGAAGGAGTGGCTTCAGAAGAAGCATTTCAAGGTCCTGGAGTGGCCTAGCCAGTCTCCAGATCTCAACCCCATAGAAAATCTTTGGAGGGAGTTGAAAGTCCGTGTTGCCCAGCGACAGCCCCAAAACATCACTGCTCTAGAGGAGATCTGCATGGAGGAATGGGCCAAAATACCAGCAACAGTGTGTGAAAACCTTGTGAAGACTTACAGAAAACATTTGACCTCTGTCATTGCCAACAAAGGGTATATAACAAAGTATTGAGATAAACTTTTGTTATTGACCAAATACTTATTTTCCACCGTAATTTGCAAATAAATTCATAAAAAATCCTACAATGTGATTTTCTGGATTTTTTTCCCTCATTTTGTCTGTCATAGTTGAAGTGTACCTATGATGAAAATTACAGGCCTCTCTCATCTTTTTAAGTGAGAGAACTTGCACAATTGGTGGCTGACTAAATACTTTTTTTCCCCACTGTATATGGTTCCCAATTAGAGGTAACGACACACAGCTGCCTCTAATTGGGAACCATTACCCCAACATAGAAATGCAACACCTAGAACAAAAAAACCCTACACCAAAACTAAACTAAACACGCCAGCCTATAAATATTAGGCCTGAATGTGACATTTTCAGAGATAACCTTATAAAAAAGTGTTGCTTTGGCTGTCGTCAGAGCCTGGGGAATCCATTTTCATATTGCAGGCGTTCTGGAAAAAGGAGCAGTCCCTTTCTATACCACAACAATACAACACAATGGCATGGCAACCAGCAAAATGGCTGCTCTATAGACAACAGAGTCTGTCTCAGTGATACTAGGTGTTTGGGTGGATTTCACATTCTGAGGAATATACTTTCTCCCTTCAAGTGCAGGTCCCCTGAGGGACTCTTCTATGTGTTGACAAATTGCAGGATACACAATATGCTACACTATCCTCCATCATCAAGTCTATTTACTGTACATTCATGTACACTCTCTTGGCTGTATGCATTGTCTATATCCGACCCTATCTCCCACAGGAGATTATTCACTGGAGAAGAACAACATGACAATCTCCCTAAATTATAACTGTCACGCACACATTCAGCGGGGAGACATTCAACCCCAGCCGACTGTAGACTCAGTTTAAATATAAACAGCCTAAGATGCAACATGGCACAGCTCTGTTTTAAAATTTGAATGAAAACCTTTTGGTGGCTGTGAGCAGTAGGGGTGCGTGGCCGTGAGCAAGAGGGGACGTGGCTGTGAGCAGGAGGGGGCGTGGCGGTGAGCAGGAGGGAGCGTGGCGGTGAAAACGACCTAAGAGACAAAGACAGGGAGGCCAGGCTCATTAGAGTTATTTCAAAATTTGAACCTGACGCACACCTACTGTACCTTACACACACACTCACACACACACACAAATGCACCTGCCGCTTTTTGATGAAGAGCTGGGGTATTTAATTATTTAAGTAATAATGCCTGAAACACAAGCTTCGAAGGCATTATCACTTTTATACAATGGGTAAGTTATTCAAATATTGATTTACATATTTTCATTAAAAACGTTATTTTGATTAATTTATTCATGCTATTTCATCCTTCGAAGATATATAGTCCCAACACAAATCTAGGGTTGCTACCCAAACCGGCTGGTCATTCGTTCTATCGGCTCGGTTGTGACGTTCTGATTCTGTGAAACGGATGCCTCTCATTAGTTATGTACAGTCGAGCTTTCTTCACTGCACAAATCATAGCAGGAGACCAAGAGAGGGAGACGGGGGGATTTGATTGGATGTGTTACCTGATATTTATTGTTCGATAGGTTAACTCTCCCAGGTCATGGCTTCCTGTGGCAAACCCTGTGCATTTTTTAACAGCCATGCTGATTTACCAGCAAGACTCCACAGCCCCAGTGTTAGGAAACTCACATAAACACCACCGTTGACCTTTAGCAAGCAATAAACACAATTAAATATGAATAGGAAAATAATTGAAAGTAACCAACACTTTCCCCTTAGGAAGATCAGAACCCGTAGCCAAAAATATGAGTTACACGGTCAACAATAATGTTGACATTTAGCTCTCTACCTCTGGTAAATTACAGATTGAAAATATCATGGACGGTGTCAGACCTCGCTGGTGAAAAGTTTTATAAATGCAGTACAAATGTAGGATTTTAATTTGACCAGTTTCTCAAAGCAAAAATATAAAAAAATGTAATCCTTCAGCAACAGGAAATGTGAATTATTGTGTGGATAATACAGTGAGGGCAAAAAAAAATATTTAATCCCCTGCTGATTTTGTACCTTTTCCCACTGACCAAGAAATGATCAGTCTATAATTTCAATGGTAGGTGTATTTGAACAGTGAGAGACAGAATAACAACAAAAAAATCCAGAAAAACGCATGTGAAAAATGTTATACATTTATTTGCATTTTAATGAGGGAAATAAGTATTTGAACCCCTCTCAATCAGAAAGATTTCTGGCTCCCAGGTGTCTTTTATACAGGTAACGAGCTGAGATTAGGAGCACACTCTTAAAGGGAGTGCTCCTAATCTCAGTTTGTTACCTGTATAAAAGACACCTGTCCACAGAAGCAATCAATCAATCAGATTCCAAACTCTCCACCATGGCCAAGACCAAAGAGCTCTCCAAGGATGTCAGGGACAAGATTGTAGACCTACACAAGGCTGGAATGGGCTACAAGACCATCGCCAAGCAGCTTGGTGAGAAGGTGACAACAGTTGGTGCGATTATTCGCAAATGGAAGAAACACAAAAACTGTCAATCTCCCTCGGCCTGGGGCTCCATGCAAGATCTCACCTCGTGGAGTTGCAATGATCATGAGAACGGTGAGGAATCAGCCCAGAACTACACGGGAGGATATTGTCAATGATCTCAAGGCAGCTGGGACCATAGTCACCAAGAAAACAATTGGTAACACACTACGCCGTGAAGGACTGAAATCCTGCAGCGCTCGCAAGGTCCCCTGCTCAAGAAAGCACATATACATGCCCGTCTGAAGTTTGCCAATGAACATCTGAATGATTCAGAAGACAACTGGGTGAAAGTGTTGTGGTCAGATGAGACAAAAATGGATCTCTTTGGCATCAACTCAACTCGCCGTGTTTGGAGGAGGAGGAATGCTGCCTATGACCCCAAGAACACCATCCCCACCGTCAAACATGGAGGTGGAAACATTATGCTTTGGGGGTGTTTTTCTGCTAAGGGGACAGGACAACTTCACCGCATCAAAGGGGCGATGGACAGGGCCATGTACCGTCAAATCTTGGGTGAGAACCTCCTTCCCTCAGCCAGGGCATTGAAAATGGGTCGTGGATGGGTATTCCAGCATCACAATGACCCAAAACACACGGCCAAGGCAACAAAGGAGTGGCTCAAGAAGAAGGACATTAAGGTCCTGGAGTGCCAGTCTCCAGACCTTAATCCCATAGAAAATCTGTGGAGGGAGCTGAAGGTTCGAGTTGCCAAACGTCAGCCTCGAAACCTTAATGACTTGGAGAAGATCTGCAAAGAGGAGTGGGACAAAATCCCTCCTGAGATGTGTGCAAACCTGGTGGCCAACTACAAGAAACGTCTGACCTCTGTGATTGCCAACAAGGGTTTTGCCACCAAGTACTAAGTCATGTTTTTAGAGGGGTCAAATACTTATTTCCCTCATTAAAATGCAAATCAATTTATAACATTTTTCACATGCGTTTTTCTTGATTTTTTTGTTGTTATTCTGTCTCTCACTGTTCAAATAAACCTACCATTAAAATTATAGACTGATCATTTCTTTGTCAGTGGGCAAACATACAAAATCAGCAGGAGATCAAATACTTTTTTCCCTCACTGTAATTAATAAAGATTTTTGTAGGGTGGATACCTTTTCTTGTTAGGGAAAATTACAAACTTTAGAAGCCTTTTTAAACCTTGAATACACTACAAGTTAGCGTTTCCTGCTGTGCTGAAAATGTCCTGCAACAACAGGGTGATCAAATTATGATCCAACATCTGTATTCTTGCATGCAGTATTATTGGTAAACACTCGTGCCATTTTGAAGGATATCTATGTGAGTCATCTGATCCATTTCAGTGGGTTTTTATAGAAGACGTACATTAGCGATTTTATATTGTCTTATGAGAGAGTTCATTGAAGCTATCAAACTACTGCAAAAACAGTTGTTTTCCTGATCTCACATCCCTTGCCTCACCCCACTTTGTGGATTGCACACAGGGGAGGCAAGGAGGAAAATATTCTAAACAACTTGAACCATTATTTATCCATGGAGGCAAACAAGTATTTCTGGATGAAGTCATCGGTCTCATTTGAATGATTGTGATCCATTAGCTTCTGATTCACTTGCCTCTGTTCTTCAGGCTATTATGTAAATACAGGGGTTGGAACTCCTCTCACTTTCCCCAGTCAACATGCTGGAGAACTGTTTGCGGTAGTCCTTTACGGGTTTTGACAGACAGCCGTTCTGGACTTGAGCACCGCGCGCGACAAGAAGTTGCCCCCATCCCTGCAGATAATTAGGCAACTTTTCCAAGGTTTTGGTTGTCTGAGTGAGGGAAATGCTGTAAATTATGAGGACTCTATATATTTTGAAAGATGAGATGTTGAGGATTATAATGAATACTGCTTTGATGTCATACAAGCAAGCCAAACACCAGAGTCCAAATGTGCACTTCACATTTCCATTTCATAAAACTCATGTCAGATACAGTGTCAATGTTTATGATCACTATGTTTGATGTACATTTACAAGATGACATGGTGTTTTACCTTGGGTTGTCCTGAACAGAATGAACCTTGTTGTGGTATTGTGAAGAAAATCTGCCACAGACGACACATCTGAATGACCTCATGACTCCATTCTATGTGCATTACAATTATTATCTGCTTCTGTGAATTGCCTTTTGAAAGCCTAACATTGTAAGATCGTATTTGATCATTTAGCTAGTCATGTTGGCAATAGAACAAGCTTTGAAATTATGCCCACCTGACCTAGATTGCGATTTATAGTGAACCATTTTTGGATTGCGTAAACAACAACAGTAATTTTTTGATGTGGGGGATGCAGGGTTGTGTTCCAAACAAAACAACTACACGTTTGCTTGCTCTAGTTCCTCAACTGCACAGTTAGGAGACCTAAAAAAAATCACCTTATAGTTGAAGACTCTTATTTGAGTCATAAAAGTGCATTGAAATGATACTGAACAAGAGTATAAATGCAGCATGCAACAATTTAAACGTTTTTACTGAGTTACGGTTCATATAAGGAAATCAGTCAATTGAAATATATTCATTAGGCCCTAATCTATGGATTTCACATGACTGGGCTGGGGTGCAGCCATTGGTGGGCCTTGGAGGGCCAAGGTCCACCACTGGGGAGCCATGCCCAGCCTATCAGGATTAGCTTTTCCTCACAAAAGGGCTTTATTACAGACAAAAATACTCTGATATTTTATTTCTGCTCATGAAACATGGGACCAACAATTTACATGTTCCATTTATATTTTTGTTCAGTGTACTTAGGAGCTGTGCACACTTTGGAGAGGTGGCTACTTGGAAACACCAGTTACGTTGGACCTACCTCAGTGTTTCCAATAATATTACTGAATATCTGCACATCTATCACTCCTGTGTTAATTTGCTAAATTACTTCGCTACTATGGCCTATTTATTGCCTTACCTCCTTACGCCATTTGCACACACTGTATATAGACTTTTTCTGTTGTGTTATTGACTATACGTTTTTTTTTATTCCATGTGTAACTCTGTGTTGTTGTTTGTGTCGCACTGCTTTACTTTATCTTGGCCAGGTCGCAGTTGTAAATGAGAACTTGTTCTCAACTGGCCTGCCTGGTTAAATAAAGGTGAAATAAAATAAAATAAAAATATATATCCAGAGTATTTTCAGATCCGTTAACAGCAAATATGGCAAAAAGTACAGTAAATGTAAAATGCACATAAAATCAACAGTGTAATGTTTGGATTCAGTATTTTGTCAGGTAAACTGTTGTGTCCTCACCTTTAGTCTAATAATTTCCTCATAATCTCCAAACTGTTCCCTTTTAATTGCTACCGTGGTTATGCATATGCTTTCCATATTTCTTCTGCAAGAAACATTTCAATTTAGCACTAACCGTATAGGCCTATTCCTATGAGTGTAAGCGGTTAATGACCTCAGAGAACTGATTGACTTTAGCTTTATGCCCATTATACCTATGTTGATCTAAATCTGATCTGTACAAACCAAAAAAAAGCTGAAAATCTTCCCCAATCCAGATAGACTATAGGGAGGAGGTCAGTGACCTGTCAGTGTGGTGCCAGGACAACAACCTCTCCTGCAACGTCAGTCATAGACTGTTCTTTCTTCTACTACACGGCAAGCAGTACCGATGCACCAAGTCTGGAACCAACAGGACCCAGAACAGCTTCTACATCAAGCCATAAGACTGCTAAATAGTTAGTCCCAGTAGCTATTGGTTAACTATTTAACCATCTGCATTGACCCTTTTTGCAGTAACTATTTTGACTCATCACAAATCGAATCAAATGAAATCAAATTTAATTTGTCACATGCGTCAAATACAGCAGGTGTAGACCTTACCATGAAATGCTTACTTACAAGCCCTTAACCGACAATGCAATTCAAGAAATGGGCCGTACGCATTACCCTTATGGTCGGATGCCAAGCAGTTGCCATACCAGACAGTGATGTAACCGGTCAAGATGCTCTTGATGGTGCAGCTGTAGAACTTTTTGAGGATCTGGGGACCCATGCCAAGTCTTTTCAGTCTCCTGGGGGGGAAAAGGTGTTGTCGTGCCCTCTTCACAACTCTTGATGTGTTTGACCATGATCGTTTGTTGGGGATGTGGACACCAAGGAACTTGAAACTCTCGACCCGCTCCACTACAGCCCTGTCGATGTGAATGGGAGCGTGTTCGGCCCTCCTTTTCCTGTAGTCCACCATCAGCTGTCTTGCTCACGTTAAGGGAGAGGTTGTTGTCCTGGCACCACACTGCCAGGTCTCTGACCTCTTCCCAATGGGCTGTTATCTATCCTGTTGGCTAGTCACTTTATCCCTACCTATATCTACCTCAAATACCTCGTACTCCTGCACATCGACTCAGTACTGGTACCCCGTGTATATAGCCAAGTTATTACCTCGTAACCCTGCACATCGATTCGGTACTGGTACCCCGTGTATATAGCCAAGTCAATGTTACTCATTGTGTATTTATTCCTTGTGTTATTATTTTTCTACTATTGATCTTTAATTCTCTACATTGTTGGGAGGGGACCATAAGAAAGCATTTCACTGTTATTCATCACCTGTTGTTTACAAAGCATGTGACAAATACAATTAGATTGGATTTGCATAAATGTGTCTATTTGTCTAGAAGAGTTTGTCCTCCCTTTGGCTCTTGTCTGCTGCCTCTTTCCTTCCTTTGCTCCTTGACTGTAATCTCTATGGTCAACAATGAGATAGTGTTTTTATTGTGAAATCAAGATTCAAAAAGAGCTTCATTCTTTTCTTCGTCAAAATGTCCCATGCCTCCCTCCCTCCGGCTTGTAGCAGGGTTGGTCAGTTCCATTTTATTTAAGTCAATTCAGGAAGTAAACTGAAATGGAAATGATCCCTGACCCTGGCTCCTAGTGCAGCTGAATCGGACCTGAGAGGAAGAAGAGGCCCTCTGGACTGCCTCCACATGTGGCTGCTTTACACTGTGGAGAGACAAGGGGATTACGCTTCACCCCTTGACCCCTTGAGCCGTCCAGAGACTAAGTATCTGTCACAAATGGCACCCTATTCCCTACATAGTGCTCTGGTCAAATGTAGTGCACTATATAGGGAATAGTTTGCCATTTGGGATGCAGCCTGATTCTCATCATCACAATGTGTACACTACTGTGCCTCTTCTGCCAGCACCTCACACTACTGTACTGCACAGCAGACTGGAAGATGATGCCACCACTGGGCTCCAGTTCAATAGCCTTGGAATCCCCTCATATCACACTTGGCCTTTAATGTGGGGTGTTATACGTCATTGTGAACAGCTAGGGGGAATGCACTTAGCTAATCTACTGTAGTCTTTCTTGACCAGTAGTCAAGGCAATTTGATTAATTTTAAACATTGACAGTTCTATAAATTGTATATAAAATGTTCCTTGATTTTTAATCATAAGGGGCTTGTTCCCTTTTCTTTTAAATATTTCCCATACAAACTCTGTTGAGAGGTCCGGTGTATTCCTCCTCCCCCTGTAGGTCTCAGTACTTTCATATTGCCTGATGTCTTACTCCCCTGACACCCCAGACCTTGGCCATGTCTCACTCAAAACCAAGGTGATGGAATGTAAAAAATTAAAGGGCTCTTTGAGTGAGTCCGTGGCCCCCTCAGGTCTCGGGAAATTGAAAAGTCAGAGAGAGAACAAACGGTCTGGACAGAGTGAGGAGTGAGGAGACTCAGTCGTAGCCTTGCCAGTTCGTTTTTTAAAGACGTCTGACAGGGTTGTCCGATATCGCCGCTCTCGATAGACTCACCCATGGGCCAGAGGGGAGATGCTATCTGAAACCATTCAACTTGTGTTGAGAGAATAGAATGCTGAGTTCATCTGAATGAATTCCCTTAGCCACTGCCACTGTAGCGGAGTCCGGATCCAGGGCTTTGCAGTCAAGACTCTATATTTCACAGTAAAGGCGGTTTCATGGCAACCATTTGAAGAATAATTGAAAATCCATTGCTGATTGACTCACTCCCGGGGTAATTAATTTCCTTCAGTTCTGTTGGCTCAACTCTAACCCTCATATCTGCCCTGTGGTTGTTCCTTCACACACACAGGGAAAATAGTCATATGTGGATGTGTGGGGGTGACCAGTGGTCATGCTGCTGAATAGCCTACCTCTCCAGCCAGTGAAGCTAAGGCAGTCAACTACAGACTGTGGCTGCATTCCATTTTTCTTCAACCATGTCCTTTCCTTTCTCCTTATAAGGATTGAGGACAGAGCCCAAGGTGGTTCCAAACTAACCATGCATTTTCATGTATGTTTTCCCTCATGACTGCTGATCTCAAAATGATGCGTTGGATCATGTTCTGTAAACCTATCCTTCCATCTGTCAGTGGTGATGAAGGAATAGTGACAAGGAAGTAAGCCTTGTTAGTAGTATTGGCACACAGCCACTTTGTTGAGAGGAGAAAAGGCACGCCTCATTGAAGGACACAGACCACTGGAGGATACATGTTGCCACTACAGCGTGTTATGCTGGCTCCTTCTTATCCCTGGTCCTCTGATGTTCCCTCCAACACACCTTATTCTCTGCGTCTCCTTTCACCTCCCTTGAAAATGTGTAGGTAAAGGTAAGGTTCAATATGGCTAATGTCACTCCTAAGTCATTTCACCCACCGACTCCGTCTTACGCCAACACAATTGGGGGCGTTTACAAAATCACATATGGGAAATCATAGTGAAACGCCATTATGCGATAAAACAAATATTGCGGCCGGTGTCACTCCATAGACACCGTGCTGACTCCAGGTGGGTTGGGGGAGACTGATGAGTGAAAGCCAGCCTATAAAGAAAGGCTAATAATGTGTCTCACATTGAAAGACCTTGGGAGTCGTGTGTCTCGGAGATGAGCGGCTGATACCCAAGATGCTTTGGGTCGGTTGTCACCCCGGTCACGTCTGCGCTGGAGCAGTATAACACACTGTAATTATGGCCAGACGATGAGCCCCATGGATGAGAGAGTGCAGGTGTCTGCTACTCCGCTTCAGCCGCAGCCCACTGGCAGATAGAGAGGCAGACAGACAGGCAGACAGCAGCTCTCCTAAATGTGTAATCTCGTCCCACTGAAGGACAAGGATGTGCTTCACATCTTCACGTGTTCTGTCCCTACTGTTCCCCTCAAACACAGACAGGTGTTCTTTCCCTACTGTAACCCTGAAATATAGACAAGTATTCTCATGTTGACATAAAGTGGTCTAAAGTGTAGTAAAGACAGTGACCTGTTCAAGGATTAGGATCCTGGCTGAAGGAAGAAAACGTATTGTCAACATACCAGGCTCACCATTTCTAGTAAGACAGTCGTAGATGACAAGAAAGGCAAATAGAAGTCAGGTAGCTACAGTACCATACTGGATGGATTCTGACTGATCTTTCTCAGTATGTTCTCTCTTCGGAGGTCTAGAAGTACTCCATCTAATCCATAATCAAACCCCACAGCCAAGAATGATTCATACCCAGCCCTTATTCCTACTGGACTTGCCGTCGCCACAGGGCCGTGCTTCCACAGGAAAGAGATCCAGAGAATCCCTGAAGTGCTCTAGTCTTTTTCCTCATTTCAAAAGAGACTATTTTGGAATTGGAGAGAAGCTGGCTGTCTAGGCTTAGCAAGTGGTGGGGTGGGGGAAGGACTTTGGTTATGCAGGTTGACAGGCGGAGCAGCCATTTCCCTAGTGGGGAGGATATATTTCAAGCGGCGGCGGGTCCCTCGTCAGCGTGTGTGCTGCATCTCAGCGTCATGGCAGACAGAACCCCCTCGTTCCGGGATAGAAGGGGAAGGGGTGTGGAAAAAAGAAGACTCTGCAAGTGGGTCAGCAGCCTCATGGAGGCGTGGAGGAGTGTTGGCTGCTGCTTCCCTCTCTCCATCTCTTCCCTCCCTCCATCTCTTCCCTCCCTCCATCTCTTCCTTCCCTCCATCTCTTCCCTCCCTCCATCTCTTTCCTCCCTCAATCATTCGCTATCTCACACACTCATTTACTTAAGTGCTCTTTGCACAGCCACACTCACTCCTCTCTCTCTACCCTACTCTCTTGCTATCAGTTTCTCTACTTTTCCTATTGTTGTCATAACGACCCTTGATTCGTACATTATTCCGTGAAACTCTTTGGTCATCATCCGGACGAAGGCCATCTTGCTAGTGACATACCCAGTGACAGAGGGAACACATGAGGCTTTTGCAGAGAGAGCCCATCTATCTCTTTCTATCAGTCTTTTCCCTCTCCCCTTTTCTCATCTTTTTTTCCATCTCTGTTTCTCTTTCTATAGCAACAATAACACGTCTATTGTGGGAGAAAAGTCATTTTCATGCCAGAGCCCACCTTGGTCTGACCCCTGGTTTGGCTTGGACAAGGGCATCCTGTTTGCTCTGTCTG
The DNA here is from genome assembly GCA_030435695.1 of Brachymystax lenok tsinlingensis. NCBI lineage: Eukaryota > Metazoa > Chordata > Actinopteri > Salmoniformes > Salmonidae > Brachymystax > Brachymystax lenok. The sequence continues at coordinate 16,175,400 of CM059799.1, forward strand.
GTTGGTTAGTGGAGCCTTTGTTTAGCTCGTGGTTGATCTGGAGTGTGAAGGGGAGCAGAGGGGAGGCTCCAGGGGGCGAATCTTGTGTCCACCTGCCTCTCTGCAGCTCAAAGCTCCATCAATCATCCAGGAACAGAGAGAGAATGGAGGAGGGGAGGGAGGGAGAAAGAGAGAGAAACCGTAATAAATGACACAGTATAGAGAAGGTATAGAAAGTGATTAGCAGACAGACAGATACAGGAGGGACAAACAAGATGGTGTTCTGATGGAAAGAGAGGAGGGTACTGAGGCGTTTCAGCATTTAGAGAAAAACACTAGTCTTGCTGCATGAGGGCTTACTGTTCTCTCGTCTACAGTATGTGGTGCAGTATTATTCTATTGGCCTCTGCAAGGCTGCAGTACTGACAAACCTCCTGGCAGCTGAATGTAGAAGGTATACAAGTATTTGGAACGCCTGCATAGCATACACCGATCCTTTGGAGTTTAAATTGAGTTAACTGAACAGAATGAGTTAACTGAACAAAATGAGTAAACTGAACAAAATGAGTTAACTGAACAAAATTATGTAACTGAGCTAATATAATAATATATGCCATTTAGCAGACACTTATCCAAAGCGACTTACAGTCATGTGAACATACATTTTTCTGAATGTCTTTGCATTTTTAACAGTGCAGGACAACCCTATCATATCCTGACTGAGTCAGTCTCTGGAGATAGAATCTCAAAACGTCTTCTGAAAAAGGTTCTTCCGCCAACTCGCCAATCACCTGGGAATGAGCACAGTCACCAATGTGCTCCCCAAAGGATGGTATCGTTGTCCCGCGGCTGACAGAACCAGGACACACACAGCACAAAGGCAAATCACACACACACATGCAAACACACACACACACATGCACCCACCCACGCACACACGCACCCACACGCACGCACACACACACACACACACACACACACACACACACACATATACTGTACAGATTGCCACCAAGAAACATACTTATTCAAATGAAGTAGTACCTTGTTCCTGAACACAGCATGAGCTGCTCTAGGTCTCTCACCCAGTGGTTTTATTCAAGGAAACAGATCATATTGTCATAGTAGGTCTGTACAGTAGCAGCCCTCTGACCTCTCAGCCTTACATCCACTGGTCTTAGCTATTTCACCCCTAAGGTGTGCTTATAGACTGTTAGAAAGAGCAGTGTTTTAAAAGCCAGGCTATCTCTTTCCCATTCTTATTTCCCCCTGTGCTCTGGAGCAATGCTGGGAAAGAAAACACATCAGAACACAACACAATTTGCATGGCAAAGACATCTCTCTCTCTGACAGCAGCCCAAGTAAGTTGAGCAGGGTTGCCTAGAGGAACAGTACATTGTTTAACAGTGAAGACGGATGAATGCACACACATGCACGCACGCACGCACGCACACACGCACTCCTTGGAGAAGCTAGGAAATACCCCCAGAGGGCCTGGAAGGTTGCATGTGTAATATTTGGTAATAGCAATTTATTTTGCGAATATCAAGTAATGGTATTTTGACTGTATAAAGTGGATGTGTTAGGAGGAAAGAGGGAGAGTGAAGGAGAGAGAAAGAGAGTGTCACGACTTCCGCCGAAGTCGGCCCCTTTCCTTGTTCGGGCGGTGTTCGGCGGTCGACGTCACCGGTTTAATAGTCATCACTGCTCCTTTTTCATTATCCATTGGTTTTGCCTTGTTTTGTCATTTCACACCTGTTGCTCATTCCCCCTCATTAGTCTGCGTGTATTTATTCCTCTGTTTTCCTTCTTGTCCTTGTGAGTGATTATTTTTTTCGTTTGTTCAGTGTGTCATTTTGACGTCTATTTTATTCCGGGTGTTTAATTTAAGTGCCCGAGTCTATATTTGTCGTGGAAGTATTTTTGCCTACTCTTTTGTACTTTGTTATGTACTATGGCTTATTAAATACGTTGGATTCCACGCATTTCAACTCTCCTGATCCTGACTCCTTTTGTCGTCAGTACACAGCATGACAGAATCACTCACATAAAAATGGAGCCAGCAGGATCAGCTATCCCAGTCGGAGGAGTCGAGGAGAGCGCATCCGAGAACAGTCGCTCATGCTACAACAGCTCGGTACCATCATGGATCGCGTAGTCCAGACCCTGGACCACTGGGAGAGACAGGAGGTCTCTCCAGCTCCTCGACCAGCTCAACAGGGGTTACTTCTACCCGTTCCTCCTGAATCATGTCCCAGTGGGATTCATCTCTCCCTTCCTAGGGAGTATGATGGGATGGCAGAACGGTACCAGGGTTTCTTGTTACAACTGGACTTATACCTGGCCACCGTTCATCCAGCTCCCTTGAGAAGGGAGAGAGTATCCGCCCTTGTTTCCTGTCTCTCGGGGAAAGCTCTGGAGTGGGCCAACGCCATGTGGGTAGAAGGAGACGCGGGCGCTGGACAACTTTGAGGAGTTCACCCGCCGTTTTGGGGCCGTTTTCGATCATCCTCTCCAGGGTAGAGCAGCGGGGGAACGGCTCTTCGACTTGAGGCAGGAGACAAGGAGCGCACAGGACTTCGCCTTAGAGTTTCGTACATTGGTTGCCGGAGCAGGATGGAACGCCAGGGCCCTTATAGACCACTACAGGTGCAGCCTGCGCGAGGACGTCCGACGGGAACTGGCCTGCAGGGAGGCCACCATTACCTTCGACCAGCTGGTGGATCTGTCCATTCGGTTGGATAACCTGCTGGCTACCCAAGGACGTCCAGAGAGGGCTCTGTCGGTCCCACCTTCCAGTACCCTCGCTCCGGAGCCCATGGGGCTGGGAGGGGCTGCGCGTAGGGAGACTGGAGGAGGGGCTTTCACGTGCACCATCTGTGGCCGCAGAGGGCACACTTCTGGTCGGTGCCGGGTTGGTCCCTCTGGGAGTAGAGGCAGCAGGCAGAACACTCTGGCGTCACCCCAGGTGAGTATGCACCACCCTCATCCAGAGTCCTCTGTTGACCAACTGTTTGTGTCTGTTTGTTTCCCTGATGTTTCCCCTCATTCCCAGTATAAGGCGCTAGTCAATTCAGGCGCCGCTGGAAATTTTATTGACAGAGTGCTCGCTTTGAGTTGAGGGATTTCCATAAATACTGTGGTCAGACCTTTTCCTGTTCACGCTCTAGATGGTCGACCATTCTACCACCTCCCTTGTTATGGTAATGCAGGGGAAACACAAGGAGAGAATCAATCTTTTCCTCATTGACTCCCCTGCGTTTCCAGTGATACTAGGTCTTCCCGGGCTAGCTCGTCATGACCCCATCATTTCCTGGTAACAGAGGGCTCTTACGGGGTGGTCGTGAGTGTGTTCAGGGAGGTGTGTAGGAGTTTCCGTTGGTGCTACCATGGTGGAAAGTCCAGAACAGGTCTCCACCGTGCACATCCCTCCAGAATATGCCGATTTGGCTCTCGTCGTCTGTAAAAAGAAGGTGACTCAATTACCACCCCATTGACGGGAGGATTGTGCGATAGATCTCCTGGTAGACGCTGCGCTTCCCAGGAGTCACGTGTATCCCCTGTCGCATGGAGACATACAGTGAGGGAAAAAAGTATTTGATCCCCTGCTGATTTTGTACGTTTGCCCACTGACAAAGAAATTATCAGTCTATAATTTTAATGGTAGGTTTATTTGAATAGTGAGAGACAGAATAACTACAAAAATATCCAGAAAAACGCATGTGAAAATTTTTATAAATTGATTTGCATTTTAATGAGGGAAATAGGTATTTGACCCCTCTGCAAAACATGACTTAGTACTTGGTGGCAAAACCCTTGTTGGCAATCGCAGAGGTCAGACGTTTCTTGTAGTTGGCCACCAGGTTTTCACACATCTCAGGAGTGATTTTGTCCCACTCCCCTTTGCAGATCTTCTCCAAGTCATTAAGATTTCGAGGCTGACGTTTGGCAACTCGAACCTTCAGCTCCCTCCACAGATTTTCTATGGGATTAAGGTCTGGAGACTGGCTAGGCCACTCCAGGACCTTAATGTGCTTCTTCTTGAGACACTCCTTTGTTGCCTTGCCTTCCTCCTCCTCCAAACACAGCGAGTTGAGTTGATGCCAAAGAGCTCCATTTTTGTCTCATCTGACCACAACACTTTCACCCAGTTGTCTTCTGAATCATTCAGATGTTCATTGGCAAACTTCAGACGGGCATGTATGTGTGCTTTCTTGAGCAGGGGGACCTTGTGGGCGCTGCAGGATTTCAGTCCTTCACGGCGTAGTGTGTTACCAATTGTTTTCTTGGTGACTATGGTCCCAGCTGCCTTGAGCTCATTGACAAGATCCTCCCGTGTAGTTCTGGGCTGATTCCTCACCGTTCTCATGATCATTGCAACTCCACGAGGTGAGATCTTGCATGGAGCCCCAGGCCGAGGGAGATTGACAGTTCTTTTGTGTTTCTTCCATTTGCGAATAATCGCACCAACTGTTGTCACCTTCTCACCAAGCTGCTTGGCGATGGTCTTGTAGCCCATTCCAGCCTTGTGTAGGTCTACAATCTTGTCACTGACATCCTTGGAGAGCTCTTTGGTCTTGGCCATGGTGGAGAGTTTGGAATCTGATTGATTGATTGCTTCTGTGGACAGGTGTCTTTTATACAGGTAACAAACTGAGATTATGAGCACTCCCTTTAATAGTGTGCTCCTAATCCCAGCTCGTTACCTGTATAAAAGACACCTGGGAGCCAGAAATCTATCTGATTGAGAGGGGGTCAAATACTTATTTCCCTCATTAAAATGCAATTCAATTTATAACATTTTTCACATGCGTTTTTCTGGATTTTGTTGTTGTTATCGTTGTCTCTCACTGTTCAAATAAACCTACCATTAAAATTATAGACTGATCATTTCTTTGTCAGTGGGCAAACGTACAAATCAGCAGGGGATCAAATACTTTTTTCCCTCACTGTATGTCACCGAATCAGGGAGTTTCTTTTTCGTGAAGAAGAAAGATGGAGGTTTACGTCCGTGTATTGATTATAGAGGTCTAAATAAAATCACGGTGAGGTACAGTTACCCACTACCTCTTATCGCCACGGCGATTTAGTCAATGCACGGGGCGCGCTTCTTCACCAAACTGTATCTCAGGACCGCGTACAATCTGGTGCGTATTAGGGAGGGAGACGAGTGGAAGACAGTGTTTAGTACTACATCAGGCCATTATGAGTACCTCGTCATGCCGTACGGGTTGATGAATGCTCCATCTGTCTTCCAATCCTTTGTAGACAAGATTTTCAGGGACCTGCACGGGCAGGGTGTAGTGGTGTATATCGATGACATTCTGATATACTCCGCTACACTCGCCGAGCATGTGTCTTTGGTGCGCAAGGTACTTGGATGTTTGCTGGAGCATGACCTGTACGTCATGGCTGAGAAATGCTTGTTCTTCCAGCAGACCTTCCAGCTGTCCTTCCTTGGTTATCACATTTCCACATCAGGGGTGGAGATGGAGAGTGACCACATTGCAGCCGTGCGTAGTTGGCCAACTCCCACCACGGTAAAGGAGGTGCAGCGATTTACTACCGGAGATCTTTTCGGGGCTTTGGCCAGGTGGCTGCTCCCATTACCTCACTGCTGAAGAGGGGTCCGGTGCATCTGCAGTGGTCGGCAGAGGCAGACAGGTCTTTTGGACACTTGAAGGCTCTGTTTACCTTGGCTCCCGTGCTGGCTCACCCGGATCCTTCTTTGGCATTCATAGTGGAGGTGGACGCGTCCGAGGCTGGGATAGGAGCCGTGCTCTCTCAGTGCTCGGGTATGCCACCGAAGCTCTGCCCCTGTGCGTTCTTCTCGAAGAAGCTCAGCCCGGCTGAGCGGAACTATGATGTGGGGGACCGGGAGTTGTTGGCTGCGGTTAACTACTTAGGGAGCACTGGCGCACTAGCAGGCCACTCCCGACACTACCCGGTGAAATGTAAGGCGCCAAATTCAAAATCCAAAAGTTGAATTATTAAACATTCATCAATATACAAGTGTTGCATAGTCATCAAAAGCTCTGCTTCTTGGCAATATCACAGCGTTGTCAGATTTCAAAAAGGCTTCACGGTGAAAGCACAACATTTGATTGTTTGAGGATAGCACCTCCAATATTTATGCATTAGCATAAATTCATATCCAGCGCGGGTCACACAAAACCCATATAAGAGCTAAGAAATATCACTTACCTTTCGAAGAACCTCTGCTAAGGGCTTCCCAAGTGTCCAACGAAGACATCCAATGGTTCTTTTGTTAGAAAAAGTCATTTATTATATCCATAAATCTCAGTTTGGTTGGCGCGTTATGATCATAAAATCCCCCGTTGAGTCACCCATTGAACCGTGAAGAGAACACGTTCAAATTATACCTATGAACTTTCTACAAACAAATCAAACATTATTTTTTATGTATCCTTAGGTATCCTTTTATGTATATTTACTGTAATATTTCAATCGGACGATAACGTGAACAATAGGAAAGGAAAATAAACTGGGGCGCGCTCACAATCTCGCACGCGTCAAACGTTGTAAACAAAAGTGGTCCCCTGACTACTTCCTCTTCCTATCCGTTCTGCTTACTGCTATACATTCCAGGCTTTGTATAAAGACTGCTGACATCTAGTGGAAGCCATAGGTACTGCAGTCTCAGTCCTAGGTAAAATACAAATGAAATGGCAAAATGGAGAAGAAGGTCATTTACAAAAAAAACTGCAAATCCGGATGGATTTTCCTCTGTTTTTTTGCCTGCTATATCAGTTCTGTTATACTCACATACATTATTTTAACACTCTTAGAAACGTCAGAGTGTTTCCTATCCAATAGTACTAATTATGTGCATATCCTATTTTCTGGGCCTGAGTGGCAGGCATTTTACTTTGGGCACGCCAGACTCTCCAAAACCGTCACCTATGCTTCCGCTCCCTAAGAAGTTAAGGCTCTAAAGGCGTGGAGACACTGGCTTGAGGGGGCTAAACACCCTTTCCTCATCTGGACTGACCACCGCAACCTGGAGTACATCCGGGCAGCAAGGAGACTGAATCCTCGCCAGGCAAGGTGGGCCATGTTCTTTACCCGCTTTGTGTTTACCCTGTCCTACAGACCAGGTTCCCAGAATGGGAAGGCAGACGCACTGTCACGGCTGTATGATAGAGAGGAGAGGTCCATGGATCAGACTCCCATACTCCCGGCTTCTTGCCTGGTGGTGCCGGTCGTGTGGGAGCTGGATGCGGATATTGAGCAGGTGTTACGTACAGAGCCCGCTCCACCTCAGTATCCCGTCGGGCGTCTGTACGTTCTGTCTGTTGTCCGTGACCGGTTGATCTATTGGTCCCACACGTCACCCTCTGGTCATCCGGGGATCGGCCGTACGGTGCGCTGGCTGACTGGGAGGTACTGGTGGCCCACCTTTGCTAAGGACGTGAGGGTCTATGTTTCCTCCTGCTCGGTGTGTGCCCAGTGTAAGGCTCCTAGACACATACCCAGAGGTAAGCTACATCCCTTACCCGTTCCACAACGACCTTGGTCACACCTGTCAGTGGACTTTTTAACAGATCTTCCTCCTTCACAGGGGAACACCACAATCCTGGTCGTTGTGGATCGTTTCTCTAAGTCCTGTCATCTCCTCCCTCTGCCCGGTCTTCCTACGGCAATACAAACTGCGGAGGCCCTGTTTACACATGTCTTCCGGCACTACGGGGTGCCTGAGGATATAGTGTCTGATCGAGGTCCCCAATTCACTTCGAGAGTCTGGAAGGCGTTCATTGAGCGTCTGGGGGTCTCGGTCAGTCTTACCTTGGGTTATCACCCTGAGAGTAATGGGCAGGTGGAGAGAGTTAATCAGGATGTGGCCAGGTTTCTACGGTCCTATTGCCAGGACCGGCTGGGGGAGTGGGATGCGTTCGTGCTCTGGGCAGAGATGGCGCAGAACTCGCTTCGCCACTCTTCCACTAACCTCTCACCCTTTCAGGTGGTATTGGGGTACCAGCCGCTTCTGGCACCATGGCATCGGAGTCAGACCGAGGCTCCTGCGGTGGACGATTGGTTCAGGCGCGTGGAGGAGACCTGGGAGGCCGCCCATGGTCACCTCCAGCAAGCCGCGCTACGCCAAAAGAACAGCGCGGACCGTCACCGCAGTGAGGCCCCGGTGTTCGCACCGGGGGACCGGGTCTAGCTCTCGACCCGAAACCTGCCCCTCCGCCTGCCCTGCCGGAAGCTGGGCCCGCGGTTTGTGATGCCATTTAAAGTCCTGAGGAGAGTGAACGAGGTATGTTACAGGTTACAGCTTCCCCCGATTAAATATTAACCCCTTGTTCCATGTGTCTATGTACTATGGCTTATTAAATACGTTGGATTTCACGCATTTCAACTCTCCTGCGCCTGACTCCTTTTGTCGTCAGTACACAGCATGACAGAGAGGGAGAGTGAAGAAGAGTGAAGGAGAGAGAAAGTGGGAGAGAAAGTAAATGCATTTGTACTTTGAACATGTGTATGTACATGTGTATGTTAGACAGAGTCTCTGTAATAGTGTCTGACGATCTATAGTATGTCAGAGCAGAGGGGAGAGAGAGAGAGAGAGAGAGAGAGAGAGAGAGAGAGAGAGAGAGAGAGAGAGAGAGAGAGAGAGAGAGAGAGAGAGAGAGAGAGAGTCTTATGTTGGGAGTCTCTGTGATGGCCCAGGATTTAACATGAAGTCAACACCACTGCAGCGCAATCACCATGTGTCTGCAGATTCAGATCAGTGCGATCAATGCTGCGCCGAGGCCTGTCCCAGTGGTCTGCACCAAATCAAATGATTTATGTGGAGAGAATCCTTGACGCCTCCGAATCTTTCTCTTTCCTTTTTCTCTGACTGAACTCATGTGCTATAATGCTACTGGTCTCTGTTCTCTATTTCTGTCTCTCTCTTTTCTTACTCCATCTTCTTTCTCTCCCTATTTGTCATTTGTCTCTCCCTTCCCTATATCTTTCAACATGTCTCCATGTGTTGACCAAGCAGAGTGATAGAAGGAGAAATTCTATGGTAATCTCAGCAGGGTTTTACATATTGTTGCCCTGCGGACGGCTGCTTCCTTTACAGCGTTTCAGCAGCACTCACTCTGCTGGTTGTTTATACTGAGTGACACTCGCCACGGCTTCTCCTCGCCCCACTGATCTGCTCTGGTCCACCGGCTGTCTCTCTGACTCACTGCTTGGGTCTATCCCAATAGTCTACAGTGGCTTCCTCCCTCCTTATCTCCTTGTCTTCTTTGCCTGCTGTCTCTTGGTCTCACTGCCTGGGTCTATCTTAGTCTACAGTGGCTTCCTCTGTCTTCGTGTCCTTGTGTCCTCTCTTGTCTCTTTGTCTCCTTCGTTGCCACTGATCTTCTCTGGACCACTTTCAGCTGTCTGTGATTCACTGGGTCTATCCTAATAGTCACTTGTTATGTCCTAATAGTCCTCCCTCTTTGTGTTCTTCATCTCCACTGATCTCCTGGACATCATGCTGTCTATCAATCACTGGGTCTATCCTAGTAGTCTACCGAGGCTTTTTATCTCCTTGTCTTCTGAATAAGCCGATGCCCTGCAGGGATTTGATGTCACCTATCCAATTCTTTCCCTACAATTTAGATGGAGAGAAGTTACTTAAGACTATTGAGATGCACCCCTCTGACTGACCTACCATGGCCCTGATCCCTGTCATAGCCTCACCAGTCTGCATTGACTAGGTCCCACGGACACGGAAACCCCCCTCTCATCTCTCATCCAAATCCTGCAGGTCCCCTTGTTGCTGAGTCCTCTACCGCCTGAGCCAGTGTGCATCCCAAATGGGTCCTGGTCAAATGTGAGTGCGCTATTAAGGAAATAGTGCCAAATAGTCAGCCACCAATTGTGCAAGTTCTCTCACTTAAAAAGATGAGAGAGGCCTGTAATTTTCATCATAGGTACACTTCAACTATGACAGACAAAATGAGGAAAAAAAATCCAGAAAATCACATTGTAGGATTTTTTATGAATTTATTTGCAAATTATGGTGGAAAATAAGTATTTGGTCACATACAAACAAGCAAGATTTCTGGCTCTCACAGACCTGTAACTTCTTCTTTAAGAGGCTCCTCTGTCCTCCACTCGTTACCTGTATTAATGGCACCTGTTTGAACTTGTTATCAGTATAAAGACACCTGTCCACAACCTCAAACAGTCACACTCCAAACTCCACTATGGCCAAGACCAAAGAGCTGTCAAAGGACACCAGAAAGAAAATTGTAGACCTGCACCAGGTTGGGAAGACTGAATCTGCAATAGGTAAGCAGCTTGGTTTGAAGAAATCAACTGTGGGAGCAATTATTAGGAAATGGAAGACATACAAGACCACTGATAATCTTCCTCGATCTGGGGCTCCACGCAAGATCTCACCCCGTGGGGTCAAAATGATCACAAGAACGGTGAGCAAAAATCCCAGAACCACACGGGGGACCTAGTGAATGACCTGCAGAGAGCTGGGACCAAAGTAACAAAGCCTACCATCAGTAACACACTACGCCGCCAGGGACTCAAATCCTGCAGTGCCAGACGTGTCCCCCTGCTTAAGCCAGTACATGTTCAGGCCCGTCTGAAGTTTGCTAGAGAGCATTTGGATGATCCAGATGAGGATTGGGAGAATGTCATATGGTCAGATGAAACCAAAATATAACTTTTGGTAAAAACTCAACTCGTCGTGTTTGGAGGACAAAGAATGCTGAGTTGCATCCAAAGAACACCATACCTACTGTGAAGCATGGGGGTGGAAACATCATGCTTTGGGGCTGTTTTTTCTGCAAAGGACCAGGACGACTGATCCGTGTAAAGGAAAGAATGAATGGGGCCATGTATCGTGAGATTTTGAGTGAAAACCTCCTTCCATCAGCAAGGGCATTGAAGATGAAACGTGGCTGGGTCTTTCAGCATGACAATGATCCCAAACACACCGCCGCAACGAAGGAGTGGCCGAAGAAGCATTTCAAGGTCCTGGAGTGGCCTAGCCAGTCTCCAGATCTCAACCCCATAGAAAATCTTTGGAGGGAGTTGAAAGTCCGTGTTGCCCAGCGACAGCCCCAAAACATCACTGCTCTAGAGGAGATCTGCATGGAGGAATGGGCCAAAATACCAGCAACAGTGTGTGAAAACCTTGTGAAGACTTACAGAAAACGTTTGACCTCTGTCATTGCCAACAAAGGGTATATAACAAAGTATTGAGATAAACTTTTGTTATTGACCAAATACTTATTTTCCACCATAATTTGCAAATAAATAAATTAAAAATCCTACAATGTGATTTTCTGGATCACTTTTTCTCATTTCGTCTGTCATAGTTGAAGTGTACCTATGATGAAAATTACAGGCCTCTCTCATCTTTTTAAGTTGGAGAACTTGCACAATTGGTGCCTGACTAAATACTTTTTTGCCCCACTGTACCTATCAGAGCACTGGCCTGAATATCCCACTCAAACCCTACACCGTTCGTAGTGACCCCTGACCTCTCATCCATGACCTTTTCCCTTTGGCTTTGGCATGTTTTTAAAGGATGAACCAAAGACCGAACCAAACATTAGACAGATTATTAATTGTCAGGAGAATCAATGAGACTAATAGACTGTGTCTCAAATGGCACCCTATTACCTATGTAGTGCACTACTTTTGACAAGAGCCCAAAGGGCCCTCTCCTCCCTACCTGACCCTCTCCTCCCCCGACCTGACCCTCTCCTCCCCCTACCTGACCCTCTCTTCCCCCTACCTGACCCTATCCTCCCCCTACCTTACCCTCTCCTCCCCCTACCTGACCCTCTCCTTCACTGACCTGACCCTCTCCTCCACCGACCTGACCCTCTCCTCCCCCTACCTGACCCTCTCCTCCACCGACCTGACCCTCTCCTCCACCGACCTGACTCTCTCCTCCCCCTACCTGACCCTCTCCTCCCCCTACATGACCCTCTCCTCTCCCTACCTGACACTCTCCTCCCCATACCTGACTCTCTACCTCTCCTCCCCTACCTGACCCTCTCCTCCCCCTACCTGACCCTCTCCTCCACTGACCTGACCCTCTCCTCCCACTACCTGACCCTCTCCTCCCCCTAACTGACCCTCTCCTCCACCAACCTGACCCTCTCCTTCTAAACCTGACCCTCTTCTACCCCTACCTGACCCTCTCCTCCCCCTACCTGACCCTCTCCTCCCCCTACCTGACCCTCTCCTCCACTGACCTGACCCTCACCTCCCCCTACCTGACCCCTGCCTCCCTCTAACTGACCCTTTCCTCCATGACCTGACCCTCTCCTCCACTGACCTGACCCTCTCCTCCCCCTAACTGACCCTCTCCTCCATGACCTGACACTCTCCTCCACTGACCTGACCCTCTCCTCCTTACCTGACCCTCTCCTCCCCAGACCTGACCCTCTCCTCCACTGACCTGACCATCTCCTCCCCCTAACTGACCCTCTCCTCCATGACCTGACCCTCTCCTCCACCAACCTGACCCTCTACTCCCTAAACCTGACCCTCTCCTCCCCCTACCTGACCCTCTCCTCCCCAGACCTGACCCTCTCCTCCACCGACCTGACCCTCTTCTCCCCCTACCTGACCCTCTCCTCCCCCTACCTGACCCTCTCCTCCACTGACCTGACTCTCTTCTACCCCTACCTGACCCTCTCCTCCCCCTACCTAACCCTCTCCTCCCTACCTGACCCTCTCCTCCCCTACCTGACCCTCTCTTCCACTGACCTGACCCTCTCCTCCCCCACCTGACCCTCGCCCCCTAACTGACCCTCTCCTCCCTATTCCTGGCACTCTCCTCCCCCTACCTGACCCTTTCCTTTCCCTTCCTGGCCCTCTCATCCCCCTACCTGACTCTCTCCTCCACTGACCTGACCATCTCCTCCCCTACCTGACCCTCTCCTCCCCCTACCTGACCCTCTCCTTCCCCTACCTGACCCTCTCCTCCCCCTACCTGACCCTCTCCTCCACTGACCTGACCCTCTCCTCCCCCTACCTGAACCTCTCCTCCCCCTTCCTGACCCTCTCCTCCCCCTTCTTGACCTTCTCCTCCCCCTCCTGAACCTCTCTTCCCTATACCTCTCCTCTCCGACCCTCTCCCCCAACCTGACCCTCTCCTCCCCTAACTGATCCTCTCCCCCAACCTGACCCTCTCTTCCCCTACCTCACCATCTCCTTCCTCCACCTGACCCTCTCTTCCCCATACCTGACCTTCTCCTCCCCTTGCCTGACCCTCTCCCTCCCCTACCTGACCCTCTTCCACCCCCAATCTGACCCTCTACTCCCTACCTGACCCTCTTCCACCCCCAATCTGACCCTCTACCCCCTACCTGACCCTCTTCCACCCCCAATCTGACCCTCTACTCCCCTTACCTGACCCTCTCCTCCCAAGACCTGACCCTCTTACACCCCCACCTGATCTTCTCCTCCCCCTACCTGACCATCTCCTCTCCATACCTGACCCTCATACATCCCCAATCTGACCCTATCCTCCCCCTACCTGACCCTCTTCTCCCCATACCTGGCCCTCTCCTCCCCATACATTGACCCTCTCCTCCCCATACCTGACCCTCTCCTCCTCATACCTGACACTCCTCCCCCTCCTCTTCCACCTCCTCCCCATACCTCCCCTCCTCCTCCCCCACCTCTCCCTCTTCCTCCCCATACCTCCTCACCTCTCCCCCCTCCTCCCTCTTCCTCCCCATACCTCCCAATGTCCTCCCCCCTTCCTCTCCCTCTTACTTCCCATACCTCCCCACTTCCTCCTCCTCCTTTCCCTCTTTCTCCCCATACCTCACCCTCTCCCCCCCTCCTCTCCCTCCATCCTCTCCCTCCCCATACCTGACCCTCTCCTCCCCCTCCTCTCCCTCTTCCTCCCAATACATGATCCTCTCCTCCCCCCTCCTCTCCCTCTTCCTTCCCATCCCTGACCCTCTCATTCCCATCCTCTCCCACCTCCTCCCCACCTCATCCCCCACCTCTCCCTCTTCCTCCCCATACCTACCCACCTACTCTCCAATCTCTCCCTCTTCCTCCCCATACCTGTATGTGAAGATAATGCCTGCCTGCACCCTCTCTAATCCCTATATAGTGCACTACTTTTAACCAAGCCCCATAGAACTCTTGGCTGAATGTAGTGAACAATATGCAGTAGGCAATAGGGTGCCATTTGTGATGCAAGCACAGCCCCCGCGAGGCTGGGGGGCCCAAGAGCTCTGTAACCCTCCTTTTGTGTTGGCCAGTCTACATGGTACAGTCTACAGTTGACATGCATCTAATTAGTCTATTTCTCAATGTTGCCTGCGGCAGGCTGCCTCAGCCTCCTCACCTAATTGGCTATCAAGTTCAAAGAAGTTAGGTGAATCAGGTGGGACTCGGATGGAGAGTGAGTGGGTTGTTCAAGATGGATGAACAGAATACCAAGTGGTGTACAAAAGCATAGCAAAAAAGCTTTGTCTGATCAAATTACTGAAGATAACCACAGGATGCATGTTTTGGAATATTTTTATTCTGTACAGGCTTCCTTCTTTTCACTCCGTCATTTTGGTTAGTATTGTGGAGTAACTACAATGTTGTTGATCCATCCTCAATTTTCTCCTATCACAACCATTAAACTCTGTTTTAAAGTCACCATTGGCCTCATGGTGATGTCCTTGAGCGGTTTCCTTCCTTTCCAGCAACTGAGTTAGGAAGGACGCCTGTATCTTTGTAGTGACTGGGTGTATTGATACACCATTCGAAGTGTAATTAAAACTTTACCATGCTCTAAGAGATATTCAATATCTGCTTTTTTATTTTGACCAATATGTGCCCTTCGTTACAAGGCATTGGTCTTTGTGGTTGAATTTGTGTTTGGTTGTGTAAAATGGTTGTAGAAGCTGTCTGAAGTAGTTGTAGAAGCTGACTGAAAACGTTCTAGAAGCTGACTGAAATGGTTGTAGAAGCTGTCTGAAATGGTTGTAGAAGCTGTCTGAAATGGTTGTAGAAGCTGTCTGAAATGGTTGTAGAAGCTGTCTGAAATGGTTGTAGCAGCTGTCTGAAATGGTTGTACAAGCTGTCTGAAATATTTCTAGAAGCTGTCTGAAATAGTTATAGAAGCTGACTGAAATCGTTCTAGAAGCTGTCATTAGTTCTAGAAGATTGCTTTTGTTTTAGCACTTCAAAGAGCCTGCATATGTGTCTCCTGCTGCAACTCATGAAATCCTTTCATGAGTTTTGATTCTTGTTTTTTTTCTATTTTCCCTCGAAACTCACAGCACTCTCTCTAATGACCCACACAGCTGCAGAGCGAGCGCCCTACTTATTGTCCACTAGTTCTCCCTATCACCCTCAATATCAGACAGTGACTAAGGCATGTCATGCACTAGCCTACATTAGGATCCCCACAAAGTATCTATCTAGAAGCGCTAGTAAAATGTAATAAACTTTCTGCATCTGATCGGAATTCAGCGTGGTGTGTTGCTGTTTGAGTGGCCAGATAATGCATTCCCCACAGCGTCTCAGTTGGAGGCTGGTAGAGGATCACAGGAGAGATATCCCAGCCTCAGAGCCTTCCCACCAGGAACAGAGGAGGCTCCTCCCTTCCTCTCCTTTAGTTCTCCGCTAGCACGATGCATTCATTTGGTGTAGAGGTGGATCCAGCATTGCATGGCATGTGAGGAGTTCTGGCTGTGTTAATGAACTAACTTGGGGGGTATCTATTAGCTAATATCCAAGATTGTTTGTTCTGAAGCCAAACAGGAAATAGGGCATCTGGCTTGTCAAAAACAGTTGTGTTCCAGGGGGTTGAGTTTTACTTCTAAACAATAAGGACAACTTCAAATCAAATCAAATCAAATGTTATTGGTCACATGC
This sequence comes from Brachymystax lenok tsinlingensis, assembly GCA_030435695.1. Taxonomy (NCBI): domain Eukaryota; kingdom Metazoa; phylum Chordata; class Actinopteri; order Salmoniformes; family Salmonidae; genus Brachymystax; species Brachymystax lenok. The sequence goes on from CM059799.1 coordinate 16,191,252, forward strand.
ACATGTTTAGCAGATGTTAATGCGAGTGTAGCGAAAGGCTTGTGCTTCTAATTCCGACAGTGCAGTAATATCTAACAAGTAATCTAACATTTCAACAAGAACTACCTAATACACACAAATCTAAAGTGATGGAATAAGAATATGTACATATAAATATATGGATGAGTGGTAACCAAGTGGCATAGGCAAGATGCAATAGATGTTATAAATACAGTATATATGAGATGAGTAATGTAAGATATGTAAACATAATTAATAACTTTTTTGTTCAAAATTGTGCACTCTCCTCAAACAATAGCACGGTATTCTTTCACTGTAATAGCTACTGTAAATTGGACAGTGCAGTTATATTAACAATAATCTAAGCTTTCTGCCAATATCAGATATGTCTATGTCCTGGGAAATGTTCTTGTTACTTACAACCTTGTGCTAATCGCATTAGCCTACGTTAGCTCAACCGTCCCGTGGAAGTGACACCGATCCCAAAGAAGATTTTAACATCTGATGGCCTTGAGATAGAAGTTCTTTTTCAGTGTCTCTGTCCCAGCTTTGATGCACCTGTACTGACCTCGCCTTCTGGATGGTAGCGGGGTCAACAGGCAGTGGCTCGGGTGGTTGTTGTCCTTGATGATCTTTGTGGCCTTCCTGTGACATCGGGTGCTGTAGGTGTCCTGGAGGGCAGGTAGTTTGCCCCCGGTGTTGCGTTGTGCAGACCCCACCACCCTCTGGAGAGCCCTGCAGATGAGGGCGGTGTAGTTGCCGTACCAGGCGGTGATACAGCCCAACAGGATGCTCTCAATTGTGCACCTCTAAATGTTTGTGAGTGTTTTAGGTTATAAGCCACATTTCTTCAGCCTCCTGAGGTTGAAGAGGTGCTGTTGCGCCTTCTTCACCACACTGTCTGTGTGGATGGACCATTTCAGTTTGTCAGTGATGTGTACGCCAAGGAACATAAAACTTTCCACTTTCTCCACTGCTGTCCTGTCAATGTGGAAAGGGGGGTGCTCCCTCCCTGAAGTCCACGATCATCTCTTTTGTTTTGTTGACGTTCAGTGAGAAGTTGTTTTCCTGACAACAACTCCGAATGCCCTCACCTCCTCCCTGTAGGCTGTCTCGTCGTTGTTGGTAATCAAGCCCACTACTGCGTGTGAGGCCTTCTTGCTCGCACACGCTTTTTCAGTTCTGCCCACACATTTTCTATAGGATTGAGGTCAGGGCTTTGGATGGCCACTCAAATACCTTGACTTTGTTGTCCTTAAGCCATTTTGCCACAACTTTGGAGGTAAGCTTGGAAGTATGCATTGCCCATTTGGAAGACCCATTTGCCACCAAGCTTTAACTTCCTGACTGATGTCTTGAGATGTTGCTTCAATATATCCACATAATTTTCCTTCCTCATGATGCAATGGGAAGTGCACCAGTCCCTCCTGCAGCAAAGCACCCCCCACAACATGATGCTGCCACCCCCGTGCTTCACGATTGGGATGGTGTTCTTCGGCTTGCAAGCCTCCCCCTTTTTCCTCCAAACATAATGATGGTCATTATGGCCAAACAGTTATATTTTTGTTTCATCAGACCAGAGGACATTTCTCCAAAAAGTATGATCTTTGTCCCCATGTATCGTTGTCTGGCTTTTTTATGGCGGTTTTGGAGCAGTGGCTTCTTCCTTGCTGAGCGGCCTTTCAGGTTATGTCGATATGGGTCTATAGATACTTTTGTACCTGTTTCCTCCAGCATCGTCCCAAGGTCCTTTGCTGTTGTTCTGGGATTGATTTGCACTTTTCGCACAAGTACTTTCATCTCTAAAAGACAGAACGCGTCTCCGATATGACGGCCGCGTGGTCCCATGGTGTTTATACTTGCGTACTATTGTTTGTACAGATGAACGTGGTACCTTCAGGCATTTGGAAATTGCTCCCAACGATGAAACAGACTTTCTGAGGTCTTGGCGGATTTCTTTTGATTTTCCCATGATGTCAAGCAAAGAGGCACTGGGTTTGAAGGTAGGCCACAGGTACACCTCCAATATTCTCAAATTATGTCAATTAGCCTGTCAGAAGCTTCTAAAGCCATGACATCATTTTCTGGAATTTTCCAAGTTGTTTAAAGGCACAGTCAACTTAGTGTATGTAAACTTCTGACCCACTGGAATTGTGATACAGTGAACTATAAGTGAAATAATCTGTCTGTAAACAATTGTTGGAAAAATGACTTGTCATGCACAATGTAGATGTCCTAACCGACTTGCCAAAACTATAGTTTGGTAACAAGAAATGTGTGGAGTGGTTGAAAAACGGATTTTAATGACTCCAACCTAAGTGTAAGTAAACTTCCGAATGCAACTGTATATAGGGAATAGGGCGCCATCTATATAGGGAATAGTACAACATCTATATAGGGAATAGGCTTCCATCTATATAGGGAAAAGGGCACCATCTATATAGGGAATAGGGCACCATCTTTATAGGGAATAGGCTGCTGTCTATATAGGGAATAAGGCACCATCTGTATAGGGAATTGGCTGCCATCTATATAGGGAATAGGGCGCCATCTATATAGGGAATAGGGCACCATCTATATAGGGAATAGGGCACCATCTTTATAGGGAACAGGCTGCCGTCTATATAGGGAATAAGGCACCATCTATATAGGGAATAGGCTGCCATCTATATAGGGAATAGGCTGCCATCCAAATAGGGAATAGGGCGCCATCTATATAGGGAATAGGGCGCCATCTATATAGGGAATAGGCTGCCATCTATGTAGGGAATAGGGCGCCATCTATATATCGAATAGGGCACCATCTATATAGGGAATAGGGCGCCATCTATATAGGGAATAGGCTGCCATCTATATAGGGAATAGGGCGCCATCTATATATGGAATAGGGCGCCATCTATATAGGGAATAGGGCGCCATCTATATAGGGAATAGGCTGCCATCTATATAGGGAATAGGGCGCCATCTATATATGGAATAGGGCGCCATCTATATAGGGAATAGGGCACCATCTTTATAGGGAATAGGCTGCCGTCTATATAGGGAATAGGGCACCATCTATATAGGGAATAGGGCACCATCTTTATAGGGAATAGGCTGCCGTCTATATAGGAATAAGGCGCCATCTATATAGGGAATAGGCTGCCATCTATATAGGGAATAGGCTGCCATCCATATAGGGAATAGGGCGCCATCTATATAGGGAATAGGGCGCCATCTATATAGGGAATAGGCTGCCGTCTATATAGGGAATAGGGCACCATCTTTATAGGGAATAGGGCACCATCTTTATAGGGAATAGGCTGCCGTCTATATAGGGAATAAGGCGCCATCTATATAGGGAATAGGCTGCCATCTATATAGGGAATAGGCTGCCATCCATATAGGGAATAGGGCGCCATCTATATAGGGAATAGGGCGCCATCTATATAGGGAATAGGCTGCCATCTATGTAGGGAATAGGGCGCCATCTATATATCGAATAGGGCACCATCTATATAGGGAATAGGGCGCCATCTATATAGGGAACAGGCTGCCGTCTATATAGGGAATAAGGCACCATCTATATAGGGAATAGGCTGCCATCTATATAGGGAATAGGCTGCCATCCAAATAGGGAATAGGGCGCCATCTATATAGGGAATAGGGCGCCATCTATATAGGGAATAGGCTGCCATCTATGTAGGGAATAGGGCGCCATCTATATATCGAATAGGGCACCATCTATATAGGGAATAGGGCGCCATCTATATAGGGAATAGGCTGCCATCTATATAGGGAATAGGCTGCCATCCAAATAGGGAATAGGGCGCCATCTATATAGGGAATAGGGCGCCATCTATATAGGGAATAGGCTGCCATCTATGTAGGGAATAGGGCGCCATCTATATATCGAATAGGGCACCATCTATATAGGGAATAGGGCGCCATCTATATAGGGAATAGGCTGCCATCTATATAGGGAATAGGGTGCCATCTATATATGGAATAGGGCGCCATCTATATAGGGAATAGGGCGCCATCTATATAGGGAATAGGCTGCCATCTATATAGGGAATAGGGCGCCATCTATATATGGAATAGGGCGCCATCTATATAGGGAATAGGGCACCATCTTTATAGGGAATAGGCTGCCGTCTATATAGGGAATAAGGCGCCATCTATATAGGGAATAGGCTGCCATCTATATAGGGAATAGGCTGCCATCCATATAGGGAATAGGGCGCCATCTATATAGGGAATAGGGCACCATCTATATAGGGAATAGGCTGCCGTCTATATAGGGAATAGGGCACCATCTATATAGGGAATAGGGCACCATCTTTATAGGGAATAGGCTGCCGTCTATATAGGGAATAAGGCGCCATCTATATAGGGAATAGGCTGCCATCTATATAGGGAATAGGCTGCCATCCATATAGGGAATAGGGCGCCATCTATATAGGGAATAGGCTGCCATCTATGTAGGGAATAGGGCGCCATCTATATATCGAATAGGGCACCATCTATATAGGGAATAGGGCGCCATCTATATAGGGAATAGGCTGCCATCTATATAGGGAATCGGGTGCCATCTATATATGGAATAGGGCGCCATCTATATAGGGAATAGGCTGCCATTTGCTACATAACCACAGTATACACAGTCCAAGCCATAGTGAGAGACAGATATTCATGGGAGACAGATCTGTGTACACAGAGAGCTAGAGAGATAGAGAGAGAGATATCAAGGTGAGCTGAACAGCACTCTGTCTGAGCAGACCGACCACTGATGGGCTGTAAATTGAATTACTCATACTGGGATAGGAGAGAGGGGGGACGTGGTGGTGTAATGTGTGGAGAGAGCTGTCCCAATCTACAGGACATTATAAATGAATATGGAGGATATGCTTTTTTATGAATGAGAGAGAGAGAGAAAAGAAAAGGGGCCTGCCAGTAATATTGATTTCAAGGGAGCACTTTCACGGATGTATAACCAATTACGGGCTGCCCAGCCTCAAGACTTTGGGCGAGTCACTGTAACTTCTCCAGCAGCGTTGTAGTATTATATTCCATATAGCCTTGTTGCCCAGCAATGTAATACCTTGCTTCAACGGCCAACACATCCTGTCTGTATCCTTCCTTCCCCTGAAAGAAAAATTCCACCAGTCTAAATGCAGTGAAAAAGCCTCGGACACTTTAGGTTCAGTGGAATGGAAAGGTATGTTCTCTATTCAAAAATCTCGTACTGTAGATTATTTTAATTTGACCTTCAATGAGATCTATATATCTCTGTAACTCTGTATCTCTGTAGGTCTGTAGCTCTGTATCTCTGTATCTCTGTATCTCTGTATCTCTGTAGCTCTGTATCTCTGTAACTCTGTAACTCTGTATCTCTGTATCTCTGTAACTCTGTAACTCTGTATCTCTGTATCTCTGTATCTCTGTATCTCTGTATCTCCGTATCTCCGTATCTCCGTAACTCCGTATCTCCGTATCTCCGTAACTCTGTAACTCTGTATCTCTGTAGCTCTGTATCTCTGTAACTCTGTATCTCTGTAACTCTGTAACTCTGTATCTCTGTAGCTCTGTATCTATGTAACTCTGTATCTCTGTAACTCTGTATCTCTGTAACTCTGTAGCTCTGTATCTCTGTATCTCTGTATCTCTGTAGCTCTGTAGCTCTGTATCTCTGTATCTCTGTATCTCTGTAACTCTGTATCTCTGTAACTCTGTAGCTCTGTAGCTCTGTAACTCTGTATCTCTGTAACTCTGTATCTCTGTATCTCTGTAACTCTGTAACTCTGTATCTCTGTAACTATGTAACTCTGTATCGCTGTAACTCTGTAACTCTGTATCTCTGTATCTCTGTAGCTCTGTATCTCTGTATCTCTAACTCTGTATCTCTGTATCTCTGTAGCTCTGTAACTCTGTATCTCTGTATCTCTGTAACTCTGTATCTCTGTATCTCTGTAACTCTGTAACTCTGTATCTCTGTAACTCTGTATCTCTGTAGCTCTGTAACTCTGTAGCTCTGTATCTCTGTATCTCTGTAACTCTGTATCTCTGTAACTCTGTATCTCTGTATCTCTGTAGCTCTGTAGCTCTGGAACTCTGGAACTCTGTAACTCTGTATTGCTGTAGCGCTGTGTTTCTGTAACTCTGTAACTCTGTAACTATGTAACTCTGTATCTATGTAGCTCTGTATGGCCTCCTGAGTGGCGCAGTGATCTAAGGCACTGCATCGCAGTGCTAGCTGTGCCATTATAGATTCTGGGTTTGAGTCCAGGCTCTGTTGCAGCCGGCAGGGATGTCTTTGTCCCATTGTGCATTAGCATCTCCTGTGGCAGGCCGGGTGCAGTGCATGCTGACATGGTCGCCTGTGTTTCCTCTGACACATTGGTGTGGCTGGTTAAGTAGGCATTGTGTCAAGAAGCAGTGTGGTGTGGTTGGGTCATGTTTCAGAGGACGCACGGCTCTTGACCTTCACCTCTCCCAAGTCTGTACGGAGTGGCAGCGATGAGACAAGACTGTAACTACCAATTGGGGAGAAAACGGGGTCCCAAAAATATATATATGTAGCACTTTAACTCTGTAACTGTAGCTCTTTCTGTCAGAATCATCAAATGTCTCAAATGTTCTGTTTCCCACTTTATATCGCAATAAGATGGTGTCCTTGGAGAGACGGAGAGTGTGCTTGTGCGTGTGTGTGTGCGTGCGTGCGTATCTTCAGCTCGGAGGCCATCTAGGTGTTCCCATGATCTTCTCCTTCTTGTCATGATTTTACCTTCCTCTAGTGTCTGTTAAATGTGCTCATTGTTTATTTATACGCCCCTCATCAACAATGTAATTGAAAAGCAGGGGGAAAACATGCAACTAAGCATATCGAACTAAATGGCTGAAAGGGAAAGGTCTCTTAAGTATGGACTACAAATGTTTTTTCCAGCAAATGGAAGACAAAAAAGTATATACAGTGGGGAAAAAAAGTATTTAGTCAGCCACCAATTGTGCAAGTTCTCTCACTTAAAAAGATGAGAGAGGCCTGTAATTTTCATCATAGGTACACTTCAACTATGACAGACAAAATGAGGAAAAAAAATCCAGAAAATCACATTGTAGGATTTGTTATGAATTTATTTGCAAATTATGGTGGAAAATAAGTATTTGGTCAATAACAAAAGTTTATCTCAATACTTTGTTATATACCCTTTGTTGGCAATGACAGAGGTCAAACGTTTTCTGTAAGTCTTCACAAGGTTTTCACACACTGTTGCTGGTATTTTGGCCCATTCCTCCATGCAGATCTCCTCTAGAGCAGTGATGTTTTGGGGCTGTTGCTGGGCAACACAGACTTTCAAAGATTTTCTATGGGGTTGAGATCTGGAGGCTGGCTAGGCCACTCCAGGACCTTGAAATGCGTCTTACGAAGCCACTCCTTCGTTGCCTGGGCGGTGTGTTTGGGATCATTGTCATGCTGAAAGACCCAGCCACGTTTCATCTTCAATGCCCTTGCTGATGGAAGGAGGTTTTCACTCAAAATCTCACGATACATGGCCCCATTCATTCTTTCCTTTACACGGATCAGTCGTCCTGGTCCCTTTGCAGAAAAACAGCCCCAAAACATGATGTTTCCACCCCCATGCTTCACAGTAGGTATGGTGTTCTTTGGATGCAACTCAGCATTCTTTGTCCTCCAAACACGACGAGTTGAGTTTTTACCAAAAAGTTATATTTTGGTTTCATCTGACATTCTCCCAATCCTCATCTGGATCATCCAAATGCTCTCTAGCAAACTTTAGACGGGCCTGAACATGTACTGGCTTAAGCAGGGGACACGTCTGGCACTGCAGGATTTGAGTCCCTGGCGGCGTAGTGTGTTACTGATGGTAGGCTTTGTTACTTTGGTCCCAGCTCTCTGCAGGTCATTCACTAGGTCCCCGTGTGGTTCTGGGATTTTTGCTCACCGTTCTTGTGATCATTTTGACCCCACGGGTGAGATCTTGCGTGGAGCCCCAGATCGAGGAAGATTATCAGTGGTCTTGTATGTCTTCCATTTCCTAATAATTGCTCCCACAGTTGATTTCTTCAAACCAAGCTGCTTACCTATTGCAGATTCAGTCTTCCCAACCTGGTGCAGGTCTACAATTTTCTTTCTGGTGTCCTTTGACAGCTCTTTGGTCTTGGCCATAGTGGAGTTTGGAGTGTGACTGTTTGAGGTTGTGGACAGGTGTCTTTTATACTGATAACAAGTTCAAACAGGTGCCATTAATACAGGTAATGAGTGGAGGACAGAGGAGCCTCTTAAAGAAGAAGTTACAGGTCTGTGAGAGCCAGAAATCTTGCTTGTTTGTATGTGACCAAATACTTATTTTCCACCATAATTTGCAAATAAATTCATAAAAAATCCTACAATGTGATTTTCTGTATTTTTTTTCCTCATTTTGTCTGTCATAGTTGAAGTGTACCTATGATGAAAATTACAGGCCTCTCTCATCTTTTTAAGTGAGAGAACTTGCACAATTGGTGGCTGACTAAATACTTTTTTTCCCCACTGTATGAGGACAGATGCTGCTGTACAGACAGAGACAGGTTTGTCTGTAGAAGACCTCTGTGTGGAGACCTCTGTGTGGAGACCTCTGTGTAGAAGACCTCTGTGTGGAGACCTCTGTGTGGGGACCTCTGTGTGGAGACCTCTGTGTAGAAGACCTCTGTGTGGAGACCTCTGTGTGGGGACCTCTGTGTGGAGACCTCTGTGTAGAAGACCTCTGTGTGGAGACCTCTGTGTGGGGACCTCTGTGTGGAGAAATCTGTGTAGAAGACCTCTGTGTGGAGACCTCTGTGTGTAGACCTCTGTGTGGAGAAATCTGTGTAGAAGACCTCTGTGTGGAGACCTCTGTGTGGAGACCTCTGTGTGGAGAAATCTGTGTAGAAGACCTCTGTGTGGAGACCTCTGTGTGGAGACCTCTGTTACTCTAAAGGCTGAACTGCCTGTTGGGATTTCTGCGTGTCTATATGAAGAGCATGTACACGCTACCAGGGTCTATGTCATTCTCTGTATAGGATAATGTAATGTACACGCTACCAGGGTCTATGTAATTCTCTGTATAGGATAATGTAATGTACATGCTACCAGTCTCTATGTCATTCTCTGTATAGGATAATGTAATGTACACGCTACCAGGGTCTATGTTATTCTCTGTATAGGATAATGTAATTACACGCTACCAGTCTCTATGTCATTCTCTGTATAGGATAATGTTATGTACATGTTACCAGTCTCTATGTCATTCTCTGTATAGGATAATGTTATGTACACGTTACCAGGGTCTATGTCATTCTCTGTATAGGATAATGTTATGTACACGTTACCAGGGTCTATGTCATTCTCTGTATAGGATAATGTATGTTACACGCTACCAGTCTCTATGTCATTCTCTGTATAGGATAATGTAATGTACACGCTACCAGGGTCTAAGTCATTCTCTGTATAGGATAATGTAATGTACACGCTACCAGTCTCTATGTCATTATCTGTATAGGATAATGTAATGTACACGCTACCAGGGTCTAAGTCATTCTCTGTATAGGATAATGTAATGTACACGCTACCAGTCTCTATGTCATTATCTGTATAGGATAATGTAGCATTACGCTACCAGGGTCTAAGTCATTCTCTGTATAGGATAATGTAATGTACACGCTACCAGTCTCTATGTCATTATCTGTATAGGATAATGTAGCATTACGCCTTCAGGGTCTATGTTATTCTCTGTATAGGATAATGTAATGTACACGCTACCAGTCTCTATGTCATTCTCTGTATAGGATAATGTTATGTACACGTTACCAGTCTCTATGTCATTCTCTGTGTAGGATAATGTAATGTACACGCTACCAGTCTCTGTGTCATTTTCTGTATAGGATAATGTTATGTACACGTTACCAGGGTCTATGTCATTCTCTGTATAGGATAATGTTATGTACACGTTACCAGGGTCTATGTCATTCTCTGTATAGGATAATGTTATGTACACCTTACCAGGGTTTATGTCATTCTCTGTATAGGATAATGTTATGTACACGTTACCAGGGTCTATGTCATTCTCTGTATAGGATAATGTTATGTACACGTTACCAGGGTCTATGTCATTCTCTGTATAGGATAATGTAATACTTTATTGTTGCAGTAAAGTGTGTGCTTGGTTCCTCAGAGAAAGAGCCTGGCCATACATTCTCCACTGAACAAATGCTTTCCCTGGCCGTCTCTGCTGACAGAAAATTGATTTGTATTTTTCCACGGTCAGAACATCACAATGCGAGATAACAGCAAAATGTGTGTGCGTGTGTGTGTGTACTATACAATATGTGTGTGAGAGGGAGGGTGTCCATGAAGAGACGACCAAGTAAGCAGAGAGAAATAACAGCTCGTGCAATGTAATCCCTTCTTCTCTCCCAAGAGGAGAAAAATAGTGGATAGAGGGTTGGAGGAACAAGAGCTAGAACTGTAATGGTCTACAGTTCACCATCTGCTCATTAATCATTCAAACACGGCCAACTGCCAGCAGCAGGAACACAGAGAGATTTCAGGTTACGCAATCACAGCTCACTTTATACATAGAGAGGACGCGTCCCAAATAGCACCCTATTCACTATGTAGGGAATAGGGTGCCAGTTGGGATGCGCACAGAGAGCGTTATAGACTCCATTTAGAGCAACACAATCATTCATTTCCTTTTTGAGGAGCGTGCAGCCAGGCATCAATCTTTACATTTTTCCAGGGATGAGTGTGTGAGCTGTATGCAGAGACGGTATCTAATTTCATAAAGGCTAGAAAAAAAGAAACTCACACAAAGCAGGAAGACCTGCATGAGATTGAATTTTAGTAACACTAGAACCACTGGGCCTTTCAGTCTGTAAGTATCCTTTAGAGAAAGTTGTCGGGCGTCCCCATTAGGGTTATTCTCTCTCTCTGTCTCTCTCTCTGTCTCTGTCCCTCTCTCTCACACATTTTCTCTATTTTTCGCTCTCTCTGTCTCTGTCACTCTCTCTCTCTCTTTCTGTCTCTCTATTGCAACTTCTGGAGGAAAGAGGTGAATGAATGAATATGTCAGATGAGAGACTAGCTCTACAATATTTTAGTAGGCTACTGTGTCTTACCAACTGGAGCTCAATATCATGATACACTGGTTCTACTGTAGTCAATACCATGATACACTGGTTCTACTGTAGTCAATATCATGATACACTGGTTCTACTATAGTCAATATCATGATACACTGGTTCTACTATATTCAATATCATGATACACTGGTTCTACTATAGTCAATATCATGATACGCTGATTCAACTATAATCAATATCATGATACACTTGTTCTACTATATTCAGTATCACGATACATTGGTTCTACTATAGTCGATATCATGATACACTGGTTCTACTATAGTCAATATCATGATACACTGGTTCTACTATAGTCAATATCATGATACACTTGTTCTACTATAGTCAGTTACCTTCAAGCTCCTCTCAAACTCATCCTCCAGTTCATTGCAATAGCCTATATCTAAAATGGAACATGCTGAACACATGGTAATTACATACAGAACTAGGAGGTGTGCTGCGGTGAGTTGTGTGGTGTGTGCTTCATGACACGTCACGCTTGGTGAGCGGCAAGCGATACTACGGGGAGACGGATCAATAACTAGCTCCTAACCTAATTCTAACCCTAATTCTAACCCTAATTCTAACTTTAATTCTAACCCTAATTCTAACCCAATTTCTAACCCTAATTCTAACACTAATTCTAACACTAATTCTAACCCTAATTCTAACCATAATTCTAACCCTCATTCTAACCCTAATTCTAACCTAAACCAACTAGAAATAGCATTTGACTAATACAATGTCCACAGTTACATTTTTGTTATTTTTCTCTTCTTGTGGGGACCTCTGGTCTCCACAAATATAGTTAAACACATCCACACACACACACACACACACACACACACACAGGGTTCTCTGACAAATCGCTCGTTGAAATGGAAAGGAGGTGAGTGTGTGTGTGAGTACTTTTGGGTGTCAGGGAAAATGTATGGAGTAAAAAGTACATTCTTTTCTTTAGGAATGTAGTGGAGTAAAAGTAAAAGTTGTCAAAAATATAAATAGTAAAGTAAAGTAAAGTACAGATACCCCCCAAAACTACTTAAGTAGTACTTTAAAGTATTTTACACCACTGTGTAAAGCTGTGTTTTTCTCTTGATGGGTATTTGTGTATTTCTCTTGATGAGTAGCTTTGTGTTTCTCTTGATGTGTAGCTGGGTATTTCTCTTGATGTATAGCTGTGTATTTCGCTTGATGGGTAGCTTTGTGTTTCTCTTGATGTGTAGCTGTGTATTTCTCTTGATGACTAGCTTTGTGTTTCTCTTGATGTGTAGCTGGGTATTTCTCTTGATGTATAGCTGTGTATTTCTCTTGGCGTATAGTTGTGTATTTCTCTTGATATGTAGCTGTGTATTTCTCTTGATATGTAGCTGTGTATTTTTCTTTACGTGTAGTTGTATATTTCTCTTGATGTGTAGCTGTGTATTTATCTTGATGGGTAGCTTTGTGTTTCTCTTGATGGGTAGCTTTGTGTTTCTCTTGATGTATAGCTGTGTATTTCTCTTGATGTATAGCTGTGTATTTCTCTTGATGTATAGCTGTGTATTTCTCTTGATGTATAGCTGTGTATTTCTCTTGGCGTATAGTTGTGTATTTCTCTTGATATGTAGCTGTGTATTTCTCTTGATATGTAGCTGTGTATTTTTCTTTACGTGTAGTTGTATATTTCTCTTGATGTGTAGCTGTGTATTTATCTTGATGGGTAGCTGTGTATTTATCTTGATGGGTAGCTGTGTATTTCTCTTGACGTTGCACGTTGGAATAATGATGTAATGCACCTTGATGTGATGAATATGTTAATTTACTGTCATTACAAGACATTATGAATGCAGTTAGGTTTTACTAGGTTATAACTCCAGTAACATCACAATCATCCTTCCCATGTCTACACTGTCATTAGGCTACTACACATTTAATCACACAAGGAAATATAGCTTGGGTCTATACCAAAATGACACCCTATTTCCTATATAGGGCAGTACTTTTGACTAGGGCCGGTAAGGCATGTAGGGAATAGGGTGCCATTCGGATGCAACCCCTATCTAGCTATGGTCACCCTTAGAGAATTTTAAGGACATCTACCAAGACCTTGATAGTGGATGGGCTGTAGCGCTGTATGTATGCATGGCAGGGGTTGGAACCAGTTCAGGGAACAGAACCGAAAACCGAAAAAGAACAAAACATTTCAAGGAACGGACACAGAACCGGGAACGAAAGTGATATCTAGTGTTCTGGAACAAAAACGTTATTTTCCAATCTTGAGAACTGGTCAATAATGTTATTTTTTATATTTTTTATATTCTAACATCTAGTATATCATTCTGTAATTCTGTGAAGTTCTGATACTAGTAATAGCCTTGACATATTCTAATTCACGTCATGTTATGCTGTTTAGTTCTTCAAGCCAAGCCCCCTATATGTCCACCCATCTTTCTCGACACTCTCCCCACCAGTGAAATTTCTGTTGCATTTCGTGCCGGCACTTACAGTGGGGCAAAAAAGTATTTAGTCAGCCACCAATTGTGCAAGTTCTCCAACTTAAAAAGATGAGAGAGGCCTGTAATTTTCATTATAGGTACACTTCAACTATGACAGACGAAATGAGAAAAAGTGATCCAGAAAATCACATTGTAGGATTTTTTATTTATTTATTTGCAAATTATGGTGGAAAATAAGTATTTGGTCAATAACAAAAGTTTATCTCAATACTTTGTTATATACCCTTTGTTGGCAATGACAGAGGTCAAATGTTTTCTGTAAGTCTTCACAAGGTTTTCACACACTGTTGCTGGTATTTTGGCCCATTCCTCCATGTAGATCTCCTCTAGAGCAGTGATGTTTTGGGGCTGTCGCTGGGCAACACGGACTTTCAACTCCCTCCAAAGATTTTCTATGGGGTTGAGATCTGGAGACTGGCTAGGCCACTCCAGGACCTTGAAATGCTTCTTACGAAGCCACTCCTTCGTTGCCCGGGCGGTGTGTTTGGGATCATTGTCATGCTGAAAGACCCAGCCACGTTTCATCTTCAATGCCCTTGCTGATGGAAGGAGGTTTTCACTCAAAATCTCACGATCGTGGCCCCATTCATTCTTTCCTTTACACGGATCAGTCAGTCCTGGTCCCTTTGCAGAAAAACAGCCCCAAAGCATGATGTTTCCACCCCATGCTTCACAGTAGGTATGGTGTTCTTTGGATGCAACTCAGCATTCTTTGTCCTCCAAACACGACGAGTTGAGTTTTTACCAAAAAGTTATATTTTGGTTTCATCTGACCATATGACATTCTCCCAATCCTCATCTGGATCATCCAAATGCTCTCTAGCAAACTTCAGACGGGCCTGAACATGTACTGGCTTAAGCAGGGGACACGTCTGGCACTGCAGGATTTGAGTCCCTGGCGGCGTAGTGTGTTACTGATGGTAGGCTTTGTTACTTTGGTCCCAGCTCTCTGCAGGTCATTCACTAGGTCCCCGTGTGGTTCTGGGATTTTTGCTCACCGTTCTTGTGATCATTTTGACCCCACGAGGTGAGATCTTGCGTGGAGCCCCAGATCGAGGAAGATTATCAGTGGTCTTGTATGTCTTCCATTTCCTAATAATTGCTCCCACAGTTGATTTCTTCAAACCAAGCTGCTTACCTATTGCAGATTCAGTCTTCCCAACCTGGTGCAGGTCTACAATTTTGTTTCTGGTGTCCTTTGACAGCTCTTTGGTCTTGGCCATAGTGGAGTTTGGAGTGTGACTGTTTGAGGTTGTGGACAGGTGTCTTTTATACTGATAACAAGTTCAAACAGGTGCCATTAATACAGGTAACGAGTGGAGGACAGAGGAGCCTCTTAAAGAAGAAGTACAGGTCTGTGAGAGCCAGAAATCTTCCTTGTTTGTATGTGACCAAATACTTATTTTCCACCATAATTTGCAAATAAATTCATTAAAAATCCTACAATGTGATTTTCTGGATTTTTTCCCTCATTTTGTCTGTCATAGTTGAAGTGTACCTATGATGAAAATAACAGGCCTCTCTCATCTTTTTAAGTGAGAGAACTTGCACAATTGGTGGCTGACTAAATACTTTTTTGCCCCACTGTATATGACCAATCAAACATGCAAATGACTAGCTTGCCCGTTCTGTAGGAAGCTTCTCTATCCTTGATAATTGCTGAGTTAATGAGCTAAATGTAAAAACGATCTTGGTTTCACGGCTTAAAAAAACAAACAAAAAGGAATAAAATTAACCGTTATTGTATTTTTTTTTTACTGGTTCAGAACTTTATTATTCTTGTCGGAACACTAGAACCGAACAAAAATAGAGCTTCTGTTCGGAACTGAACGATTTGAAAATAAGTTTGGTTCCAACCCCTGATACAAGGCAATGACAATTAAAGCTGACTGTAGTCACTCAGTGCAGAGGGATTCTCTGTAACCTAATCCCCGTCTCGAGCCCTTCAGATAGCATTAACAAGCTAGGAGATCAGTCAGTCAGACCATCAATGCCTAATAGAAGAAAGTCACCCATTTGATGGCTGTGGAAAGGCACACACACACACAAACATGCATGCGCACAGGCACACAGACACAGGCATACACAGCGATACAGAAACACACACACACAAAACCCCTCGGCCCCTTTGGCATAGCCTAAAAAGGTTTGAGCCCTTTCCATTCAATCTCCCTTTGTTTAATGGAGCACACGTCTAATACTGCAGCGACTCTCAATTACTGTGATGAGAAACGACGTGGTTGATGGCTGCCGTTAGTGTCCCTCCATGGTTATTATTTTGTGTTAATACTGAATTGTGGAGAGAGACACAAAAGGTGTTGTGTAACGAGAGATGAGAAAGAGGTGATGGGAAGTGTGGAGTGGGAGTGTGGGGATAGAGATGAGAGAGAGGAGAGAGAGAGAGAGAGAGAGAGAGAGAGAGAGAGAGAGAGAGAGAGAGAGAGAGAGAGGGGGGAGAGGAGGAGAGGGGATGAGAGGGAGTGTGGAGAGAGATGAGAGGGGTGTAGGAAAGTAGTGTGGAGAGAGAGTAGTGTGGGAGAGAGAGAGAGAGAGAGAGAGAGAGAGAGAGAGAGAGAGAGAGAGAGAGGAGTGTAGGAGAGAGAGAGAGAGAGAGAGAGAGAGAGAGAGAGAGAGGGAGTGTGGAGAGAGAGATGAGAGGGAGTGCCGGAGAGAGAGATGAGGAAGAGAGGGAGTGTGGAGAGAGGGATGAGAGGGAGTGTGGTGAGAGGGAGTGTGGTGAGAGGGAGTGTGGAGAGAGACACAAAAGGAGTTGTGTAAAGAGAGATGAGAGGGAGTGTGGAGAGAGAGAGAGTGTGTGTAGAGAGGGAGTGTGTAAAGAAATGAGAGGAAGTGTGGAGAGAGAGATGAGAGGGAGTGTGTGGAGAGAGATGAGAGGGAGGGAGGCAGGGAGGGAGGGAGGGAGAGGAAGTATGGAGAGAAGGAGTGTGGTGGGAATGTGGAGAGAGATGAGAGGTGTGTGTGGAGAGAGGGAGTGTGGAGAGAGACACAAAGGGAGTGTGTAAAGAGAGATGAGAGGGAGTGTGGAGAGAGGGAGTCTGGAGAGAGAGAGAGTGTGTAGAGAGGGAGTTTGTAAAGAGATAAGAGGAAGTGTGGAGAGAGAGATGAGAGGGAGTGTGTGGAGAGAGATGAGAGGGAGGGAGGCAGGGAGGCAGGGAGGGAGGGAGAGGGAGTGTGGAGAGAGGGAGTGTGGTGAGAGGGAGTGTGGAGAGAGACACAAAGGGAGTGTGTAAAGAGAGATGAGAGGGAGTGTGGAGAGAGAGAGAGAGAGAGAGAGAGAGAGAGAGAGAGAGAGTGGAGAGAGAGAGAGAGAGAGAGTGGAGAGAGAGATGAGAGAAAGAGAGGGAGTGTGGAGAGAGAGATGAGTGGGAGGGAGAGAGGGAGGGAGAGAGAGAGAGTGGAGAGAGAGATGGATGGGGTGGGAGGAGAGAGGAGGGAGGGGAGAGGAGGGAGAGGAGACACAAAGGGGTGTGTAAAGAGATGAGAGGAGTGTAGAGAGAGGGAGTGTGGAAAGAGAGATGAGAGAGAGTGTGCAGAGAGGGATTATGGAGAGAGAGAGAGGGCGTGTGGAGACAGAGATGAGAGGGAGTGTGGAGAGAGAAATGAGGGAGAGAGGGAGTGTGGAGAGAGACACAAAGGGAGTGTGTAAAGAGAGATGAGAGGGAGTGTGGAGAGAGGGAGTGTGGAGAGAGGGAGTGTGGAAAGAGAGATGAGAGGAAGTGTGGAGAGAGGGAGTGTGGAGAGAGGGAGTGTGGTGAGACGGAGTGTGGAGAGAGAGAGAGGGAGAGAGAGAGAGTGGAGAGAGGGAGTGTGGAGAGAGAGATGAGTAGGAGGGAGAGAGGGAGGGAGAGGGAGACACAAAGGGAGTGTGTAAAGAGAGATGAGAGGGAGTGTAGAGAGAGGGAGTGTGGAAAGAGAGATGAGAGAGAGCGTGCAGAGAGCGTGCAGAGAGGGAGAGAGAGAGAGAGAGAGAGAGAGAGAGAGAGAGAGAGAGAGAGAGAGAGAGGGAGAGAGAGAGATTGGGGAGAGAGATGAGAGAAAGAGAGGGAGTGTGGAGAGAGAGATGAGAGGGAGTGTGGAGAGAGATGAGAGGGAGTGTGGAGAGAGGGATTGTGGTGAGAGTGTGGAAAGAGACACACAGCAGGGTGTGTAAAGAGATGAGAAGGGTGTGGAGAGGGGTGTGGAAAGAGGATGAGAAGGGTGTGGAAGAGAGAGAGAGAGAGAGAGGGAGTGGTGGCGAGAGATTTGGGGAGAGAAAGCAAGGTAGAAAGGGAGTGTGGAGAGAGGGATTGTGGAGAGAGAGAGAGAGAGAGTGGAGAGAGATGCGAAGGAGTGTGGGGAGAGAGAGAGAGAGAGAGAGAGAGAGAGAGAGAGAGAGAGAGTGGTGAGCGAGATTTGAGGGAGAGAAAGCAAGGTAGAAAGGGAGTGTGGAGAGAGGGAGTGTGGAGAGAGAGAGAGAGAGAGAGAGAGAGAGAGAGAGAGGAGAGAGAGAGAGAGAGGGGAGAGGGCCGAGATTAGGGAGGGAGAGAAAGAGAAAGAGAAAGGGAGTGTGGAGAGAGATAGGAATCAGGAGGTGTGGAGAGAGAGAGAGAGAGTGTGTGGAGAGAGGGATTATTGGTGAGAGTGTGGAGAGACACCACAGGGTGTGTAAGAGAGATGAGAGAGTGTGGAGAGGGAGGAGTGTGGAAAGAGAGAGATAGGGAGAGTGTGGAGAGAGAGAGAGAGAGAGTGTGGAGAGAGTGGATTGTGCGAGAGTTTGAGGAAAGAGAAAGCCAAAATTAGAGAAAGGGAGTGTGGAGAGAGGATTGTGGAGAGAGAGAGAGAGAGAGTGGAGAGAGATGCGAAGGAGTGTGGAGAGAGAGAGAGAGAGAGAGAGAGAGAGAGAGAGAGAGAGAGAGAGAGAGAGAGAGTGGTGAGCGAGATTTGAGGGAGAGAAAGCAAGGTAGAAAGGGAGTGTGGAGAGATTGCTGGAGAGAGAGAGAGAGAGAGAGAGAGAGAGAGAGAGAGAGAGAGAGAGAGAGAGAGAGAGAGAGAGAGAGAGAGAGAGAGAGAGAGAGAGAGAGAGAGAGAGATGAGAGAGAGAGAGAGAGAAGAGTGAAAGTGGGGAGAGATGAGGAGAGGAGGAGTGTGGAGAGAGAGATGAGAGGGAGTGTGGAGAGAGATGAGAGGGAGTGTGGAGAGAGGGATTGTGGTGAGAGTGTGGAAAGAGACACCACGGGAGTGTGTAAAGAGAGATGAGAGGGAGTGTGGAGAGAGGGAGTGTGGAAAGAGAGATGAGAAGGAGTGTGGAGAGAGAGAGAGAGAGGGAGGAGTGGTGGGCCGAGATTTGAGGAGAAGCAAGGTAGAAAGGGAGTGTGGAGAGGGATTGTGTAGAGAGAGAGTGGAGAGGAGAGTGGAGAGATGCGAGGAGTGTGGAGAGAGAGAGAGAGAGAGAGAGAGAGAGAGAGAGAGAGAGAGAGAGAGAGAGTGGTGGGGCGAGATTTGGGGGAGGGGAGAAAGCAATTGAAAGGAGTGTGGAGAGAGGGTGTGGAGAGAGAGAGAGAGAGAGATCACAGAGAGAGAGAGAGAGAGAGAGAGAGAGAGAGAGAGAGAGAGAGAGAGTGTGGAGGTAGAGAGAGAGTGAGGCCCAGAGATTTGGGGGAGAGATGAGAGAAATTAGAGAAGGAGTGTGGCTGAGAGGAGTGTGGAGAGAGAGAGATGAGAGAGAGAGGAGAGAGAGAGAGAGTGGTGAGAGGAGAGAGAGATGAGAGGGAGTGTGGAGAGAGATGAGAAGGAGTGTGGAGAGAGGGAGTGTGGAGAGAGAGAGAGAGGGAGTGTGGAGAGAGAGAGAGAGTGGGGAGAGGGAGTGTGGAGAGAGACACCAAGGGAGTGTGTAAAGAGAGATGAGAGAGTGTGGAGAGAGAGGAGTGTGGAAAAAGAGAGTTGAGAGGAGTGTGGAGAGAGAGGTGATGGAGAGAGTATGGAGAGAGGAGTGTGGAGAGGTGTAGGATGTGAGAGATGAGGGGAGTGGAGAGGGAGTGTGGAAAGTGGGAGGTGGAGAGAGATGAGAGGGAGTGTGGAGAGAGAGATGAGAGGAGAGGGAGTTTGGATGAGGAGAGGGGGTGTGGAGAGAGAGAGAGAGAGAGAGAGAGAGTGAGAGAGAGAGAGATGAGAGAGAGAGAGAGAAAGAGGGAGGGAGTGGAGAGAGAGAGAGTAGAGAGAAAGAGGAGAGAGTGTGAAGAGAGAGGGAGAGGGAGTGTGGAGAGAGGCAGCGAGGGAGTGTGGAGAGAGAGATGAGAGGGAGTGTGGAGAATCAAAGTGTGGAGAGAGAGGGAGTGGGGAGAGAGAGATGAGAGAAGAGGGGGAGGGTGGAGAGAGAGGGAGAGGGAGTGTGGAGAGAGAGGGAGTGGGGAGAGAGAAATGAGGGAGAGAGGGAGTGTGGAGAGAGAGGGAGTGGGAGTGTGGAGAGAGAGAGGGAGTGTGGAGTGAGGGAGTGTGGAGAGAGAGAGTAGAGAGGGAGTGTGGAGAGACAGATGACAGGGAGTGTGGAGAGAGGGAGTGTGGAGAGAGCTGAGGGAGTGTGGAGAGAGAGAGAGAGAGAGAGAGAGAGAGAGAGAGAGAG
This sequence comes from Brachymystax lenok tsinlingensis, assembly GCA_030435695.1. Lineage (NCBI taxonomy): Eukaryota > Metazoa > Chordata > Actinopteri > Salmoniformes > Salmonidae > Brachymystax > Brachymystax lenok. Next base: position 16,211,511 of record CM059799.1, read on the forward strand.
AGAGAGAGAGAGAGAGAGAGAGAGAGAGAGAGAGAGAGAGTGGGGAGAGAGATGAGAGAAATTGAGGGAGTGTGGAGAGAGAGGGAGTGTGGAGAGAGAGAGCGAGGGAGTGCGGAGAGAGAGGTGAGAGGGAGAGTGGAGATACAAAGTGTGGAGAGAGAGAGAGGGAGTGGTGAGCGAGATTTGAGGGAGAGAAAGCAAGGTAGAAAGGGAGTGTGGAGAGAGAGGTGAGAGGGAGAGTGGAGATACAAAGTGTGGAGAGAGAGAGAGGGAGTGGTGAGAGAGAGATGAGAGAAGAGGGGGAGGGTGGAGAGAGAGGGAGAGGGAGTGTGGAGAGAGGGAGTGGGGAGAGAGAAATGAGAGAGAGAGGGAGAGAGGGAGTGTGGAGAGAGGGAGTTTGGAGAGAGGGAGTGTGGAGAGACTGATGAGAGGGAATGTGAAGAGAGAGATGAGAGGGGGTGTGGAGAGAGAAAGATGAGAGGATGAGTGACAGAGTGTGAAAGAAGGAAGGGAAGGAGGGAGACTGGCAAGAGGATGACGAAGAGGTATGTGATTGGCGAGGTGAAGAGTGATGAGGTGGGATGTTTTGCAAGGGCACCTTTTATATACATCCCATCAATCGGAGACATAGCCCTCAGTCTGTCAGTTAGAGTCGGCATGGTAATGTAAACTGTGATTGACATGGTGAGGCTTACCACATCCCTCACCTGTTTGAAGGACATTCCCTCTGCTCTGTTGGCTGCAGAGGAGGCTGGTGGGAAGAAGTATAGGAGGACAGGCTCATTGTAAAGGCTGGAATTAAATATTGGAACGGAGTCAAACGTGTTTTCCATATGTTTGATACCGTTCCATGCATTCCATTCCAGTCTTTAAAAGGAGCCCGTCCTCCTATAGCTCCTCACACCAGCCTCCTCTGATGGGATGATAAGTAAACGGTAGGTCAGCTTTATACCGTATAGGTCATGTGCATTCAGAAAGTATTCAGACCCCTTGACTTTTTACACATTTTGTTACGTTACATCCTTATTCTAAAATATATTAAATAGTTTTTTTCCTCATCAATCTACACACAATACCCCATAATGACATCACAATACCCCATAATGACGAACCAAAAACAGGTTTAGAAATGTTAGTACATTTATAAAAAATAAAAAACTGAAATATTATATTTACATAAGTATTCAGACCCTTTACTCAGTCCTTTTTGAAGCACCTTTGGCAGTGATTACAGCCTCAAGTCATCTTGGGTATGACACTACAAGCTTGGCACACCTGTATTTGGGGGGTTTCTCCCATTCTGCAGATCCTCTCAAGCTCTGTCAGGTTGGATGGGGAGCGTCGCTGCACAGCTATTTTCAGAGATGTTCGATCAGGTTCAAGTCCGGGCTCTGGCTGGGCCACTCAAGGAAATTCAGAGACTTGTCACGAAGCCACTCCTAAGTGGTCTTGGCTGTGTGCTTAGGGTTGTTGTCCTGTTGGAACCTGAACCTTTGCCCCAGTCTGAGGTCCTGAGCACTCTGGAGCAGGTTTTCATGAAGGATCTCTCTGTACTTTGCTCCGTTCATCTTTCCCTCGATCCTGCCTAGTCTCCCAGTCCCTGCCGCTGAAAAACATCCCCACAGCATGATGCTGCCACCACCATGCTTCACCGTAGGAATGCTGCCAGATTTCCTCCAAACGTGACGCTTGGCATTCAGGCCAAAGAGTTCAATCGTGGTTTCATCAGACCAGAGAATCTTGCTTCTCATGGACTGAGAGTCTTCAGGTGCCTTTTGGCAAACTCCAAGCGGGCTGTCATGTGCCTTTTAATGAGGAGTGGCTTCCATCTGGCCACTTTACCATAAAGGCCTGATTGGTGGAATGCTGCAGAGATGGTTGTCATTCTGGAAGGTTCTCCCATCCCCACAGAGGAACTCTGGAGATCTGTCAGAGTGACCATCGGGTTCTTGGTCACCTCCCTGAGGCCAGCTCTTGGAGGAGTCTTGGTGGTTCCAAACTTCTTCCGTTTAAGAATGATGGAAGCCACTGTGTTCTTGGGGACCTTCAATGCTGCAGAAATGTTTTGGTACCCTTCTCCAGATTTGTGCCTCTACATAATCCTGTCTCTGAGCTCTACGGACAATTCCTTCGACCTCATGTCTTAGTTTTTTGCTCTGACATGCACTGTCAACTGTGGAACCTTACAGGTGTGTGCCTTTCCAAATCATGTCCAATCCATTGAATTTACCACAGGTGGACTCCAATCAAGTTGTAGAAACTTCTCAAAGATGATCAATGGAAACAGGATGCAGCTGAGTTCAATTTCGAATCGCATAGCAAAGGGTCTGAATACTTATGTAAATAAGGTATTTCGGGGGGGGTTATACATTTTCTAACATTTCTAAAAACCTGTTTTTGCTTTGTCATTATGGGGTATTGTGTGTAGATTGATGAGGAAAAAAAGTAATTCAAGGCTGTAAAGTAACAAAATGTGGAACAAGTCAAGGGGTCTGAATAGTTTCCCGAATACACTGAATGTTTACAATGGCCCTTAGGTCTTGCCATGGAGAAGTTACAGATACAAAGAGCTTTTCTGCTCTGTCCCTTCACAAACCCATAATGTAACTTTACAGAGGGCCAATTCAAGTAAATGGAACCTCTCCTCATAAGTGTTCAATTCCATCCCACAATAAGAACATGGCAGAAACACAAGCTATTTTTCATTGGAAGTGAGAGTATGATAGCTAAAGAGATGGAGAAAACACCTGTCTCTGGATTACATCTTCAGACTATTAGACAGGTCTGTCTCTAACCAACCTGCTAGCTAGATCACTGTGGTTAAATGTCCTCAATTAGTATCTTGTTTCCCTGTGGCTAGCCGTACCCCTCCGTCTGGTGGGGTTCTACCCCGCTTCCCCTTTCTAACTCCTCTCCCTCGTTTCGTTCCCTCGTTCCTGCAGGTGCAGAGATATACAGAGCCCATTCCCATCCCTCTAATGCACTCCTGTCCTCCGCCTCAATGCTCCCAGCTATGTGGAAAAATGTGAGGCAGATACCTTGCGAAATCGATTGTGATATCTGTGTGTGGGTGCAGATGGTACCAGCCCAGCGAGGAGTCCCCTATGGAGACTCCTAATGGATTTGTGTGTGTGTGTGTGTGTGTGTGTGTGTGTGTGTGTGTGTGTGTGTGTGTGTGTGTGTGTGTGTGTGTGTGTGTGTGTGTGTGTGTGTGTGTGTGAATGGAGATGTACAGAGACTCCCTAATCATTCACATCACAGAGTTGAATTGCACTAGAGGGGAACAGATTTTCTCAGTTTAATGTTAGTTTAAAATAAAAAACGTTTTGTTGCTTCAGTTGACTTCAGATAATTGGAGTGTGTTTTGCCACATTCACACATGCTCAGATGCATCATACTGCAAGACTCACATATACTGACTGTACAAAACATGAAGAACTCTTTCTATGACCTAGACTGACCAGGTGAATCCAGGTGAAAGCTATGATCCCTCATTGATGTCACTTGTTAAATCCTCTTCAATCAGTGTAGATAAAGGAGAGGAGACAGTTTAAAGAAGGATTTTGAAGCGTTGAGACAATTGAGACTTGGATTGTGTATGTGTGTCAAAGATTTAAGTGCCTTTGAACGGGGTATGGTAGTATGTTCCAGGTGCACCATTTTGTGTCAAGGAATGCAACGCTGCTGGATTTTTCACGCGCAACAGTTTCCCGTGTGTATCAAGAATGGTCCACCACCCAAAGGACAGACAGCCAACTTGACACATCTGTGGGAAGCATTGGAGTCAATATTAGGAAGGTGTTTCTAATGTTTGGTATACTCAGTTTGCGTATGGGTACACACACACATAAACAGGCAAGGCACGTACACACAAACATTTCTGCAGTGAGTCTGATCACGTCAGTCTAAGGTACTATTGAATAGGGGAAAGGAGACAGATGCATGAACAATGGGCTGTCTCAAGCTACTACTGAGTTACTGAGTGGACTATCCTGGCTAAATAAATCAAGTGAAAGGATGAATGAAATGAACTACTACTACAGTTGGTCATGTATGGTTGCCAATGCAGTTATTCAGCCTATGACTAAAATACTTGCTATAAACAGTACATCTCTTTGTATCTCTCCCCCACCTCTCGTATCTCTCCCCTCTCTCCCCATCTCTCATCTCTCCCCATCTCACATATCTCTCCCCCATCTCTCTCCCCATCTATCATATCTCTCCCCGATCTCTCGTATCTCTCCCCCATCTATCATATCTCTCCCCCATCTCGCATATCTCTCCCCATCTCACATATCTCTCCCCCATCTCGCATCTCTCTCCCCCTTCTCTCATCTCTCTCCCCCATCTCTCATATCTCTCCCCCATCTCTCGATCTCTCGTATCTCTCCCCAATCTCTCGTATCTTTCACCCATCTCTCATATCTCTCGTATAACCCCCCCATCTCTCATATCTCTCCCCAATCTCTCGTAACGCTCCCCATCTCTCATATCTCTCCCCAATCTCTCGTATCTTTCACCCATCTCTCATATCTCTCCCCCATCTCTCACGTCTCTTCCCCATCTCTCATATCTCTCCTCCATGTCTCCCCATCTCTCATATCTACCCCGTCTTTCGTGTCTTTCCCCAACTCTCGTATCTCTCCCCATCTCTCATATCTCTCCCCATCTCGCATATCTCTCATATCTCTCTCCCATCTCTCGTATCTCTCACCCATCTCTCGTATCTCTCCCCTATCTCTCATCTCTCCCCATCTCTCATATCTCTCGTATCTCTCCCCCATCTCTCGTAGCTCTCCCCCATCTCTCATATCTCTCCCCCATCTCTCTTATCTCTCCCCCATCTCTCATATCTCTCCCCTCTCTCCCCATCTCTCATCTCTCCCCATCTCACATATCTCTCCCCCATCTCGCATATCTCTCCCCATCTCACATATCTCTCCCCCATCTCGCATCTCTCTCCCCCTTCTCTCATCTCTCTCCCCATCTCTCATATCTCTCCCCATCTCTCGATCTCTCAGATCTCTCCCAATCTCTCAGTATCTTTCACCCATCTCTCATATCTCTCACCCATCTCTCGTATAACCCCCCATCTCTCATATCTCTCTCCCATCTCTCGTATCTCTCACCCATCTCTCGATCTCTCCTCTATCTCTCATCTCCCCATCTCTCATATCTCTCAGTATCTCTCCCCATCTCTCGTAGCTCTCCCCATCTCTCATATCTCTCCCCATCTCTCTTATCTCTCCCCATCTCTCATATCTCTCACCCGTCTCTCATATCTCTCCCCCATCTCTCATATCTCTCCCCATCTCTCAGATTCTCTCCCACCTCTCAGTATCTCTCCTCTCTCCCCATCTCTCATCTCTCCCATCTCACATATCTCTCCCCATCTCGCATATCTCTCCCCATCTCACATATCTCTCCCCATCTCGCATCTCTCTCCCCTTCTCTCATCTCTCTCCCCATCTCTCATATCTCTCCCCCATCTCTCGATCTCTTGTATCTCTCCCCAATCTCTCGTATCTTTCACCCATCTCTCATATCTCTCACCCATCTCTCGTATAACCCCCCCATCTCTCATATCTCTCCCCCATCTCTCGTATCGCTCCCCATCTCTCATATCTCTCCCCAATCTCTCGTATCTTTCACCCATCTCTCATATCTCTCCCCCATCTCTCACGTCTCTTCCCCATCTCTCATATCTCTCCTCCATGTCTCCCCATCTCTCATATATCTACCCCGTCTTTCGTGTCTTTCCCCAACTCTCGTATCTCTCCCCATCTCTCATATCTCTCCCCATCTCGCATATCTCTCATATCTCTCCCCCATCTCTCATATCTCTCCCCCATCTCTCGTATCTCTCCCCATCTCTCATATCTCTCGCCCAATCTCTCGTATCTCTCCTCTATCTCTCATATCTCTCACGCATCTCTCGTATCTCTCCCCATCTCTCATATCTCTCCCCCATCTCTCTTATCTCTCCCCCATCTCTCATATCTCTCACCGTCTCTCATATCTCTCCCCCATCTCTCATATCTCTCCCCCATCTCTCGTATCTCTCCCCATCTCTCATATCTCTCCCCCATCTCTCATATCTCTCCTCCATTTCTCGTATCTCTCCCCCATCTCTCATATCTCTCCCCCATCTCTCGTATCTCTCCCCATCTCTCATATCTCTCGCCCAATCTCTCGTATCTCTCCCCTATCTCTCATATCTCTCACGCATCTCTCGTATCTCTCCCCATCTCTCATATCTCTCCCCCATCTCTCTTATCTCTCCCCCATCTCTCACATACCTCTCACCGTCTCTCATATCTCTCCCCCATCTCTCATATCTCTCCCCCATCTCTCGTATCTCTCCCCATCTCTCATATCTCTCCCCCATCTCTCATATCTCTCCTCCATTTCTCGTATCTCTCCCCCATCTCTCATATCTCTCCTCCATTTCTCGTATCTCTCCCCCATCTCTCATATCTCTCCCCCATCTCCTCCAGTCTTATGGGTGGTATGGTGTTAATGAGCCCTAGCTGTGGCTAGCCCCTATGGACCCTGGTCAAAGTAGCACACTTCATAGGGAATAGGGTGTCATTTGGGATGCAACCATTGTGTAATGAGCCATATAGCTGTGGACAGTATATGGGTGATTTTGTGGTAATGAGCCATATAGCTGTGGACAGTATATGGGTGATTTGGTGTTAATGAGCCATATAGCTGTGGACATTCTATGGGTTATATGGTGTTAATGAGCCATATAGCTGTGGACAATATGTGGGTGATATGGTGTTAATGAGTCAAATAGCTGTGGACAGTCTATGAGTGATATGGTGCTAATGAGCCATATAGCTGTGGGCAGTATGTGGGATGTATGGTGTTAATGAGCCATATAGCTGTGGGCAGTATGTGGGTGATATGGTGTTAATGAGCCATATAGCTGTGGGCAGTATGTGGGTGATATGGTGTTAATGAGCCATATAGCTGTGGACAGTATGTGGGTGATATGGTGTTAATGAGCCGTATAACATCAGCAAAAAACTAAACGTCCTCTCACTGTCAACTGCGTTTATTTTCAGCAAATTTAACATGTGTAAATATTTGTAGGAACATAACAAGATTCAAAAACTGAGACATAAACTGAACAAGTTCCACAGACATGTGACTAACAGAAATGGAATAATGTGTCCCTGAACAAAGGGGGGGGGGTCAAAATCAAAAGTAACAGTCAGTATCTGGTGTGGCCACCAGCTGCATTAGGACTGCAGTGCATCTCCTCCTCATGGACTGCACCAGATTTGTCAGTTCTTGCTGTGAGATGTTACCCCACCTTTCCACCAAGGCACCTGGGGGGAATGGCCCTCCGATCCCTCCCAAAAATATGTTGCTGCAAAAGTGGTTAAATGTATAGGGGGGCAACTAAGCTCATGTAACCCAATATTGCAAACTCTGATATTGCTAAAATGTGGAATACATATGGACAATTGTCTGCTCTACAGTACATACAGAAACAAAGAGCATTAGGATATCTTAAAGCATTTTGAAAATATAGACCTGTAAACATACAAATACAATAGACGGAAATATCAACTATGAATATTTTTTATGAATGTAAACTTAACTTTTTGGTAGCTGTTCAATATAACTTTCCAAGTCACATTTGCTCTCATTCAGCAGTTACAGTTACACATGTTCTTAGATGTTGTGGCTATTGTAAATCGGCTCTGAGGAAAACAAGTGGGCTCAGAAATCGAAATAAAAAAAATTGGGGTCCAAGGTTCCTTAAAGGATTTTGTATCTTTATATATTATCTTTATATTTTGCCTCAAATTCAATATGGCGTCCAAAATCCAATATGGCTGCCATAATAACCTTTGATGGAGGTTAAATCACCTGCAAATATGAATTGTGCAAATGAGAGGCATTTTTTTAAAATGTACAACACTCGCCTATAAAGACTGTTAGTGTAAATACATTTTATTCTGAATCCAATAAGGACAAAATGATTACACTCAAACACCTTCACCTGCATATACAGTTGAAGTTGGAAGTTTACATACACTTAGGTTGGACTCATTAAAAGTTGTTTTTCAACAACTCCACAAATGTCTTGTTACCAAACTATAGTTTTGGCAAGTCGGTTAGGACATCTACTTTGTGCATGGCACAAGTCATTTTTCCAACAATTGTTTACAGACAGATTATTTCACTTATAATTCACTGTATCACAATTCCAGTGGGTCAGAAGTTTACATACACTAAGTTGACTGTGCCTTTAAACAGCTTGGAAAATTCCAGAAAATGATGTCATGGCTTTAGAAGCTTCTGATAGGCTAATTGAATGGCAAAAACAAAAGAAATCAGTCAAGACCTCAGAAGAAAAATTGTAGACCTCCACAAGTCTAGTTCATCCTTGGGAGGAGCAATTTCCAAACGCCTGAAGGTAACACGTTTATCTGTACAAACAATAGTATGCAAGTATAAACACCATGGGACCACGCAGCCGTCATAGCGCTCAGGAAGGGAGATGATCGTACTTTGGTGTGAAAAGTGCAAATCAATCCCAGAACAACAGCAAAGGACCTTGTGAAGATGCTGGAGGAAACGGGTACAAAAGTATCTATATCCACAGTAAAACGAGTCCCATATTGACATAACCTGAAAGGCCGCTCAGCAAGGAAGAAGCCACTGCTCCAAAACCGCCATAAAAAAGCCAGACTACGGTTTGCAACTGCACATGGGGACAAAGATCGTACCTTTTGGAGAAATGTCCTCTGGTCTGATGAAACAAAAATAGAACTGTTTGGCCATAATGACCATCGTTATGTTTGGAGAAAAAAGGGGGAGGCTTGCAAGCCGAATTACACCATCCCAACCGGGAAGCACGGGGGTGGCAGCATCATGTTGTGGGGGGTGCTTTGCTGCAGGAGGGACTGGTGCACTTCACAAAATAGATGGCTTCATGAGGAATGGAACATTTTGTGGATATATTGAAGCAACATCTCAAGACATCAGTCAAGAAATTAAAGCTTGGTTGCAAATGGGTCTTCCAAATGGACAATGACCCCAAGCATACTTCCAAAGTTTGATCAAGGAGGCCTACAAACCTGACTCAGGTACACCAGCTCTGTCAGGAGGAATGGGCCAAAATTCACCCAACTTATTGTGGGAAGCTTGTGGAAGGCTACCCGAAACGTTTGACCCAAGTTAAACAATTTAAAGGCAGTGCTACCAAGTACTAGTTGAGTGTATGTAAACTTCTTACCCACTGGGAATGTGATGAAAAAAATAAAAGCTGAAATAAATCATTCTCTCTACTATTATTCTGACATTTCACATTCCTAAAATAAATTGGTGATCCTAACTTTCCTAAGACAGGGAATTTTTACTAGGATTAAATGTCATGAATTGTGAAAAACTGAGTTTAAATGTATTTGTCATCGGCGTGCCATGAATGCGTCACTCTCTGACCAAATATGGTGTCCTATAGGATATACTACACCCCTAATGAAATAGTGAAGTCTTGTTACCTTCTATGATCTCTGAGGAATAGATCCAAACATGATTTGACGTTTAGTGTGAGATTTTCACAGATTCCTTTCTGCAAATTGAACGAGTGGAAATACAAAATCGACCCTGCATGCTATATTGACCTTTTTAGTATATGAAAAAGGATTTTATCTAACAAAACGACACTTCATGTTTACTCTGGGACCCTGTGGATGATAAATCAGAGCAAGATTTCAGAATGTAAGTACACATTTCACATTCAGAGGTGAATTTATCGAACCTATGGCGGTGAAAAAACAGTTTTGTTGTTAGGAGCTCTCCTCAAATAATAGCATGGCATTCTTTCGCAGCAATAGCTACTGTAAATTGAACTGTGCAGTTATATTAACAAGAATTTAAGCTTTCAGCCGAAATAAGACACTTATATGTAGACATTTGTTGTTTCTCTAAAATCTGCGATCTTGACATAAAACGCTGTATGATTTACAACTGTCCCGTCAATGGGACGGGACGCCGATCCTTAAGAAGTTTTAACCAAGTTACAGTAAAGCAACCGCAATACAACAGTCAGCTACTCTAGTAGTGTATATGTACAGTCCTCTTTTCCCCACTAAAACTAAGTGTGCAAGATTGATTCAAAGTCTTTGAGCTGACCAGGACATGAGTGTGTCCTAACAGGGTGAGGAAACAAAGTAGCCAGTGGTGGATGTAGTTCTGGAGCCTGACCAGCTCGCACAGCTAACTGGTCATTCTGAGCAAGCTGCAGTGACAAGGGCATTCTTCCTGTATGACTACAGTTTGGGATAGGCAGTCAACAGATGCAGCTTGCATGCTAAAGAGACCGATTGACTAACTGGAATGTTATCTCAGCCTGAATGACGCTGGGGATACTCCAGCAGTGGAATGGTTGGTTGTCTGGTTGTGAAGGAGAGTCTGTGAAACGGTTGTCACAAACAGACCTCCCCTTAGATCTTTCCAATGCCCAATTGTGGAGTTTTTACTTCTAAATGATAAAGAGGTGTCTTAAGAGCCTTAAGTTAAACCAAAATGGGGGAAGTTGTAGCCCAATAAGCCCACTGAGAAAGAAATGACAGTTTTCAGTGTCTGAGCCAACTTGCCTTAGAGCCTATTACAATAGCCACAATATGTTACTGTATGTATTTATGTCAGGCAGCACCATATAGGACTGATGAAAGCAAATTCTACTTACAAAGTTGTTTATTGAACAGCTAGCAGAAAGTGATCAATATTCATAGTTGATATTTCTGCCTATTGTATCTGTATGTTTACAGGTCTATTTTCCGAAAAGGCTATACGATATCCTAATGCTGTTTGTTTGTGCATGTAGGGAAAACAATTTACTATTTATATTCCACATTTTAGCAGTATCAGAGCTTGCAGTATTGGTTTAAATGAGCTTAAGGTCTGTGCACGGCCCTGCCTCCGATACTGCATGGTGTGTGTCTGAGCTGTCATCCAATCAGGGTCTGATACTGCATGGTGTCTGAGGTGTCGTCCAATAATGGTCTCACATACTGCATGGTGTCCCAGATATCATCTAATAATGGTCTCACATATTTGATGGTGTCATATTGGATGGCATCATGTACAGCCTATCAGTAACATTTCAACTAACTATCTGTTAACCCTAACCCTAGCCCTAACCCTTATACTTATGCCAACATCTTTATTCTATTCTACTGAGCCATTTACTTTATGTTAATATTATATTTTACTATTTCTTATTGTTGCATTGTCAAGAAGGAACCCGCAAGTAAGCATTTCATTGGACAGTGTATACCATGTGTATCCCGCACATATGACTAATACAACTTGAAACCTTGAACCTTATCCTAACCCTGAACTTAACCCTTACCCTAACCCTTATTCTAAACCTAACCGTAACCTTAGCAAGCAGTTACTTATCTACAGATAGTTTGTTGATAGTATGACTAATCATGTCCAATCGTTATTCACATTTTGAATAGAGTGATGTTTGACGAGGATTCTATCATCTTGAGTGTTTAAACTTGTTTTAAGTCATTAGTGTCCCTCTGTGTTATTGATTATGTGGTTCTACCAAATTTATGGAGTAATCAATATTTGATCCAGGGTCTTGATCACTGTTTGGAGGTGAGCAACTTGTTTTGTAGTACCAAGTATTTAAGAAATAGTATATTTATCTGAAATATCATTCATGTTCTTTAACTGGACACAATTACAAAATATTCAAGGTTGTGTGTGTACTTGCGCAAGAACACACACACACACACACACACGCACACACACACACACACACACACACACACACACACACACACACACACACACACACACACACACACACACACACACACACACACACAGAGCTCCCCACACACACACACACACTGAACTGTATAATACCATGATTGCGTGGCTATTTGTCTTTAGCCTCCACATGTCCTGCCTCATTAACAGTAGAACCACCATAGGCCAAAGGCCGCTGACCTGCTTCTTCACTGACTTTTCCTAAATATGTATATTTTACATTTCTCAGTAGTTTTTTAAACTAACTTAAGGGGCCAAGACAAAAGGGCGTTGGTACCCAGGCTCTAATGCGTCTCTCTCCTCACTGAATGAATGTCGTCAATGGATGAATGGGCGTTAATAACCAGATAGAAACTGATAATTGCCTGAATGATCTGAATGGTGAGGATGAGGGTGAAGAGGATGATTGAATTTAGAACAATAGTATAATGATGATGAAGAATTGTGGGCGGTCTAATTATTTTATTATGAAAGCCTGTAAATGGATATATAATTTCCCGTCAGAGAGTCATATCAGACACTGCGTACAACATACAACGTGTGTAGTTCACAATGGCAAGCTGGACCAAACGAATGCAGCAGCATTTAGATGAGCTGGAGGGAGGATGGAGGATCGGATATTGAGCTTGAAATCGACATGGAGACGTTGCTGATGAAGATTCTTCGTCTGAGACAAGCCTCCGTCTCTGATGCCTGAGCCTCGACGCAGAAATACAATAACAGGGCCAACTAAGATGGTGATCCCAACTGCCACGGTGAGACAGGAGTCTGGCAAAGAAGACTAGCCTGCTCGGAACAGTGAACGAACAGAGTAAGGAGCTGCCGCCCCCTGCACAACACTCTGCCATATACACATAGCCTTTCCATCTTCCATTCACCAAATATTATCTCCTTTTATTATATTGTACTACGTTAATATTATTGTTATTATTCTATATCTTTTGAACCTTTTCTGTTCAATTTTATTTTTTGCAGTAGGTTGGTGTGGATGTTCAAATGGCAAGACTGTACTCTGTGAAAGGAGGTACTCTCCTCTGGCCTGTTGCTGTGTACTACAACGTGCTCGACATGGCTGCTATCAACGCGCACTTGTTGTACAAGCACTGCCTTGACAAGACAGTCAGCAGGAGAGATTTCATCATGTATCTGGTATGTGAGCTTCGTGAGAAACACATGAACACCAAGAAACAAGCTACTGCCGCCAAGCAGGCAGCCAAGGAGGCAGCCAAGGAGGCAGCCAAGGAGGCAGCCAAGGCAGCAGCGCGTCCTGCTCTCCCTCTCCCCTCTTCCCTATGCACCACAGCTCTCACTCATCCTTTACAATTGTTCATTAACTTGTGATTTTGTTTAGGAATACGTCAAATCATTCCCCCTGTGCACCTGGCTGGTTATATTATTATTCTAATCTTTTTCATATCTTCTTACTGAAAAGAACTAGACTGTAGTACTTACTATAACTCTATTAGTAATCAAATTTACAAGTACAGTTGATCAAATGTATTCCACTGTAGTGTTTTTATTGTAAAGGGAACTAAAATAGGCTATAGGCCTATTCTACTTTGTAGAATTATACAAAACATATCCTTGACTCTATCCAAACAACTATTGTTTTTATATCTTGTAATGGATATATTTCCACATATATTTCTTTATGCAACTCATCCTTTACAATTTATTCATACACATTTATCAAGTGTTGGTGCTTATGTTTGTGCACCTTGCGGGTTGTAATGCATCTGATGTATATGCTAAATGGGACTCCCAGTGAAGTTGTCAATGTTTTTTAGAGGGTACTTATTAGCTGAAAGGCCAGGCAGCTCTAGTGTTAAGCCCACATAAATACCCTGTAAAGAAGGAACACACACACACAGTTCTGTAACAGGAGCAGTCTCTAGCAGATCACGCCTCTCAGCATTGATCCATGGTAGCTACAGGCTCCTGTATCTGTAAACTGCTTGTATTGGCAAAGGTTGCTGAGTCCATCACCTTTAATTCATGCGGGATCAATTTACCCAGGTTGCAAACTATTCTTCTCTACTGTAAATGTAAATACGATCTACGATTATGCAGACAAAGTATTCATAAGCCTTATCTAGTTGTTTCTATGGACATTACACCGATCTTAGCATTAATGTCAGATAGAATAAGTAGCCTTTAACTCACCTTATACAAGGCAATTAGCTCTCTACCTCCTCAAGGAGACACTTGACTTGGTAAGATCATTGTTAGTCAAATACTGTCCTTTTTTACATTTCTTTAAAAAAAAGTATTTTATTTCACCTTTATTTAACCAGGTAAGCCAGTTGAGAAGAAGTTCTCATTTACAACTGCGACCTGGCCAAGATAAAGCAAAGCAGTGCGACAAAAACAACAACACATTGGATAAACAAACGTACAGTCAATCAATAACACACCTTTGCCCTAAGTCTAAGAAGACAGTCTGCAACATTGTCAATACCTGGCCAGGCCATGCATCAGTCAGTGGAATTGGCTTAGATACTTTATCTATTGACTCCTGTACCTGATCACAGAGGCAGCTCCTATACCTGATCACAGAGACAGCTCCTATACCTGATCACAGAGACAGCTCCTATACCTGATCACAGAGACAGCTCCTTTACCTGATCACAGAGACAGCTCCTATACCTGATCACAGAGACAGCTCCTTTACCTGATCACAGAGACAGCTCCTCTACCTTATCACAGAGACAGCCCCTATACCTGATCACAGAGACAGCTCCTATACCTGATCACAGCGACAGCTCCTATTACCTGATCACAGAGACAGCTCCTATACCTTATCACAGAGACAGCCCCTATACTTGATCACAGAGACAGCTCCTATACCTGATCACAGAGACAGCTCCTATACCTGATCACAGAGACAGCTCCTATACCTGATCACAGAGACAGCCCCTATACCTGATCACAGAGACAGCTCCTATACCTGATCACAGAGACAGCTCCTATACCTTATCACAGAGACAGACCCTATACCTGATCACAGTGACAGCTCCTATACCTGATCACAGAGACAGCTCCTATACCTGATCACAGAGACAGCTCCTTTACCTGATCACAGAGACAGCTCCTATACCTGATCACAGAGACAGCTCCTTTACCTGATCACAGAGACAGCTCCTCTACCTTATCACAGAGACAGCCCCTATACCTGATCACAGAGACAGCTCCTATACCTGATCACAGCGACAGCTCCTATTACCTGATCACAGAGACAGCTCCTATACCTGATCACAGAGACAGCTCCTTTACCTGATCACAGAGACAGCTCCTCTACCTTATCACAGAGACAGCCCCTATACCTGATCACAGAGACAGCTCCTATACCTGATCACAGCGACAGCTCCTATTACCTGATCACAGAGACAGCTCCTATACCTTATCACAGAGACAGCCCCTATACTTGATCACAGAGACAGCTCCTATACCTGATCACAGAGACAGCTCCTATACCTGATCACAGAGACAGCTCCTATACCTGATCACAGAGACAGCCCCTATACCTGATCACAGAGACAGCTCCTATACCTGATCACAGAGACAGCTCCTATACCTTATCACAGAGACAGACCCTATACCTGATCACAGTGACAGCTCCTATACCTGATCACAGAGACAGCCCCTATACCTGATCACAGAGACAGCTCCTTTACCTGATCACAGAGACAGCTCCTATACCTGATCACAGAGACAGCTCCTTTACCTGATCACAGAGACAGCTCCTCTACCTTATCACAGAGACAGCCCCTATACCTGATCACAGAGACAGCTCCTATACCTGATCACAGCGACAGCTCCTATTACCTGATCACAGAGACAGCTCCTATACCTTATCACAGAGACAGCCCCTATACTTGATCACAGAGACAGCTCCTATACCTGATCACAGAGACAGCTCCTATACCTGATCACAGAGACAGCTCCTATACCTGATCACAGAGACAGCTCCTATACCTGATCACAGAGACAGCTCCTATACCTGATCACAGCGACAGCTCCTATACCTGATCACAGAGACAGCTCCTATACCTGATCACAGAGACAGCTCCTATACCTGATCACAGAGACAGCTCCTATACCTGATCACAGAGAAAGCTCCTATACCTGATCAGAGAGACAGCTCCGATACCTGATCACAGAGACAGCTCCTATACCTGATCACAGAGACAGCTCCTATACCTGATCAGTCAAGTGTCAAATAATCTGATACAGCAGACCTCATTCAGTGAGAAGGCATGCTCTGAGAATCTTCAAAATTGACCATTTATCGATCTCTCTCTGTTTATCTCTTTCTTTCTATCTATGCTATCTTTATCTTTTTCTATATGCAGTATCAACCTCTCTCTTATATGTTTTGATTATTTTCTATTTATCTTCTTCTCTGTCATTCTTTTATATCCACATCACTTGATTTCAACTGTTGAATAATTCAAAATGGAAAACAGACAGAAAGCAAGCAGGCTTTATATTCTCTACAAAGATGGATAACATTGTATGTATAATCGCATCTCAATAGATTTCCCCAGCAATCGTATCACTAAGTAATTCACACAGATATTCTGAAATACATAATACTGTAATACTACCATTCCAATAATCCCCAGACTTAGAGTGTCCCAAATGCCACCCTATTCCCTATGGGCCCTGGTCAAAAGTAGTGTACTATATAAGGAATAGGATGTAATTTGGGACATAGACTCATTACCAAAGCCCCAGTGACCTTGCAGTGGGTGGGGAGTCTCAGACAGGGGCCCAATCTCTACAGCTTTAATTAACATTGGCACTGGGAGCCTGATGGAGAGGAGAGTGGAGACACAGGTTGTCCATGTGGCTCTGTCTATCTACCTGCTGAGCTGTGTGTGTGTGTGTGTGTGTGTGTGTGTGTGTGTGTGTGTGTGTGTGTGTGTGTGTGTGTGTGTGTGTGTGTGTGTGTGTGTGTGTGTGTGTGTGTGTGTGTGTGTGTGTGTGTGTGTGTGTGTGGGGCATATGTGTGTGTGTGTGCATACGGGTTTATGTGCATGAATGTGTGGCCACCAAAGAGGGCCATTACATTTGAATAGACCTTTTTAAATCTTGTTATGTAGGACAGCACTTTCAGATATGTGATATCATAGCACTATTTGAAGTCTTCCTTATGAATAAAACACTTTACTGTATTTAGTCAAAGACTGACCCATTTTGTCAGCTGTGTTTGAGATAATTTCACGTGATGACTTTCTCACCAAACCGTCTGCACCATTGGCAGCTTGGTGGTTCAGATTGATTGGGAGACAGAAGGGAAACCTTGACTTGTTACCTCAAATCAAACAATAGATTTTCTCAGCTAGTGACCCATAATAACCACTTAGTCACTTGGCCCTAAATCTAAACAGGATCATTTACCTGGGGTCCTAGAGACACACCTCTGTGCAAGACCAATGTGAAAAATAACAACAACCGGCAATTCCCTTAAAAATCTAAATGCTGGGCTGATATGGGCTCTCAGGGTGGAACTTAATTAAACCCAAAACTATATAACTATAACTTAAATGTCTTTGTTAACTGCACTTCTTATTCTACTAGTTGATAGTAGGAGTAGTAGTAGTACTGTAGTAGTAGAAGAAGAAGTAGTAGTTGCAGTAGTAGTATTTGTATTAGCGGTAGTAGTAGTAATAGTAGAGGTAGCAGTAGCAGAAGCAGCAGTAGCAGTACTACTAGTAGTAGTAGCAGTAGTAGTAGTAGCAGCAGTAGTAGTAGTAGTAGCAGCAGTAGCAGTAGTAGCATTAGTAGTAGTCTTAGTTGTAGTCGTAATAGCAGTGGTAGTAGTAGTAATAATGCTAGTAGTAGAAGTAGTTATAGTTTTCGTAATTGTCGTTGTAGTAGTGGTAGTAGTAGTACTAGTAGTAATAGTAGTAGTAGTAATAGTGGTAGTAGTATTAGAAGTGGTAGTAGTTGTTGTATTAGCAGTAATATTCGTCGTAGCAGCAGCAGTAGCAGTAGTAGTTGTAGCAACAATAGTAGTAGTAGTAGTTGTGGTAATAGTAGTACTACTACTAGTAATAGTAGTAGTAGTAGCAGTAGTAGTAGTAGTAGTAGTAGTAGTAGTAGTAGTAGTGGTAGTAGTGGTAGTAGTAAATAAAATAAATAAATAAAAAGTAGTAGTAGTAACAGTAGAAGTAGTAGTAGTAGTAGTAGTAGTAGTGGTAGTAGTAGTAGTAGTAGTAGTGGTAGTAGTGGTAGTAGTAAATAAAATAAATAAATAAAAAGTAGTAGTAGTAACAGTAGTAGTAGTAGTAGCAGTAGTAGTAGTAGTGGTAGTAGTAGTAGTAGTAGTAGTGGTAGTAGTGGTAGTAGTAAATAAAATAAATAAATAAAAAGTAGTAGTACTAAAAGTAGAAGTAGTAGTGGTAGTGCTAGCAGTAGTGGTTGTAGTAGTTGTAGTAGTAGTAATAGGTGTTTTACAACAGTCATTCTGTGATCATACTATGTTATACCCATATGCGGGTTCCAATCAAGCGCTTATAGTTTTGTATCTGATTTTCCTGTAGTTTACCCAAGGTATATAATTACCACAGCAACTTCCCTGACCCCCCTTCCCCCTTTCTCCCCGGGCTGTCACAGGAGGCTTCAACCCAATCAATGTGTTTGGGCAAAAAATCACTGGTTCTCATTGGAGACCCATGGGAGCTTCTCCCGGTGTGGGTGTAGGAAACAGCCGTAGCTAAACGGAGATTAAAACTACAGCGGAAAGACCCAGTAAAGCCCTTGTGACTGGTGGGTGATTTTGGATTTAGCACTGGTACTGAAATAAAGGGTCTCTTCTCTCCTTAATTGACGCTTGTAATCCGTGTGTTGTTCCAGGGTCCTCAACTGATGGTTTGGGAAACAACAGGGCGCCCGAATAAAATGGGTTCTAGAGAGGGGATAATACTGAGGCATGATAGACCAGTGGAGGTTTGCTGTAGGTTTGCTGAATGTTTTTGGTAAATGTTTGACTGACATCGGTTCAATATATGGATTCTATCTCCAGTTATGGAATAGGAATACAAGGTGAAATGTATTCTCAGTGTAAAGAAAATAATTAACATGAAAGCTATATTAATCAAATGCATTAACCACATCCCCCCCAATAGAGAATACAAGAATACATGTTTGAAAATAGGAAAAACATTATTCTTGACTGGTCTTGACTGGCTTTTGAAGATCACAGTAGCGGAGGTGCTATGACTAGTTTCTCTAATCTTAAACCTGCTTCCAAGAAATGTGCACGCATTCACACACACACACACACACCCCTGGCCTCAATGAGAACGATAATATCCTCCTTTTGATCGCTATCATGAATCAGTGTGTCTACTTAATTTCTCTATGCACAGTAATTAACCCTGCGTTGATTCATATCAGTCATTCATTTAACGAGAGATAGGACACATTGAAATTGGAGTGCAACGAGTTTTCTCCTCTCAGCTAGCTAAACATGCTAATGGAACAGAGGCAACCATTCCGGATCAGGCTTAATTTCTGCAAAGCCAAAGTCTCCCATTCAACGTTATCTTTCTGCGATATGATTGTTAACACTTTACTGTCGCCCCTCATATATATGGCTTCACAAAGCCTTTAAAACAGCTACACAATATTCTTTGTCAAACTTTAAGGTGAACATTTACGTAAGGTGAACCTTTCCAAATTCTAGTTTTAACTTTGCCGTGATGTCTTTGTCAAGAGCTCGCTGCTTTTTCAGTATGCGTGAGCCAGTGCGGTGGTATCTTTGTCATTCTCTTCTCGTGTTCGCTGGCTGTCAGTTAGTAGCGAGAGAGAGAAAGAGAGAGAGACACAGACAGACAATTGTTTCTCTCTCTCTCCTCTCCTTTCCACTAGCAGAGCCAGAGAACCTTCCACTTCCACAGTAGTGTAGGTACAGATACTGTGGAAGATACTGTAGGCCTACTCTTGGTCAAAGGGAGAGAACACATTGATGTGTGAAAATGTTGTACATTCTATAGCTGTAAATGTCTCCATGTTCACTCAATGATTTGGTTTTCAACCTGTACCTGGAAAAACATGACTTCAGAATATGTTTCCACAGACGAAAGTAGCCTAGTGTGTTGTGTTCAGAGCTAGTGCTTGCTACATAAAATGCAGTCCTTGCTGTTTGAAATCTTGAAAGCAGTAATGTCCTGAAAAAGGTATCTCTTTTAAAGTTCAGACATTTTTTGGGGAACCTTAATTAATTTAAACCTGCTTATGGTGCAGTGTTTGAACTGAATATGCGAGGTGTATTTAAAAATGACAGCAAATTTGTATCAAATTTTCTGGGCATAGAAAATGTATGGAAACGGAACCAAACAGAACCCATGTAAACGATTGTTAGAGAGGAATACTTTTAACTTTACCTTAGTCTCAGAATCTTTCATGAATACACATGCATACACACACACACACACACACACACACACACACACACACACACACACACACACACACACACACACACACACACACACACACACACACACACACACACACACACACACACACACAGTCAGTCAGTCAGTTAAGGTCGTCCATCCCAGCTGTCACACCCACCAAACATTTACAGCTCCTGTTACTGTGGGCACTCTGAAGGTGTGAGCTTCCCTGATGTTTCCACAGACGTGTGAGAGTGTTAATTTGTTCAGACTAGATGGACTCCCAGACTAGATAGAGTGTGTGTGTCTGTCTGCCCGGCATGTGTGTATGTATCGTGCGTGTGCGTGCATGCGTCCGTGCGTGTGCGTGCGACTGACACACTGAGACTGCCCTAGTTGCCATGGCTTAATCCCTCAGATAGCGATCGAAGGCCTCTGTCTAAAGCTCAGATCTCAGATGGTGATCAAAGGCCTCTGTCTAAAGCTCAGACCTCAGATAGCGATCGAAGGCCTCTGTCTAAAGCTCAGATCTCAGATGGTGATTTAAGGCCTCCGTCTAAAGCTCAGATCTCAGATGGCGTTTTAAGGCCTCCGTCTCAAGCTCAGATCTCAGATGGCATTTTAAGGCCTCCGTCTCAAGCTCAGATCTCAGATGGCGTTTTAAGGCCTCCGTCTAAAGCTCAGATCTCAGATGGCGATTTAAGGCCTCCATCTAAAGCTCTGATATCTGGGCTTGAACTCCTACTTTCAGAAC
This sequence comes from Brachymystax lenok tsinlingensis, assembly GCA_030435695.1. Lineage (NCBI taxonomy): Eukaryota > Metazoa > Chordata > Actinopteri > Salmoniformes > Salmonidae > Brachymystax > Brachymystax lenok. The sequence goes on from CM059799.1 coordinate 16,232,487, forward strand.
ACCAGGATCAGTCTGAATTTAGCCAACGTTTATTGGTCAGAAATGTACTATTCTATACCTGTCCTTTTCTTTCCAGCTCTCCTTTGCGGCAACAACCCCTGTTCTGGCCGACAAGAAGAAGTACCCCAACTTCTTTCGGACGGTTCCGTCGGACAACGCAGTGAACCCAGCCGTGGTCAAGTTCCTCAACTTCTACAACTGGAGCCGCGTGGGGACCCTCACACAGGACGTCCAGAGGTTCTCAGAGGTGAGGGACGAATATATTATGACTATATTATGATTGATTGAGTAATTGATATTAAGATTTTCTTTGGGATAATATGATACGGTATATCATGGATATATCATGATACAATGATATATTGTGGAGATATCGTGATATTTTGATTTACACTACATGATCAAAAGTATGTGGACACCTGCTCGTGGACATCTCATTTCAAAATTATGGGCATTACAGTTTTTTTCAATTGTTTACACACAATTTTGAAAACCGGGTTCTTCTTTTCAAAATATAATCACCATTATCCAAACACCACACTCAATTTGCATTATGCTAGATTTTTGGCCAGACATTGTTATGTAAGGGATAATTTAGATGAAAAAAAATTGTGACAAACCCACAACATTCTTCATGATTAGTTTGAGATATAGGGAGAATGTACACAAATAGGCCTACTATAAACTTACCAAGCACTGCACAACACTGATGCTGCAGACTGAATATTTCAAGTATTTATTTCAATACTTACAGTATTTCTTACCATAATCAGTTACAGTAATCAACCAACAATGAAATCAATGAAACAAATAAAATCTGTAGACAAATAAAAATTACTGCATGAAGTACATACACTTTGACTCTGAAGAAAAACTACTGTAAAAGCAACAAGAATACTGTAACTATTCATCATCTCTCCGTCTGGCTGGATCAGGCCATAAGATTTCATCCACATCACAGGCTATGTCTTCATTGGCAAGGCACCGTTGGAAGAATCGCCTCGTGTGACGAATCCACCCCTGCACAGAAGCTGCTTCGATATGATCACAGGCCTGCTCCATGGCCTGAATGAGGGCAAACGGTCATAGGGCCGCAGGTCGTATACCTTCCACCGCCATGCTGAAAAAAACTCTTCTATTGGATTCAGGAAGGGGGAGTATGGGGGAAGGTATACGACTTCAAATTCAGGGTGCTCATGGAACCAATTCTGGACCAGAGCAGCCCGATGGAATGAGACATTGTCCCAAACGACAATGTACCGCATCTGGTCCACTTGGTTTAATGCTGTGACAATCTCGTGCAATCTGTCAAGAAATGCAAGTATTAGATTTGCATTATAGGGTCCCAGATTTGCATGGTGGTGGAGGACCCCATTTTGTGTAATAGCAGCGCAAAGGGTGATGTTACCCCCTCGCTGCCCTGGCACATTGGTGATTGCCCTGTGTCCAATTACATTTCTCCCTCTTCTTCTTGTTTTCGGAAGGTTAAATCCAGCCTCATCCACATATATAAATTCATGTTGAATTTCTGCAGCATCCATTTGCAAGACTCTCTGAAACACAGTAAAAGACAATAGGATGCTATTCAATATCTATTGCACAGTATTTTTTGTGCCAGAACATTATGAGCAGTGCACAATACCACACCATAGTAAGATGAACAATACATACCTCCACATACTCATTGCGCAGATGTTTCGCTCTCTCTGAATTTCTGTCAAATGGTACCCGATACAGTTGCTTCATGTATATTTGATTTTTCTTGAGGATTCGACCTAATGTTGACAGAGAGACTCGTTGGATGTTATTGAAAATATGGTCATCATTGATGATATTGGCTTGGATTTCTCGCAGCCTGATACAATTATTGGTCAAAACCATGTTCATAATGGCGGCCTCTTGTGCACGAGTGAACATAGGGCCCCTTCCACCTTGGTGTCCTCGACCCTCAATCCTATGTAAAACAAATATATAAAAAAATACACATGCATCCTACTGTCAAATGTCACAGTAAACAATATTGATGATAAGTACAGCAAGCTTCAGTTTCAATGTACTGTGTGGTTAGCTTACCTGTTTTCTCAATGAAATGTCCGAATTACTGACGCAACAGTATTTCTGCTGAGATTTGGTTGAACTCTTTGTCCAGCTTCCATCAGTGTCAGTCCATGGTTGATAACATGGTCAATAAGTGTTGCACGGATTTCTTGAGTCAAATTTGGTCCTCGTCTTCTTTGTTCAGGTTCTATCAACTCTTCAAGTCCTTCTCTACCTCTTCCTCTACCTAGGCCTCTTCCTCTACCTAGGCCTCTTCCTCTACCTCCTTCTCCTCTTCCTCTACCTCCTCTTCCTCTACCTAGGCCTCTTCCTCTACCTCCTTCTCCTCTTCCTCTACCTCCTTCTCCTCTTCCTCTACCTAGGCCTCTTCCACTATCTCCTTCTCCTCTTCCTCTACCTCCTTCATCTCCTCTTTGAGCTCCCCCTCTCATTCTAACTCTTCTTCTTCTTCTTCTTCTTCTAGCTCCTTCCATTTTTGTTGAAGACAGGTGAACTCACCTGCTGCCTTTTATAGCACACCTGAGTGCTGCGTTTTCAAATTAGCACATGTGTGCTTCCACACCTGGTGGATGTGATTATCCAATTCGTTCATTAGTGTGGTCATTGGCAATCCGGGGCTTTGTAATGACAAGGAAGTAACCTCAAAATCCTTATCTGTGTCTAAGGTGTGAAAATATGTGTAGAGTTTTACAAATCACTGTGTGTAATGTTTTGCAAAAAGGGTGAAGCAGACATTGTGTGTAATGTTGTGCAAATCTGTGGAGGTGTTTTGCTCATTGGAGTAGAATTTTGCAAATTGTTTGGACATTTTTATTTTAGTGTGTAAACAATTGTAAAAAACTGTAATATGGAGTTGGTCCCCCCTTTGCTGCTATAACAGCTGCCCCTCTTCTGGGAAGGCTTTCTACTAGATGTTGGAACATTGCTGCGGTGACTTGCTTCCATTCAACCACAAGAGCATTAGTGAGGCCAGGGCTCTGTGTAGGCCAGTCAAGTTCTTCCACACCGATCTCAACAAACCATTTCTGTATGGACATCGCTTTGTGCACGGGGGCATTGTCATGCTGAAACAGCAAGACCTTGCTGTAGCGTTAAGATTTCCCTTCACCGAAACTAAGGGGCCTAGCCCAAACCATGAAAAACAGCCCCAGACCATTATTCCTCCTCCACCAAACTTTTTGCTTTGGGGAAGGCAGCATTCCCCTGACATCCGCCAAGCCCAGATTTGTCCATCGGACTGCCAGATGGTGAACCGTGATTCATCACTCCAGTTTCCACTGCTCCAGAGGCCGAGCTTTACTCCAGCTGACGCTTGGCATTGCGCATGGTGATCTTAGGCTTGTGTGCGGATGCTCTGCCATGGAAACCCATGAAGCTCCCGACAGTTATTGTGCTGACGTTGCTTCCAGATGCAGTTTGAAACTCTGTAGTGAGTGTTGCAACTGAGAACAGAGGATTTTTAAGGGCTACGTGCTTCAGAATGGCAGTCCTGTTCTGTGAGCTTGTGTGGCCTACCACTTTCCTCTGAGCCATTGTTTCTCCTAAACCTTCCCACTTCACAATAACAGCACTTACAGTTGACCGGGGCAGCTCTAACAGGGCAGACATTTCACAAATTGACTATACCTGTCCTTTTGACTATACCCCGGTCAGCAACAGGTGTGGCTGAAATAGCCAAATCCACTAATTTGAAGGGGAGTCCACATACTTTTGTATATATAGTGTATATCGTAGAGACATGAAAGATAGGATTGTGCCGAAAGTGGTTACTCCTGATGCAACTTTAACATGGACACAGAGGGTAGAGAACAGCTTCTTTAAAAGGTTGCGTTTCATTACTTACTGAGGATATTACTATTTATATATTCCCTGTAATGTTATTCCATCTGGTGTGTCCTTTTAAGTCCCTCTAAAAATAAATTACATTTTTGAAAGTGGCGTTTTAACATTATTACTCAACACAGTTTGTGATAAAGTCCTTGTGGGAAAGATGAGTTGCATTATTCCATCTGACTCCCCAACACCCATCTCACAGAACCGGTACACACATCAACACCCATCTCACAGAACCGGTACACACATCAACACCCATCTCACAGAACTGGTACACACATCAACACCCATCTCACTGAACCGTTACACACATCAACACCCATCTCACAGAACCGGTACACACATCAACACCCATCTCACAGAACCGGTACACATATCAACACCCATCTCACAGAACCGGTACACACATCAACACCCATCTCTCAGAACTCGTACACACATCAACACCCATCTCACTGAACCGGTACACACATCAACACCCATCTCACAGAACCGGTACACACATCAACACCCATCTCACAGAACCGGTACACACATCAACACCCATCTCACAGAACCGGTACACACATCAACACCCATCTAACAGAACTGGTACACACATCAACACCCATCTCACAGAACCGGTACACACATCAACACCCATCTCACTGAACCGGTACACACATCAACACCCATCTCACAGAACCGGTACACACATCAACACCCATCTCACTGAACCGGTACACACATCAACACCCATCTCACAGAACCGGTACACACATCAACACCCATCTCACTGCTGTGGAGGTCCATTGAGGAGCTGTTCTCTCCAGGAGAATGTTGAGGTATGCATGGTGGTTTCAAGTAAAATCAGATGACTGCACCTGCTTCCCCACACACAGTCTCTCTCAGCAGACACAGGTTTTACTTAGCCATCAGGTTGTTAGCACAACAGTGGCTAAGTTTGTTGTTTGGAGCCACTGTTTCTGCGGTCACCACCTTCTGAGGTTTCTCCATGGATTAGTGTGGTGGAGAAATAGAAGGGAGTCCCTACTAGAGTATACATGTACTGTATGTAACCCTCTCACCAGGCTCGAATTTGACTCTCACGATATTACTTTACGTAGAATATCTCAACAGCATGGGATGTTAGGTGAGAAGGACATCTCCAATAAGAATCCTCATTGTAAACTCTCTAGGGTGATGACAAATAGGGTATTAACTTCAGATGGAATGATTATAGATTTTTGTTATTGTATAAAGATATGCTTTCCCATGCATTAAATGAAATTTAAACAGGAAATGACTCCACCAAGGCAACATACATAAGGTTCAAGATGTGTATTATTACATTTTCAATGCACCACATCAAAATAAATCAAAATAATAGACTCTAATAGACTCTAATGAGTCGTTCCATCTGACTCCCCAACACCCATCTCACAGAACCGGTACACACATCAACACCCATCTCACAGAACCGGTACACACATCAACACCCATCTCACAGAACTGGTACACACATCAACACCCATCTCACTGAACCGTTACACACATCAACACCCATCTCACAGAACCGGTACACACATCAACACCCATCTCACAGAACCGGTACACATATCAACACCCATCTCACAGAACCGGTACACACATCAACACCCATCTCTCAGAACTCGTACACACATCAACACCCATCTCACTGAACCGGTACACACATCAACACCCATCTCACAGAACCGGTACACACATCAACACCCATCTCACAGAACCGGTACACACATCAACACCCATCTCACAGAACTGGTACACACATCAACACCCATCTCACAGAACCGGTACACACATCAACACCCATCTCACTGAACCGGTACACACATCAACACCCATCTCACAGAACTGGTACACACATCAACACCCATCTCACAGAACCGGTACACACATCAACACCCATCTCTCAGAACTCGTACACACATCAACACCCATCTCACTGAACCGGTACACACATCAACACCCATCTCACAGAACCGGTACACACATCAACACCCATCTCACAGAACCGGTACACACATCAACACCCATCTCACAGAACCGGTACACACATCAACACCCATCTCACAGAACCGGTACACACATCAACACCCATCTCACAGAACCGGTACACACATCAACACCCATCTCACTGAACCGGTACACACATCAACACCCATCTCACAGAACCGGTACACACATCAACACCCATCTCACTGAACCGGTACACATCAACACCCATCTCACAGAACCGGTACACACATCAACACCCATCTCACTGCTGTGGAGGTCCATTGAGGAGCTGTTCTCTCCAGGAGAATGTTGAGGTATGCATGGTGGTTTCAAGTAAAATCAGATGACTGCACCTGCTTCCCCACACACAGTCTCTCTCAGCAGACACAGGTTTTACTTAGCCATCAGGTTGTTAGCACAACAGTGGCTAAGTTTGTTGTTTGGAGCCACTGTTTCTGCGGTCACCACCTTCTGAGGTTTCTCCATGGATTAGTGTGGTGGAGAAATAGAAGGAGTCCCTACTAGAGTATACATGTACTGTATGTAACCCTCTCACCAGGCTCGAATTTGACTCTCACGATATTACTTTACGTAGAATATCTCAACAGCATGGGATGTTAGGTGAGAAGGACATCTCCAATAAGAATCCTCATTGTAAACTCTCTAGGGTGATGACAAATAGGGTATTAACTTCAGATGGAATGATTATAGATTTTTGTTATTGTATAAAGATATGCTTTCCCATGCATTAAATGAAATTTAAACAGGAAATGACTCCACCAAGGCAACATACATAAGGTTCAAGATGTGTATTATTACATTTTCAATGCACCACATCAAAATAAATCAAAATAATAGACTCTAATGAGTCGTGCACAATCCATGTCCAAATTATTTCAAGCTTGCTTAACCCGTTGGCACACGTTGTGAGACTTCAGTTATGGTCAGGTTACAGTATGCTTGAGGCACAGCATGCATAGAGGCTCCCAACTGATCAATCCGTCTACTAGAGGATCCAGGAGTTACTCTAACAGCATTAGACATTTGTCACATGGCTCGGACACCAGATGCAGGAATGTCTCTCCAATCTTGTTCCACTGCAGATTGCTGATGAGTGCTGCAAGATAAAGCATTGTCATCTATGTTCTGCCTGCCGGGCCTGTACTTCAGACTAAAGTCATAGGTAGACAACGCAGCTAGCCAACGATGACCAGTGGCATCCAATTTTGCGGACGTGAGGACATATGTCAATGGGTTGTTGTCTGTTCTAACCTCAAACTTGACCCCATACAGGTAATCATGTTGTTTATCAACCACGGCCCACTTCAACACAAGAAACTCTAACTTGTGAGCTGGGTAGTTGCGTTCAGAAGCAGTCAGGCTTCGACTCACAAATGCCACGGGACGTAGACCCTCACCTTGATCTTGGTACAGTACTCTACCTAACCCTTCGCGGCTAGCATCTACATGTAGAACGTATGGCAACTGAGGATCAGCAAAAGCCAACACAGGATCATTTGTGAGGCTTTAATTCAATGTCTGGAATGCTGATTCACACTTCTCATCCCACCTTGATCCAAATGGTTCTGAGGGGTTGAGGTAGGCTTTCTCTTCTTCCTTGGACTTTCTTCCTTTCTTGGCAGAGGGAAGATATCCACATAAGAGCTGATTCAGGGGGTAACTCACTTTAGAATAGTCTTTCACAAATCTTCTGTAATATCCACAGAATCCTAGTAAAGAACGCAGAGCAGTCATAGTTTCAGGCCTTGGCCACGTGGTGTCAGCTTCAATCTTTGAGGGGTCTGTAGCCACTCCATTCTGGGATATGATATGTCCAACATAGTTGACAGATGTCAAGGGACAGTTTTAGGCCTTTTCAAGCGGTCTAACATCTTGAGTAACCTCTGCTCGTGTTCCTCCAGCGTCCTTTTAAACACAATTAATTCATCGAGGTAAACAAGAACTTTGAGTAGGTTCATGTCTCTGTCTTTTCCATGACACATTGAAATGTTACACCCTGTGGCATCCTTTCAAATTGGTAAAATCCAACTGGACAGATAAATGCAGTCTTCTCTTTATCTGTATCGCCCATTGGAATTTGATAGTATCCGCTTCTGAGATCTAACAAACTGAACCATTTGCTCCCACTCAAACACGTCAGAGCATCCTCCACACGTGGAACTGTGTAATGATCTGGAACAGTGCGCTTGTTGAGGGTTCTGTAATCAACACACATGCGTATGGTGCCGTTCTTTTTCCTCACCACCACAATAGGAGATGCATAGGGGCTTCTCGACTCAGATATGATCCCAGAACTTTTCAAGTTATTAAGATGCTTCCTCACATCTTCAACATCAGCTGGGGCCAAGCGGCGAGATCTCTCCCTAAACGGTTTGTCTTCAGTAACTCTGATGGTGTGGTAAGTACTCTTTGAACAACCCACATCAAAGACATGTGTTGAGAACACTTCTTTCTGTTCCATCATCTTTTCACATAACCTCTTCTTCCATCCCTCAGGCACTGAAGAATCTCCAAAGATGAATGAAGAAGGCATCAGTCTCTCAGATGAATCCTGCTTACTTTTCAATGGAACACCCGGAGCAACATCTACAGGAAACAGATGAGCAATAGGCTCATCTTTTTCCCTCACTGTATGCATAGTCCCTCACTGTATGCATAGTCCCTCACTGTATGCATAGTCACTTTAACCATAACTACATGTACATATACTACCTCAATCAGCCTGAAAACCGGTGTCTGTATGTAGCCTCGCTACTTTTAGTCTCGCTACTTTTACAGCCTCGCTACTGTATATAGCCTCACTACTGTATATACTGCTGTTTTTATTTCTTTACCTACCTATTGTTCACCTAATACCTTTTTTATTATTTTTTGCACTGTTGGTTAGAGCCTGTAAGTAAGCATTTCACTGTAAGGTCTACACCTGTTGTATTCGGCGCACGTGACAAATAAACTTTGATTTGATTTGATTTGACCTCGTTTCAGGGTGATCTCCTTTGTCGAGACATTCCTGACAGTAAGGGTGATTCTTCTAGATGACACAACTGCGACCGTCTGGATTTCAGGCCTCACTAGTAGTTCTTCAGGGAACTGGGGTTCTTCAGGCCTCTCTGCCAGAATGGTTTGAGTAGAAGGTATCCCAGGAAACTTTGGAATTTCAGTAACTCTCGCCTGCCCACCAGGTGGCAGGGTGAAAAGTTTTGTCTGTGCGAACCAGACTGTTCCTCTCTTCTCGTCATCATCAGTTGAGCTTTCTATCATCATCTCATATGCCTCTTTGATAGCAAGATGAACTTGTAGTGTGCTAAGGAAACCTTCACCTTCCTTTTCTTTGTAAGCAGTCATAAGTCAGATGTACAGATGTATTGGTGCCAACCAGAATAGACACGTCACCTTTCATGGCTGGATCTGGACATACCAACACAAGTGCTTCCATAGTCTCTGCTACACCCACAACTGATCCTGAGAACTCAAGCTTGAGTGACAAATAGCCATCATATGGATACTGATCATGGCTTGGGGTGGCAGGTAGCCTAGTGGTTAGAGCGTTGGAATCCCTGAGCTGACAAGGTAAAACGCAGTTAACCCACTGTTCCTAGGCTGTCATTGAAAATAAGAATTTGTTCTTAACTGACTTGCCTAGTTAAATAAAGGTAAAATAAAAATAAATACATAGCTAAGGCCCCATATCTCTAAGTTTCCTATAGGAATCAATGGCAAATGCGTCAGATACTTGTCATAAAAGGATCTGTAAAGTAGAGTAATCTGAGAACCACTATCTAGTAAAGCTTTAGCATAGATACCTTAAATCTGTACAGGAACGACAGAACCTGGACCAAATAAACCTGTAGGTAGCATGTCTTTCATGTCTTCATACTTGTGGCACTTGGTGGAACGTATCTTCACCAGGACGTCAGGCCGCTCCTTTACTGGGCCCCTCTGTAGTTTCCCATAGACCGCTTTTGTTTGATTAGGCGTGTGTTGACTTTCCTCAAGTTCTCTTCACCTTCACAGTTTCTCTTGAAATGGCCATCTTCTCCACATCTATGACAGAACACTCCGGGATTGCTGTCGGCTTGTGTCTGTTCTTGTGATGGATTTACTCTCTTCTTTTTGCTTTTAAATGCCACATCTGACCTTTGTGTGTCAGACTGAGCTGCTGTGACATTAGCAGACAGTTTTTAAACCTTGTATCTCTTTTCTCAGCACTTCTATCTTGGTATTAGCATATTCGCAAACTTTGGCAACAGGAGCAACAGCTGATGACTTCACAACACTCTTCGTTGTGTTCCTGTCTGGAATCATGTCCTCCTCCTCCCTTACTTCTTGCGGTAGTTCAGTAAAGGTTGGTGGTTCATGCAGTTTATAGGTCATGCGAATACGAAGCACCTCTCACTACTTGGCTCACAGTGGCTCCTTTCCCCAACTTGTCATACCTCTATATAGGAATTTAAACGTATGTGAGAACAGCACATCACCCTAACAGCACCAACACCGCAGCACGCCATGATACCCTGTTTGTGTATCAAAGTGGTATCAGGAGATATCAAAGTGTGGATTAAAAAATATATCTCTAGTGACTGGAGAGCGTGGCATTGTCTGGCGTTGTCGGGCTAGTTGAAAACAATCTATGTGGTGGTGCGGAGGGATAAGAAGACTCGCTGTAAATCTGTGGAAGAGCTAAATCCTTTTATCTCCCTCCTCCTGAAGCCTCCATGGGGTTTAGAACGGTGAGAAAGACGGAAGGGTGGCCGATTCAATCAACCTGCTATACCATTTGTCCTTAATCCTGATTTACAAATATATGCAAGGGAGGAAGCATCGTTTTCTCCACTTTCTTCCATTCTCCACTCAGATTTTTGCATTGGATCTAGCAATGTTTTGGTTGATTTGGGCAGGAAAACAAACTGTCCAAAATTATAAAAGGATATAGGAAGACTTGAAGTTAATAATTTTGTCCATGAAATGTTCTGCCTTTCATTGTGTTTCAATGGTCCAAAAGTCCCTTGAGAATAGATATGGGAGAATATTGGAACAACTGTTTATACATTTATGTCTGTATTCCTACAAACCTGTGCATAAGACTCTCTCTGAGAAATGACGTCTATATTTCATAACATTATCCAGTAGTGAAAGACATTTCATTACTTTCTAGTCCTCCCTTACTTCTGAGCCACTATCCAATACATTTTCAGAAACTGACAGTATTGCAGGTTGTTTTTTCCTCACCTCATCTATCAATACGTCTGTCCAACGTCTAGCTGACAAATGTGTGGATTTCATCGCATTCGATTTAGCTTGACAAGATCCCTCCCCGTCTGTCCTGTCTCCACTGTTGCCATCTGACACATTTCAGGAACCTAGGAAGTTTTTCCCCTGCACTTTCTATTAATAAGTGGATTAAGGTCTGTTTTGAATCACACTCCACCATGCAGTCTTGATGATTTAGCCTCAATCCCCTTTTTGCTGTTAGAGCCTAGATGACTAGAATGCCTCATGATGATGAATTCAAACTATTTGTCAAGGCCCCTGCTCTTTGAGTGGCGGATTGTGTGTCTGTGTGTGTGTATGTGTGATCACTTCAAACTCTCTGCTTTCTCTACCGTTGTAGTTCATAAGCTCTGCCTGGTTAACTAGGGCTTCACAGAGCCAGGCCTCCAGAGACACTGAACAAGGAGTAGAGTGAAGTTGTCCATAGACGCTGATCTTGGGTCAGTTAACCCTCGTCCTCTCCTCATCACTCTCTCAGGGGAGCCCGACGATCCGGCTGAGGCAGTATTCGGCCATATTCCAAGTTGCCATGCCATGATTAAATGCGGTGGTACGTGCTTTCAGTTTTGCGCGAATGCTGCCTTCAATCCACAGTTTCTGGTTAGGGTTTAACAAGCATGCGTGCGGGTCTGTGTGGGTCTGTGTGTGTGTGTGTGTGTATGTTTTTACGTGTGTGTGTTTATGTGCGTACGCGTGTGTGTGTCTGTATGTGTGTGTGTGTGTGTGATTGCGTGTGTGCATGCGGGTCTGTGTGTGTGTGTGTGTGTGTGTGTGTGTGTGTGTGTGTGTGTGTGTGTGTGTGTGTGTGTGTGTATGTGTGTGTGCGTGCATGTGTGTGTGTGTGTGCCTGCCTGTGTGCTGATATGAGTGTATCAATGCCCGTGTCTTTAGTCTGTGTTTGCTGGGGCTTGTTAAACCCTGCATATAAATAGAATCATATTGTACTAATGTCCTCTTGGAGCACTGGGGCATTCAACACTCATAACTCAATAAACTGACACTGTCATTTTGCCCAGCCTGTCCCCATGTGTTTGTTTTTGTGTGTTAGTGTGTGTGTGTTCGTTTTTGTGTGTGTTGGTGTGTGTTGGCGTGTGTGTGTGTGGATTATATTTCTCTCCTGATGTATTGACTGCTGTGGGAAGATGGGGAATCCCAGGCAAGCACAGACAATAAAGGATATTTTTCCCTCCCTCCCTCGCTCCTCTCTCGTTCTCGTTCTCGTTCTCTCTTTCACACACAGAAACACCCACCCACACACACGCACACATAAATACACATACACGTTCTGTGGGGCCTCAATGGATTTGTCCATTGCGGCCCCAAATGGAAAGCTCTTGAGAGAGACGGGCAGCTCTTCTAGGACAGCGATATAGGTATCTGTGCTCTCCACGAGCTCTCTGGCATACTGTAAATTAGTGTTACACAATATGCCCAAACTTCTGTACTTTTTCCATACTAGAACATAAAAAACATTTTTTCTGTACTTCTGTCAAATATGTTTCACGTCGTTTACCGATTGAGAGAGGATAAAAGTCTGTCTATGAGCGCAGCCAATGTCCCCGTGCCTACTCCACTTACCCACTGCTAGCTCTAGCATGTCCTGGGGAACCACTGCACTCCCTGGGAGGCTGGGCTGAATCACCACTTAGCTGTTTCAGAAGTTAACACACTTGATTAATGCAACACGGCATTTAGAAATGTTGCAACTGTTACTGTTCACAAAACAAAACAATCAGTATTTGGTAGCATTTCCTTTAAATTGTTTAACTTGGGTCAAACGTTTCAGGTAGCCTTCCACAAGCTTCCCACAATAAGTTGGGTGAATTTTGGCCCTTTCCTCCTGACAGAGCTGGTGTAACTGAGTCAGGTTTGTAGGCCTCCTTGATCGCACACGCTATTTCAGTTCTGACCACTCATTTTCTATGGGATTGAGGTCAGGGCTTTGTGATGGCCACTCCAATACCTTGACTTTGTTGTCCTTAAGCCATTTTGCCACAACTTTGGAAGAATGCTTGGGGTCATTGTCCATTTGGAAGACCCATTTGCGACCACCTATTTTATTACGTGCACCAGTCCCTCCTGCAGCAAAGCACCCCCACAACATGATGCTGCCACCCCCGTGCTTCACGGTTGGGATGGTGTTCTTTGGCTTGCAAGCCTCCCCCTTTTTCCTCCAAACATAACGATGGTCATTATGGCCAAACAGTTCTATTTCTGTTTCATCAGACCAGAGGACATTTCTCCAAAAAATACGATCTTTGTCCCCATGTGCAGTTGCAAACCGTAGTCTGGCTTTTTTATGACGGTTTTGGAGCTGTGGTTTCTTCCTTGCTGAGCAGCACTCGTTGTACTGTGGATATAGATACTTTTGTACCTGTTTCCTCCAGCATCTTCACAAGGTCCTTTGCTGTTGTTCTGGGATTGATTTGCACTTTTCACACCAAAGTACGTTCATCTCTAGGAGACAGAACGCGTCTCCTTCCTGAGCGGTATGACGGCTCCCATGGTGTTTATACTTGCGTGCTATTGTTTGTACAGATGAAAGTGGTGCCTTCAGGCGTTTGGAAATTGCTCCCAAGGATGAACCAGACTTGTGGAGGTCTACAATTTTTCTTCTGAGGTCTTGCCTGATTTCTTTTGATTTTCCCATGATGTCAAGCAAAGAGGCACTGAGTTTGAAGGTAAGCCTTGAAATACATCCACAGGTACACCTGCAATTGACTCAAATTATGTCAATTAGCCTATCAGAAGCTTCTAAAGACATGAGATAATTTTCTGGAATTTTCCAAGCTGTTTAAAGGCACAGTCAACTTAGTGTATGTAAACTTCTGACCCACTGGAATTGTGATACAGTGAATTAAAAGTGAAATTATCTGTCTGTAAACAATTGTTGGAAAAATGACTTGTGTCATGCACAAAGTAGATGTCCTAACCGACTTGCCAAAACTATAGCTTGATAACAAGAAATTTGTGGAGTGGTTGGAAAACGAGTTTTAATGACTCCAACCTAAGTGTATGTAAACTTCCGACTTCAACTGTATATACAGTTGAAGTCGGAAGTTTACATACACCTTAGCCAAATACATTTAAACTCAGTTTTTCACAATTCCTGACATTTAATCCTAGTAAAAATTCCCTGTCTTAGGTCAGTTAGGATCACCACCTTATTTTAAGAATGTGAAATGTCATAATAATAGTAGAGAGAATTATTTATTTCAGCTTTTATTTCTTTCATCACATTCCCAGTGGGTCAGAAGTTTACATAAACTCAAATAGTATTTGGTAGCCTTGCCTTTAAATTGTTTAACTTGGGTCAAACGTTTCGGGTAACCTTCCAGAAGCTTCCCACAATAAGTTGGGTGAATTGTGGCCCATTCCTCCTGACAGAGCTCGTGTAACTGAGTCAGGTTTGTAGGCCTCCTTGCTCGCACACGCTTTTTCAGTTCTGCCCATAAATTTTCTATAGGATTGAGGTCAGGGCTTTGTGATGGCCACTCCAATACCTTGACTTTGTTGTCCTTAAGCCATTTTGCCACAACTTTGGATGTATGCTTGGGGTCATTGTCCATTTGGAAGACCCATTTGCAACCAAGCTTTAACTTCCTGACTGATGTCTTGAGATGTTGTTTCAATATATCCACATCATTTTCCTTTCTCATGATGCCATCTGTTTGTGAAGTGCACCAGTCCCTCCTGCAGCAAAGCATCCCCACAACATGATGCTGCCACCCCCGTGCTTCACGGTTGGGATGGTGTCCTTCGGCTTGCAAATCTCCCCCTTTTTCCTCCAAACATAACGATGGTCATTATGGCCAAACAGTTCTATTTTTGTTTCATCAGACCAGAGGACATTTCTCCAAAAAGTACGATCTTTGTCCCCATGTGCAGTTGCAAACTGTAGTCTGGCTTTTTTATGACGGTTTTGGAGCTGTGGTTTCTTCCTTGATGAGCAGCACTCGTTTTACTGTGGATATAGATACTTATGTACCTGTTTCCTCCAGCATCTTCACAAGGTCCTTTGCTGTTGTTCTGGGATTGATTTGCACTTTTCACACCAAAGTACGTTCATCTCTAGGAGACAGAACGCGTCTCCTTCCTGAGCGGTATGACGGCTCCCATGGTGTTTATGCTTGCGTGCAATTGTTTGTACAGATGTAAACTCCCGACTTCAACTGTACATGTTCTTGTTTTTGAAAGAAAAAACAGACACCTCACAAGTCCTCAACTGGCAGCTTCTTTAAATAGTACTTGCTAAACACCAGACTCAACGTCATCATTGAAGAGGCGACTCCGGGATGCTGGCCTTCTAGGCAGAGTTGGAAAGAAAAAGCCATATCTCAGACTGGCCAATAAAAAGTAAAGATTAAGATGGGCAAAATAACACAGACACTGGACAGAGGAACCCTAGAAGGCCAGCATCCCGGAGTTGCCTCTTCACTGTTGACGTTGAGACTGGTGTTTTGCGGGTACTATTTAATGAAGCTGCCAGTTGAGGACCTGTGAAGCGTCTGTTTCTCAAACTAGACACTCTAATGTACTTGTCCTCTTGCTCAGTTGTGCACCGGGACCTCCCACTCCTCTTTATATATTCTGGTTAGAGCCAGTTTGCGCTGTTCTGTGAAGGGAGTAGTACACAACGTTGTACAAGATCTTCAGTTTCTTGTCATTTTCTCACATGGAATAGCCGTCATTTCTCAGAACAAGAATAGACTGACGAGTTTCAGAAGAAAGGTCTTTGTTTCTGGCCATTTTGAGCCTGTAATTGAACCCACTAATGCTGATGCTCCAGATACTCAACTAGTCTAAAGAAGGCCTGTTTTATTGCTTCTTTAATCAGGATGACAGTTTTCAGCTGTGCTAGCATGATTCCAAAAGGGTTTTCTAATGATCAATTAGCCTTTTAAAATGATAAACTTGGATTAGCTAACACAGAAGTGATGGTTGCTGATAATGGGCCTCTGTACGCCTATGTAGATATTCCATAAAAAACCAGCCGTTTCCAACTGTAATAGTCATTTACAACATAATGTCTACACTGTATTTCTGATCAATTTTATGTTATTTTAATGAACAAAAAATGTTTTATTTCAAAAACAAGGACATTTCTAAGTGACCCCAAACTTTTTAATGGTAGTGTATATACAGTATATATATACAGTATACATGTGTGTGATGGGATGTATCGACATTATGGACAGTATGTGGATAGAATATGTAGTGTATCTGAAGAATACGTAGGATGGAGTAGTATATGTATGTACTCCTGAGTGGCGCAGCGGTCTAAGGCACTGTATCTCTAGTGCTAGAGCCATCACTACAGACCCTGGTTCAATTCCAGGCTGTTTCACAACAGGCCGTAGGGTGGCACACAATTGTCCGAGTTAGGGTTTGGCTGTGGTAGGCCTTCATTGTAAATAAGAATTTGATGACTTGCCTAGTTAAATGAAGGTTAAATAAAACGTAAAATATGCAGCAATAGTGGCCTTGACTAAAATACAGTATATACATATGAAATGGGAATAACAGTATGTAAACAACAAAGTGACCAGCCATTAAGGTGCAAGGTTTAGTAACTGGGTGGTAGCTGGAATGTTCAGGGCAGGATACTGGGTGGATGCAGGCTAGTGATGGCTATTTAACAGTCTGATGGCCTTAAGATAGTATTGATATAAAAGTCAAAATTCTGGTATCATGACAACAGTACTGTAAATACAGACTCACTGCATGGTGCACACAAACACACTGTGCTCTCCACAGCTCACTACTGTGGACTGGTGTTCTGTAATGGCTCTGGTGTGTGTGTGTGTGTGTGTGTGTGTGTGAACACTATGTCTCTGTTTGTATAAATGGCTGAGGTGGGTTTTGTGTGTCTAATGGAAAGATAATGTGTTTGAATTGGGGACTTCACAATGGAAGACGTCTCAAGGGGCTCATTTAATATGTTTTTGTGAATATAAAGTAGCTGTTATCCAACTAAGATACACACATTCAATTGCAAGAAAAACATGTTCACACACACACGACAAACACACACAAACACATACCGGTGTACACACACAAACGCACACACACACACACACACAGAGACATACATACACATACACTCACACGCACACACTCATAACTCACTCTCATGGAAACATGTTGACTAACATTCCTTCAACACTCTGCTACGTGTAGACAACAGCAGGGCAGCATTACTGGATCAATACAACCTGGTTTTCTCTTCAGGAATAATAAGTCAAGGTAGAGCAGACAAGCTAGTACACTGTAGTGTTTCCTGTAGCTAACTCACATTGCTTCCTGTTTATGTGTCTATTCTGGTTCACTTGACAGGTCACCACAGCGTTAACTGCATTATGCATTTCATCACATCACACTGTACCGTACTCACCACCTTCCATGGCTGGGCTATCTGTGGTTACTAACCCACTAACCCTCTGGAGTTCCCCTCTCGCCTAGACGGCCGGTCAGCCTTCTGCTGGAGCCCTCCTCCATTCCTCCCTGGAGCCCTGAAGCCGTGCAGCCCCTCTGCTTAACTCTTCACTTTAAGAGGTCCCTTCTCTCGGTCTCTCTCTTTTTCACTCTCTCTCACTCTCACTCTCCCTCTTATCTCTCTTTACACACTCCCTTTGTGTCTCTCTCACCACACTCCCTCTCTCCACATTCCCTCTCTCTCTCTCTCTCTCTCCACACTACTTCTCTCCACACTCCCTCTCTTTCTCTCCCTCTCATCTCTCTCTCCATACTCCTTCTCATCTCTCTCCCCCCTCTCTCTCTCTCTCTCTCTCTCTCTCTCTCTCTCTCTCTCTCTCTCTCTCTCTCTCTCTCTCTCTCTCTCTCTCTCTCTCTCTCTCTCTCTCTCTCTCTCTCTCCAATTCAATTCAATTCAATTCAATTTGCTTTATTGGCATGTCGTAACAATGTACATATTGCCAAAGCTTACTTTTGATATTTACAATATGAAAATAACAAGAATCAAAATTGTCAACTGGACAACAGTAACAACAATAACCAAGGGTCAAAATAACCATACATTAAACAATAACAATGAGCATACAGTAGAGGACATGTGCAGGTTGATTGGTCTGTCAGACACTGTCACTCTTCTTATGGCAGGCAGCAATGTATTGCGCTGCCAACCCACAGCTCTCTGCGTCCTCCCCCAAGAGGACGGGTAGCCTATCCTCATCAGAGAGGTCTTTGAAGCCTTGAATAAGGGTTTCAAATTTGGGGAAATTACACTCTCTAATTGTTTTATATTTTTGACATTTTGTCAGGAAATGCAGTCTCAGGTTCTGCTGTGGTGCAGTGGTTGCACAGCCTTTCCTCTACAGGGAGCCAGGT
The DNA here is from genome assembly GCA_030435695.1 of Brachymystax lenok tsinlingensis. Taxonomy (NCBI): domain Eukaryota; kingdom Metazoa; phylum Chordata; class Actinopteri; order Salmoniformes; family Salmonidae; genus Brachymystax; species Brachymystax lenok. Next base: position 16,251,036 of record CM059799.1, read on the forward strand.
TTTCCTGTGTCTACCCTTCTTAATGGCAAGGCTGTGCTCACTGAGCCTGTACTTTGTCAAGGTTTTCCTAAGGTTTTGATCAGTAACCATGGTCAAATAGTTTGCCATGGTGTACTGTCGATTTAGGGCCAGACAGCACTGCATTTTGCTTTGTGCTTGTGTTTCCCAATGAGAAATGTAGTTTTGTTTTAATTGTGATGTAATTTGTTTTATTCTGATTGATTGGATGTTCTGGTCCTGAGGCTTCAGTGTGTTAGTAGAACAGGTTTGTGAACTCAGCCCCTGGACCAGCTGGATGAGGGGACTCTTTTCTTTGCTCAGCTCTTGGCATTGCAGGGCTTGGTAATGATATGAGAGGGGGTCACTGTATTTTAGATGTTTCCAAAACTGAATTGCTCTTTTTTGAGTTTTTATTATTAGTGGATATTGGACTAATTCTGCCCTGCATGCATTGTTTGTAGTTTTCCTCTGGACATGTAGGAGAATCTTACAGAACTCAGCATGCAGGGTTTCAATGGGGTGTTTGTCCCATTTGGTGAAATCTTGTTTTGCAAGTGGACCCCACACCTCGCTGCCATAAAGTGCAATTGGTTCAATGACACATTCAATACGTTTTTTGCCAAATATTAATAGGTATTTCAATTTGAATTTGTTTTTTAATTGCGTAGAATGCCCTGCGTGCTTTCTCTCTCAGTTCATTCACTGCCACATTAAGGTGTCCAGTTGAGCTTATTTTTAAACCTAAGTAATTATAGTGTGTGCAGTACTCTATATATTTTGTACCAAAAGAGAACTTTGGTCTAATTCCCTGAGATCTGGATCTTCTCTGAAAAATCATTATTTTAGTCTTTTTGGGGTTTACTGCCATGTCTGGCAGTACTGCTCTAGCAGGTCCAGGTTCTGCTGTAGGCCATGTGCAGTGGGTGACAGCAGGCATAGGTCATCTGCGAAGAGTAGGCATTTAACCTCTGAATTGTGGAGACTAACACCAGGGGCAGAGGATTTTTCTAGAATAGTGGCCAATTCGTTGATGTAAATATTGAAGAGTGCAGGGCTCAGATTGCAACCCTGGTGAAGGCCCCGCCCCTGGGTAAAGAATTCTGTTATTTTCTTGCCAATTTTAATGGCGCACGTATTGCCAGTATACATTGATTTAATTATGTCATATGTTTTACCCCCTACACCACTTTCAATAACTTTGTAGAACAGTCCTGTATGCCAAATATAATCAAATGCTTTTTGGAAGTCGATAAAGCAAGCATATATTTTGGTATTATTTTGGTGGACATGTTTATCTATTAGGGTGTGTAGGGTGTAAATATGATCGGTCGTGCAAGGTTTTGGTATAAATCCAATTTGGCTTTTACTCAAGACATTGTGCTTATTAAGGAAGTTTAGAACTCTAACATTTATAATACTACAGAAAACCTTCCCCAGGTTACTGTTCACACAAATGCCTCTGTAATTGTTAGGGTCAAATTTGTCTCCGTTCTTAAAGATTGGGGTTATGAGTCCTTGATTCCAGATGTCAGGGAAATAACCTATACTTAGGATCAAATTAAACAGTTTTTATATAGCCAATTGAAATTTTGCACTAGTGAGTTTGAGCATTTCATTTAGGATGCCATCAGGTCCGCATGGTTTTCTACATTTGAGGGCCTGAAGTTTCTTATAGAGCTCCTGGTCAGTAATTGGGGAGTCCAATGGATTTTGATTGTCCTTTATAGCTTTTTCTAATCCATTCAACTTCTCATGAATTTGGCGTTGTTCTGCGTTTTTGTCAATTTGAACGGTGTTGTACAGTGTTTTAAAATGGGTTGTCCATATGTCACCATTTTGTATCGCTAATTCCTCTTGTTTCAATTTATTTTTATTTTTTTCCAATTTTGCCAGAAGTTGTTTGTGTTTATGGACTCCTCAATTAGTGTCAGCTGCTTGCTGTTGTACTGTGCTTTTTTGGTTCTGAGTGTACGTTTATAGAGTTTTAAAGTCTCACAGTAATGAAGGCGTAATTCACCATTATTTGGGTCTCTGTGCTTTTGGTTTGATAGTGTTATAAGTTTTTTCCTTATAATTTTACAATCTGCATCAAACCAGTTGTCATCTGTGGTCTTTTTTGTTTTGTTTTTTATCAATTTCAATTGTGCTTCTTTTTCCGTTTGCCTGAATATATAGTTTGTTTTTTACTGCTAGATTGATGCCTTCTTTACTGTGAGTGAATGTGGTATCCATAAAGTTCTCTAAGTGTGTTTGGATATTTTGGTTACAGGTTGCTTTCTGGTATTCTTCTGTGCTGTTTTGGGCCCATCTGTATGAATTTCTGATGTTGTACAGCTTAGCTTGTGTGTAAAGAAAGCACAATAAAAATAAGACCTGATGACGATGACTCATTCTGTCCTTCTTTTCTCTCTCTCTCTCTCTCTCTCTCTCTCTCTCTCTCTCTCTCTCTCTCTCTCTCTCTCTCTCTCTCTCTCTCTCTCTCTCTCACACTCTCCCTCTTTCTCCCTCTCTCACTCTTTCTCTCTCTCTCTCTTTCTCCCTCTCTTCGCTCATACACACATGGGGCTACTATGAGATACACAGAATGCATTACCTCCTAAACAGATAGTGATCTTTCTGTACCCTACTGTGTCTGCCCCATGCTGCATTCAGCAGTAACAGCTGCATGTTTTCCCCCAGTGTCCCTAAAAGACCACTAAGTCAACATTAGCTCAGAAGCATTAGCTAAGAAACACATGCAGCTTACTGCCTCCTCGGCTTAATATCGAGTGCTTGAGACTCAACGGGATTTTATAGTATATTCTAATGTTTTAATTGACAATTACAAATAGTTTCTGCTGGGGGGATACAGAGACTAAATTAAGGGAGAAATAACTGAAGTCTGTCCAAATCTCAGTAGGGGTGCAGGGTCCACTGGAGATGGTCCACGAACGGGTGGGATGCTTCCAGACTGATCTGGAATCAGTTTGAAACTGTCTGCGTCCCAAATGGCACCCTATTCCGTATGTAGTGCACTACTTGTGACCAGGGCAATAGGAATAGGGTGCCATTTGGGAGGCAGATAGACAACAGGGATATAAGCATTAGTCAGAGAACAGAGCAGAACAGTGTAATTAGACCTTACTGTGTCTCAGGCTGGACACCAACTATTATCCCCTCTAACTCACTGTCTGGTCTTGTTCCTCTCAAGGTTTCTTCCTAATAAGGAGTTTTTGCTTGCCACTGTCTACTGCCTCTCCTTGGCCTCTTTGGGGTGTAGGCCCTGAAAGCTGTTAGTAAGCAACTAAGAATTGATGAATGTGTAAAGAAAGCACAATAAAAATAAGACCTGATGACGATGACTCATTCTGTCCTTCTTTTCTCTCTCTCTCTCTTTCTCTCTTCTCTCTCTCTCTCTCTCTCTCTCTCTCTCTCTCTCTCTCTCTCTCTCTCTCTCTCTCTCTCTCTCTCTCTCTCTCTCTCGCACTCTGTCTCTCTGTCTTTGTCTTTGTCTTTCTCTCAGGTGAGGAATGACTTGACCAATGAGCTGGAGAAGGCAGACATCCAGATCGCTGACACCGAGAGCTTCTCCAATGACCCATGTGTCAATGTCAAGAAGCTCAAGGTGAGTGATCCACAGAACAGGTTACTGTACTGTTCAATAGGGCCGGGACGATACCAGTATTACGATACTTGTTAGTATCGTGGCAAGGAAACAAAACATGAAGCAGATTTCTTTAAGAAAACAGACCAATTGTTGGAAACAAACATTATTGAATTATTTTCCAAGCTGTAGCGCACAATATTTTACATACAGCAGGTTTTTAAAGAAGCAAACAGTTCGGTCTGCTGCGTGTTTTCATTTTTGCCATGAAAAAAATACTGGTATCGTCACAGCCGTACTGTACAATGTTGTGTCTTTGGCTATGCCGGATTAAGTGATATGACATGCTATTCTATAAAATAATTTCTCTGTAATTAATATTACCTGATTAAACTAATCATGTAAATGTAATTAACTATAAAGTCGGGGCACCACGAAATAATGTTTATAGTGCTGTTATCTTCCGAATAAACTCTTAAAGACCTAGTAATCTTTTATATCAGTAGCAGTCAATCATTAATCACCTTATTATTCAGTCTCATCTGAACATCATAGAATTCTTGGTTATCTTCACGAACCCTGGCTAACCAGTTGAATCAGCAATACAAACTTTGGTTTAATTATTTATTTACTAAATATCTAAATAATCACACAGCATTACATATACACAGAATGGATCATACATGAAAAACGTCCCTGGTGGACGGAACCGATTTGACGGCTGGTTACACAAAGAAATGGTGTTGGGTTTGAATGAAAGCGCGGGACGACTGAGGAATGAAGGGGGGAAGCTATGCTATCGTAAATACAGAATGTTATGCATTCTAAATAACCGCCCATTTGGAAAAGGAAAATGCAATAAATATTTACTCTGAGCTGGCTTCGATAGGTTGTTCGTAGTGGAAGGCCGGGTTGCCCAACAGAGATCTTCCTTGTCCTCTGAAGAATGTCTCTGGTGGTAAACTGGATACATTGTGCATCCTTTCCTAGCCCACGTTTACAGCGGCTGCTGCTAACTCAACGGCTAGGAGGTATCACTTCTGCAGTGAATAAGAGTTCAAAGTTCATACCAAGTTGCCATACTTTTAAGCTCATGCTATATTCTGGCTGGTATAGTCGAAATTCATCCTTTCGGCGTGTCGATCGTCACCTTCACTTTGAACACGATGCTAATTTCGTTAGGTTATTATCTTAGCCCCTTTAACGTAGGACCGTCGTCCTCACGTCCTCGGAACACAAAGTTACATTTTCGTAAAGGGGCTTATATAGTGGTGGGAGAGAGAGAGAGAGGCGTGTTTCATAGTTTACAACCAATGTATGTTCACTTGGGCGGGGCCACTGAGTTGAGCATAGTTCACACATGAAAACCAATTCTCTCATTTAGAAGCTAAAATTTAATCTTTTCACAAATAGTTTCATATTTAAATGTTTAAATTGCACAACAAATCCATGTGAATCTGATAACTAGAATGTGTAGACTTTCCAAGATACAGTTTATGTCGTCCTATCATCAGCAATAATGTCTCAGACGACAACTGATCTGACATCATATTCATTAAGTACCAACGCATATTTTCAACTAGTTGGATTACCGAAATATGGTTCCGTTCCCCACCCTTTTGATGTTACCAGACTCTCTCTATGTTAACAAATGGATTTTCAATAGTCACATCTGTAGAGTAGAGAGAGAGAAAAGGGGGGAAGGTATTTATGGGGGTCATAAACCTCACCAACAGGCCAACGTCATGACAACAAGTACCTACCTTACTGCAGAAGTACTTACTGTAATCATTATACAACAGTACTGCAGAGGTACTTACTGTAATGACTATAAAACAGTACTGCAGAGATACGCCTTGATATTACTGTAGTAACACCGGTTTGTTTTTTAACCTTCCTGTATTCACTGGAGTAAATGAACTGTAGGTCACATATATTATCAGATCTATTATATAGCCTCACATGGGTTTGTTTCCTCATCACTTGCAGTATATTTGACAGTACCAAGACCAGCAGTATATTTAACAGGACCAAGACCAGCAGTATATTTAACAGTACCAAGACCAGCAGTATATTTTACAGTACCAAGACCAGCAGTATATTTAACAGTACCAAGACCAGCAGTATATTTAACAGTACCAAGACCAGCAGTATATTTTACAGTACCAAGACCAGCAGTATATTTAACAGTACCAAGACCAGCAGTATATTTTACAGTACCAAGACCAGCAGTATATTTAACAGTACCAAGACCAGCAGTATATTTTACAGTACCAAGACCAGCAGTATATTTAACAGTACCAAGACCAGCAGTATATTTAACAGTACCAAGACCAGCAGTATATTTAACAGTACCAAGACCAGTAGTATATTTAACAGTACCAAGACCAGCAGTACATTTTGCAGTACCAAGACCAGCAGTATATTTTACAGTACCAAGACCAGCAGTATATTTTACGGGACCAAGACAAGCAGTATATTTTACAGTATCAAGACCAGCAGATATTTTACAGTACCAAGACCAGCAGTATATTTTACAGTACCAAGGCCAGCAGTATATTTCTCTCTCTCTCTCTCTCTCTCTCTCTCTCTCTCTCTCTCTCTCTCTCTCTCTCTCTCTCTCTCTCTCTCGCTTTCTCTCACACACACATACACACAAACTCTCTCTGTCAATCTCTCCCATTCACACACTAAGGCCCTCACTCCCCCAGGCCTCGCAGCTCTCACAACACTGTTTAAGGCCCTCACTCCCCCAGGCCTCTCAGCTCTCACAACACTGTCTAAGGCCCTCACTCCCCCAGGCCTCTCAGCTCTCACAACACTGTCTAAGGCCCTCTCTCCCCCAGAGCCTCAGCTCTCACAACACTGTCTAAGGCCCTCACTCCCCAGGCGTATCAGCTCTCTGATCAACTCACATCACATAAGAGCTATCAAAGCCTCAAACTGCCACACACACACGTACACGCATGCACACATACACACAAACACAGAGAAAGTGAACGATGAGCCTTCTTAAAATATACATGTATGTGTGTGAAGCTGACATTTTAAGCTGATACCCTGGTCCTTGATCAGAGTTAAAATGAAAATGATTCTTCAAACTGCTTTGCAATATCTTAAAGTCCTCTTTCTGGGATGTAACGGGCTGTGACGGCTCTGACACCCGATTGGTTAGCTCCTGTATCATCTCTCTGTTCGGTTGATGTGTGTAGCCACTAATAGCCACTAATAGACTGTAGTTGACTTCTATGGTAGTGATTAAGATTCCTAGAGAGAGAACAGCAGTCAGATGCTGTCCACGGTGCTGAAACAGATAACCACCATTAGACAGGGACTGTATTGTATATGGGCTGTTTCTACGTAGCTGTGTGGCTCGTTCTTCCTTTTAATCTCCCATTCACACAATCTGTCTACCACACACACACACACACATATACACATACACACACACTGTACAGCTCCTCTGGATGGATTAAGAACAGAGAGTTAGCTCCCAAAACAGGGAGGGATTAACCTAAACTTGTCCAATAAAAAATTATTGTTTCAATAAAAAACGTTTTCGGTTTAAAAAACGTTTTGCTACGGTTTGCAACGGTGTGCACTAATAGATACACCCCAGCCATATTACATTCCCCACATGCACGTAACATCTAACACCCAACATCTTCAATGGAATTACTACTTCATCAAATAAAGATCCAACTGAAAATGAAAACAGGACACTGCGATAAACAATTCTGCTATTTGTGTCATTTTGTGTCATTAATAGCTTCTTCAACACTTTCTAGCCTGATATTGATGGTTTCGTCACAAATAGCACCCTGTTCACTTCATAGTGTACTATGTTTAACCAGGGCCCATAGGAAATAGAGTGCCATTTGGGATGCATGCCATTCGGAGCTACTGTGTACTGTGTAGCTCAGTTGGTAGAGCATGGCACTTGCAACTCCATGGTTGTGGGTTTGATTCCCACGTGGGACCAGTATGAGAATGTGTGCACTCACACATCAGTATCACACTTCTTTGTTTATTTCCCACCAGCCTAATCCAGTTGTTCGACAATGGATCTGGTATGTATACTGACCTAATACCTTACCGTTAGAGCAGGGGTCTTCAACAGTCTCCAGTCCTGGAGAGCTGTTTGTGAATGTACACACTGTATACATTTAAATGGATGTGGGGGAATGTTTTGTTGTATGAGATGAGGCTGGGGATAATATATGGTGCGTTAGAAAAGTATTGAGACCACTTGACTTTTTCCACGTTAAGTTACAGCCTTATTCTAAAATGGATTCAATTATTTATTTTTCTAATCAATTTACACACAATAGCCCGTAATGACAATGCAAAAACACGTTTTTCGAAACTTTTGAAAATGTATTAAAAATAAAAAAACGAAATACCTTATTTTAGACTCTTTGCTATGAGACTCGAAATTGAGCTCAGGTGCATCCTGTTTCCATTGATCATCCTTGAGATGTTTCTACAACTTGATTGGAGTCAACCTGTGGTAAATTCGATTGATTGGACATTGTTTGGAAAGGTACACACCTGTCCAAATAAGGTCCCACAGCTGACAGTGCATGTCAGAGCAAAAACCAAGCTATGAGGTCGAAGGATTTGTCCGTAGAGCTCTGAGACAGAATTGTGTCAAGGCACAGATTTGGGGAAGGGTACCAAACCAATCTGAAGGTCCCCAAGAACACAATGGCCTCCATCATTCTTAAATGGAAGAAGTTTGGAACCACCAAGAACCACCAAACTGAGCAATCGGGGGAGAAGGGCCTTGGTCAGGGAGATGACCAAAAACCCAATGGTCACTCTGACAGAGCTCCAGAGTTCCTCTGTGGAGATGGGAGAACCTTCCAGAAGGACAACCATCTCTGCAGCACTCCACCAACCAGGCTTCGTGGTAGAGTTACCAGACGGAAGCCACTCAGTAAAAGGCAAAAGCTCTCCAGGAATGGAGTTTGTGAACGGCATGTTAGACAATGTCCGTTATTAGATCTAGTAATGTGTGCCCTTGCCATGAAGTAATCATCAAAGCTAGACTGTGGTTCTCTAATGGTAGGAATACGATAGGGTCAGTCTATAAATCTGATATACTGCTCAGAAACAGAATTTGTTTACTTCGTTCAGGCATCCTATGTGCCATAGTCAAAAGTTGTACACTATATAGGGAATAGGCAGCCACAGTCTTTAGTAAAGCCATGTAATCATGCCTAGTGTTTTTTACACAGCCTCATTGTGTTTTTAGTGTCGCTACGTTAACCCCTGCAAATGCATCAAGAGTAAAGTTACTAACATCATCGTCAGCATGGAATAAGCTGCTGCCATTGGTTAATACATACTGTACTGTAACCACCTGATCTGAATGTCAAACAGAATAGCCATAACCAAACTCCATCTCAGAGACCTCCAGGACACAAACAGAACAACCTTAAAGGAGCTACGTGTAACAGTTCCAACTGCAACTAGCACCACATGTCAATTACAGACCAGTATTGAGAATTGTCACACTAGAACTCGGAGACCTCCTGTCCGGGGCCCATTTTTCACATCGTGGGACCGAATACAGTATGAAGCCCAATTTTCCCCTGGGTCCAGGTATAGAGGATGGTGAATCGTGCCAGGTCTCTCTGTGCCGGAATTGTCCATCTCCACTTCCCTAACAGCTGGATTTTGGTTAAGTGCCTTCCACCAGGGGAACAGCGGCACCATTCAGGCCCAGGAGGACCAGAGCCCCGCGAGATCCAGGTTCAACCCGAGCCAAAGGGGTTCTGAAAAGGAAAAGTGGCTTCAAAGCAGAGTGGTCCACACAAAAGCTCCAACTACTCTGCTTGCTCCCAGCATGCACTCTGGCTCTGAGTACAGTCCAATGCAACATTGTATGTATTGTGGGGCAGGGTGGCCCCCTACAGTCGATTGACGCACCTGTGCGTCAATCTAATTAACATATACTGAGTGTTTTAATATGCCTAAATATAAATGCAACACGAAACAATTTCAAAGATTTTACTGAGTTACAGTTCATATAAGAAAATGGGTAAATGTAAATAAATTTCCCTAAAGACCCTAATCTATGGATTTCACATGACTAGGCAGGGGTGCAGCCATTGGTGGGACTTGGAGGGCATAGGCCCACCCACTTGGCAGCCAGTTGGGTGGCCCTATGCCCTCCAAAAAAGCTGCAGGAGCAGCACACATAGGGGGGTGGTGTGTGTCTGTGTGTGTGTCTGTGTCTGAGTGACCTCAACTTCAAGCGGGCAGCCAAGTTTGCTGTCACTCAGTCAGAATGTCCGTTAGTTTCATATTTTTTTCCCTAACCTTGCCCCACTTGTTAAATATTTTGCACATTTATAGCTTGATAGCAAATCGCCCTTGCCGTGTGATTAATCATAGTAGGTGGCAGCAGCAATTTAAATGATCAGACAAAAAACGTATGAGGAAGAGTGATCGGGTGATATTATGAAGTGAGTGGATGGAGAAATACAACTTCACTCTATCCAATCAGAGAAGCAGGATCAACGTACAGCCCGCACCTCTCTTAACAGACAGGCAACCTAGCCAGTTGAGTTATTTAGACCAGGCACATGACTGACTCAAGACAGTACAGTATGGTTTAGAAACTCTGACTGAGTGACATTTTCTGTTGTTTTATTTCACAGAAACTTATGGACGAATGACAAAATCAAAAAAATAATGACAAAATCATTATGTTGAGCAAGAAATGTATAAATTGTTTTTGTCACAGCAATTATGGACTTTCAGGAAGATAATGTAATTATGGTGCAAAGGGAAATGAAAGGTTTTTGACCAAATTAATTTATGTCCCATATAGCTGCTTGTAGTGGAAGACTGACACATCTCTTTAGCCCGTTGTAGTGGAAGACTGACACGTATTTTGCTGCTTGTAGTGGAAGACTGACATGTCTTTATCTGCTTGTAGTGGAAGACTGACTCATGTCTTTAGCTGATTGTAGTGGAAGACTGACACCACTTTAGTTGCTTTTAGTGGAAGACTGACACATCTCTTTAGCTGCTTGTAGTGGAAGACTGACACATCTCTTTTGCTGCTTGTAGTGGAAGACTGACACATCTTTTTAGCCCGTTGTAGTGGAAGACTGACACATCTCTTTAGCTGCTTGTAGTGGAAGACTGACACATCTCTTTAGCTGCTTGTAGTGGAAGACTGACACATCTCTTTAGCTGCTTGTAGTGGAAGACTGACACATCTCTTTAGCTGCTTGTAGTGGAAGACCTACATGTCTTTAGCTGCTTGTACTGGAAGACTGACACATCTCTTTTGCCCGTTGTAGTGGAAGACTGACACATATCTTTAGCCCGTTGTAGTGGAAGACTGACACATCTCTTTAGCTGCTTGTAGTGGAAGACTGACACATCTCTTTAGCTGCTTGTAGTGGAAGACCTACATGTTTTTAGCTGCTTGTAGTGGAAGACTGACACATCTCTTTTGCCCGTTGTAGTGGAAGACTGACACATATCTTTAGCCCGTTGTAGTGGAAGACTGACACATCTCTTCAGCTGCTTGTTGTGGAAGGCTGACACATGTCTTTAGCTGCTTGTAGTGGAAGACTGACACATCTCTTTTGCTGCTTGTAGTGGAAGACTGACACATCTCTTTAGCCCGTTGTAGTGGAAGACTGACACGTATTTTGCTGCTTGTAGTGGAAGACTGACATGTCTTTAGCTGCTTGTAGTGGAAGACTGACTCATGTCTTTAGCTGATTGTAGTGGAAGACTGACACCACTTTAGTTGCTTTTAGTGGAAGACTGACACATCTCTTTAGCTGCTTGTAGTGGAAGACTGACACATCTCTTTTGCTGCTTGTAGTGGAAGACTGACACATCTTTTTAGCCCGTTGTAGTGGAAGACTGACACATCTCTTCAGCTGCTTGTTGTGGAAGGCTGACACATGTCTTTAGCTGCTTGTAGTGGAAGACTGACACATCTCTTTTGCTGCTTGTAGTGGAAGACTGAAACATCTATTTAGCTGCTTGTAGTGGAAGACTGACACATCTTTAGCTGCTTGTAGTGGAAGACTGACAAATGTCTTTAGCTGATTGTAGTGGAAGACTGACTCATGTCTTTAGCTGATTGTAGTGGAAGACTGACACCACTTTAGTTGCTTTTAGTGGAAGACTGACACATCTCTTTAGCTGCTTGTAGTGGAAGACTGACACATCTCTTTTGCTGCTTGTAGTGGAAGACTGACACATCTCTTTTGCTGCTTGTAGTGGAAGACTGATATTTCTCTTTAGCCCGTTGTAGTGGAAGACTGACACATCTTTAGCTGGTTGTAGTGGAAGACTGACAAATGTCTTTAGCTGATTGTAGTGGAAGACTGACTCATGTCTTTAGCTGATTGTAGTGGAAGACTGACACCACTTTAGTTGCTTTTAGTGGAAGACTGACACATCTCTTTTGCTGCTTGTAGTGGAAGACTGACACATCTTTTTAGCCCGTTGTAGTGGAAGACTGACACGTATTTTGCTGCTTGTAGTGGAAGACTGACACATGTCTTTAGCTGCTTGTATCGGAAGACATACACATGTCTTTAGCTGCTTGTAGTGGAAGACTGACACATCTCTTCAGCTGCTTTTAGTGGAAGACTGACACGTCTTTATCTGCTTCTAGTGGAAGACTGACACATCTTTAGCTGCTTGTAGTGGAAGACTGACACATGTCTTTAGCTGCTTGTAGTGGAAGACTGAAACATCTCTTTATCTGCTTGTAGTGGAAGACTCACGTCTTTAACTGCTTGTAGTGGAAGACTGATATTTCTCTTTAGCCCGTTGTAGTGGAAGACTGACACATCTTTAGCTGCTTGTAGTGGAAGACTGACAAATGTCTTTAGCTGATTGTAGTGGAAGACTGAAACATGTCTTTAGCTGCTTTTAGTGGAAGACAGACACATTTCTTTAGCTGCTTGTAGTGGAAGATTGACCTGTCTTTGGTTGCTTGTAGTGGAAGACTGACACATCTCTTCAGCTGCTTGTAGTGGAAGACTGACACATCTGTAGCTGCTTGTAGTGGAAGACTCACATGTCTTTAGCTGCTTGTAGTGGAAGACTCACATGTCTTTATCTGCTTGTAGTGGAAGACTCACATGTCTTTATCTGCTTGTAGTGGAAGACTGACACATGTCTTTAGCTGCTTGTAGTGGAAGACTGACACATCTCTTTAGCTGCTTGTAGTGGAAGACCTACATGTCTTTAGCTGCTTGTACTGGAAGACTGACACATCTCTTTTGCCCGTTGTAGTGGAAGACTGACACATATCTTTAGCCCGTTGTAGTGGAAGACTGACACATCTCTTTAGCTGCTTGTAGTGGAAGACTGACACATCTCTTTAGCTGCTTGTAGTGGAAGACCTACATGTTTTTAGCTGCTTGTAGTGGAAGACTGACACATCTCTTTTGCCCGTTGTAGTGGAAGACTGACACATATCTTTAGCCCGTTGTAGTGGAAGACTGACACATCTCTTCAGCTGCTTGTTGTGGAAGGCTGACACATGTCTTTAGCTGCTTGTAGTGGAAGACTGACACATCTCTTTTGCTGCTTGTAGTGGAAGACTGACACATCTCTTTAGCCCGTTGTAGTGGAAGACTGACACGTATTTTGCTGCTTGTAGTGGAAGACTGACATGTCTTTAGCTGCTTGTATCGGAAGACATACACATGTCTTTAGCTGCTTGTAGTGGAAGACTGACACATCTCTTTAGCTGCTTGTAGTGGAAGACTGACACATGTCTTTAGCTGCTTGTAGTGGAAGACTGACACATGTCTTTAGCTGCTTGTAGTGGAATACTGACAAATGTCTTTAGCTGATTGTAGTGGAAGACTGAAACATGTCTTTAGCTGCTTATAGTGGAAGACTGACACATCTCTTTAGCTGCTTGTAGTGGAAGACTGACACATCTCTTTTGCTGCTTGTAGTGGAAGACTGACACATCTCTTTAGCCCGTTGTAGTGGAAGACTGATATGTCTCTTTAGCCCATTGTAGTGGAAGACTGACATGTCTTTAGCGGCTTGTAGTGGAAGACTGACACATCTCTTTAGCTGCTTGTAGTGGAAGACTGACACATCTCTTTAGCTGCTTGTAGTGGAAGACTGACACATCTCTTTAGCTGCTTGTAGTGGAAGACCTACATGTCTTTAGCTGCTTGTAGTGGAAGACTGACACATCTCTTTTGCCCGTTGTAGTGGAAGACTGACACATATCTTTAGCCCGTTGTAGTGGAAGACTGACACATCTCTTCAGCTGCTTGTAGTGGAAGGCTGACACATGTCTTTAGCTGCTTGTAGTGGAAGACTGACACATCTCTTTAGCCCGTTGTAGTGGAAGACTGACACGTATTTTGCTGCTTGTAGTGGTAGACTGACATGTTTTTAGCTGCTTGTATCGGAAGACATACACATGTCTTTAGCTGCTTGTAGTGGAAGACTGACACATCTCTTTAGCTGCTTGTAGTGGAAGACTGACACATCTCTTCAGCTGCTTGTAGTGGAAGACTGACACGTCTTTATCTGCTTCTAGTGGAAGACTGACACATCTTTAGCTGCTTGTAGTGGAAGACTGACACATCTTTAGCTGCTTTTAGTGGAATACTGACAAATGTCTTTTGCTGATTGTAGTGGAAGACGGAAACATGTCTTTAGCTGCTTGTAGTGGAAGACTGACACATCTCTTTAGCTGCTTGTAGTGGAAGACTGACACATCTCTTCAGCTGCTTGTAGTGGAAGACTGACACGTCTTTATCTGCTTCTAGTGGAAGACTGACACATCTTTAGCTGCTTGTAGTGGAAGACTGACACATCTTTAGCTGCTTTTAGTGGAATACTGACAAATGTCTTTTGCTGATTGTAGTGGAAGAGTGAAACATGTCTTTAGCTGCTTGTAGTGGAAGACTGACACATCTCTTTAGCTGCTTGTAGTGGAATACTGACACATCTCTTTAGCTGCTTGTAGTGGAAGACTGACACATCTCTTTAGCTGCTTGTAGTGGAAGACCTACATGTCTTTAGCTGCTTGTAGTGGAAGACTGACACGTATTTTGCTGCTTGTAGTGGAAGACTGACATGTTTTTAGCTGCTTGTATCGGAAGACATACACATGTCTTTAGCTGCTTGTAGTGGAAGACTGACACATCTCTTTAGCTGCTTGTAGTGGAAGACTGACACATCTCTTTAGCTGCTTGTAGTGGAAGACTGACACATCTCTTTAGCTGCTTGTAGTGGAAGACCTACATGTCTTTAGCTGCTTGTACTGGAAGACTGACACATCTCTTTTGCCCGTTGTAGTGGAAGACTGACACATATCTTTAGCCCGTTGTAGTGGAAGACTGACACATCTCTTTAGCTGCTTGTAGTGGAAGACTGACACATCTCTTTAGCTGCTTGTAGTGGAAGACCTACATGTTTTTAGCTGCTTGTAGTGGAAGACTGACACATCTCTTTGCCCGTTGTAGTGGAAGACTGACACATATCTTTAGCCCGTTGTAGTGGAAGACTGACACATCTCTTCAGCTGCTTGTTGTGGAAGGCTGACACATGTCTTTAGCTGCTTGTAGTGGAAGACTGACACATCTCTTTTGCTGCTTGTAGTGGAAGACTGACACATCTCTTTAGCCCGTTGTAGTGGAAGACTGACACGTATTTTGCTGCTTGTAGTGGAAGACTGACATGTCTTTAGCTGCTTGTATCGGAAGACATACACATGTCTTTAGCTGCTTGTAGTGGAAGACTGACACATCTCTTTAGCTGCTTGTAGTGGAAGACTGACACATGTCTTTAGCTGCTTGTAGTGGAAGACTGACACATGTCTTTAGCTGCTTGTAGTGGAATACTGACAAATGTCTTTAGCTGATTGTAGTGGAAGACTGAAACATGTCTTTAGCTGCTTATAGTGGAAGACTGACACATCTCTTTAGCTGCTTGTAGTGGAAGACTGACACATCTCTTTTGCTGCTTGTAGTGGAAGACTGACACATCTCTTTAGCCCGTTGTAGTGGAAGACTGATATGTCTCTTTAGCCCATTGTAGTGGAAGACTGACATGTCTTTAGCGGCTTGTAGTGGAAGACTGACACATCTCTTTAGCTGCTTGTAGTGGAAGACTGACACATCTCTTTAGCTGCTTGTAGTGGAAGACTGACACATCTCTTTAGCTGCTTGTAGTGGAAGACCTACATGTCTTTAGCTGCTTGTAGTGGAAGACTGACACATCTCTTTTGCCCGTTGTAGTGGAAGACTGACACATATCTTTAGCCCGTTGTAGTGGAAGACTGACACATCTCTTCAGCTGCTTGTAGTGGAAGGCTGACACATGTCTTTAGCTGCTTGTAGTGGAAGACTGACACATCTCTTTAGCCCGTTGTAGTGGAAGACTGACACGTATTTTGCTGCTTGTAGTGGTAGACTGACATGTTTTTAGCTGCTTGTATCGGAAGACATACACATGTCTTTAGCTGCTTGTAGTGGAAGACTGACACATCTCTTTAGCTGCTTGTAGTGGAAGACTGACACATCTCTTCAGCTGCTTGTAGTGGAAGACTGACACGTCTTTATCTGCTTCTAGTGGAAGACTGACACATCTTTAGCTGCTTGTAGTGGAAGACTGACACATCTTTAGCTGCTTTTAGTGGAATACTGACAAATGTCTTTTGCTGATTGTAGTGGAAGACGGAAACATGTCTTTAGCTGCTTGTAGTGGAAGACTGACACATCTCTTTAGCTGCTTGTAGTGGAAGACTGACACATCTCTTCAGCTGCTTGTAGTGGAAGACTGACACGTCTTTATCTGCTTCTAGTGGAAGACTGACACATCTTTAGCTGCTTGTAGTGGAAGACTGACACATCTTTAGCTGCTTTTAGTGGAATACTGACAAATGTCTTTTGCTGATTGTAGTGGAAGACTGAAACATGTCTTTAGCTGCTTGTAGTGGAAGACTGACACATCTCTTTAGCTGCTTGTAGTGGAATACTGACACATCTCTTTAGCTGCTTGTAGTGGAAGACTGACACATCTCTTTAGCTGCTTGTAGTGGAAGACCTACATGTCTTTAGCTGCTTGTAGTGGAAGACTGACACGTATTTTGCTGCTTGTAGTGGAAGACTGACATGTTTTTAGCTGCTTGTATCGGAAGACATACACATGTCTTTAGCTGCTTGTAGTGGAAGACTGACACATCTCTTTAGCTGCTTGTAGTGGAAGACTGACACATCTCTTTAGCTGCTTGTAGTGGAAGACTGACACATCTCTTTAGCTGCTTGTAGTGGAAGACCTACATGTCTTTAGCTGCTTGTACTGGAAGACTGACACATCTCTTTTTGCCCGTTGTAGTGGAAGACTGACACATATCTTTAGCCCGTTGTAGTGGAAGACTGACACATCTCTTTAGCTGCTTGTAGTGGAAGACTGACACATCTCTTTAGCTGCTTGTAGTGGAAGACCTACATGTTTTTAGCTGCTTGTAGTGGAAGACTGACACATCTCTTTTGCCCGTTGTAGTGGAAGACTGACACATATCTTTAGCCCGTTGTAGTGGAAGACTGACACATCTCTTCAGCTGCTTGTTGTGGAAGGCTGACACATGTCTTTAGCTGCTTGTAGTGGAAGACTGACACATCTCTTTTGCTGCTTGTAGTGGAAGACTGACACATCTCTTTAGCCCGTTGTAGTGGAAGACTGACACGTATTTTGCTGCTTGTAGTGGAAGACTGACATGTCTTTAGCTGCTTGTATCGGAAGACATACACATGTCTTTAGCTGCTTGTAGTGGAAGACTGACACATCTCTTTAGCTGCTTGTAGTGGAAGACTGACACATGTCTTTAGCTGCTTGTAGTGGAAGACTGACACATGTCTTTAGCTGCTTGTAGTGGAATACTGACAAATGTCTTTAGCTGATTGTAGTGGAAGACTGAAACATGTCTTTAGCTGCTTATAGTGGAAGACTGACACATCTCTTTAGCTGCTTGTAGTGGAAGACTGACACATCTCTTTTGCTGCTTGTAGTGGAAGACTGACACATCTCTTTAGCCCGTTGTAGTGGAAGACTGATATGTCTCTTTAGCCCATTGTAGTGGAAGACTGACATGTCTTTAGCGGCTTGTAGTGGAAGACTGACACATCTCTTTAGCTGCTTGTAGTGGAAGACTGACACATCTCTTTAGCTGCTTGTAGTGGAAGACTGACACATCTCTTTAGCTGCTTGTAGTGGAAGACCTACATGTCTTTAGCTGCTTGTAGTGGAAGACTGACACATCTCTTTTGCCCGTTGTAGTGGAAGACTGACACATATCTTTAGCCCGTTGTAGTGGAAGACTGACACATCTCTTCAGCTGCTTGTAGTGGAAGGCTGACACATGTCTTTAGCTGCTTGTAGTGGAAGACTGACACATCTCTTTAGCCCGTTGTAGTGGAAGACTGACACGTATTTTGCTGCTTGTAGTGGTAGACTGACATGTTTTTAGCTGCTTGTATCGGAAGACATACACATGTCTTTAGCTGCTTGTAGTGGAAGACTGACACATCTCTTTAGCTGCTTGTAGTGGAAGACTGACACATCTCTTCAGCTGCTTGTAGTGGAAGACTGACACGTCTTTATCTGCTTCTAGTGGAAGACTGACACATCTTTAGCTGCTTGTAGTGGAAGACTGACACATCTTTAGCTGCTTTTAGTGGAATACTGACAAATGTCTTTTGCTGATTGTAGTGGAAGACGGAAACATGTCTTTAGCTGCTTGTAGTGGAAGACTGACACATCTCTTTAGCTGCTTGTAGTGGAAGACTGACACATCTCTTCAGCTGCTTGTAGTGGAAGACTGACACGTCTTTATCTGCTTCTAGTGGAAGACTGACACATCTTTAGCTGCTTGTAGTGGAAGACTGACACATCTTTAGCTGCTTTTAGTGGAATACTGACAAATGTCTTTTGCTGATTGTAGTGGAAGACTGAAACATGTCTTTAGCTGCTTGTAGTGGAAGACTGACACATCTCTTTAGCTGCTTGTAGTGGAATACTGACACATCTCTTTAGCTGCTTGTAGTGGAAGACTGACACATCTCTTTAGCTGCTTGTAGTGGAAGACCTACATGTCTTTAGCTGCTTGTAGTGGAAGACTGACACGTATTTTGCTGCTTGTAGTGGAAGACTGACATGTTTTTAGCTGCTTGTATCGGAAGACATACACATGTCTTTAGCTGCTTGTAGTGGAAGACTGACACATCTCTTTAGCTGCTTGTAGTGGAAGACTGACACATCTCTTTAGCTGCTTGTAGTGGAAGACTGACACATCTCTTTAGCTGCTTGTAGTGGAAGACCTACATGTCTTTAGCTGCTTGTAGTGGAAGACTGACACATCTCTTTTGCCCGTTGTAGTGGAAGACTGACACATATCTTTAGCCCGTTGTAGTGGAAGACTGACACATCTCTTCAGCTGCTTGTTGTGGAAGGCTGACACATGTCTTTAGCTGCTTGTAGTGGAAGACTGACACATCTCTTTAGCTGCTTGTAGTGGAAGACTGACACATCTCTTTAGCCCGTTGTAGTGGAAGACTGACACGTATTTTGCTGCTTGTAGTGGAAGACTGCCATGTTTTTAGCTGCTTGTATCGGAAGACATACACATGTCTTTAGCTGCTTGTAGTGGAAGACTGACACATCTCTTTAGCTGCTTGTAGTGGAAGACTGACACATCTCTTCAGCTGCTTGTAGTGGAAGACTGACACGTCTTTATCTGCTTCTAGTGGAAGACTGACACATCTTTAGCTGCTTGTAGTGGAAGACTGACACATCTTTAGCTGCTTTTAGTGGAATACTGACAAATGTCTTTTGCTGATTGTAGTGGAAGACTGAAACATGTCTTTAGCTGCTTGTAGTGGAAGACTGAAACATGTCTTTAGTTGCTTGTAGTGGAAGACTGACACATCTCTTTAGCTGCTTGTAGTGGAATACTGACACATCTTTTTAGCTGCTTGTAGTGGAAGACTGACACATCTCTTTAGCTGCTTGTAGTGGAAGACTGACACATTTCTTTAGCTGCTTGTAGTGGAAGACTGACACATCTCTTTAGCTGCTTGTAGTGGAAGACTGACACATCTCTTTTGCCCGTTGTAGTGGAAGACGGACACATATCTTTAGCCCGTTTTAGTGGAAGACTGACACATCTCTTCAGCTGCTTGTTGTGGAAGGCTGACACATGTCTTTAGCTGCTTGTAGTGGAAGACTGACACATGTCTTTAGCTGCTTGTAGTGGAAGACTGACACATCTCTTTAGCCCGTTGTAGTGGAAGACTGACACGTATTTTGCTGCTTGTAGTGGAAGACTGACATGTCTCTAGCTGCTTGTATCGGAAGACATACACATGTCTTTAGCTGCTTGTAGTGGAAGACTGACACATCTCTTTAGCTGCTTGTAGTGGAAGACTGACACATCTCTTCAGCTGCTTTTAGTGGAAGACTGACACATGTCTTTATCTGCTTCTAGTGGAAGACTGACACATCTTTAGCTGCTTGTAGTGGAAGACTGACACATGTCTTTAGCTGCTTGTAGTGGAAGACTGACAAATGTCTTTAGCTGCTTGTAGTGGAAGACTGAAACATGTCTTTAGCTGCTTATAGTGGAAGACTGACACATCTCTTTAGCCCGTTGTAGTGGAAGACTGACACGTATTTTGCTGCTTGTAGTGGAAGACTGACATGTCTCTAGCTGCTTGTATCGGAAGACATACACATGTCTTTAGCTGCTTGTAGTGGAAGACTGACACATCTCTTTAGCTGCTTGTAGTGGAAGACTGACACATCTCTTCAGCTGCTTTTAGTGGAAGACTGACACGTCTTTATCTGCTTCTAGTGGAAGACTGACACATCTTTAGCTGCTTGTAGTGGAAGACTGACACATGTCTTTAGCTGCTTGTAGTGGAAGACTGACAAATGTCTTTAGCTGCTTATAGTGGAAGACTGACACATGTCTTTAGCTGCTTGTAGTGGAATACTGACACATCTCTTCAGCTGCTTGTAGTGGAATACTGACACATCTCTTCAGCTGCTTGTAGTGGAAGACTGACTCATGTCTTTAGCTGATTGTAGTGGAAGACTGACACATCTTTAGCTGCTTGTAGTGGAAGACTGACATGTCTTTAGCTGCTTGTAGTGGAAGACTGACACATGTCTTTAGCTGCTTGTAGTGGAATACCTACATGTAGGTGTCAGCAGCAATTTAAATGATCAGACAAAAAACGTATGAGGAAGAGTGATCGGGTGATATTATGAAGTGAGTGGATGGAGAAATACAACTTCACTCTATCCAATCAGAGAAGCAGGATCAACGTACAGCCCGCACCTCTCTTAACAGACAGGCAACCTAGCCAGTTGAGTTATTTAGACCAGGCACATGACTGACTCAAGACAGTACAGTATGGTTTAGAAACTCTGACTGAGTGACATTTTCTGTTGTTTTATTTCACAGAAACTTATGGACGAATGACAAAATCAAAAAAATAATGACAAAATCATTATGTTGAGGAAGAAATGTATAAATTGTTTTTGTCACAGCAATTATGGACTTTCAGGAAGATAATGTAATTATGGTGCAAAGGGAAATGAAAGGTTTTTGACCAAATTAATTTATGTCCCATATAGCTGCTTGTAGTTGAAGACTGACACATCTCTTTAGCCCGTTGTAGTGGAAGACTGACACGTATTTTGCTGCTTGTAGTGGAAGACTGACATGTCTTTATCTGCTTGTAGTGGAAGACTGACTCATGTCTTTAGCTGATTGTAGTGGAAGACTGACACCACTTTAGTTGCTTTTAGTGGAAGACTGACACATCTCTTTAGCTGCTTGTAGTGGAAGACTGACACATCTCTTTTGCTGCTTGTAGTGGAAGACTGACACATCTTTTTAGCCCGTTGTAGTGGAAGACTGACACGTATTTTGCTGCTTGTAGTGGAAGACTGACACATGTCTTTAGCTGCTTGTATCGGAAGACATACACATGTCTTTAGCTGCTTGTAGTGGAAGACTGACACATCTCTTCAGCTGCTTTTAGTGGAAGACTGACACGTCTTTATCTGCTTCTAGTGGAAGACTGACACATCTTTAGCTGCTTGTAGTGGAATACTGACATCTCTTTAGCTGCTTGTAGTGGAAGACTGACATCTCTTTATCTGCTTGTAGTGGTAGACTCACGTCTTTAACTGCTTGTAGTGGAAGACTGATATTTCTCTTTAGCCCGTTGTAGTGGAAGACTGACACATCTTTAGCTGCTTGTAGTGGAAGACTGACAAATGTCTTTAGCTGATTGTAGTGGAAGACTGAAACATGTCTTTAGCTGCTTTTAGTGGAAGACAGACACATTTCTTTAGCTGCTTGTAGTGGAAGATTGACCTGTCTTTGGTTGCTTGTAGTGGAAGACTGACACATCTCTTCAGCTGCTTGTAGTGGAAGACTGACACATCTTTAGCTGCTTGTAGTGGAAGACTCACATGTCTTTAGCTGCTTGTAGTGGAAGACTCACATGTCTTTATCTGCTTGTAGTGGAAGACTCACATGTCTTTATCTGCTTGTAGTGGAAGACTGACACATGTCTTTAGCTGCTTGTAGTGGAAGACTGACACATCTCTTTAGCTGCTTGTAGTGGAAGACTGACACATCTCTTTAGCTGCTTGTAGTGGAAGACTGACATGTCTTTAGCTGCTTGTAGTGGAAGACTGAAACATGTCTTTAGCTGCTTATAGTGGAAGACTGACACATCTCTTTAGCTGCTTGTAGTGATAGACTGACACATCTCTTTAGCTGCTTGTAGTGGAAGACTGACACATCTCTTTAGCTGCTTGTAGTGGAAGACTGACATCTCTTTATCTGCTTGTAGTGGTAGACTCACGTCTTTAACTGCTTGTAGTGGAAGACTGATATTTCTCTTTAGCCCGTTGTAGTGGAAGACTGACACATCTTTAGCTGCTTGTAGTGGAAGACTGACACATATCTTTAGCTGCTTGTAGTGGAAGACTGACATCTCTTTAGCTGCTTGTAGTGGAAGACCTACATGTCTTTAGCTGCTTGTAGTGGAAGACTGACACATCTCTTTTGCCCGTTGTAGTGGAAGACTGACACATATCTTTAGCCCGTTGTAGTGGAAGACTGACACATCTCTTCAGCTGCTTGTTGTGGAAGGCTGACACATGTCTTTAGCTGCTTGTAGTGGAAGACTGACACATCTCTTTTGCTGCTTGTAGTGGAAGACTGACACATCTCTTTAGCCCGTTGTAGTGGAAGACTGACACGTATTTTGCTGCTTGTAGTGGAAGACTGACATGTCTTTAGCTGCTTGTATCGGAAGACATACACATGTCTTTAGCTGCTTGTAGTGGAAGACTGACACATGTCTTTAGCTGCTTGTAGTGGAAGACTGACACATGTCTTTAGCTGCTTGTAGTGGAATACTGACAAATGTCTTTAGCTGATTGTAGTGGAAGACTGAAACATGTCTTTAGCTGCTTATAGTGGAAGACTGACACATCTCTTTAGCTGCTTGTAGTGGAAGACTGACACATCTCTTTGCTGCTTGTAGTGGAAGACTGACACATCTCTTTAGCCCGTTGTAGTGGAAGACTGACACGTATTTTGCTGCTTGTAGTGGAAGACTGACATCTCTTTAGCTGCTTGTAGTGGAAGACTGACACATCTCTTTAGCTGCTTGTAGTGGAAGATTGACCTGTCTTTGGATGCCTGTAGTGGAAGACTGATACATCTCTTCAACTGCTTTTAGTGGAAGACTGACACATGTCTTTATCTGCTTGTAGTGGAAGACTGACACATCTTTAGCTGCTTGTAGTGGAAGACTGACAAATGTCTTTAGCTGCTTGTAGTGGAAGACTGACACGTCTTTAGCTGCTTGTAGTGGAATACTGACACATCTCTTTAGCTGCTTGTAGTGGTACACTCACGTCTTTAGCTGCTTGTAGTGGAAGACTGACAAATGTCTTTAGCTGATTGTAGTGGAAGACTGAAACATGTCTTTAGCTGCTTGTAGTGGAAGACTGACACATCTCTTCAGCTGCTTGTTGTGGAAGGCTGACACATGTCTTTAGCTGCTTGTAGTGGAAGACTGACACATCTCTTTTGCTGCTTGTAGTGGAAGACTGACACATCTCTTTAGCCCGTTGTAGTGGAAGACTGACACGTATTTTGCTGCTTGTAGTGGAAGACTGACATGTCTTTAGCTGCTTGTATCGGAAGACATACACATGTCTTTAGCTGCTTGTAGTGGAAGACTGACACATCTCTTTAGCTGCTTGTAGTGGAAGACTGACACATGTCTTTAGCTGCTTGTAGTGGAAGACTGACACATGTCTTTAGCTGCTTGTAGTGGAATACTGACAAATGTCTTTAGCTGATTGTAGTGGAAGACTGAAACATGTCTTTAGCTGCTTATAGTGGAAGACTGACACATCTCTTTAGCTGCTTGTAGTGGAAGACTGACACATCTCTTTTGCTGCTTGTAGTGGAAGACTGACACATCTCTTTAGCCCGTTGTAGTGGAAGACTGACACGTATTTTGCTGCTTGTAGTGGAAGACTGACATCTCTTTAGCTGCTTGTAGTGGAAGACTGACACATCTCTTTAGCTGCTTGTAGTGGAAGATTGACCTGTCTTTGGATGCCTGTAGTGGAAGACTGATACATCTCTTCAACTGCTTTTAGTGGAAGACTGACACATGTCTTTATTTGCTTGTAGTGGAAGACTGACACGTCTTTAGCTGCTTGTAGTGGAATACTGACACATCTCTTTAGCTGCTTGTAGTGGAATACTGACAAATGTCTTTAGCTGATTGTAGTGGAAGACTGAAACATGTCTTTAGCTGCTTGTAGTGGAAGACTGACACATCTCTTTAGCTGCTTGTAGTGGAATACTGACACATCTCTTCAGCTGCTTGTAGTGGAAGACTGACTCATGTCTTTAGCTGATTGTAGTGGAATACTGACAAATGTCTTTAGCTGATTGTAGTGGAAGACTGAAACATGTCTTTAGCTGCTTGTAGTGGAAGACTGACTCATGTCTTTAGCTGATTGTAGTGGAAGACTGACACATCTTTAGCTGCTTGTAGTGGAATACTGACAAATGTCTTTAGCTGATTGTAGTGGAAGACTGACACATCTCTTTAGCTGCTTGTAGTGGAATACTGACACATCTCTTCAGCTGCTTGTAGTGGAAGACTGACTCATGTCTTTAGCTGATTGTAGTGGAATACTGACAAATGTCTTTAGCTGATTGTAGTGGAAGACTGAAACATGTCTTTAGCTGCTTGTAGTGGAAGACTGACTCATGTCTTTAGCTGATTGTAGTGGAAGACTGACACATCTTTAGCTGCTTGTAGTGGAATACTGACAAATGTCTTTAGCTGATTGTAGTGGAAGACTGAAACATGTCTTTAGCTGCTTATAGTGGAAGACTGACACATCTCTTTAGATGCTTGTAGTGGAAGACTGACACATCTCTTTTGCTGCTTGTAGTGGAAGACCTACATGTCTTTAGCTGCTTGTAGTGGAAGACTGACACATCTCTTTTGCCCGTTGTAGTGGAAGACTGACACATATCTTTAGCCCGTTGTAGTGGAAGACTGACACATCTCTTCAGCTGCTTGTTGTGGAAGGCTGACACATGTCTTTAGCTGCTTGTAGTGGAAGACTGACACATCTCTTTAGCTGCTTGTAGTGGAAGACTGACTCATGTCTTTAGCTGATTGTAGTGGAAGACTGACACATCTTTAGCTGCTTGTAGTGGAATACTGACAAATGTCTTTAGCTGATTGTAGTGGAAGACTGAAACATGTCTTTAGCTGCTTATAGTGGAAGACTGACACATCTCTTTAGCTGCTTGTAGTGGAAGACTGACATCTCTTTATCTGCTTGTTAGTGGTAGACTCACTTCTGTAGCTGCTTGTAGTGGAAGACTGATATGTCTCTTTAGCCAGTTGTAGTGGAAGACTGACATGTCTTTAGCGGCTTGTAGTGGAAGACTGACATGTCTTTAGCTGCTTGTAGTGGAAGATTGACCTGTCTTTGGCTGCTTTTAGTGGAAGACTGACACATCTCTTTAGCTGCTTGTAGTGGAAGACTGACATCTCTTTATCTGCTTGTAGTGGTAGACTCACGTCTTTAACTGCTTGTAGTGGAAGACTGATATGTCTCTTTAGCCCGTTGTAGTGGAAGACTGACACATCTTTAGCTGCTTGTAGTGGAAGACTGACAAATGTCTTTAGCTGATTGTAGTGGAAGACTGAAACATGTCTTTAGCTGCTTTTAGTGGAAGACAGACACATTTCTTTAGCTGCTTGTAGTGGAAGATTGACCTGTCTTTGGTTGCTTGTAGTGGAAGACTGACACATCTCTTCAGCTGCTTGTAGTGGAAGACTGACACATCTTTAGCTGCTTGTAGTGGAAGACTCACATGTCTTTAGCTGCTTGTAGTGGAAGACTCACATTTCTTTATCTGCTTGTAGTGGAAGACTGACACATCTCTTTAGCTGCTTGTAGTGGAAGACTGACACATCTATTTAGCTGCTTGTAGTGGAAGACCTACATGTCTTTAGCTGCTTGTACTGGAAGACCGACACATCTCTTTTGCCCGTTGTAGTGGAAGACTGACACATATCTTTAGCCCGTTGTAGTGGAAGACTGACACATCTCTTTAGCTGCTTGTAGTGGAAGACTGACGCATGTCTTTAGCTGCTTGTAGTGGAAGACTGACACATCTCTTTAGCTGCTTGTAGTGGAAGACCTACATGTCTTTAGCTGCTTGTAGTGGAAGACTGACACATCTCTTTTGCCCGTTGTAGTGGAAGACTGACACATCTCTTCAGCTGCTTGTAGTGGAAGGCTGACACATGTCTTTAGCTGCTTGTAGTGGAAGACTGACACATCTCTTTTGCTGCTTGTAGTGGAAGACTGACACATCACTTTAGCCCGTTGTAGTGGAAGACTGACACGTATTTTGCTGCATGTAATGGAAGACTGACATGTCTTTAGCTGCTTGTATCGGAAGACATACACATGTCTTTATCTGCTTGTAGTGGAAGACTCACATGTCTTTATCTGCTTGTAGTGGAAGACTGACACATGTCTTTAGCTGCTTGTAGTGGAAGACTGACACATCTCTTTAGCTGCTTGTAGTGGAAGACTGACACATCTCTTTAGCTGCTTGTAGTGGAAGACCTACATGTCTTTAGCTGCTTGTACTGGAAGACTGACACATCTCTTTTGCCCGTTGTAGTGGAAGACTGACACATATCTTTAGCCCGTTGTAGTGGAAGACTGACACATCTCTTTAGCTGCTTGTAGTGGAAGACTGACACATCTCTTTAGCTGCTTGTAGTGGAAGACCTACATGTCTTTAGCTGCTTGTAGTGGAAGACTGACACATCTCTTTTGCCCGTTGTAGTGGAAGACTGACACATATCTTTAGCCCGTTGTAGTGGAAGACTGACACATCTCTTCAGCTGCTTGTTGTGGAAGGCTGACACATGTCTTTAGCTGCTTGTAGTGGAAGACTGACACATCTCTTTTGCTGCTTGTAGTGGAAGACTGACACATCTCTTTAGCCCGTTGTAGTGGAAGACTGACACGTATTTTGCTGCTTGTAGTGGAAGACTGACACATGTCTTTAGCTGCTTGTAGTGGAAGACTGACACATGTCTTTAGCCCGTTGTAGTGGAAGACTGACACGTATTTAGCTGCTTGTATCGGAAGACATACACATGTCTTTAGCTGCTTGTAGTGGAAGACTGACACATCTCTTTAGCTGCTTGTAGTGGAAGACTGACACATGTCTTTAGCTGCTTGTAGTGGAAGACTGACACATGTCTTTAGCTGCTTGTAGTGGAATACTGACAAATGTCTTTAGCTGATTGTAGTGGAAGACTGAAACATGTCTTTAGCTGCTTATAGTGGAAGACTGACACATCTCTTTAGCTGCTTGTAGTGGAAGACTGACACATCTCTTTTGCTGCTTGTAGTGGAAGACTGACACATCTCTTTAGCCCGTTGTAGTGGAAGACTGACACGTATTTTGCTGCTTGTAGTGGAAGACTGACATCTCTTTAGCTGCTTGTAGTGGAAGACTGACACATCTCTTTAGCTGCTTGTAGTGGAAGATTGACCTGTCTTTGGATGCTTGTAGTGGAAGACTGATACATCTCTTCAACTGCTTTTAGTGGAAGACTGACACATGTCTTTATCTGCTTGTAGTGGAAGACTGACACATCTTTAGCTGCTTGTAGTGGAAGACTGACAAATGTCTTTAGCTGCTTGTAGTGGAAGACTGACACGTCTTTAGCTGCTTGTAGTGGAATACTGACACATCTCTTTAGCTGCTTGTAGTGGTACACTCACGTCTTTAGCTGCTTGTAGTGGAAGACTGACAAATGTCTTTAGCTGATTGTAGTGGAAGACTGAAACATGTCTTTAGCTGCTTGTAGTGGAAGACTGACACATCTCTTTAGCTGCTTGTAGTGGAATACTGACACATCTCTTCAGCTGCTTGTAGTGGAAGACTGACTCATGTCTTTAGCTGATTGTAGTGGAATACTGACAAATGTCTTTAGCTGATTGTAGTGGAAGACTGAAACATGTCTTTAGCTGCTTGTAGTGGAAGACTGACTCATGTCTTTAGCTGATTGTAGTGGAAGACTGACACATCTTTAGCTGCTTGTAGTGGAATACTGACAAATGTCTTTAGCTGCTTGTAGTGGAAGACTGACAAATGTCTTTAGCTGATTGTAGTGGAAGACTGAAACATGTCTTTAGCTGCTTGTAGTGGAAGACTGACACATCTCTTTAGCTGCTTGTAGTGGAATACTGACACATCTCTTCAGCTGCTTGTAGTGGAAGACTGACTCATGTCTTTAGCTGATTGTAGTGGAATACTGACAAATGTCTTTAGCTGATTGTAGTGGAAGACTGAAACATGTCTTTAGCTGCTTGTAGTGGAAGACTGACTCATGTCTTTAGCTGATTGTAGTGGAAGACTGACACATCTTTAGCTGCTTGTAGTGGAAGACTGACAAATGTCTTTAGCTGATTGTAGTGGAAGACTGACACATCTCTTTAGCTGCTTGTAGTGGAATACTGACACATCTCTTCAGCTGCTTGTAGTGGAAGACTGACTCATGTCTTTAGCTGATTGTAGTGGAAGACTGACACATCTTTAGCTGCTTGTAGTGGAATACTGACAAATGTCTTTAGCTGATTGTAGTGGAAGACTGAAACATGTCTTTAGCTGCTTATAGTGGAAGACTGACACATCTCTTTAGCTGCTTGTAGTGGAAGACTGACACATCTCTTTTGCTGCTTGTAGTGGAAGACTGACACGTCTCTTTAGCTGCTTGTAGTGGAAGACCTACATGTCTTTAGCTGCTTGTAGTGGAAGACTGACACATCTCTTTTGCCCGTTGTAGTGGAAGACTGACACATATCTTTAGCCCGTTGTAGTGGAAGACTGACATATCTCTTCAGCTGCTTGTTGTGGAAGGCTGACACATGTCTTTAGCCAGTTGTAGTGGAAGACTGACACATCTCTTTAGCTGCTTGTAGTGGAAGACTGACTCATGTCTTTAGCTGATTGTAGTGGAAGACTGACACATCTTTAGCTGCTTGTAGTGGAATACTGACAAATGTCTTTAGCTGATTGTAGTGGAAGACTGAAACATGTCTTTAGCTGCTTATAGTGGAAGACTGACACATCTCTTTAGCTGCTTGTAGTGGAAGACTGACATCTCTTTATCTGCTTGTTAGTGGTAGACTCACTTCTGTAGCTGCTTGTAGTGGAAGACTGATATGTCTCTTTAGCCAGTTGTAGTGGAAGACTGACATGTCTTTAGCGGCTTGTAGTGGAAGACTGACATGTCTTTAGCTGCTTGTAGTGGAAGATTGACCTGTCTTTGGCTGCTTTTAGTGGAAGACTGACACATCTCTTTAGCTGCTTGTAGTGGAAGACTGACATCTCTTTATCTGCTTGTAGTGGTAGACTCACGTCTTTAACTGCTTGTAGTGGAAGACTGATATGTCTCTTTAGCCCGTTGTAGTGGAAGACTGACACATCTTTAGCTGCTTGTAGTGGAATACTGACAAATGTCTTTAGCTGATTGTAGTGGAAGACTGAAACATGTCTTTAGCTGCTTTTAGTGGAAGACAGACACATTTCTTTTGCTGCTTGTAGTGGAAGACTGACACATCTCTTTAGCCCGTTGTAGTGGAAGACTGACACGTATTTTGCTGCATGTAATGGAAGACTGACATGTCTTTAGCTGCTTGTATCGGAAGACATACACATGTCTTTATCTGCTTGTAGTGGAAGACTCACATGTCTTTATCTGCTTGTAGTGGAAGACTGACACATGTCTTTAGCTGCTTGTAGTGGAAGACTGACACATCTCTTTAGCTGCTTGTAGTGGAAGACTGACACATCTCTTTAGCTGCTTGTAGTGGAAGACCTACATGTCTTTAGCTGCTTGTACTGGAAGACTGACACATCTCTTTTGCCCGTTGTAGTGGAAGACTGACACATATCTTTAGCCCGTTGTAGTGGAAGACTGACACATCTCTTTAGCTGCTTGTAGTGGAAGACTGACACATCTCTTTAGCTGCTTGTAGTGGAAGACCTACATGTCTTTAGCTGCTTGTAGTGGAAGACTGACACATCTCTTTTGCCCGTTGTAGTGGAAGACTGACACATATCTTTAGCCCGTTGTAGTGGAAGACTGACACATCTCTTCAGCTGCTTGTTGTGGAAGGCTGACACATGTCTTTAGCTGCTTGTAGTGGAAGACTGACACATCTCTTTTGCTGCTTGTAGTGGAAGACTGACACATCTCTTTAGCCCGTTGTAGTGGAAGACTGACACGTATTTTGCTGCTTGTAGTGAAAGACTGACATGTCTTTAGCTGCTTGTATCGGAAGACATACACATGTCTTTAGCTGCTTGTAGTGGAAGACTGACACATCTCTTTAGCTGCTTGTAGTGGAAGACTGACACATGTCTTTAGCTGCTTGTAGTGGAAGACTGACACATGTCTTTAGCTGCTTGTAGTGGAATACTGACAAATGTCTTTAGCTGATTGTAGTGGAAGACTGAAACATGTCTTTAGCTGCTTATAGTGGAAGACTGACACATCTCTTTAGCTGCTTGTAGTGGAAGACTGACACATCTCTTTTGCTGCTTGTAGTGGAAGACTGACACATCTCTTTAGCCCGTTGTAGTGGAAGACTGACACGTATTTTGCTGCTTGTAGTGGAAGACTGACATCTCTTTAGCTGCTTGTAGTGGAAGACTGACACATCTCTTTAGCTGCTTGTAGTGGAAGATTGACCTGTCTTTGGATGCTTGTAGTGGAAGACTGATACATCTCTTCAACTGCTTTTAGTGGAAGACTGACACATGTCTTTATCTGCTTGTAGTGGAAGACTGACACATCTTTAGCTGCTTGTAGTGGAAGACTGACAAATGTCTTTAGCTGCTTGTAGTGGAAGACTGACACGTCTTTAGCTGCTTGTAGTGGAATACTGACACATCTCATTAGCTGCTTGTAGTGGTACACTCACGTCTTTAGCTGCTTGTAGTGGAAGACTGACAAATGTCTTTAGCTGATTGTAGTGGAAGACTGAAACATGTCTTTAGCTGCTTGTAGTGGAAGACTGACACATCTCTTTAGCTGCTTGTAGTGGAATACTGACACATCTCTTCAGCTGCTTGTAGTGGAAGACTGACTCATGTCTTTAGCTGATTGTAGTGGAATACTGACAAATGTCTTTAGCTGATTGTAGTGGAAGACTGAAACATGTCTTTAGCTGCTTGTAGTGGAAGACTGACTCATGTCTTTAGCTGATTGTAGTGGAAGACTGACACATCTTTAGCTGCTTGTAGTGGAATACTGACAAATGTCTTTAGCTGATTGTAGTGGAAGACTGACACATATCTTTAGCTGCTTGTAGTGGAATACTGACACATCTCTTCAGCTGCTTGTAGTGGAAGACTGACTCATGTCTTTAGCTGATTGTAGTGGAATACTGACAAATGTCTTTAGCTGATTGTAGTGGAAGACTGACACATCTCTTTAGCTGCTTGTAGTGGAAGACCTACATGTCTTTAGCTGCTTGTACTGGAAGACTGACACATCTCTTTTGCCCGTTGTAGTGGAAGACTGACACATATCTTTAGCCCGTTGTAGTGGAAGACTGACACATCTCTTTAGCTGCTTGTAGTGGAAGACTGACACATCTCTTTAGCTGCTTGTAGTGGAAGACCTACATGTCTTTAGCTGCTTGTAGTGGAAGACTGACACATCTCTTTTGCCCGTTGTAGTGGAAGACTGACACATATCTTTAGCCCGTTGTAGTGGAAGACTGACACATCTCTTCAGCTGCTTGTTGTGGAAGGCTGACACATGTCTTTAGCTGCTTGTAGTGGAAGACTGACACATCTCTTTGCTGCTTGTAGTGGAAGACTGACACATCTCTTTAGCCCGTTGTAGTGGAAGACTGACACGTATTTTGCTGCTTGTAGTGAAAGACTGACATGTCTTTAGCTGCTTGTATCGGAAGACATACACATGTCTTTAGCTGCTTGTAGTGGAAGACTGACACATCTCTTTAGCTGCTTGTAGTGGAAGACTGACACATGTCTTTAGCTGCTTGTAGTGGAAGACTGACACATGTCTTTAGCTGCTTGTAGTGGAATACTGACAAATGTCTTTAGCTGATTGTAGTGGAAGACTGAAACATGTCTTTAGCTGCTTATAGTGGAAGACTGACACATCTCTTTAGCTGCTTGTAGTGGAAGACTGACACATCTCTTTTGCTGCTTGTAGTGGAAGACTGACACATCTCTTTAGCCCGTTGTAGTGGAAGACTGACACGTATTTTGCTGCTTGTAGTGGAAGACTGACATCTCTTTAGCTGCTTGTAGTGGAAGACTGACACATCTCTTTAGCTGCTTGTAGTGGAAGATTGACCTGTCTTTGGATGCTTGTAGTGGAAGACTGATACATCTCTTCAACTGCTTTTAGTGGAAGACTGACACATGTCTTTATCTGCTTGTAGTGGAAGACTGACACATCTTTAGCTGCTTGTAGTGGAAGACTGACAAATGTCTTTAGCTGCTTGTAGGAAGACTGACACGTCTTTAGCTGCTTGTAGTGGAATACTGACACATCTCTTTAGCTGCTTGTAGTGGTACACTACCGTCTTTAGCTGCTTGTAGTGGAAGACTGACAAATGTCTTTAGCTGATTGTAGTGGAAGACTGAAACATGTCTTTAGCTGCTTGTAGTGGAAGACTGGACACATCTCTTTAGCTGCTTGTAGTGGAATACTGACACATCTCTTCAGCTGCTTGTAGTGGAAGACTGACTCATGTCTTAGCTGATTGTAGTGGAATACTGACAAATGTCTTTAGCTGATTGTAGTGGAAGACTGAAACATGTCTTTAGCTGCTTGTAGTGGAAGACTGACTCATGTCTTTAGCTGATTGTAGTGGAAGACTGACACATCTTTAGCTGCTTGTAGTGGAATACTGACAAATGTCTTTAGCTGCTTGTAGTGGAAGACTGACAAATGTCTTTAGCTGATTGTAGTGGAAGACTGAAACATGTCTTTAGCTGCTTGTGTGGAAGACTGACACATCTCTTTAGCTGCTTGTAGTGGAATACTGACACATCTCTTCAGCTGCTTGTAGTGGAAGACTGACTCCATGTCTTTAGCTGATTGTAGTGGAATACTGACAAATGTCTTTAGCTGATTGTAGTGGAAGACTGAAACATGTCTTTAGCTGCTTGTAGTGGAAGACTGACTCATGTCTTTAGCTGATTGTAGTGGAAGACTGACATCTTTAGCTGCTTGTAGTGGAAGACTGACAAATGTCTTTAGCTGATTGTGTAGTGGAAGACTGATACATCTCTTTAGCTGCTTGTAGTGGAATACTGACACATCTCTTCAGCTGCTTGTAGTGGAAGACTGACTCATGTCTTTAGCTGATTGTAGTGGGAAGACTGGACACATCTTTAGCTGCTTGTAGTGGAATACTGACAAATGTCTTTAGCTGATTGTAGTGGAAGACTGAAACATGTCTTTAGCTGCTTATAGTGGAAGACTGACACATCTCTTTAGCTGCTTGTAGTGGAAGACTGGACACACTCTTTGCTGCTTGTAGTGAAGACTGACACGTCTCTTTAGCTGCTTGGTAGTGGAAGACCTGCATGTCTCTTTAGCTGCTTGTAGTGGAAGACTGACACATCTCTTTTTGCCCTGCTGTAGTGAAGACTGACACATATCTTTAGCGCCCGTTGTAGTGGAAGACTGACATATCTCTTCAGCTGCTTGTTGTGGAAGGCTGACACATGTCTTTAGCCAGTTGTAGTGGAAGACTGACACATCTCTTTAGCTGCTTGTAGTGGAAGACTGACTCATGTCTTTAGCTGATTGTAGTGGAAGACTGGACACATCTTTAGCTGCTTGTAGTGGAATACTGACAAATGTCTTTAGCTGATTGTAGTGGAAGACTGAAACATGTCTTTAGCTGCTTATAGTGGAAGACTGACACACTTTTAGCTGCTTGTAGTGGAAGACTGACATCTCTTTATCTGCTTGTTAGTGGTGGTAGACTCACTTCTGTAGCTGCTTGTAGTGGAAGACTGATATGTCTCTTTAGCCAGTTGTAGGGAAGACTGACATGTCTTTAGCGGCTTGTAGTGGAAGACTGACATGTGCTTTTAGCTGCTTGTAGTGGAAGATTGACCTGTCTTTGGCTACAAGCTTTTAGTGGAAGACTGACATCTCTTTTTAGCTGCTTGTAGTGGAAGACTGACATCTCTTTATCTGCTTGTAGTGGTAGACTCACGCTCTTTAACTGCTTGTAGTGGGAAGACTGATATGTCTCTTTAGCCCGTTGTAGTGGGAAGACTGACACATCTTTAGCTGCTTGTAGTGGAATACTGACAAATGTCTTTAGCTGATTGTAGTGGAAGACTGAAACATGTCTTTAGCTGCTTTTAGTGGAAGACAGACACATTTCTTTTTGCTGCTTGTAGTGGAAGACTGACACATCTCTTTAGTCTGCTAGTGGAAGACTACAATTTTATTTTGCTGCATGTAATGGAAGACTGACATGTCTTTAGCTGCTTGTATCAAAGAAGACATACACATGT
Organism: Brachymystax lenok tsinlingensis; assembly: GCA_030435695.1. Taxonomy (NCBI): domain Eukaryota; kingdom Metazoa; phylum Chordata; class Actinopteri; order Salmoniformes; family Salmonidae; genus Brachymystax; species Brachymystax lenok. Next base: position 16,285,841 of record CM059799.1, read on the forward strand.
CTTTATCTGCTTGTAGTGGAAGACTCACATGTCTTTATCTGCTTGTAGTGGAAGACTGACACATGTCTTTAGCTGCTTGTAGTGGAAGACTGACATCTCTTTAGGCTGCTTGTAGTGGAAGACTGACACATCTTCTTTAGCTGCTTGTAGGAAGACCTACATGTCTTTAGCTGCTTGTACTGGAAGACTGACACATCTCTTTTTGCCCGTTGTAGTGGAAGACTGACACATATCTTTAGCCCGTTGTAGTGGAAGACTGACACATCTCTTTAGCTGCTTGTAGTGGAAGACTGACACATCTCTTTAGCTGCTTGTAGTGGAAGACCTACATGTCTTTAGCTGCTTGTAGTGGAAGACTGACATCTCTTTGCCCGTTCAAGTAGTGGAAGACTGACACATATCTTTAGCCCGTTGTAGTGGAAGACTGACACATCTCTTCAGCTGCTTGTTGTGGAAGGCTGACACATGTCTTTAGGCTGCTTTTCTGTGGTGTGGAAGACTGACACATCTCTTTGCTGCTTGTAGTGGAAGACTGACACATCTCTTTAGCCTGCGTTGTAGTGGAAGACTGACACGTATTTTGCTTGCTTGTAGTGAAAGACTGACATGTCTTTAGCTGTTGTAATCGGAAGACATACATGTTGTCTTTAGCTGCTTGGTAGTGGAAGACTGACACATCTCTTTAGCTGCTTGTAGTGGAAGACTGACACATGTCTTTAGCTGCTTGTAGTGGAAGACTGACACATGTCTTAGCTGCTTGTAGTGGAATACTGACAAATGTCTTTAGCTGATTGTAGTGGAAGACTGAAACATGTCTTTAGCTGCTTATAGTGGAAGACTGACACATCTCTTTAGCTGCTTGTAGTGGAAGACTGACACATCTCTTTGCTGCTTGTAGTGGAAGACTGACACATCTCTTTAGCCCGTTGTAGTGGAAGACTGACACGCATTTTGCTGCTTGTAGTGGAAGACTGACATCTCTTTAGCTGCTTGTAGTGGAAGACTGACACATACTTCTTTAGCTGCTTGTAGTGGAAGATTGACCTGTCTTTGGATGCTTGTAGTGGAAGACTTGATACATCTCTTCAACTGCTTTAGGTGGAAGACTGACACATGTCTTTATCTGCTTGTAGTGGAAGACTGACACATCTTTAGCTGCTTGTAGTGGAAGACTGACAAATGTCTTTAGCTGCTTGTAGTGGAAGACTGACACGTCTTAGCTGCTTGTAGTGGAATACTGACACATCTCATTAGCTGCTTGTAGTGGTACACTCACGCCTTTAGCTGCTTGTAGTGGAAGACTGACAAAATGTCTTTAGCTGATTGTAGTGGAAGACTGAAACATGTCTTTAGCTGCTTGTAGTGGAAGACTGACACATCTCTTTAGCTGCTTGTAGTGGAATACTGACACATCTCTTCAGCTGCTTGTAGTGGAAGACTGACTCATGTCTTTAGCTGATTGTAGTGGAATACTGACAAATGTCTTTAGCTGATTGTAGTGGAAGACTGAAACATGTCTTTAGCTGCTTGTAGTGGAAGACTGACTCATGTCTTTAGCTGATTGTAGTGGAAGACTGACACATCTTTAGCTGCTTGTAGTGGAATACTGACAAATGTCTTTAGCTGATTGTAGTGGAAGACTGACACATATCTTTAGCTGCTTGTAGTGGAATACTGACACATCTCTTCAGCTGCTTGTAGTGGAAGACTGACTCATGTCTTTAGCTGATTGTAGTGGAATACTGACAAATGTCTTTAGCTGATTGTAGTGGAAGACTGACACATCTCTTTAGCTGCTTGTAGTGGAAGACCTACATGTCTTTAGCTGCTTGTACTGGAAGACTGACACATCTCTTTTGCCCGTTGTAGTGGAAGACTGACACATATCTTTAGCCCGTTGTAGTGGAAGACTGACACATCTCTTTAGCTGCTTGTAGTGGAAGACTGACACATCTCTTTAGCTGCTTGTAGTGGAAGACCTACATGTCTTTAGCTGCTTGTAGTGGAAGACTGACACATCTCTTTTGCCCGTTGTAGTGGAAGACTGACACATATCTTTAGCCCGTTGTAGTGGAAGACTGACACATCTCTTCAGCTGCTTGTTGTGGAAGGCTGACACATGTCTTTAGCTGCTTGTAGTGGAAGACTGACACATCTCTTTTGCTGCTTGTAGTGGAAGACTGACACATCTCTTTAGCCCGTTGTAGTGGAAGACTGACACGTATTTTGCTGCTTGTAGTGAAAGACTGACATGTCTTTAGCTGCTTGTATCGGAAGACATACACATGTCTTTAGCTGCTTGTAGTGGAAGACTGACACATCTCTTTAGCTGCTTGTAGTGGAAGACTGACACATGTCTTTAGCTGCTTGTAGTGGAAGACTGACACATGTCTTTAGCTGCTTGTAGTGGAATACTGACAAATGTCTTTAGCTGATTGTAGTGGAAGACTGAAACATGTCTTTAGCTGCTTATAGTGGAAGACTGACACATCTCTTTAGCTGCTTGTAGTGGAAGACTGACACATCTCTTTTGCTGCTTGTAGTGGAAGACTGACACATCTCTTTAGCCCGTTGTAGTGGAAGACTGACACGTATTTTGCTGCTTGTAGTGGAAGACTGACATCTCTTTAGCTGCTTGTAGTGGAAGACTGACACATCTCTTTAGCTGCTTGTAGTGGAAGATTGACCTGTCTTTGGATGCTTGTAGTGGAAGACTGATACATCTCTTCAACTGCTTTTAGTGGAAGACTGACACATGTCTTTATCTGCTTGTAGTGGAAGACTGACACATCTTTAGCTGCTTGTAGTGGAAGACTGACAAATGTCTTTAGCTGCTTGTAGTGGAAGACTGACACGTCTTTAGCTGCTTGTAGTGGAATACTGACACATCTCTTTAGCTGCTTGTAGTGGTACACTCACGTCTTTAGCTGCTTGTAGTGGAAGACTGACAAATGTCTTTAGCTGATTGTAGTGGAAGACTGAAACATGTCTTTAGCTGCTTGTAGTGGAAGACTGACACATCTCTTTAGCTGCTTGTAGTGGAATACTGACACATCTCTTCAGCTGCTTGTAGTGGAAGACTGACTCATGTCTTTAGCTGATTGTAGTGGAATACTGACAAATGTCTTTAGCTGATTGTAGTGGAAGACTGAAACATGTCTTTAGCTGCTTGTAGTGGAAGACTGACTCATGTCTTTAGCTGATTGTAGTGGAAGACTGACACATCTTTAGCTGCTTGTAGTGGAATACTGACAAATGTCTTTAGCTGATTGTAGTGGAAGACTGACACATCTCTTTAGCTGCTTGTAGTGGAATACTGACACATCTCTTCAGCTGCTTGTAGTGGAAGACTGACTCATGTCTTTAGCTGATTGTAGTGGAATACTGACAAATGTCTTTAGCTGATTGTAGTGGAAGACTGAAACATGTCTTTAGCTGCTTGTAGTGGAAGACTGACTCATGTCTTTAGCTGATTGTAGTGGAAGACTGACACATCTTTAGCTGCTTGTAGTGGAATACTGACAAATGTCTTTAGCTGATTGTAGTGGAAGACTGAAACATGTCTTTAGCTGCTTGTAGTGGAATACTGACAAATGTCTTTAGCTGATTGTAGTGGAAGACTGACACATCTCTTTAGCTGCTTGTAGTGGAATACTGACACATCTCTTCAGCTGCTTGTAGTGGAAGACTGACTCATGTCTTTAGCTGATTGTAGTGGAATACTGACAAATGTCTTTAGCTGATTGTAGTGGAAGACTGAAACATGTCTTTAGCTGCTTATAGTGGAAGACTGACTCATGTCTTTAGCTGATTGTAGTGGAAGACTGACACATCTTTAGCTGCTTGTAGTGGAATACTGACAAATGTCTTTAGCTGATTGTAGTGGAAGACTGAAACATGTCTTTAGCTGCTTATAGTGGAAGACTGACACATCTCTTTAGCTGCTTGTAGTGGAAGACTGACACATCTCTTTTGCTGCTTGTAGTGGAAGACTGACACGTCTCTTTAGCTGCTTATAGTGGAAGACCTACATGTCTTTAGCTGCTTGTAGTGGAAGACTGACACATCTCTTTTGCCCGTTGTAGTGGAAGACTGACACATATCTTTAGCCCGTTGTAGTGGAAGACTGACATATCTCTTCAGCTGCTTGTTGTGGAAGGCTGACACATGTCTTTAGCCAGTTGTAGTGGAAGACTGACACATCTCTTTAGCTGCTTGTAGTGGAAGACTGACTCATGTCTTTAGCTGATTGTAGTGGAAGACTGACACATCTTTAGCTGCTTGTAGTGGAATACTGACAAATGTCTTTAGCTGATTGTAGTGGAAGACTGAAACATGTCTTTAGCTGCTTATAGTGGAAGACTGACACATCTCTTTAGCTGCTTGTAGTGGAAGACTGACATCTCTTTATCTGCTTGTTAGTGGTAGACTCACTTCTGTAGCTGCTTGTAGTGGAAGACTGATATGTCTCTTTAGCCAGTTGTAGTGGAAGACTGACATGTCTTTAGCGGCTTGTAGTGGAAGACTGACATGTCTTTAGCTGCTTGTAGTGGAAGATTGACCTGTCTTTGGCTGCTTTTAGTGGAAGACTGACACATCTCTTTAGCTGCTTGTAGTGGAAGACTGACATCTCTTTATCTGCTTGTAGTGGTAGACTCAACGTCTTTAACTGCTTGTAGTGGAAGACTGATATGTCTCTTTAGCCCGTTGTAGTGGAAGACTGACACATCTTTAGCTGCTTGTAGTGGAATACTGACAAATGTCTTTAGCTGATTGTAGTGGAAGACTGAAACATGTCTTTAGCTGCTTTTAGTGGAAGACAGACACATTTCTTTAGCTGCTTGTAGTGGAAGATTGACCTGTCTTTGGTTGCTTGTAGTGGAAGACTGACACATCTCTTCAGCTGCTTGTAGTGGAAGACTGACACATCTTTAGCTGCTTGTAGTGGAAGACTCACATGTCTTTAGCTGCTTGTAGTGGAAGACTCACATTTCTTTATCTGCTTGTAGTGGAAGACTGACACATCTCTTTAGCTGCTTGTAGTGGAAGACTGACACATCTCTTTAGCTGCTTGTAGTGGAAGACCTACATGTCTTTAGCTGCTTGTACTGGAAGACCGACACATCTCTTTTGCCCGTTGTAGTGGAAGACTGACACATATCTTTAGCCCGTTGTAGTGGAAGACTGACACATCTCTTTAGCTGCTTGTAGTGGAAGACTGACACATCTCTTTAGCTGCTTGTAGTGGAAGACCTACATGTCTTTAGCTGCTTGTAGTGGAAGACTGACACATCTCTTTTGCCCGTTGTAGTGGAAGACTGACACATCTCTTCAGCTGCTTGTAGTGGAAGGCTGACACATGTCTTTAGCTGCTTGTAGTGGAAGACTGACACATCTCTTTTGCTGCTTGTAGTGGAAGACTGACACATCTCTTTAGCCCGTTGTAGTGGAAGACTGACACGTATTTTGCTGCATGTAATGGAAGACTGACATGTCTTTAGCTGCTTGTATCGGAAGACATACACATGTCTTTATCTGCTTGTAGTGGAAGACTCACATGTCTTTATCTGCTTGTAGTGGAAGACTGACACATGTCTTTAGCTGCTTGTAGTGGAAGACTGACACATCTCTTTAGCTGCTTGTAGTGGAAGACCTACATGTCTTTAGCTGCTTGTACTGGAAGACTGACACATCTCTTTTGCCCGTTGTAGTGGAAGACTGACACATATCTTTAGCCCGTTGTAGTGGAAGACTGACACATCTCTTTAGCTGCTTGTAGTGGAAGACTGACACATCTCTTTAGCTGCTTGTAGTGGAAGACCTACATGTCTTTAGCTGCTTGTAGTGGAAGACTGACACATCTCTTTTGCCGTTGTAGTGGAAGACTGACACATATCTTTAGCCCGTTGTAGTGGAAGACTGACACATCTCTTCAGCTGCTTGTTGTGGAAGGCTGACACATGTCTTTAGCTGCTTGTAGTGGAAGACTGACACATCTCTTTTGCTGCTTGTAGTGGAAGACTGACACATCTCTTTAGCCCGTTGTAGTGGAAGACTGACACGTATTTTGCTGCTTGTAGTGAAAGACTGACATGTCTTTAGCTGCTTGTATCGGAAGACATACACATGTCTTTAGCTGCTTGTAGTGGAAGACTGACACATCTCTTTAGCTGCTTGTAGTGGAAGACTGACACATGTCTTTAGCTGCTTGTAGTGGAAGACTGACACATGTCTTTAGCTGCTTGTAGTGGAATACTGACAAATGTCTTTAGCTGATTGTAGTGGAAGACTGAAACATGTCTTTAGCTGCTTATAGTGGAAGACTGACACATCTCTTTAGCTGCTTGTAGTGGAAGACTGACACATCTCTTTTGCTGCTTGTAGTGGAAGACTGACACATCTCTTTAGCCCGTTGTAGTGGAAGACTGACACGTATTTTGCTGCTTGTAGTGGAAGACTGACATCTCTTTAGCTGCTTGTAGTGGAAGACTGACACATCTCTTTAGCTGCTTGTAGTGGAAGATTGACCTGTCTTTGGATGCTTGTAGTGGAAGACTGATACATCTCTTCAACTGCTTTTAGTGGAAGACTGACACATGTCTTTATCTGCTTGTAGTGGAAGACTGACACATCTTTAGCTGCTTGTAGTGGAAGACTGACAAATGTCTTTAGCTGCTTGTAGTGGAAGACTGACACGTCTTTAGCTGCTTGTAGTGGAATACTGACACATCTCTTTAGCTGCTTGTAGTGGTACACTCACGTCTTTAGCTGCTTGTAGTGGAAGACTGACAAATGTCTTTAGCTGATTGTAGTGGAAGACTGAAACATGTCTTTAGCTGCTTGTAGTGGAAGACTGACACATCTCTTTAGCTGCTTGTAGTGGAATACTGACACATCTCTTCAGCTGCTTGTAGTGGAAGACTGACTCATGTCTTTAGCTGATTGTAGTGGAATACTGACAAATGTCTTTAGCTGATTGTAGTGGAAGACTGAAACATGTCTTTAGCTGCTTGTAGTGGAAGACTGACTCATGTCTTTAGCTGATTGTAGTGGAAGACTGACACATCTTTAGCTGCTTGTAGTGGAATACTGACAAATGTCTTTAGCTGATTGTAGTGGAAGACTGACACATCTCTTTAGCTGCTTGTAGTGGAATACTGACACATCTCTTCAGCTGCTTGTAGTGGAAGACTGACTCATGTCTTTAGCTGATTGTAGTGGAATACTGACAAATGTCTTTAGCTGATTGTAGTGGAAGACTGAAACATGTCTTTAGCTGCTTGTAGTGGAAGACTGACTCATGTCTTTAGCTGATTGTAGTGGAAGACTGACACATCTTTAGCTGCTTGTAGTGGAATACTGACAAATGTCTTTAGCTGATTGTAGTGGAAGACTGAAACATGTCTTTAGCTGCTTATAGTGGAAGACTGACACATCTCTTTAGCTGCTTGTAGTGGAAGACTGACACATCTCTTTTGCTGCTTGTAGTGGAAGACTGACACGTCTCTTTAGCTGCTTGTAGTGGAAGACTGACACATCTCTTTAGCTGCTTGTAGTGGAAGACCTACATGTCTTTAGCTGCTTGTAGTGGAAGACTGACACATCTCTTTGCCCGTTGTAGTGGAAGACTGACACATATCTTTAGCCCGTTGTAGTGGAAGACTGACACATCTCTTCAGCTGCTTGTTGTGGAAGGCTGACACATGTCTTTAGCTGCTTGTAGTGGAAGACTGACACATCTCTTTAGCTGCTTGTAGTGGAAGACTGACTCATGTCTTTAGCTGATTGTAGTGGAAGACTGACACATCTTTAGCTGCTTGTAGTGGAATACTGACAAATGTCTTTAGCTGATTGTAGTGGAAGACTGAAACATGTCTTTAGCTGCTTATAGTGGAAGACTGACACATCTCTTTAGCTGCTTGTAGTGGAAGACTGACATCTCTTTATCTGCTTGTTAGTGGTAGACTCACTTCTGTAGCTGCTTGTAGTGGAAGACTGATATGTCTCTTTAGCCAGTTGTAGTGGAAGACTGACATGTCTTTAGCGGCTTGTAGTGGAAGACTGACATGTCTTTAGCTGCTTGTAGTGGAAGATTGACCTGTCTTTGGCTGCTTTTAGTGGAAGACTGACACATCTCTTTAGCTGCTTGTAGTGGAAGACTGACATCTCTTTATCTGCTTGTAGTGGTAGACTCACGTCTTTAACTGCTTGTAGTGGAAGACTGATATGTCTCTTTAGCCCGTTGTAGTGGAAGACTGACACATCTTTAGCTGCTTGTAGTGGAAGACTGACAAATGTCTTTAGCTGATTGTAGTGGAAGACTGAAACATGTCTTTAGCTGCTTTTAGTGGAAGACAGACACATTTCTTTAGCTGCTTGTAGTGGAAGATTGACCTGTCTTTGGTTGCTTGTAGTGGAAGACTGACACATCTCTTCAGCTGCTTGTAGTGGAAGACTGACACATCTTTAGCTGCTTGTAGTGGAAGACTCACATGTCTTTAGCTGCTTGTAGTGGAAGACTCACATTTCTTTATCTGATTGTAGTGGAAGACTGACACATCTCTTTAGCTGCTTGTAGTGGAAGACTGACACATCTCTTTAGCTGCTTGTAGTGGAAGACCTACATGTCTTTAGCTGCTTGTACTGGAAGACCGACACATCTCTTTTGCCCGTTGTAGTGGAAGACTGACACATATCTTTAGCCCGTTGTAGTGGAAGACTGACACATCTCTTTAGCTGCTTGTAGTGGAAGACTGACACATCTCTTTAGCTGCTTGTAGTGGAAGACTGACACATCTCTTTAGCTGCTTGTAGTGGAAGACCTACATGTCTTTAGCTGCTTGTAGTGGAAGACTGACACATCTCTTTTGCCCGTTGTAGTGGAAGACTGACACATCTCTTCAGCTGCTTGTAGTGGAAGGCTGACACATGTCTTTAGCTGCTTGTAGTGGAAGACTGACACATCTCTTTTGCTGCTTGTAGTGGAAGACTGACACATCTCTTTAGCCCGTTGTAGTGGAAGACTGACACGTATTTTGCTGCATGTAATGGAAGACTGACATGTCTTTAGCTGCTTGTATCGGAAGACATACACATGTCTTTAGCTGCTTGTAGTGGAAGACTGACACATCTCTTTAGCTGCTTGTAGTGGAAGACTGACACATGTCTTTATCTGCTTCTAGTGGAAGACTGACACATCTTTAGCTGCTTGTAGTGGAAGACTGACACATGTCTTTAGCTGCTTGTAGTGGAAGACTGACACATCTCTTTAGCTGCTTGTAGTGGAATACTGACACATCTCTTCAGCTGCTTGTAGTGGAAGACTGACTCATGTCTTTAGCTGATTGTAGTGGAATACTGACAAATGTCTTTAGCTGATTGTAGTGGAAGACTGAAACATGTCTTTAGCTGCTTGTAGTGGAAGACTGACTCATGTCTTTAGCTGATTGTAGTGGAAGACTGACACATCTTTAGCTGCTTGTAGTGGAATACTGACAAATGTCTTTAGCTGATTGTAGTGGAAGACTGAAACATGTCTTTAGCTGCTTATAGTGGAAGACTGACACATCTCTTTAGCTGCTTGTAGTGGAAGACTGACACATCTCTTTTGCTGCTTGTAGTGGAAGACTGACACGTCTCTTTAGCTGCTTGTAGTGGAAGACTGACACATCTCTTTAGCTGCTTGTAGTGGAAGACTGACACATCTCTTTAGCTGCTTGTAGTGGAAGACCTACATGTCTTTAGCTGCTTGTAGTGGAAGACTGACACATCTCTTTTGCCCGTTGTAGTGGAAGACTGACACATATCTTTAGCCCGTTGTAGTGGAAGACTGACACATCTCTTCAGCTGCTTGTTGTGGAAGGCTGACACATGTCTTTAGCTGCTTGTAGTGGAAGACTGACACATCTCTTTAGCTGCTTGTAGTGGAAGACTGACTCATGTCTTTAGCTGATTGTAGTGGAAGACTGACACATCTTTAGCTGCTTGTAGTGGAATACTGACAAATGTCTTTAGCTGATTGTAGTGGAAGACTGAAACATGTCTTTAGCTGCTTATAGTGGAAGACTGACACATCTCTTTAGCTGCTTGTAGTGGAAGACTGACATCTCTTTATCTGCTTGTAGTGGTAGACTCACTTCTGTAGCTGCTTGTAGTGGAAGACTGATATGTCTCTTTAGCCAGTTGTAGTGGAAGACTGACATGTCTTTAGCGGCTTGTAGTGGAAGACTGACATGTCTTTAGCTGCTTGTAGTGGAAGATTGACCTGTCTTTGGCTGCTTTTAGTGGAAGACTGACACATCTCTTTAGCTGCTTGTAGTGGAAGACTGACATCTCTTTATCTGCTTGTAGTGGTAGACTCACGTCTTTAACTGCTTGTAGTGGAAGACTGACACATCTTTAGCTGCTTGTAGTGGAAGACTCACATGTCTTTAGCTGCTTGTAGTGGAAGACTCACATGTCTTTATCTGCTTGTAGTGGAAGACTGACACATCTCTTTAGCTGCTTGTAGTGGAAGACTGACACATCTCTTTAGCTGCTTGTAGTGGAAGACCTACATGTCTTTAGCTGCTTGTACTGGAAGACCGACACATCTCTTTTGCCCGTTGTAGTGGAAGACTGACACATATCTTTAGCCCGTTGTAGTGGAAGACTGACACATCTCTTTAGCTGCTTGTAGTGGAAGACTGACACATATCTTTAGCCCGTTGTAGTGGAAGACTGACACATCTCTTTAGCTGCTTGTAGTGGAAGACTGACACATCTCTTTAGCTGCTTGTAGTGGAAGACTGACACATCTCTTTAGCTGCTTGTAGTGGAAGACCTACATGTCTTTAGCTGCTTGTAGTGGAAGACTGACACATCTCTTTGCCCGTTGTAGTGGAAGACTGACACATCTCTTCAGCTGCTTGTAGTGGAAGGCTGACACATGTCTTTAGCTGCTTGTAGTGGAAGACTGACACATCTCTTTTGCTGCTTGTAGTGGAAGACTGACACATCTCTTTAGCCCGTTTTAGTGGAAGACTGACACGTATTTTGCTGCTTGTAGTGGAAGACTGACATGTCTTTAGCTGCTTGTATCGGAAGACATACACATGTCTTTAGCTGCTTGTAGTGGAAGACTGACATGTCTTTAGCTGCTTGTAGTGGAAGACTGACACATGTCTTTATCTGCTTCTAGTGGAAGACTGACACATCTCTTTAGCTGCTTGTAGTGGAAGACTGACACATGTCTTTAGCTGCTTGTAGTGGAAGACTGACACATCTCTTTAGCTGCTTGTAGTGGAAGACCTACATGTCTTTAGCTGCTTGTAGTGGAAGACTGACACATCTCTTTTGCCCGTTGTAGTGGAAGACTGACACATCTCTTCAGCTGCTTGTAGTGGAAGGCTGACACATGTCTTTAGCTGCTTGTAGTGGAAGACTGACACATCTCTTTTGCTGCTTGTAGTGGAAGACTGACACATCTCTTTAGCCCGTTTTAGTGGAAGACTGACACGTATTTTGCTGCTTGTAGTGGAAGACTGACATGTCTTTAGCTGCTTGTATCGGAAGACATACACATGTCTTTAACTGCTTGTAGTGGAAGACTGATATGTCTCTTTAGCCCGTTGTAGTGGAAGACTGACACATCTCTTCAGCTGCTTGTAGTGGAAGACTGACACATCTTTAGCTGCTTGTAGTGGAAGACTCACATGTCTTTAGCTGCTTGTAGTGGAAGACTCACATGTCTTTATCTGCTTGTAGTGGAAGACTGACACATCTCTTTAGCTGCTTGTAGTGGAAGACTGACACATCTCTTTAGCTGCTTGTAGTGGAAGACCTACATGTCTTTAGCTGCTTGTACTGGAAGACCGACACATCTCTTTTGCCCATTGTAGTGGAAGACTGACACATATCTTTAGCCCGTTGTAGTGGAAGACTGACACATCTCTTTAGCTGCTTGTAGTGGAAGACTGACACATCTCTTTAGCTGCTTGTAGTGGAAGACTGACACATCTCTTTAGCTGCTTGTAGTGGAAGACCTACATGTCTTTAGCTGCTTGTAGTGGAAGACTGACACATCTCTTTTGCCCGTTGTAGTGGAAGACTGACACATCTCTTCAGCTGCTTGTAGTGGAAGGCTGACACATGTCTTTAGCTGCTTGTAGTGGAAGACTGACACATCTCTTTTGCTGCTTGTAGTGGAAGACTGACACATCTCTTTAGCCCGTTTTAGTGGAAGACTGACACGTATTTTGCTGCTTGTAGTGGAAGACTGACATGTCTTTAGCTGCTTGTATCGGAAGACATACACATGTCTTTAGCTGCTTGTAGTGGAAGACTGACATGTCTTTAGCTGCTTGTAGTGGAAGACTGACACATGTCTTTATCTGCTTCTAGTGGAAGACTGACACATCTTTAGCTGCTTGTAGTGGAAGACTGACACATGTCTTTAGCTGCTTGTAGTGGAAGACTGACACATGTCTTTAGCTGCTTGTAGTGGAATACTGACACATCTCTTTTGCTGCTTGTAGTGGAAGACTGACACATCTCTTTAGCCCGTTGTAGTGGAAGACTGACACGTATTTTGCTGCTTGTAGTGGAAGACTGACATGTCTTTAGCTGCTTGTAGTGGAAGACTGACACATCTCTTTAGCTGCTTGTAGTGGAAGATTGACCTGTCTTTGGTTGCTTGTAGTGGAAGACTGATACATCTCTTCAACTGCTTGTAGTGGAAGACTGACACATCTCTTTAGCTGCTTGTAGTGGAAGACCTACATGTCTTTAGCTGCTTGTAGTGGAAGACTGACATATCTCTTTTGCCCGTTGTAGTGGAAGACTGACACATCTCTTCAGCTGCTTGTAGTGGAAGGCTGACACATGTCTTTAGCTGCTTGTAGTGGAAGACTGACACATCTCTTTTGCTGCTTGTAGTGGAAGACTGACACATCTCTTTAGCCCGTTGTAGTGGAAGACTGACACGTATTTTGCTGCTTGTAGTGGAAGACTGACATGTCTTTAGCTGCTTGTATCGGAAGACATACACATGTCTTTAGCTGCTTGTAGTGGAAGACTGACACATCTCTTTAGCTGCTTGTAGTGGAAGACTGACACATCTCTTTAGCTGATTGTAGTGGAAGACTGACTCATGTCTTTAGCTGATTGTAGTGGAAGACTGACACATCTTTAGCTGCTTGTAGTGGAATACTGACAAATGTCTTTAGCTGATTGTAGTGGAAGACTGAAACATGTCTTTAGCTGCTTATAGTGGAAGACTGACACATCTCTTTAGATGCTTGTAGTGGAAGACTGACACATCTCTTTTGCTGCTTGTAGTGGAAGACTGACACGTCTCTTTAGCTGCTTGTAGTGGAAGACTGACACATCTCTTTAGCTGCTTGTAGTGGAAGACTGACATCTCTTTAGCTGCTTGTAGTGGAAGACCTACATGTCTTTAGCTGCTTGTAGTGGAAGACTGACACATCTCTTTTGCCCGTTGTAGTGGAAGACTGACACATATCTTTATCCCGTTGTAGTTGAAGACTGACACATCTCTTCAGCTGCTTGTTGTGGAAGGCTGACACATGTCTTTAGCTGCTTGTAGTGGAAGACTGACACATCTCTTTAGCTGCTTGTAGTGGAAGACTGACTCATGTCTTTAGCTGATTGTAGTGGAAGACTGACACATCTTTAGCTGCTTGTAGTGGAATACTGACAAATGTCTTTAGCTGATTGTAGTGGAAGACTGAAACATGTCTTTAGCTGCTTATAGTGGAAGACTGACACATCTCTTTAGCTGCTTGTAGTGGAAGACTGACATCTCTTTATCTGCTTGTAGTGGTAGACTCACTTCTGTAGCTGCTTGTTGTGGAAGACTGATATGTCTCTTTAGCCAGTTGTAGTGGAAGACTGACATGTCTTTAGCGGCTTGTAGTGGAAGACTGACATCTCTTTATCTGCTTGTAGTGGTAGACTCACGTCTCTAACTGCTTGTAGTGGAAGACTGATATGTCTCTTTAGCCCGTTGTAGTGGAAGACTGACACATCTCTTCAGCTGCTTGTAGTGGAAGACTGACACATCTTTAGCTGCTTGTAGTGGAAGACTCACATGTCTTTAGCTGCTTGTAGTGGAAGACTCACATGTCTTTATCTGCTTGTAGTGGAAGACTGACACATCTCTTTAGCTGCTTGTAGTGGAAGACCTACATGTCTTTAGCTGCTTGTACTGGAAGACCGACACATCTCTTTTGCCCGTTGTAGTGGAAGACTGACACATATCTTTAGCCCGTTGTAATGGAAGACTGACACATCTCTTTAGCTGCTTGTAGTGGAAGACTGACACATCTCTTTAGCTGCTTGTAGTGGAAGACTAACACATCTCTTTAGCTGCTTGTAGTGGAAGACCTACATGTCTTTAGCTGCTTGTAGTGGAAGACTGACACATCTCTTTTGCCCGTTGTAGTGGAAGACTGACACATCTCTTCAGCTGCTTGTAGTGGAAGGCTGACACATGTCTTTAGCTGCTTGTAGTGGAAGACTGACACATCTCTTTTGCTGCTTGTAGTGGAAGACTGACAAATGTCTTTAGCTGCTTGTAGTGGAAGACTGACACGTCTTTAGCTGCTTGTAGTGGAATACTGACACATCTCTTTAGCTGCTTGTAGTGGTACACTCACGTCTTTAGCTACTTGTAGTGGAAGACTGACACATCTCTTCAGCTGCTTGTAGTGGAAGACTGACACATCTTTAGCTGCTTGTAGTGGAATACTGACAAATGTCTTTAGCTGATTGTAGTGGAAGACTGAAACATGTCTTTAGCTGCTTATAGTGGAAGACTGACACATCTCTTTAGCTGCTTGTAGTGGAAGACTGACATCTCTTTATCTGCTTGTAGTGGTAGACTCACTTCTGTATCTGCTTGTTGTGGAAGACTGATATGTCTCTTTAGCCAGTTGTAGTGGAAGACTGACATGTCTTTAGCGGCTTGTAGTTTAAGACTGACATCTCTTTATCTGCTTGTAGTGGTAGACTCACGTCTCTAACTGCTTGTAGTGGAAGACTGATATGTCTCTTTAGCCCGTTGTAGTGGAAGACTGACACATCTCTTCAGCTGCTTGTAGTGGAAGACTGACACATCTTTAGCTGCTTGTAGTGGAAGACTCACATGTCTTTAGCTGCTTGTAGTGGAAGACTCACATGTCTTTATCTGCTTGTAGTGGAAGACTGACACATCTCTTTAGCTGCTTGTAGTGGAAGACTGACACATCTCTTTAGCTGCTTGTAGTGGAAGACCTACATGTCTTTAGCTGCTTGTACTGGAAGACCGACACATCTCTTTTGCCCGTTGTAGTGGAAGACTGACACATATCTTTAGCCAGTTGTAGTGGAAGACTGACACATCTCTTTAGCTGCTTGTAGTGGAAGACTGACACATCTCTTTAGCTGCTTGTAGTGGAAGACTGACACATCTCTTTAGCTGCTTGTAGTGGAAGACTGACACATCTCTTTAGCTGCTTGTAGTGGAAGACTGACACATCTCTTTAGCTGCTTGTAGTGGAAGACTGACACATCTCTTTAGCTGCTTGTAGTGGAAGACTGACACATCTCTTTAGCTGCTTGTAGTGGAAGACTGACACATCTCTTTAGCTGCTTGTAGTGGAAGACTGACACATCTCTTTAGCTGCTTGTAGTGGAAGACTGACACATCTCTTTAGCTGCTTGTAGTGGAAGACTGACACATCTCTTTAGCTGCTTGTAGTGGAAGACTGACACATCTCTTTAGCTGCTTGTAGTGGAAGACTGACACATCTCTTTAGCTGCTTGTAGTGGAAGACTGACACATCTCTTTAGCTGCTTGTAGTGGAAGACTGACACATCTCTTTATCTGTAGTGGAAGCCACATGTCTTTAGCTGCTTGTAGTGGAAGACTGACACATCTCTTTAGCTGCTTGTAGTGGAAGACTGACACATCTCTTTAGCTGCTTGTAGTGGAAGACTGACACATCTCTTTAGCTGCTTTTAGTGGTAGACCTACATGTCTTTAGCTGCTTGTAGTGGAAGACTGACACATCTCTTTTGCCCGTTGTAGTGGAAGACTGACACATCTCTTCAGCTGCTTGTAGTGGAAGGCTGACACATGTCTTTAGCTGCTTGTAGTGGAAGACTGACACATCTCTTTTAGCTGCTTGTAGTGGAAGACTGACAAATGTCTTTAGCTGCTTGTAGTGGAAGACTGACACGTCTTTAGCTGCTTGTAGTGGAATACTGACACATCTCTTTAGCTGCTTGTAGTGGTACACTCACGTCTTTAGCTACTTGTAGTGGAAGACTGACACATCTCTTCAGCTGCTTGTAGTGGAAGACTGACACATCTTTAGCTGCTTGTAGTGGAATACTGACAAATGTCTTTAGCTGATTGTAGTGGAAGACTGAAACATGTCTTTAGCTGCTTATAGTGGAAGACTGACACATCTCTTTAGCTGCTTGTAGTGGAAGACTGACATCTCTTTATCTGCTTGTAGTGGTAGACTCACTTCTGTAGCTGCTTGTTGTGGAAGACTGATATGTCTCTTTAGCCAGTTGTAGTGGAAGACTGACATGTCTTTAGCGGCTTGTAGTTTAAGACTGACATCTCTTTATCTGCTTGTAGTGGTAGACTCACGTCTCTAACTGCTTGTAGTGGAAGACTGATATGTCTCTTTAGCCCGTTGTAGTGGAAGACTGACACATCTCTTCAGCTGCTTGTAGTGGAAGACTGACACATCTTTAGCTGCTTGTAGTGGAAGACTCACATGTCTTTAGCTGCTTGTAGTGGAAGACTCACATGTCTTTATCTGCTTGTAGTGGAAGACTGACACATCTCTTTAGCTGCTTGTAGTGGAAGACTGACACATCTCTTTAGCTGCTTGTAGTGGAAGACCTACATGTCTTTAGCTGCTTGTACTGGAAGACCGACACATCTCTTTTGCCCGTTGTAGTGGAAGACTGACACATATCTTTAGCCCGTTGTAGTGGAAGACTGACACATCTCTTTAGCTGCTTGTAGTGGAAGACTGACACATCTCTTTAGCTGCTTGTAGTGGAAGACTGACACATCTCTTTAGCTGCTTGTAGTGGAAGACCTACATGTCTTTAGCTGCTTGTAGTGGAAGACTGACACATCTCTTTAGCTGCTTGTAGTGGAAGACTGACACATCTCTTTAGCTGCTTGTAGTGGAAGACTGACACATCTCTTTAGCTGCTTGTAGTGGAAGACCTACATGTCTTTAGCTGCTTGTAGTGGAAGACTGACACATCTCTTTTGCTGCTTGTAGTGGAAGACTGACACATCTCTTTAGCCCGTTGTAGTGGAAGACTGACACGTATTTTGCTGCTTGTAGTGGAAGACTAAAATGTCTTTAGCTGCTTGTATCGGAAGACATACACATGTCTTTAGCTGCTTGTAGTGGAAGACTGACATGTCTTTAGCTGCTTGTAGTGGAAGACTGACACATGTCTTTATCTGCTTCTAGTGGAAGACTGACACATCTTTAGCTGCTTGTAGTGGAAGACTGACACATGTCTTTAGCTGCTTGTAGTGGAAGACTGACACATGTCTTTAGCTGCTTGTAGTGGAATACTGACAAATGTCTTTAGCTGATTGTAGTGGAAGACTGACTCATGTCTTTAGCTGCTTATAGTGGAAGACTGACACATCTCTTTAGCTGCTTGTAGTGGAAGACTGACACATCTCTTTTGCTGCTTGTAGTGGAAGACTGACACATCTCTTTAGCCCGTTGTAGTGGAAGACTGACACGTATTTTGCTGCTTGTAGTGGAAGACTGACATGTCTTTAGCTGCTTGTAGTGGAAGACTGACACATCTCTTTTGCTGCTTGTAGTGGAAGACTGACACGTCTCTTTAGCTGCTTGTAGTGGAAGACTGACACATCTCTTTAGCTGCTTGTAGTGGAAGACTGACACATCTCTTCAGCTGCTTGTAGTGGAAGGCTGACACATGTCTTTAGCTGCTTGTAGTGGAAGACTGACACATCTCTTTTGCTGCTTGTAGTGGAAGACTGACAAATGTCTTTAGCTGCTTGTAGTGGAAGACTGACACGTCTTTAGCTGCTTGTAGTGGAATACTGACACATCTCTTTAGCTGCTTGTAGTGGTACACTCACGTCTTTAGCTACTTGTAGTGGAAGACTGACACATCTCTTCAGCTGCTTGTAGTGGAAGACTGACACATCTTTAGCTGCTTGTAGTGGAATACTGACAAATGTCTTTAGCTGATTGTAGTGGAAGACTGAAACATGTCTTTAGCTGCTTATAGTGGAAGACTGACACATCTCTTTAGCTGCTTGTAGTGGAAGACTGACATCTCTTTATCTGCTTGTAGTGGTAGACTCACTTCTGTAGCTGCTTGTTGTGGAAGACTGATATGTCTCTTTAGCCAGTTGTAGTGGAAGACTGACATGTCTTTAGCGGCTTGTAGTTTAAGACTGACATCTCTTTATCTGCTTGTAGTGGTAGACTCACGTCTCTAACTGCTTGTAGTGGAAGACTGATATGTCTCTTTAGCCCGTTGTAGTGGAAGACTGACACATCTCTTCAGCTGCTTGTAGTGGAAGACTGACACATCTTTAGCTGCTTGTAGTGGAAGACTCACATGTCTTTAGCTGCTTGTAGTGGAAGACTCACATGTCTTTATCTGCTTGTAGTGGAAGACTGACACATCTCTTTAGCTGCTTGTAGTGGAAGACTGACACATCTCTTTAGCTGCTTGTAGTGGAAGACCTACATGTCTTTAGCTGCTTGTACTGGAAGACCGACACATCTCTTTGCCCGTTGTAGTGGAAGACTGACACATATCTTTAGCCCGTTGTAGTGGAAGACTGACACATCTCTTTAGCTGCTTGTAGTGGAAGACTGACACATCTCTTTAGCTGCTTGTAGTGGAAGACTGACACATCTCTTTAGCTGCTTGTAGTGGAAGACCTACATGTCTTTAGCTGCTTGTAGTGGAAGACTGACACATCTCTTTAGCTGCTTGTAGTGGAAGACTGACACATCTCTTTAGCTGCTTGTAGTGGAAGACTGACACATCTCTTTAGCTGCTTGTAGTGGAAGACCTACATGTCTTTAGCTGCTTGTAGTGGAAGACTGACACATCTCTTTTGCTGCTTGTAGTGGAAGACTGACACATCTCTTTAGCCCGTTGTAGTGGAAGACTGACACGTATTTTGCTGCTTGTAGTGGAAGACTAAAATGTCTTTAGCTGCTTGTATCGGAAGACATACACATGTCTTTAGCTGCTTGTAGTGGAAGACTGACATGTCTTTAGCTGCTTGTAGTGGAAGACTGACACATGTCTTTATCTGCTTCTAGTGGAAGACTGACACATCTTTAGCTGCTTGTAGTGGAAGACTGACACATGTCTTTAGCTGCTTGTAGTGGAAGACTGACACATGTCTTTAGCTGCTTGTAGTGGAATACTGACAAATGTCTTTAGCTGATTGTAGTGGAAGACTGACTCATGTCTTTAGCTGCTTATAGTGGAAGACTGACACATCTCTTTAGCTGCTTGTAGTGGAAGACTGACACATCTCTTTTGCTGCTTGTAGTGGAAGACTGACACATCTCTTTAGCCCGTTGTAGTGGAAGACTGACACGTATTTTGCTGCTTGTAGTGGAAGACTGACATGTCTTTAGCTGCTTGTAGTGGAAGACTGACACATCTCTTTAGCTGCTTGTAGTGGAAGATTGACCTGTCTTTGGTTGCTTGTAGTGGAAGACTGATACATCTCTTCAACTGCTTTTAGTGGAAGACTGACACATGTCTTTATCTGCTTGTAGTGGAAGACTGACACATCTTTAGCTGCTTGTAGTGGAAGACTGACAAATGTCTTTAGCTGCTTGTAGTGGAAGACTGACACGTCTTTAGCTGCTTGTAGTGGAATACTGACACATCTCTTTAGCTGCTTGTAGTGGTACACTCACGTCTTTAGCTGCTTGTAGTGGAAGACTGACAAATGTCTTTAGCTGATTGTAGTGGAAGACTGAAACATGTCTTTAGCTGCTTGTAGTGGAAGACTGACACATCTCTTTAGCTGCTTGTAGTGGAATACTGACACATCTCTTCAGCTGCTTGTAGTGGAAGACTGACTCATGTCTTTAGCTGATTGTAGTGGAATACTGACAAATGTCTTTAGCTGATTGTAGTGGAAGACTGAAACATGTCTTTAGCTGCTTGTAGTGGAAGACTGACACATCTCTTTAGCTGCTTGTAGTGGAATACTGACACATCTCTTCAGCTGCTTGTAGTGGAAGACTGACTCATGTCTTTAGCTGCTTGTAGTGGAAGACTGACACATCTTTAGCTGCTTGTAGTGGAAGACTGACATGTCTTTAGCTGCTTGTAGTGGAAGACTGACACATGTATTTAGCTGCTTGTAGTGGAATACCTACATGTCTTTAGCTGCTTGTAGTGGAAGACTGACACATCTCTTTAGCTGCTTGTAGTGGACGACTGACACATGTTCTTAGCTGCTTGTAGTGGAAGACTGACATATCTCTTTAGCTGCTTGTAGTGGAAGACTTACACATGTCTTTAGCTGCTTGTAGTAGAAGACTGACACATCTCTTTAGCTGCTTGTAGTGGAAGACTGAAACATCTCTTTTGATGCTTGTAGTGGAAGACTGTCATGTCTTTAGCTGCTTGTAGTAGAAGTCTGACATGTCTTTAGCTGCTTGTAGAGGAAGACTGACACATCGCTTTTGCTGCTTGTAGTGGAAGACTGACACATCTCTTTAGCCCGCTGTAGTGGAAGACTGACATGTGTTTAGCTGCTTGTAGTAGAAGTCTGACATGTCTTTAGCTGCTTGTAGTGGAAGACTGACACGTTTTTAGCTGCTTGTAGTGGAAGACCTACATGTCTTTAGCTGCTTGTAGTGGAAGACTGACACATCTCTTTAGCTGCTTGTAGTGGACGACAGACACATCTCTTTAGCTGCTTGTAGTGGAAGACTGACACATGTCTTTAGCTGCTTGTAGTGGAAGACTGACATGTCTTTAGCTGCTTGTTGTGGAAGACTGTCACGTCTTTAGCTGCTTGTAGTGGAAGACTGACACATGTCTTTATCTGCTTGTAGTGGAAGACTGACATATATCTTTAGCTGCTTGTAGTGGAAGACTGACATGTCTTTAGCTGCTTGTAGTGGAAGACTGACATGTCTTTAGCTGCTTGTAGTGGAAGACTGCCATCTCTTTAGCTGCTTGTAGTGGAAGACTGACAGATCTCTATAGCTGCTTTTAGTGGAAGAATGACACATCTCTTTAGCTGCTTGTAGTGGAAGATTGACCTGTCTTTGGTTGCTTGTAGTGGAAGACTGACACATCTCTTCAGCTGCTTTTAGTGGAAGACTGACACATGTCTTTAGCTGCTTGTAGTGGAAGACTGACACATGTCTTTAGCTGCTTGTAGTGGAATACTGACAAATGTCTTTAGCTGATTGTAGTGGAAGACTGACATCTCTTTATCTGCTTGTAGTGGTAGACTCACTTCTGTAGCTGCTTGTAGTGGAAGACTGATATGTCTCTTTAGCCAGTTGTAGTGGAAGACTGACATGTCTTTAGCGGCTTGTAGTGGAAGACTGACACATGTCTTTAGCTGCTTGTAGTGGAAGATTGACCTGTCTTTGGCTGCTTGTAGTGGAAGACTGACACATCTCTTTAGCTGCTTGTAGTGGAAGACTGACACATCTCTTTTGCTGCTTGTAGTGGAAGACTGACACATCTCTTTAGCCCGTTGTAGTGGAAGACTGACACGTATTTTGCTGCTTGTAGTGGAAGACTGACATGTCTTTAGCTGCTTGTATCGGAAGACATACACATGTCTTTAGCTGCTTGTAGTGGAAGACTGACATGTCTTTAGCTGCTTGTAGTGGAAGACTGACACATGTCTTTATCTGCTTCTAGTGGAAGACTGACACATCTTTAGCTGCTTGTAGTGGAAGACTGACACATGTCTTTAGCTGCTTGTAGTGGAAGACTGACACATGTCTTTAGCTGCTTGTAGTGGAATACTGACAAATGTCTTTAGCTGATTGTAGTGGAAGACTGACTCATGTCTTTAGCTGCTTATAGTGGAAGACTGACACATCTCTTTAGCTGCTTGTAGTGGAAGACTGACACATCTCTTTTGCTGCTTGTAGTGGAAGACTGACACATCTCTTTAGCCCGTTGTAGTGGAAGACTGACACGTATTTTGCTGCTTGTAGTGGAAGACTGACACATCTCTTTAGCTGCTTGTAGTGGAAGATTGACCTGTCTTTGGTTGCTTGTAGTGGAAGACTGATACATCTCTTCAACTGCTTTTAGTGGAAGACTGACACATGTCTTCATCTGCTTGTAGTGGAAGACTGACACATCTTTAGCTGCTTGTAGTGGAAGACTGACAAATGTCTTTAGCTGCTTGTAGTGGAAGACTGACACGTCTTTAGCTGCTTGTAGTGGAATTCTGACACATCTCTTTAGCTGCTTGTAGTGGTACACTCACGTCTTTAGCTACTTGTAGTGGAAGACTGACAAATGTCTTTAGCTGATTGTAGTGGAAGACTGAAACATGTCTTTAGCTGCTTGTAGTGGAAGACTGACACATCTCTTTAGCTGCTTGTAGTGGAATACTGACACATCTCTTCAGCTGCTTGTAGTGGAAGACTGACTCATGTCTTTAGCTGATTGTAGTGGAATACTGACAAATGTCTTTAGCTGATTGTAGTGGAAGACTGAAACATGTCTTTAGCTGCTTCTAGTGGAAGACTGACACATCTCTTTAGCTGCTTGTAGTGGAATACTGACACATCTCTTCAGCTGCTTGTAGTGGAAGACTGACTCATGTCTTTAGCTGCTTGTAGTGGAAGACTGACACATCTTTAGCTGCTTGTAGTGGAAGACTGACATGTCTTTAGCTGCTTGTAGTGGAAGACTGACACATGTATTTAGCTGCTTGTAGTGGAATACCTACATGTCTTTAGCTGCTTGTAGTGGAAGACTGACACATCTCTTTAGCTGCTTGTAGTGGACGACAGACACATCTCTTTAGCTGCTTGTAGTGGAAGACTGACACATGTTCTTAGCTGCTTGTAGTGGAAGACTGACATATCTCTTTAGCTGCTTGTAGTGGAAGACTTACACATGTCTTTAGCTGCTTGTAGTAGAAGACTGACACATCTCTTTAGCTGCTTGTAGTGGAAGACTGAAACATCTCTTTTGATGCTTGTAGTGGAAGACTGTCATGTCTTTAGCTGCTTGTAGTAGAAGTCTGACATGTCTTTAGCTGCTTGTAGAGGAAGACTGACACATCGCTTTTGCTGCTTGTAGTGGAAGACTGACACATCTCTTTAGCCCGCTGTAGTGGAAGACTGACATGTCTTTAGCTGCTTGTAGTAGAAGTCTGACATGTCTTTAGCTGCTTGTAGTGGAAGACTGACACGTTTTTAGCTGCTTATAGTGGAAGACCTACATGTCTTTAGCTGCTTGTATTGGAAGACTGACACATCTCTTTAGCTGCTTGTAGTGGACGACAGACACATCTCTTTAGCTGCTTGTAGTGGAAGACTGACACATGTCTTTAGCTGCTTGTAGTGGAAGACTGACATGTCTTTAGCTGCTTGTTGTGGAAGACTGTCACGTCTTTAGCTGCTTGTAGTGGAAGACTGACACATGTCTTTATCTGCTTGTAGTGGAAGACTGACATATCTCTTTAGCTGCTTGTAGTGGAAGACTGACATGTCTTTAGCTGCTTGTAGTGGAAGACTGACATGTCTTTAGCTGCTTGTAGTGGAAGACTGCCATCTCTTTAGCTGCTTGTAGTGGAAGACTGACAGATCTCTATAGCTGCTTTTAGTGGAAGAATGACACATCTCTTTAGCTGCTTGTAGTGGAAGATTGACCTGTCTTTGGTTGCTTGTAGTGGAAGACTGACACATCTCTTCAGCTGCTTTTAGTGGAAGACTGACACATGTCTTTAGCTGCTTGTAGTGGAAGACTGACACATGTCTTTAGCTGCTTGTAGTGGAAGACTGACACATGTCTTTAGCTGCTTGTAGTGGAATACTGACAAATGTCTTTAGCTGATTGTAGTGGAAGACTGACTCATGTCTTTAGCTGCTTATAGTGGAAGACTGACACATCTCTTTAGCTGCTTGTAGTGGAAGACTGACACATCTCTTTTGCTGCTTGTAGTGGAAGACTGACACATCTCTTTAGCCCGTTGTAGTGGAAGACTGACACGTATTTTGCTGCTTGTAGTGGAAGACTGACACATCTCTTTAGCTGCTTGTAGTGGAAGATTGACCTGTCTTTGGTTGCTTGTAGTGGAAGACTGATACATCTCTTCAACTGCTTTTAGTGGAAGACTGACACATGTCTTTATCTGCTTGTAGTGGAAGACTGACACATCTTTAGCTGCTTGTAGTGGAAGACTGACAAATGTCTTTAGCTGCTTGTAGTGGAAGACTGACACGTCTTTAGCTGCTTGTAGTGGAATACTGACACATCTCTTTAGCTGCTTGTAGTGGTACACTCACGTCTTTAGCTACTTGTAGTGGAAGACTGACAAATGTCTTTAGCTGATTGTAGTGGAAGACTGAAACATGTCTTTAGCTGATTGTAGTGGAAGACTGAAACATGTCTTTAGCTGCTTCTAGTGGAAGACTGACACATCTCTTTAGCTGCTTGTAGTGGAATACTGACACATCTCTTCAGCTGCTTGTAGTGGAAGACTGACTCATGTCTTTAGCTGCTTGTAGTGGAAGACTGACACATCTTTAGCTGCTTGTAGTGGAAGACTGACATGTCTTTAGCTGCTTGTAGTGGAAGACTGACACATGTATTTAGCTGCTTGTAGTGGAATACCTACATGTCTTTAGCTGCTTGTAGTGGAAGACTGACACATCTCTTTAGCTGCTTGTAGTGGACGACAGACACATCTCTTTAGCTGCTTGTAGTGGAAGACTGACACATGTTCTTAGCTGCTTGTAGTGGAAGACTGACATATCTCTTTAGCTGCTTGTAGTGGAAGACTTACACATGTCTTTAGCTGCTTGTAGTAGAAGACTGACACATCTCTTTAGCTGCTTGTAGTGGAAGACTGAAACATCTCTTTTGATGCTTGTAGTGGAAGACTGTCATGTCTTTAGCTGCTTGTAGTAGAAGTCTGACATGTCTTTAGCTGCTTGTAGAGGAAGACTGACACATCGCTTTTGCTGCTTGTAGTGGAAGACTGACACATCTCTTTAGCCCGCTGTAGTGGAAGACTGACATGTCTTTAGCTGCTTGTAGTAGAAGTCTGACATGTCTTTAGCTGCTTGTAGTGGAAGACTGACACGTTTTTAGCTGCTTATAGTGGAAGACCTACATGTCTTTAGCTGCTTGTATTGGAAGACTGACACATCTCTTTAGCTGCTTGTAGTGGACGACAGACACATCTCTTTAGCTGCTTGTAGTGGAAGACTGAAACATCTCTTTTGATGCTTGTAGTGGAAGACTGTCATGTCTTTAGCTGCTTGTAGTAGAAGTCTGACATGTCTTTAGCTGCTTGTAGAGGAAGACTGACACATCGCTTTTGCTGCTTGTAGTGGAAGACTGACACATCTCTTTAGCCCGCTGTAGTGGAAGACTGACATGTCTTTAGCTGCTTGTAGTAGAAGTCTGACATGTCTTTAGCTGCTTGTAGTGGAAGACTGACACGTTTTTAGCTGCTTATAGTGGAAGACCTACTTGTCTTTAGCTGCTTGTATTGGAAGACTGACACATCTCTTTAGCTGCTTGTAGTGGACGACAGACACATCTCTTTAGCTGCTTGTAGTGGAAGACTGACACATGTCTTTAGCTGCTTGTAGTGGAAGACTGACATGTCTTTAGCTGCTTGTTGTGGAAGACTGTCACGTCTTTAGCTGCTTGTAGTGGAAGACTGACACATGTCTTTATCTGCTTGTAGTGGAAGACTGACATATCTCTTTAGCTGCTTGTAGTGGAAGACTGACATGTCTTTAGCTGCTTGTAGTGGAAGACTGACATGTCTTTAGCTGCTTGTAGTGGAAGACTGCCATCTCTTTAGCTGCTTGTAGTGGAAGACTGACAGATCTCTATAGCTGCTTTTAGTGGAAGAATGACACATCTCTTTAGCTGCTTGTAGTGGAAGATTGACCTGTCTTTGGTTGCTTGTAGTGGAAGACTGACACATCTCTTCAGCTGCTTTTAGTGGAAGACTGACACATGTCTTTAGCTGCTTGTAGTGGAAGACTGACACATGTCTTTAGCTGCTTGTAGTGGAAGACTGACACATGTCTTTAGCTGCTTGTAGTGGAATACTGACAAATGTCTTTAGCTGATTGTAGTGGAAGACTGACTCATGTCTTTAGCTGCTTATAGTGGAAGACTGACACATCTCTTTAGCTGCTTGTAGTGGAAGACTGACACATCTCTTTTGCTGCTTGTAGTGGAAGACTGACACATCTCTTTAGCCCGTTGTAGTGGAAGACTGACACGTATTTTGCTGCTTGTAGTGGAAGACTGACACATCTCTTTAGCTGCTTGTAGTGGAAGATTGACCTGTCTTTGGTTGCTTGTAGTGGAAGACTGATACATCTCTTCAACTGCTTTTAGTGGAAGACTGACACATGTCTTTATCTGCTTGTAGTGGAAGACTGACACATCTCTTTAGCTGCTTGTAGTGGAATACTGACACATCTCTTCAGCTGCTTGTAGTGGAAGACTGACACATCTTTAGCTGCTTGTAGTGGAAGACTGACACATCTTTAGCTGCTTGTAGTGGAAGACTGACATGTCTTTAGCTGCTTGTAGTGGAAGACTGACACATGTATTTAGCTGCTTGTAGTGGAATACCTACATGTCTTTAGCTGCTTGTAGTGGAAGACTGACACATCTCTTTAGCTGCTTGTAGTGGACGACAGACACATCTCTTTAGCTGCTTGTAGTGGAAGACTGACACATGTTCTTAGCTGCTTGTAGTGGAAGACTGACATATCTCTTTAGCTGCTTGTAGTGGAAGACTTACACATGTCTTTAGCTGCTTGTAGTAGAAGACTGACACATCTCTTTAGCTGCTTGTAGTGGAAGACTGAAACATCTCTTTTGATGCTTGTAGTGGAAGACTGTCATGTCTTTAGCTGCTTGTAGTAGAAGTCTGACATGTCTTTAGCTGCTTGTAGAGGAAGACTGACACATCGCTTTTGCTGCTTGTAGTGGAAGACTGACACATCTCTTTAGCCCGCTGTAGTGGAAGACTGACATGTCTTTAGCTGCTTGTAGTAGAAGTCTGACATGTCTTTAGCTGCTTGTAGTGGAAGACTGACACGTTTTTAGCTGCTTATAGTGGAAGACCTACATGTCTTTAGCTGCTTGTATTGGAAGACTGACACATCTCTTTAGCTGCTTGTAGTGGACGACAGACACATCTCTTTAGCTGCTTGTAGTGGAAGACTGACACATGTCTTTAGCTGCTTGTAGTGGAAGACTGACATGTCTTTAGCTGCTTGTTGTGGAAGACTGTCACGTCTTTAGCTGCTTGTAGTGGAAGACTGACACATGTCTTTATCTGCTTGTAGTGGAAGACTGACATATCTCTTTAGCTGCTTGTAGTGGAAGACTGACATGTCTTTAGCTGCTTGTAGTGGAAGACTGACATGTCTTTAGCTGCTTGTAGTGGAAGACTGCCATCTCTTTAGCTGCTTGTAGTGGAAGACTGACAGATCTCTATAGCTGCTTTTAGTGGAAGAATGACACATCTCTTTAGCTGCTTGTAGTGGAAGATTGACCTGTCTTTGGTTGCTTGTAGTGGAAGACTGACACATCTCTTCAGCTGCTTTTAGTGGAAGACTGACACATGTCTTTAGCTGCTTGTAGTGGAAGACTGACACATGTCTTTAGCTGCTTGTAGTGGAATACTGACAAATGTCTTTAGCTGATTGTAGTGGAAGACTGACTCATGTCTTTATCTGCTTGTAGTGGTAGACTCACTTCTGTAGCTGCTTGTAGTGGAAGACTGATATGTCTCTTTAGCCAGTTGTAGTGGAAGACTGACGTGTCTTTAGCGGCTTGTAGTGGAAGACTGACACATGTCTTTAGCTGCTTGTAGTGGAAGATTGACCTGTCTTTGGCTGCTTGTAGTGGAAGACTGACACATCTCTTTAGCTGCTTGTAGTGGAAGACTGACACATCTCTTTAGCTGCATGTAGTGGAAGACTGACTCATGTCTTTAGCTGATTGTAGTGGAAGACTGACACATCTTTATCTGCTTGTAGTGGAATACTGACAAATGTCTTTAGCTGATTGTAGTGGAAGACTGACACATCTCTTTAGCTGCTTGTAGTGGACGACTGACATCTCTTTATCTGCTTGTAGTGGAAGACTGACATGTCTTTAGCTGCTTGTAGTGGAAGATTGACCTGTCTTTGGCTGCTTGTAGTGGAAGACTGACACATCTCTTTAGCTGCTAGTAGTGGAAGACTGACACATCTCTTTAGCTGCTTGTAGTGGAAGACTGACTCATGTCTTTAGCTGATTGTAGTGGAAGACTGACACATCTTTAGCTGCTTGTAGTGGAATACTGACAAATGTCTTTAGCTGATTGTAGTGGAAAACTAACTCATGTCTTTAGCTGATTGTAGTGGAAGACTGACACATCTCTTTAGCTGCTTGTAGTGGAAGACTGACATCTCTTTATCTGCTTGTAGTGGAAGACTGACTCATGTCTTTAGCTGATTGTAGTGGAAGACTGACACCACTTTAGCTGCTTTTAGTGGAAGACTGACACATCTCTTTAGCTGCTTGTAGTGGAAGACTGACATGTCTTTATCTGCTTGTAGTGGAAGACTGACTCATGTCTTTAGCTGATTGTAGTGGAAGACTGACACCACTTTAGCTGCTTTTAGTGGAAGACTGACACATATCTTTAGCTGCTTGTAGTGGAAGACTCACATGTCTTTATCTGCTTGTAGTGGAAGACTCACATGTCTTTATCTGCTTGTAGTGGAAGACTCACATGTCTTTATCTGCTTGTAGTGGAGGACTGACACATCTCTTTAGCTGCTTGTAGTGGAATACTGACAAATGTCTTTAGCTGATTGTAGTGGAAGACTGACTCATGTCTTTATCTGCTTGTAGTGGTAGACTCACTTCTGTAGCTGCTTGTAGTGGAAGACTGATATGTCTCTTTAGCCAGTTGTAGTGGAAGACTGACGTGTCTTTAGCGGCTTGTAGTGGAAGACTGACACATGTCTTTAGCTGCTTGTAGTGGAAGATTGACCTGTCTTTGGCTGCTTGTAGTGGAAGACTGACACATCTCTTTAGCTGCTTGTAGTGGAAGACTGACACATCTCTTTAGCTGCTTGTAGTGGAAGACTGACTCATGTCTTTAGCTGATTGTAGTGGAAGACTGACACATCTTTAGCTGCTTGTAGTGGAATACTGACAAATGTCTTTAGCTGATTGTAGTGGAAGACTGACACATCTCTTTAGCTGCTTGTAGTGGACAACTGACATCTCTTTATCTGCTTGTAGTGGAAGACTGACATGTCTTTAGCTGCTTGTAGTGGAAGATTGACCTGTCTTTGGCTGCTTGTAGTGGAAGACTGACACATCTCTTTAGCTGCTAGTAGTGGAAGACTGACACATCTCTTTAGCTGCTTGTAGTGGAAGACTGACTCATGTCTTTAGCTGATTGTAGTGGAAGACTGACACATCTTTAGCTGCTTGTAGTGGAATACTGACAAATGTCTTTAGCTGATTGTAGTGGAAAACTAACTCATGTCTTTAGCTGATTGTAGTGGAAGACTGACACATCTCTTTAGCTGCTTGTAGTGGAAGACTGACATCTCTTTATCTGCTTGTAGTGGAAGACTGACTCATGTCTTTAGCTGATTGTAGTGGAAGACTGACACCACTTTAGCTGCTTTTAGTGGAAGACTGACACATCTCTTTAGCTGCTTGTAGTGGAAGACTGACATGTCTTTATCTGCTTGTAGTGGAAGACTGACTCATGTCTTTAGCTGATTGTAGTGGAAGACTGACACCACTTTAGCTGCTTTTAGTGGAAGACTGACACATCTCTTTAGCTGCTTGTAGTGGAAGACTCACATGTCTTTATCTGCTTGTAGTGGAAGACTCACATGTCTTTATCTGCTTGTAGTGGAAGACTCACATGTCTTTATCTGCTTGTAGTGGAGGACTGACACATCTCTTTAGCTGCTTGTAGTGGAAGACTCACATGTCTTTATCTGCTTGTAGTGGAAGACTCACATGTCTTTATCTGCTTGTAGTGGAAGACTCACATGTCTTTATCTGCTTGTAGTGGAAGACTCACATGTCTTTATCTGCTTGTAGTGGAGGACTGACACATCTCTTTAGCTGCTTGTAGTGGAATACTGACAAATGTCTTTAGCTGATTGTAGTGGAAGACTGACTCATGTCTTTATCTGCTTGTAGTGGTAGACTCACTTCTGTAGCTGCTTGTAGTGGAAGACTGATATGTCTCTTTAGCCAGTTGTAGTGGAAGACTGACGTGTCTTTAGCGGCTTGTAGTGGAAGACTGACACATGTCTTTAGCTGCTTGTAGTGGAAGATTGACCTGTCTTTGGCTGCTTGTAGTGGAAGACTGACACATCTCTTTAGCTGCTTGTAGTGGAAGACTGACATGTCTTTAGCTGCTTGTAGTGGAAGACTGACATGTCTTTAGCTGCTTGTAGTGGAAGACTGCCATCTCTTTAGCTGCTTGTAGTGGAAGACTGACAGATCTCTATAGCTGCTTTTAGTGGAAGAATGACACATCTCTTTAGCTGCTTGTAGTGGAAGATTGACCTGTCTTTGGTTGCTTGTAGTGGAAGACTGACACATCTCTTCAGCTGCTTTTAGTGGAAGACTGACACATGTCTTTAGCTGCTTGTAGTGGAAGACTGACACATGTCTTTAGCTGCTTGTAGTGGAATACTGACAAATGTCTTTAGCTGATTGTAGTGGAAGACTGACTCATGTCTTTATCTGCTTGTAGTGGTAGACTCACTTCTGTAGCTGCTTGTAGTGGAAGACTGATATGTCTCTTTAGCCAGTTGTAGTGGAAGACTGACGTGTCTTTAGCGGCTTGTAGTGGAAGACTGACACATGTCTTTAGCTGCTTGTAGTGGAAGATTGACCTGTCTTTGGCTGCTTGTAGTGGAAGACTGACACATCTCTTTAGCTGCTTGTAGTGGAAGACTGACACATCTCTTTAGCTGCTTGTAGTGGAAGACTGACTCATGTCTTTAGCTGATTGTAGTGGAAGACTGACACATCTTTATCTGCTTGTAGTGGAATACTGACAAATGTCTTTAGCTGATTGTAGTGGAAGACTGACACATCTCTTTAGCTGCTTGTAGTGGACGACTGACATCTCTTTATCTGCTTGTAGTGGAAGACTGACATGTCTTTAGCTGCTTGTAGTGGAAGATTGACCTGTCTTTGGCTGCTTGTAGTGGAAGACTGACACATCTCTTTAGCTGCTAGTAGTGGAAGACTGACACATCTCTTTAGCTGCTTGTAGTGGAAGACTGACTCATGTCTTTAGCTGATTGTAGTGGAAGACTGACACATCTTTAGCTGCTTGTAGTGGAATACTGACAAATGTCTTTAGCTGATTGTAGTGGAAAACTAACTCATGTCTTTAGCTGATTGTAGTGGAAGACTGACACATCTCTTTAGCTGCTTGTAGTGGAAGACTGACATCTCTTTATCTGCTTGTAGTGGAAGACTGACTCATGTCTTTAGCTGATTGTAGTGGAAGACTGACACCACTTTAGCTGCTTTTAGTGGAAGACTGACACATCTCTTTAGCTGCTTGTAGTGGAAGACTGACATGTCTTTATCTGCTTGTAGTGGAAGACTGACTCATGTCTTTAGCTGATTGTAGTGGAAGACTGACACCACTTTAGCTGCTTTTAGTGGAAGACTGACACATATCTTTAGCTGCTTGTAGTGGAAGACTCACATGTCTTTATCTGCTTGTAGTGGAAGACTCACATGTCTTTATCTGCTTGTAGTGGAAGACTCACATGTCTTTATCTGCTTGTAGTGGAGGACTGACACATCTCTTTAGCTGCTTGTAGTGGAATACTGACAAATGTCTTTAGCTGATTGTAGTGGAAGACTGACCCATGTCTTTATCTGCTTGTAGTGGTAGACTCACTTCTGTAGCTGCTTGTAGTGGAAGACTGATATGTCTCTTTAGCCAGTTGTAGTGGAAGACTGACGTGTCTTTAGCGGCTTGTAGTGGAAGACTGACACATGTCTTTAGCTGCTTGTAGTGGAAGATTGACCTGTCTTTGGCTGCTTGTAGTGGAAGACTGACACATCTCTTTAGCTGCTTGTAGTGGAAGACTGACACATCTCTTTAGCTGCTTGTAGTGGAAGACTGACTCATGTCTTTAGCTGATTGTAGTGGAAGACTGACACATCTTTAGCTGCTTGTAGTGGAATACTGACAAATGTCTTTAGCTGATTGTAGTGGAAGACTGACACATCTCTTTAGCTGCTTGTAGTGGACGACTGACATCTCTTTATCTGCTTGTAGTGGAAGACTGACATGTCTTTAGCTGCTTGTAGTGGAAGATTGACCTGTCTTTGGCTGCTTGTAGTGGAAGACTGACACGTTTTTAGCTGCTTGTAGTGGAAGACTGACACATCTCTTTAGCTGCTTGTAGTGGACGACAGACACATCTCTTTAGCTGCTTGTAGTGGAAGACTGACACATGTCTTTAGCTGCTTGTAGTGGAAGACTGACATGTCTTTAGCTGCTTGTTGTGGAAGACTGTCACGTCTTTAGCTGCTTGTAGTGGAAGACTGACACATGTCTTTATCTGCTTGTAGTGGAAGACTGACATATCTCTTTAGCTGCTTGTAGTGGAAGACTGACATGTCTTTAGCTGCTTGTAGTGGAAGACTGACATGTCTTTAGCTGCTTGTAGTGGAAGACTGCCATCTCTTTAGCTGCTTGTAGTGGAAGACTGACAGATCTCTATAGCTGCTTTTAGTGGAAGAATGACACATCTCTTTAGCTGCTTGTAGTGGAAGATTTACCTGTCTTTGGTTGCTTGTAGTGGAAGACTGACACATCTCTTCAGCTGCTTTTAGTGGAAGACTGACACATGTCTTTAGCTGCTTGTAGTGGAAGACTGACACATGTCTTTAGCTGCTTGTAGTGGAATACTGACAAATGTCTTTAGCTGATTGTAGTGGAAGACTGACTCATGTCTTTATCTGCTTGTAGTGGTAGACTCACTTCTGTAGCTGCTTGTAGTGGAAGACTGATATGTCTCTTTAGCCAGTTGTAGTGGAAGACTGACGTGTCTTTAGCGTCTTGTAGTGGAAGACTGACACATGTCTTTAGCTGCTTGTAGTGGAAGATTGACCTGTCTTTGGCTGCTTGTAGTGGAAGACTGACACATCTCTTTAGCTGCTTGTAGTGGAAGACTGACACATCTCTTTAGCTGCTTGTAGTGGAAGACTGACTCATGTCTTTAGCTGATTGTAGTGGAAGACTGACACATCTTTAGCTGCTTGTAGTGGAAGACTGACTCATGTCTTTAGCTGATTGTAGTGGAAGACTGACACATCTTTAGCTGCTTGTAGTGGAATACTGACAAATGTCTTTAGCTGATTGTAGTGGAAGACTGACACATCTCTTTAGCTGCTTGTAGTGGACGACTGACATCTCTTTATCTGCTTGTAGTGGAAGACTGACATGTCTTTAGCTGCTTGTAGTGGAAGATTGACCTGTCTTTGGCTGCTTGTAGTGGAAGACTGACACATCTCTTTAGCTGCTAGTAGTGGAAGACTGACATCTCTTTATCTGCTTGTAGTGGAAGACTGACTCATGTCTTTAGCTGATTGTAGTGGAAGACTGACACCACTTTAGCTGCTTTTAGTGGAAGACTGACACATCTCTTTAGCTGCTTGTAGTGGAAGACTGACATGTCTTTATCTGCTTGTAGTGGAAGACTGACTCATGTCTTTAGCTGATTGTAGTGGAAGACTGACACCACTTTAGCTGCTTTTAGTGGAAGACTGACACATCTCTTTAGCTGCTTGTAGTGGAAGACTCACATGTCTTTATCTGCTTGTAGTGGAAGACTCACATGTCTTTATCTGCTTGTAGTGGAAGACTCACATGTCTTTATCTGCTTGTAGTGGAGGACTGACACATCTCTTTAGCTGCTTGTAGTGGAATACTGACAAATGTCTTTAGCTGATTGTAGTGGAAGACTGACTCATGTCTTTATCTGCTTGTAGTGGTAGACTCACTTCTGTAGCTGCTTGTAGTGGAAGACTGATATGTCTCTTTAGCCAGTTGTAGTGGAAGACTGACGTGTCTTTAGCGGCTTGTAGTGGAAGACTGACACATGTCTTTAGCTGCTTGTAGTGGAAGATTGACCTGTCTTTGGCTGCTTGTAGTGGAAGACTGACTCATGTCTTTAGCTGATTGTAGTGGAAGACTGACACCACTTTAGCTGCTTTTAGTGGAAGACTGACACATCTCTTTAGCTGCTTGTAGTGGAAGACTGACATCTCTTTATCTGCTTGTAGTGGAAGACTGACTCATGTCTTTAGCTGATTGTAGTGGAAGACTGACACCACTTTAGCTGCTTTTAGTGGAAGACTGACACATCTCTTTAGCTGCTTGTAGTGGAAGACTGACATGTCTTTATCTGCTTGTAGTGGAAGACTGACTCATGTCTTTAGCTGATTGTAGTGGAAGACTGACACCACTTTAGCTGCTTTTAGTGGAAGACTGACACATCTCTTTAGCTGCTTGTAGTGGAAGACTCACATGTCTTTATCTGCTTGTAGTGGAAGACTCACAT
The DNA here is from genome assembly GCA_030435695.1 of Brachymystax lenok tsinlingensis. Taxonomy (NCBI): domain Eukaryota; kingdom Metazoa; phylum Chordata; class Actinopteri; order Salmoniformes; family Salmonidae; genus Brachymystax; species Brachymystax lenok. Next base: position 16,320,718 of record CM059799.1, read on the forward strand.
GTCTTTATCTGCTTGTAGTGGAAGACTCACATGTCTTTATCTGCTTGTAGTGGAGGACTGACACATCTCTTTAGCTGCTTGTAGTGGAATACTGACAAATGTCTTTAGCTGCTTGTAGTGGAAGACTGACTCATGTCTTTATCTGCTTGTAGTGGTAGACTCACTTCTGTAGCTGCTTGTAGTGGAAGACTGATATGTCTCTTTAGCCAGTTGTAGTGGAAGACTGACGTGTCTTTAGCGGCTTGTAGTGGAAGACTGACACATGTCTTTAGCTGCTTGTAGTGGAAGATTGACCTGTCTTTGGCTGCTTGTAGTGGAAGACTGACACATCTCTTTAGCTGCTTGTAGTGGAAGACTGACACATCTCTTTAGCTGCTTGTAGTGGAAGACTGACTCATGTCTTTAGCTGATTGTAGTGGAAGACTGACACATCTTTAGCTGCTTGTAGTGGAATACTGACAAATGTCTTTAGCTGATTGTAGTGGAAGACTGACACATCTCTTTAGCTGCTTGTAGTGGACAACTGACATCTCTTTATCTGCTTGTAGTGGAAGACTGACATGTCTTTAGCTGCTTGTAGTGGAAGATTGACCTGTCTTTGGCTGCTTGTAGTGGAAGACTGACACATCTCTTTAGCTGCTAGTAGTGGAAGACTGACACATGTCTTTAGCTGATTGTAGTGGAATACTGACACATCTTTAGCTGCTTGTAGTGGAATACTGACAAATGTCTTTAGCTGATTGTAGTGGAAAACTAACTCATGTCTTTAGCTGATTGTAGTGGAAGACTGACACATCTCTTTAGCTGCTTGTAGTGGAAGACTGACATCTCTTTATCTGCTTGTAGTGGAAGACTGACTCATGTCTTTAGCTGATTGTAGTGGAAGACTGACACCACTTTAGCTGCTTTTAGTGGAAGACTGACACATCTCTTTAGCTGCTTGTAGTGGAAGACTGACATGTCTTTATCTGCTTGTAGTGGAAGACTGACTCATGTCTTTAGCTGATTGTAGTGGAAGACTGACACCACTTTAGCTGCTTTTAGTGGAAGACTGACACATCTCTTTAGCTGCTTGTAGTGGAAGACTCACATGTCTTTATCTGCTTGTAGTGGAAGACTCACATGTCTTTATCTGCTTGTAGTGGAAGACTCACATGTCTTTATCTGCTTGTAGTGGAGGACTGACACATCTCTTTAGCTGCTTGTAGTGGAAGACTCACATGTCTTTATCTGCTTGTAGTGGAAGACTCACATGTCTTAATCTGCTTGTAGTGGAAGACTCACATGTCTTTATCTGCTTGTAGTGGAAGACTGACACATCTCTTTAGCTGCTTGTAGTGGAAGACTGACACATCTCTTTAGCTGCTTGTAGTGGAAGACCTACATGTCTTTAGCTGCTTGTACTGGAAGACTGACACATCTCTTTTGCCCGTTGTAGTGGAAGACTGACACATATCTTTAGCCCGTTGTAGTGGAAGACTGACACATCTCTTTAGCTGCTTGTAGTGGAAGACTGACACATCTCTTTAGCTGCTTGTAGTGGAAGACTGACACATCTCTTTAGCTGCTTGTAGTGGAAGACCGACATGTCTTTAGCTGCTTGTAGTGGAAGACTGACACATCTCTTTTGCCCGTTGTAGTGGAAGACTGACACATATCTTTAGCCCGTTGTAGTGGAAGACTGACACATCTCTTCAGCTGCTTGTTGTGGAAGGCTGACACATGTCTTTAGCTGCTTGTAGTGGAAGACTGACACATCTCTTTAGCTGCTTGTAGTGGAAGACTGACACATCTCTTTAGCCCGTTGTAGTGGAAGACTGACACGTATTTTGCTGCTTGTAGTGGAAGACTGACATGTCTTTAGCTGCTTGTATCGGAAGACATACACATGTCTTTAGCTGCTTGTAGTGGAAGACTGACACATCTCTTTAGCTGCTTGTAGTGGAAGACTGACACGTCTTTATCTGCTTCTAGTGGAAGACTGACACATCTTTAGCTGCTTGTAGTGGAAGACTGACACGTCTTTAGCTGCTTGTAGTGGAAGACTGACACATGTCTTTAGCTGCTTGTAGTGGAATACTGACAAATGTCTTTAGCTGATTGTAGTGGAAGACTGAAACATGTCTTTAGCTGCTTATAGTGGAAGACTGACACATCTCTTTAGCTGCTTGTAGTGGAAGACTGACACATCTCTTTTGCTGCTTGTAGTGGAAGACTGACACATCTCTTTAGCCCGTTGTAGTGGAAGACTGACACGTATTTTGCTGCTTGTAGTGGAAGACTGACATGTCTTTAGCTGCTTGTAGTGGAAGACTGACACATCTCTTTAGCTGCTTGTAGTGGAAGACTGACACATGTCTTTATCTGCTTGTAGTGGAAGACTGACACATCTTTAGCTGCTTGTTGTGGAAGACTGACAAATGTCTTTAGCTGCTTGTAGTGGAAGACTGACACGTCTTTAGCTGCTTGTAGTGGTATACTGACACATCTCTTCAGCTGCTTGTAGTGGAAGACTGACTCATGTATTTAGCTGATTGTAGTGGAATACTGACAAATGTCTTTAGCTGATTGTAGTGGAAGACTGAAACATGTCTTTAGCTGCTTGTAGTGGAAGACTGACACATCTCTTTAGCTGCTTGTAGTGGAATACTGACACATCTCTTCAGCTGCTTGTAGTGGAAGACTGACTCATGTCTTTAGCTGATTGTAGTGGAAGACTGACACATCTTTAGCTGCTTGTAGTGGAAGACTGACATGTCTTTAGCTGCTTGTAGTGGAAGACTGACACATCTCTTTAGCTGCTTGTAGTGGACGACAGACACATCTCCTTAGCTGCTTGTAGTGGAAGACTGACACATGTTCTTAGCTGCTTGTAGTGGAAGACTGAAACATCTCTTTTGCTGCTTGTAGTGGAAGACTGTCATGTCTTTAGCTGCTTGTAGTAGAAGTCTGACATGTCTTTAGCTGCTTGTAGAGGAAGACTGACACATCGCTTTTGCTGCTTGTAGTGGAAGACTGACACATCTCTTTAGCCCGCTGTAGTGGAAGACTGACACATCGCTTTTGCTGCTTGTAGTGGAAGACTGACACATCTCTTTAGCCCGCTGTAGTGGAAGACTGACATGTCTTTAGCTGCTTGTAGTCGAAGTCTGACATGTCTTTAGCTGCTTGTAGTGGAAGACTGACACGTTTTTAGCTGCTTGTAGTGGAATACCTACATGTCTTTAGCTGCTTGTAGTGGAAGACTGACACATCTCTTTAGCTGCTTGTAGTGGACGACAGACACATCTCTTTAGCTGCTTGTAGTGGAAGACTGACACATGTCTTTAGCTGCTTGTAGTGGAAGACTGACATGTCTTTAGCTGCTTGTTGTGGAAGACTGTCACGTCTTTAGCTGCTTGTAGTGGAAGACTGACACATGTCTTTAGCTACTTGTAGTGGAAGACTGACATATCTCTTTAGCTGCTTGTAGTGGAAGACTGACATGTCTTTAGCTGCTTGTAGTGGAAGACTGACATGTCTTTAGCTGCTTGTAGTGGAAGACTGACATGTCTTTAGCTGCTTGTAGTGGAAGACTGACATCTCTTTAGCTGCTTGTAGTGGAAGAATGACACATCTCTTTAGCTGCTTGTAGTGGAAGATTGACCTGTCTTTGGTTGCTTGTAGTGGAAGACTGACACATCTCTTCAGCTGCTTTTAGTGGAAGACTGACACGTCTTTATCTGCTTGTAGTGGAACACTGACACATCTTTAGCTGCTTGTAGTGTAAGACTGACAAATGTCTTTAGCTGCTTGTAGTGGAAGACTGACAAATGTCTTTAGCTGCTTGTAGTGTAAGACTGACATGTCTTTAGCTGCTTGTAGTGGAAGACTGACACATGTCTTTAGCTGCTTGTAGTGGAAGACTGACACATGTCTTTAGCTGCTTGTAGTGGAAGACTGACACCACTTTAGCTGCTTGTAGTGGAAGACTGACACATCTCTTTAGCCCGTTGTAGTTGAAGACTGACACGTGTTTTGCTGCTTGTAGTGGAAGACTGACACATCTTTAGCTGCTTGTAGTGGAAGACTGACAAATGTCTTTAGCTGATTGTAGTGGAAGACTGAAACATGTCTTTAGCTGCTTGTAGTGGAAGACTGACACATCTCTTTAGCTGCTTGTAGTGGAAGACTGACATCTCTATCTGCTTGTAGTGGTACACTCACGTCTTTAGTTGCTTGTAGTGGAAGACTGACACATGTATTTAGCTGCTTGTAGAGGAAGACTGACACATCTCTTTAGCTGCTTGTAGTGGAAGACAGACATGTCTTTAGCTGCTTGTTGTGGTAGACTGACACCACTTTAGCTGCTTGTAGTGGAAGACTGACACGTATTTTGCTGCTTGTAGTGGAAGACTGACATGTCTTTAGCTGCTTGTAGTGGAAGACTGACACATGTCTTTAGCTGCTAGTAGTGGAAGACTGACATATCTCTTTAGCTGCTTGTAGTGGAAGACTGACATGTCTTCAGCTGCTTGTAGTGGAAGACTGACACATGTCTTTTGCTGCTTGTAGTGGAAGACTGACACATGTCTTTAGCTGCTTGTAGTGGAAGACTGACATATCTCTTTAGCTGCTTGTAGTGGAAGACTGACATGTCTTTAGCTGCTTGTAGTGGAAGACTGACATGTCTTTAGCTGCTTGAAGTGGAAGACTGACATCTCTTTAGCTGCTTGTAGTGGAAGACTGTCAGATCTCTATAGCTGCTTTTAGTGAAAGAATGAGACATCTCTTTAGCTGCTTGTAGTGGAAGATTGACCTGTCTTTGGTTGCTTGTAGTGGAAGACTGACACATCTCTTCAGCTGCTTTTAGTGGAAGACTGACACATCTCTTCAGCTGCTTTTAGTGGAAGACTGACACATGTCTTTATCTGCTTGTAGTGGAAGACTGACACATCTTTAGCTGCTTGTAGTGTAAGACTGACAAATGTCTTTAGCTGCTTGTAGTGGAAGACTGACAAATGTATTTAGCTGCTTGTAGTGGAAGACTGACATTTCTTTAGCTGCTTGAGGTGGAAGACTGACACATCTCTTTAGCCCGTTGTAGTGGAAGACTGACACGTCTTTTGCTGCTTGTAGTGGAAGACTGACATGTCTTTAGCTGCTTGTAGTGGAAGACTGACACATCTCTTCAGCTGCTTTTAGTGGATCACTGACACATGTCTTTATCTGCTTGTAGTGGCAGACTGACACATCTTTAGCTGCTTGTAGTGGAAGACTGACAAATGTCTTTAGCTGATTGTAGTGGAAGACTGAAACATGTCTTTAGCTGCTTGTAGTGGAAGACTGACACATCTCTTTAGCTGCTTGTAGTGGAAGACTGACCTGTCTTCAGCTGCTTGTAGTGGGAGACTGACACATCTCTTTAGCTGCTTGTAGTGGAAGACTGACATGTCTTTAGCTGCTTGTAGTGGAAGACTGACACGTCTTTAGCTGTTTGTAGTGGAAGACTGACACATCTCTTTAGCTGCTTGTAGTGGATGACTGACACATCTCTTTAGCTGCTTGTAGTGGAAGACTGACATGTCTTTAGCTGCTAGTAGTGGAAGACTGACACATGTCTTTAGCTGCTTGTAGTGGAAGACTGACACATCTCTTTAGCTGCTTGTAGTGGAAGACTGACACATCTCTTTAGCCCGTTGTAGTGGAAGACTGACATGTCTTTAGCTGCTTGTAGTGGAAGACTGACATGTCTTTAGCTGCTTGTAGTGGAATACCTACATGTCTTTAGCTGCTTGTAGTGGAAGACTGACACATCTCTTTAGCTGCTTGTAGTGGAAGACTGACACATCTCTTTAGCTGCTTGTAGTGGAAGACTGACATGTCTTTAGCTGCTTTTAGTGGAAGACTGACATGTCTTTAGCTGCTTGTAGTGGAAGACTGACACATCTCTTTAGCTGATTGTAGTGGAAGACTGACACATCTCTTCAGCTGCTTGTAGTGGAAGACTGACACATCTCTTTAGCTGATTGTAGTGGAAGACTGTCATGTCTTTAGCTGCTTTTAGTGGAAGACTGACATGTCTTTAGCTGCTTGTAGTGGAATACCTACATGTCTTTAGCTGCTTGTAGTGGAAGACTGACACATCTCTTTAGCTGCTTGTAGTGGAAGACTGACACATCTCTTTAGCTGCTTGTAGTGGAAGACTGACATGTCTTTAGCTGATTTTAGTGGAAGACTGACATGTCTTTAGCTGCTTGTAGTGGAAGACTGACACATCTCTTTAGCTGCTTGTAGTGGAAGACTGACACATCTCTTCAGCTGCTTGTAGTGGAAGACTGACACATCTCTTTAGCTGATTGTAGTGGAAGACTGACACATCTCTTTAGCTGATTGTAGTGGAAGACTGTCACGTCTTTAGCTGCTTGTATTGGAAGACTTACACGTCTTTAGCTGCTTGTAGTGGAAGACTGACAGATGTCTGTAGCTGATTGTAGTGGAAGACTGACATGTCTTTAGCTGCTTGTAGTGGAAGACTGACAGATGTCTTTAGCTGATTGTAGTGGAAGACTGACACATCTCTTTAGCTGATTGTAGTGGAAGACTGACATGTCTTCAGCTGCTTGTAGTGGAAGACTGACACATCTCTTTAGCTGATTGTAGTGGAAGACTGTCACGTCTTTAGCTGCTTGTATTGGAAGACTTACACGTCTTTAGCTGCTTGTAGTGGAAGACTGACAGATGTCTGTAGCTGATTGTAGTGGAAGACTGACATGTCTTTAGCTGCTTGTAGTGGAAGACTGACAGATGTCTTTAGCTGATTGTAGTGGAAGACTGACACATCTCTTTAGCTGATTGTAGTGGAAGACTGACATGTCTTCAGCTGCTTGTAGTGGAAGACTGACAGATGTCTTTAGCTGATTGTAGTGGAAGACTGACACCACTTTAGCTGCTTGTAGTGGAAGACTGACACTTGTTTTTAGATGTCTGTAGTGGAAGACTGACACAACCTTATTAGCTGCTTGTAGTGGAAGACTGACACATGTCTTTAGCTGCTTGTAGTGGAAGACTGACACATCTCTTTAGCTACTTGTAGTGGAAGACTGACACATCTCTTTAGCTGCTTGTAGTGGAAAACTGACATGTCTTTAGCTGCTTGTAGTGGAAGACTGACACATCTCCTGCTTGTTATGTCATCTCTATAGGATAATGATGTGAGGATCATTATCGGACAGTTTGATGAGAATCTGGCCTCCAAAGTATTCTGCTGTGTGAGTATTGTTTCTGCACACACACACACCCACACACACACACACACACACACACACACACACACACACACACACACACACACACACACACACACACACACACACACATATATATATCAAGTCGTCATGGGGCTGCAGATGTTTGGTATTATATCCATAATGAACTTCAGTAAAAGCTGAAAGCCTATTTATATTGACATTATTGACTGGTAATGTATTGACTGGTAATGTATTGATGGTGTGTTCTTGTGTGTGTATGTGTGGTGTGTGTTTACATCGACATGCCTGTGTGTGTACTAACCGAACATCCCTTACCCAGGCGTACAACCTGAACATGTATGGTAGTAAGTACCAGTGGATCATACCAGGCTGGTACCAGGGGAATTGGTGGGAGCAGGCCAACTCCACCAACTGCACCACCAGGAAGCTGCTGACCGCTATGGAGGGATACATCGCTGTGGACTTTGAACCGCTCAGTGCCAAACAGGTCAAGGGCATCTCTGGAAGGGTGAGAGTTCCATTGAACATGCTTTTTATCCTACCTCTGCATCCCAAAATGGCAAATGGCCTACCTCTGCATCCTTTCATAGTGCACTTTTTTTGATCAGGTCCCTATAGTGGTCAAAAGTAGGGCACTATGTAGGGAATAGGATGCCATTAGGGACACATACCTATCTAAACTCTCTCCCTACATTCAGACAACTAAGAAGTAGGATATTGTTGAATTGATTATCCCATCTCTCCCCCTAGATTGACACCTTAGTAGGATGTTGATTAATTGATGATCCTCTCTCCCTACATTGATACCTTATATTGATTAAAGATGTAAATCTTCTCTATCTCTACATCCAGACACCTAAGGAGTATGAGAGGGAGTACAGTAAAGAGCTGCAGCAGAAGGGAGTGGAGCCCTCAAAGTACCACGGATTCGCCTACGACGGGATCTGGGTAATAGCCAAGACCCTGACCCGTGTCATGGATTTACTGCAGCACAAGGAGAGGCAGGACATGTACCACAACTTCACCGTGGACGACCGGGAGGTGGGCAAGCTGGTGCTGGACGTCATGAACGAAACCAACTTCTATGGCGTCACGGTGAGTCAATGGGCTTTTCCTGATATAAGAGTGTACTTGAACATTAATCTGCCTCACGTTACAGAAACAGGAAATCGACTAGTGTCCTGTCCAGAGGGTGTACTTAATCATTAATCTGCCTCACATTACAGAAACAGGAGATCGACTAGTGTCCTGTCCAGAGGGTGTACTTAATCATTAATCTGCCTCACATTACAGAAACAGGAGATCGACTAGTGTCCTGTCCAGAGGGTGTACTTAATCATTAATCTGCCTCACATTACAGAAACAGGAGATCGACTAGTGTCCTGTCCAGTGGGTGTACTTGATCATTAATCTGCCTCACAGTACAAAAACAGGAGATAGACTAGTGTCCTATCCAGAGGGTGTACTTAATCATTAATCTGTCTCACATTACAGAAACAGGAGATGGACTAGTGTCCTGGCCAGAGGGTGTACTTAATCATTAATCTGTCTCACATTACAGAAACAGGAGATGGACTAGTGTCCTGTCCAGTGGGTGTACTTGATCATTAATCTGCCTCACAGGACAGAAACAGGAGATGGACTAGTGTCCTATCCAGTGGGTGTACTTGATCATTAATCTGCCTCACAGTACAGAAACAGAAGATAGATTCCTGGTCTGTATGGGCCATTCTGCCTGGGACATGGCTTGCTTTGACATAATGAAGGGTAATGGTGATTCATTAGAGAACATTTGTTATTAATATTATAATGAATAACAACAATATATACACTGAGTATACCAAACATTAGGAAAACCTCCCTAATATTGAGTTGCACCCGCCCTTTGCCCTCAGAACAGCCTCAATTCGTCAGGGTATGGACTCTACAAGGTGTCGAAAGCGTTCCACAGGGATGCTGGTACATGTTGACTCTAATGCTTCTCACAGTTCTGTCAAGTTGGCTGGATGTCCTTTGGGGGGTGGACCATTCTTGATACCATCCATGTCTGTTTTTTTCGTCTTTCTTTGTGTATATTTCAATATATTTCAATCTCTTTTTCCATTTTTAAATGAAATATACCTTCCGGCAACCCGCCTCACCCAACGTGATACGGATCTGCTATTTTTAGACCTTATAGCCAGAACCTTCATCAGAAGCTATCCATCAGAAGCTAACTAGCTACCAGCTATTTAGTCATTGTTAGGCACTGCTAGCGGCCTTTACCTTTAGCACAGACACCAGCCACTTTTAGCCTGGTTTTTCTCCACTACAACTCCGGATTCCTGCCGTAAGCCCTGGACCATTACTCCGGATCATCGCAGCTAGCTGGCTGCTACCGAGTGGCCCAGCCCCGAGGCTAGCCTTGAGCCAGGCCCATCTCCTGGCCTGCTCAGTGGAAACAATGATCGCTCGGCTACACAGCTGATGCCTTCCGGACTCTTCACTAAGCTCTGGACCTTTGCATCGGATCATCGCAGCTACCTAGCGGCTACTGAGTGGCTATAGTGGCTAACGCCCTTGTCCCGAAGCAAGCACCAGTTGCCTCGAGCAAGGCGCATCTCCCAGCTAGCAAACAAAATTACTCCAGTTACAATACCTCTTTTGCCAACTGGCCTGGTCCCTTTGTCGACACGGAGCCCCGCCGATTCCTTCACGACTGGTCTGCCGTCGTAACTCCATCCGTTGTGCCCTCAACTGGCCTTTACCGGACCTCGGTGAAGACGCTTCTACTACCCCCGGCCTGCTAACTTTTTTTAACGCCGTGTCTCCCGCTTGCCAGCATAGTAACGACTACCTAGCTGCTACCTTTTCATCTATTGCTGTTCACTAGACCCTATGATCACTTGGCTACATAGCTGATGCCTGCTGGACTGTAAATTAATCACAGCATTCCATTTTGCGTATTTTGTTTATCTGTCGGCCCCAGCCTCGAACTCAGGCCCTGTGTGAAGTTAACTGATCCTCTCTGCCCATTCATCGCCATTTTACCTGTTGTTGTTGTCTTAGCTGATTAACTGTTGTTGTGTTAGCTAGCTCTTCCGATCAACACCTGTGATTGCTTTATGCCTAGATTTATGTCTCTCTCTAATATCAATATGCCATGTATACTGTTGTTTAGGATAGCTATCATTGTTTTAGTTTCCTGTTTTGCCCCTAGTCCCACTCAACATACCTCAGATAACTATTTTGTCCCACCTCCCACACATGCGGTGACTTCACCCAGCATAATTTGTGCATCCAGAGATGCAACCTCTCTTATTGTCACTCAATGCCTGGGTTTATCTCCACTGTACCCGCACCCTACAATACCCCTGTCTGTACATTATGCCCTGAATCTATCCTACCACGGCCAGAAATCTGCTCCTTTTATTCTCTGTCCCCAATGCACTAGCCGACCAGTTTTGATAGGAAGGCCAACTACAACATTTTCCGTGAAGATAGAACCGCCAAAGGGGGAGGAGTTGCAATCTACTGCAGAGATAACCTGCAAAGTTCTGTCATACTTTCCAGGTCTATGCCCCAACAGTTTGAGCTTCTAATTAAAGAAATCTCTCCAGAAATAAGTATCTCACTGTTGCCGCCTGTTACAGACCCCCCTCAGCTCCCAGCTGTGCCCTGGACACCATATGTGAATTGATTGCCCCCCGTCTATCTTCAGAGTTCGTTCTGTTAGGAGACCTAAACTGGGATATTCTTAACACCCCGGCAGTTGTACAATCTAAGCTAGATGCCCTCAATCTCACACAAATTATCAAGGAACCCACCAGGTACAACCCTAAATCCGTAAACTTGGGCACCCTCATAGATATAATCCTGACCAACTTGCCCTCCAAATACACCTCTGCTGTTTTCAATCAGGATCTCAGTGATCACTGCCTCATTGCCTGCATCCGCTATGGGTTGGCAGTCAAATGACCACCCCTCATCACTGTCAAACGCTTCCTAAAACACTTGCGAGCAGGCCTTTCTATTTGACCTGGCACGGGTATCCTGGAAGGATATTGACCTTGAAGGGGGCGACACTCTAGACCCAAACTGTTACAGACCTATATCAATCCTGCCCTGCCTTTCTAAAGTCTTCGAAAGCCAAGTTAACAAATGCTCTTCAACCGATCGCTGCCCTCACCCGCTTCGCCCGTCTAGCATCACTACTCTGGACTGTTCTGACTTAGAATATGTGGACAACTACAAATACCTAGGTGTCTGGCTAGACTGTAAACTCTCCTTCCAGACTCATATTAAATATCTCCAATCCAAAATTAAATCCAGAATTGGCTTCCTATTTGGCAACAAAGCCTCCTTCACTCACGCTGCCAAACATACCCTCGTAAAACTGACTATCCCACTGATCCTCGACTTCGGTCATTTACAAAATAGCCTCCAACACTACTCAGCAAACTGGATGTCGTCTATCACAGTGCCATCCGTTTTGTCACCAAAGCCCCATATACCACCCACCACTGAAACCTGTATGCTCTCGTCGGCTGGCCCTCGCTACATATCCATCGCCAGACCCACTGGCTCCAGGCCATCTATAAGTCTTTGCTAGGTAAAGCTCCGCCTTATCTCAGCTCACTGGTCACCATAACAACACCCACCCGTAGCACGAGCTCCAGCATGTATATCTCACGGGTCATCCCCAAAGCCAACACCTCCTTTGGCCGCCTTTCCTTCCAGTTCTCTGCTGCCAATGACTGGAATGAATTGAAAAAAATCACTGAAGTTGGAGACTTATATCTCCCTCACTAACTTTAAGCATCAGATATCTGAGCAGCTTACCGATCGCTGCAGCTGTGCACAGCCCATCTGTAAATAGCCCATCCAACTACCTACCTCATCCCGATATTGTTCTTGTTTACTTTTTTTTTTGCACACTAGTATTTCTACTTGCACATCATCATCTGCACATCTATCACGCCAGTGTTAATTTGCTAAGTTGTAATTACTTCGCTACTATGGCCTATTTATTGCCTTACCTCCTTACGCCATTTGCACACACTGTATATAGACTTATTTCCTATTGTGTTATTGACTGTACATTTGTTTATTCCATGTGTAGCTCTGTGTTGTTGTTTGTGTCGCACTGCTTTGCTTTATCCTGACCAGGTCGCAGTTGTAAATGATAAATTGTTCTCAACTGGCCTGGCTGGTTAAATAAAAAAATAAAAAAAGATGACGTGGAAACCGGCCACTAGGAGCAACAGTGAGCGCTGTTACCTTCAAGTAGGTCTGGTGTTGTGGGCAGGGATGGTAGATGGGCGTAAGAATCTGCCTCTGATTCTAAAGGTTGCAAGTTTAAATCCAGCGATAGAAAGTTGTTTTTTGATCTTTTTGTTTTAAGCCAATCCCAAACCTTAACCCTTATCTTATCCATTCAGATTGAATGCCTAACCTTACGAATTTGGAGTTAATGCTTGAACTTAACCTTAAACCCTTCTAAATTTAAATTTTGGAACAAATTAGAATTTTGATGTTTGAGAAACATGTCTAATTCTGACATGAGACAGTGAGAGCTAGTAGCACAATCCACCACTACTATAACAACACCCTCTAAATATATAACACACTTTTTTCTACATTAAAACAGGTACGATTCAGGTACCAAATTGTGTTTCTCCCAGCAGGTCAGTGGTATGAAGCCTTCATTATTGAGGTCAGCCGTGTTGTAGTGGACCCAGCGTGATACTCTCTCTACCTAGGACTCTGACCTCGAACCTGACCTTTAAGCAACAGCTGGGCCCTCCCCACTCTCAATATGTCCCATCCTGATTCAATGATACACTCATAAACACATGCGTGTACACACACACAGTCATGCTCTCAAACACACACAGAGTGATGTACACACACGCGCATGTGCACACAGAGACACACAGAGATACACACACACTGCAATATAACTGAGTGTCAGGACCACATATGTGTTGTCATATAAACATAAAGAAGTCTACAGCCACCTATGCTGAACAGGTCTAGAATAATGTCTACATTCTTATTAAACTCTAGAGAACTACAAGACCAGTCATATTAATGTGCATGAATACAGTTCAGAAATGTCAAAGTATGACTCTTTAATTATAGCTCTCTCTAAGACTGAAAGCTAATTTTAGAGGTTACCAACCTTAATTCCTTAAAAGACCTAATGTAGAATAATAGTGGTTGGGATGTGACTATTGATGGTTGGGACTGTCACTGTCAATCCCAGTGTTTTTATTGGCTATGCTCACTTTTCGCAACATGCAACCAAGCTCTACTGTAAGTGTGTCAATTAGCATAGAGCCCACACCACAGTAAAGACTATGTCATCATGATTAGTGACTCTAAGCCAATAACATTATGAGGAAATGAGGGCTCCAACAGATCACAGATCAGTCTGGCTGTCAAGTACTTCACAAAGACAGTTAGAGAGAGCAGTGTGTGTGTGTGTGTGTGTGTGTGTGTGTGTGTGTGTGTGTGTGTGTGTGTGTGTGTGTGTGTGTGTGTGTGTGTGTGTGTGTGTGTGTGTGTGTGTGTGTGTGTGTGTGTGTGCGTGTGTGTGTGTGTAGGATACGGCCACTGGCTGAGAGGGATGGGCAGATAGAGGAATAGAAAAAGGAAAAAACAGAGAGGAAAAAATAAAGAGAGAGCAAGAGGAGGAAAGCGAAGGAGAAACAGAGGGAGAACAACGAATCGTGAAGGAGAAACAGAGGGAGAACAACGAATCGTGAAGGAGAAACAGAGGGAGAACAACGAATCGTGAAGGAGAAACAGAGGGAGAACAACGAATCGTGAAGGAGAAATAGAGGGAGAAAGAGGAATAGGGAAGGAGAGCTGGGTGGAGAGGTAGAGCAGAAAAGAGAGAGAGATTGTGTCATAACCAGTATTGAGAGCGGAGAAAAGGTTGACCTCCCTTGGGGCATTACAGTACACCCTAGTCCTCCTAAGCCTCTCTGTAACCCCCACCCAACTGTGACCTCTCTCTCCCCCAGTTCCCTCTGCCTCTCTGGGGTGAAGAGGGCTGCCAGTGGGCCAGTCCCTGGAGGCTGCTGGAGAACAGAGGCAGGGAGGAAGACATGGATAGCCCAGATAGCCTCATCTCCCTGGGGGTCCTTCTGCCAGGGTGGCTGCCTGAGCTGCGTGTCTCTGTTTGTGTGCGTGCTTGTCTCCAGGGGGATAACATACAGCACCACTATTACCATCTATTCAGAAAGAAGCACAGAAGGCACACTTTATTGCTGCATTGCATATTCACTGTATTACATAATGTGATGTCAGCCACATACCACTCTGCATCCCACTGCTGGCTTTCCTCAGAAGCTAAGCAGGGTTGGTCCTTGTTGGTCCCTGGATGTGAGACCAGATGATGTTGGAAGTGGTGTTGAAGGGCCAGTAGGAGGCACTCTTTCCTCTGGTCTAAAGAAATATCCCAATACCCCAGGGCAGTGATTTGGGACATTGCCCTGTGTAGGGTGCCGTCTTTCAGATGGGACCTTAAACGGGTGTCCTGACTCTCTGTGGTTACAAAAGAGCCCATAGCACTTATTGTAAGAGTAGGGATTTTAACTCCGGTGTCTTAGCTAAATTCCCAATCTGGCCCTCATACCATCATGGCCACCTAATCATCCCCAGCTTCCAATTGGCTCAGTCATCCCCCTGTAACTATTCCCCAGGTTGTTGCTGTAAATGAGAATGTGGTCTCATTCAACTTACCTTGTTATATAAAATAAAAAAGTATCACAAAAATACCTGAAGTGGTATTTAAAAAATAATTGACCACATTTGCTCCAGGTCTATAAGAGGCTAATACTCTGGAGTAATGTATTACTTATTTTCCCACCACTATGATTGTTGGTCCTTCTGATAACTGTACAGGGATTACTGTACATGGAACGAGGTTATAAAAAAGCTTGTTATTTGTGTGTATTTACTGTAAGTGCCATATCAGATCAGAAAATACCAATGGTTTGTTAATGTGCCTTTATGAAGCGTCAGCATATAGGTGTGTATTTCTATTACAGGGAATCATGATGAACACACACACACTATAGCCAATACCCCATTGTGGCTCTGCGTTTACACCCATACACAAATCATCCATGTGCTACACCCACATGGAGAGCCACTGTCTCACTGCCATAACTTCCCCAGCGTGAACCACAACAAGTGGTACTAGTTTGGCCAGTCAGTTTCACCACTGAAACCAAAGCCTTCATTCTTTTCTCTACTTCCACCCTCTCCCCTCCCTTCTAACCCCTACATTGTGAACATAGTGGGGCTTGTGTGTGTGTTTTTGTGTCTGTGTGTGTGTGTGCGCATGCGTGTATGCCTGTGCGTGCACACTGATTTTGTGTGTGTGTGTGTGTGTGTGTGTGTGTGTGTGTGTGTCTGTGTGTGTGTGTGTGTGTGTGTGTGTGTGTGTGTGTGTGTGTGTGTGTGTGTGTGTGTGTGAATGTATGTGTTTCGTGCGTGTGTGTATGTGTGTAAACACTGATTGTGTGTGTGTGTGTGTGTGTGTGTCAAGTTAGAACACGGCCATCCACATGGCAGTCTGATGTGCTCTCTGGGCGCCGCCTGCTATTGATCTAGTCTAGTGGCAGAGCAATAGAGGAAGTCAAACATTAGCTCAGAGAAGCCTCCAGGGCTTGGCTGGGGCTGTTAGCAGCACAGATGAACATGTACAGTGGAATTCCTCCTCTTCATCTATTGCCTGGAGGGAAGAGGAAACCGAGGAGACGGGGGTTCTTGTCTGACAGGGGTTCTTATCTCAAGTAGTACCCTTTGGCCTGTGTAGTGCATTACTTGTTCTATTTGTATTTATTATGGATCCCCACTAGGGGGTCATTTTAAAAACATTCCAGTACATTCATATCAGATTTCACAACATTAAGTTTGTGCCCTTAGGCCTCTACTCTACTACCCCATAGCTATAACACAAAATCCATGTGTACGTGTGTGTATAGTGCATATGTCATCGTGTGTCTGTATGCATGTGTTCCATAAGGTGTATTTGTATCTGTTTTTTAAATCAAGTTGAGTTACTTGAAGTGTTGAATAAAGTTCCATGTAGTCATGGCTCAATGTAGTACTGTGCGCCTCCCATAGTGTGTTCTGGACTTGGGGGCTGTGAAGAGACCTCTGGTAGCATGTCATGTGGGATATGCATGGGTGTCTGAGCTGTGTGCCAGTAGTTCAAACAGACAGCTCGGTGCATTCAACATGCCAATAACTCTCACAAATACAAGTAGTGATGAGCTCAACCTCTCCTTCACTTTGAGCCAGAAGATTTTGACATGCGTATTATTAATGTTAGCTCTCTGTGTACATCCAAGGGCCAGCTGTGCTGCCCTGTTCTGAGCCAAACCTCCACTTTTGGCATTTCAGATTTTTCTATAGATCTTATAACCATGTATTGCTACCACTGTATCATAAAAGGTATTATCTAAGTGAGTTTCAGAGATTGTCAGAATACAGAGTGTCACCTGTTACTAGCCAATTTATGATTTGATGAACCTCATTTCTTAAGCTACATATGTTAATGTGGTATGCTTGATTGTTTTTCTTGCTTTACTGGGAAGCTTAACAGAGGTAGACATGCTCTGGTTATTTTTATTAGTGCAGGGTGAGTTGTACACAGTGGACTTCCTACTAGTACACACCACCTCAGTGCTAACACTGTTACACTGGTTCATATGCATATGATTACTGCATACTATAGCTGTAGGATCAGCAGAGGAATTCAGGGCAGTAAGAGAGAAATAAATTAGGTTACTTACATTGTGTCTTCCAATGCCCCTGGGATAATGTACATGTGCTGAAGCATTATGACAACTCAGAGACACAATGGTAGGGATTAAATGAGCTGGGCTTGGGTCATTGATAAGTCATTGTCTCAGCGCAGCCTTATAATGCTGTGAAAGGATCCAGGAACCCAAATGATTTGGGTGGATCCCATCCTCCTTATAATACAAGCTTTGTTTCCAGAAGAAAGGTCCTATAGGATAGGGACCATAGGGGCCCTGGTCAAAAGTAGTTCACTATATAGGGAATAGGGTGCCATTTGCACGCACCCAGTGATACTAGATAGGCATGGCCAGATCAGTGTGTGCACAGGTCTAATCAGTAGCATAAGAAGTGTTACACATACAGTTCTCAGTACAATATGCTGTGATTATGCGATGAAGAGCTATACCTTTAGCAAATAAATCTAGAGGGATTGAGACTCCAGTGGCCTGTTCTGCCCCTACTGTACCAGTGTATTGGTCTCAGTGTCTCCTGCCTAACGACTGGTGTCACAGCCTGAGGGCAGTGAGTCCTGACAGGCGGACACAGAGAGGTGTGTGTATGCGACCAAATTTCATCCCCTCTGGCTGCTGTGGTCCCCCACCAGACCTCCTGGGAACTCCCTCCTTTCACACCTGCAGCCCACAACCAGGACCTCTGTCTGGGAAAATATTTCCCTTCAGTTCCTACATTCCCTCACCTCCAGAAACAAAGTATCAAAGTGATACCACCATCTCACTTCCACAAACACAGTGATACCACCCTCATCAACAAGGACAGACTGGGTGTCTCAGAGTCCCAGAGAGAGCCGTTAGTCTGGGTCAACTCCCTCCCTCCTCGAGATCAACCAGAGCTCCAGGAGAATGTTGGAGGGACATTTGAACATAAATAATTATAATTATTAATATTCTTTTATTTATCTGCAATTAGTGAAATATGAATATCAAGACCCTCCAGATTATAAATACAACATCCAGTATTGATTGTGCATACTGACGTATATTTGTTTTCTATATGTTTTTGTGGATATTATTTTGAACCCCGGTCTCTGAGGAGTTGGGTGCATTACGGCTGACCACAGGCTCTGCACATAGTTTACTCATATTTCTATAGTAAACACTACTTTCAAGTGCACTACACTCCCACACACACACTTACTTAACCAGGGCATATTTATACATTACCCTAAGCATGATGAGATGTTTATTGCTTAATAAACTCAGGAAGCACCTGCTTTCAATATACTGTGTATCCCTCATTTAGTGAGGTGTTTCCTTTATTTTGGCAGTTACATGTAGGTAGCGCTCTCTCTGAGAACTTTCAGTCACATCTTAAAGGTCCAATGCAGCATTTTCTATATTAATATCAAATAATTTCTGGGTAACAAGTAAGTACCTTACTGTAACAGATTTCCAGTCAAATCTGATTTTCCTTTAGCAAAAACACTATTTCTCAAGCAAGAATTTTACTAGGACTGTCTGAGAGTGTTCTGAGAAAGGAGGGGAGAATTGAAAACTAGCTGTTATTGGCAAAGAGATTTGGAACTCTTTTTTACTTATTGGTCTAATAACCAATTTACCACATGATGATGTCACCATGGAAAGCCGAACCCCCATGCAA
Organism: Brachymystax lenok tsinlingensis; assembly: GCA_030435695.1. Classification (NCBI taxonomy): domain Eukaryota; kingdom Metazoa; phylum Chordata; class Actinopteri; order Salmoniformes; family Salmonidae; genus Brachymystax; species Brachymystax lenok. Next base: position 16,339,389 of record CM059799.1, read on the forward strand.
ACCTGCTGATTAGAAGGTCCTATGTAGATTATGTACAACACATATGCCGTACAAAGACAGGGAACCAATCAGAGGGTGGAAACCCACCCAGCGACTGACTTCAAAGCCTCTCCTTCAGTCTGTCGCCTTCCTCCCTTCCCATCTCTCTGCCAGTGCTGCTTTAATCAGCTCCATGTTAACTCTCTCTCTCTCTCTCTCTCATTCACCTGTTTTTTTCCGTAGCCGCCAGTAATCCAAGATCCAGCTAAACGTTTAATTAAGGAGTTCTATGGGCAGATGGCTGGACGAATTAATTGGTCAGTGTTGATGGATAAGGAGGGATAAGGGAGGAAAGGCAATGCGTTAGTTGTTGACAGACTTTTTCCCCAGAAAATATCTGAATATAGTTGATGATTTTATTTGGCCTTTATTGTTGTTTTTTGGAATATCAGTGATGATCTATGTGGTGTCATTAGTATCCAGTCGCTTTCATCAAAGTTGACATCAAAGACATGTCGAAGTTTTAATGGTAGTAGTACCGACTATTGATGTCTGTTCAGTAGCCAATGGTGAGATTTCCACTTATGAAATGGTTTTTTAAAAGCCTCTCTAAGGAATATATGTGATAAGTGAGGCCTCACGGAATCAGACAGCCCTTTGCTGACACTCCTTTGATTATAAGGATATCAGGAAATTAATCTGCTGACCAATCATTTGTTGACCTCATATAAAAATAAACATTTTTGCAGACTTCTAATACAATAAGAAGCCCGGTGCCAGACCACCTCTTTGTCCACACAAATCTGTTAATGTGCCAAGACTTAGTGGCACGTCAAGAAAACAGTGCATCTAAATTCGAATTAAATCAAGCTTCTTTTCATCGTCTGTCTCTACTGCTTCCTCTGCATCTGCTGTTGCCCTTCGTTGTCAATTTAATCAAGGGACTTGATGTGCCTTGAAGATAGTGAACAATTCAGATGGTTTTTCTGGTTAAACAAGGACCAACAATGTTCGGTTTAAATTTGGTAGCTGATATGGACAATGTAAGAATTGCACTGTATTCTGCATTGAGACCTCAGAGGTTTTAATTGCCAAATGTTCTAAATGTGTTTTGAATTCTTTTTCTACCCAGGGCCAAGTCATGTTCAGGAACGGAGAACGGATGGGCACCATCAAATTCACACAGTTTCAAGGTAAGCACATGCTGTAAGATTGTTGCATTGTTGTGATTTTCTGTTGAATTGTTTTACTATTATGACTGGGTGCTGCGGCTGCTGTCCGGCTGATGATGATGTCCTAGTAATCCTACTCCGGGGTTATCCAGACAGTGTTTGTTGACTGCAGGTGAACCAGGGGGCTGCCGGGTGGGATTTTCTACCCAGAGATGTGATCTGTATTTGGGGGATTCTCCCCTGCTCCCCTGGCCCTACCGTCCCTCAGCACCAACAGATTTTTATTAATCCACTCTCCCCCATCTTATCTACCCCACTGCAGAGGTGCTTCCCGTGGCAGCTTAAATTGTGTGTGTGTGTGTGTGTGTGCGTGTGTGGAAACCCACAGGGCGGACAGACCTGTTTGCTTGTGGTAGTGATGGAGCTTTTCAATTGGAAGGCAACTGGCAGTCATATCATGGATTAGCAAAGAAATTTTATCAGTGAACTGGAGAGGGCTTGCTCTATAGCGCTGTGAGAGAAATGTTATCATGAGTACTTAGCCTTAGGCATAACACTCCCCCTCCTGCCACTCTCCCTCCCCCTTGACATACACCTGTTTGTCTCCTGTTTCCCCCTCTTTTCTTCCTCTCTCTCTCTCTCTCTCTCTCTCTCTCTCTCTCTCTCTCTCTCTCTCTCTCTCTCTCTCTCTCTCTCTCTCTCTCTCTCTCTCTCTCTCTCAACTCTTATTTCCTCCTCCTTGTCAACATCCTTCTCTCTTCCTCTCTCTCCCTCCATTCATATCATGCCCTTATTATCTCCCATCCTCCCCTCCCATCTTCCCCTCCCTCCCTCCCTCCCTCCCTCCCTCCCTCCCTCCCTCCCTACTGGCTTATCAGGGTAACGACTGTTTGACACATGAGATCGAGATAGAGAGAGAAGATGGATTTCCTGGGCTAAATATTTAACCAGGATATGATCCTCTCCTCAGCCCAGTTGTCTGTCCTCACGCAGTGTGGAAGCAACTCACTGTGTGTTTATTCATTCCCCTTCTGGAGGTTCTGATTGTCAGAGCCTGTCTTTCACCCTCAGCCCCACTCTGTGGTGAAGATACAGATTTAGGATCAGCTTCCCCTCCCCAATCCTAACCTTAACCATTAGTTGTGGAAAATGCAAACCTGACCCAAGATCAACATCTAGGGGGCAACTTCACCCTACACCCTCTCAGCCCATCTGCCTACAGATCACATTACACAAAGTCACCTGGGATGCTGCCTTGGGTACTACAGTATATGCAGTGAAGAAATAACTGTGACCTTTGACAAAGCAAAATAATGTGCCCAGTTCTATTATATAGTGGCATTTTGTTTTATACATTAACTAGTGTACAAAAGCCAAGTGAAATACATTAATATTTGAGTCATTTCTTATAGTTTAGTAGCCAGGTGTGAATAAGGTGTTTCCCCCTATGTTTTCAGTTAAGGTTCATTCATTGTTGAATGAATCCCGATTCTATACCCATATAGACTAGCCTGTTATACCATGATGTCATATAGACTAGCCAGTTATACCATGATGTCATATAGACTAGCCTGTTATACCATGATGTCATAGAGATTAGCCTGTTATACCATGATGTCATATAGACTAGCCTGTTATACCATGATGTCATATAGACTAGCCTGTTATACCATGATGCCATAGAGACTGTGTCTAGAACCTTATTTAAAATGTTTAACCTTTATTTAGCTAGGCAAGCCGGTTAAGAATTCTTATTTTCAATGACGGCCTAGGAACAGTGGGTTAACTTCCTTGTTCAGGGGCAGAACGACAGATTTTTACCTTGTCAGCTTAGGGATTCGATCTTGCAACCTTCCGGTTACTAGTCCAACACTCTAACCACTAGACTCTGGGTTCATAAATGTGATTTACAGAAATGCACTGATCCTTGATCTGTTTATGCTGTCTTGCCAGCTCCTATGGTCATCACGCCAAACAGATCCAGGGTTCAGGCTAGTTGTATAAATCTGAATCTGATTCACAGTAATGAAGGAGCTAATTGAACAAACAGGCCTGAAATGTCATTTCAGAAGTTGGGTAGAGGGTTTGCCCTAACATAGTAGCAACAGCTCAGGACCTGAGTAGTCACATTATTGCAACGCTTTTATGCATATTAATTGATATAAATCAAATCAAATCAAATAATACTTATCACATGCGCCGAAAACAACAGGTGTAGACCTTACAGTGAAATGCTTACTTAGAGAGAGAAAACAGAGAGAGAGACAAAGAGAGAATTGTCTCCTCTCCCTCCTCCCCAGTGTGTTGTGAGTAACTTTACCCATGTTTTATGAGAAAGAGAGTGATGGAGCTGGTGTTTGTGCCAGGGTCAATGGAAAGCCTATATTACACGTGGGACCAATATCAGTCTTTAAGACGGCTCTTGAAAGAAAATGGCTGGTTTAAATATCACTCAAGAGAGAGAGGTTTGTGTTATGGCTCGGGATATATCACAATTGAAACTCATTTTACTGTACCTGTGAAAATGTAAATGGATATTGTGTTACAAATGCCAGGGTGCAATTGGTTTTATTTATTGTTGCTTTTATTTTTACGATTGGCTTCTTCACTGGAGACCTAGCTCTCCGGTAATTTGTTTATTCACTAGGAAACAAACGGAAGCAAATGGGCTGAAACAGAGAGGGACTAACCTGAACTTGTCCAATAAGAAATGTTAATTTCCGTTGCAAAACGTTTTCAATTGCAAAAGTTTGCTATGGTTTGCTACGTTGTGCACTAATGAGTACATCCCAGTACAGTACTGTTGCTAGCCAATGTAACCAATATGTATCAAAAACATTCACCCAGTGCCTGTACTTTCTGTTAGCTTGATTTCCACACTTAGCTAAAACACACATGGTGTAAATGAGACCCCACACTGCAGTATTCCTAGCATTGGATTAAGTGCCATCTTGTCTATTTGAAAGATAGTTATTTTGGGTCAATGTTATGCTCTGCGAGAGCTGTGAAGTGGACTCAGAGTAAGAAAGTTGTCTGAGGTGTCCATGCTGTCCTAACTGATGTGTTCTGTTTGTGTTCCTAACAGAGGGTCAGGAGGTGAAGGTCGGAGAGTACAACGCTATCGCTGATGTTCTGGACCTTATTAACAACACCATGAGGTTCCAAGGTAGGTAGATCAGACCGTGTGTGTGTGTTCACTACACACGTTACACACGTTACACACGTTACACACGTTACACACACACACGCACACACACACACACACACACACACACACACACACACACACACACACACACACACACACAATGCAGCTCCTCTGTGGGACCCAGGGCATCCAGAATACTCCTCTCAACCAATCATCCTATGTTTAATCATTACCAGCCTTTTTATGTATCAATGTTTGCTTGTGTTGACATTCTTTTTCTTTTGTTTGATTCCTGGCGATTACCACAGTGACCCCCAATTCCTTCCTCCCTTTTGTCCCATATACACACAATCTGGGACAGTTTCAGCTAAAACAATTGTTTGTATGTCTCAAACCGTCGTAAGTAGAGAAATCGATTGGCATGGAGAGGGTGGATATAGGAAAGCACAAGCATAAGAAACAGCTGACCACAACGACTAATTCTGTGTGGAGGTACATTTACGCAGCTGATAAGAAAGTAGCCACATTGAGGCCTTTTTTGGATCAATCCTTCTCCTGTAGAAGTGTCCAGTACTTTACATAGAATCAAAGTCACAGGGCAAATGGACAAACTTAAAATCTAAATAATTCTATGTGGATTATAATACATTTCTCAGGCTAAGAACATCACCACTGAGCACAGATGTCAGTTTAATGTCTAGTTTTGATTTACATTTGTTGTCAACTATTGTGAATTCAAGGTGAAATCAGGTTGGGTGAAAACAATAAGAAATTCTGTTACGTTGATGATTTTTTGCAAATCCAATCAGTTTTCCACATTGATTCAACGTCATCACATATCATTTTTGTTGTTGAAATGATGTGGAAACAACTCCACAAATGGAAAGTAGTTTCATTTGGAGGCTCCACTCCTGGAATAAACAGGAAGACATTCATATCTTTGTTTGATATCATAGAAGACCCACTGGGCAAAAACTGGTAGAATCAACATTGTTTTTCAATGTTAAATAGGTTACTGGTGAGGGCTCATTTTGGTTGTCAATCCTTCCCCTGTAGAAGTTATTTTTATTGTTTTCTTCCTCCTCTTAATTCCAGGGGTGGAGCCTCCTAAGGACCGTACGTTTGTGCGTCTGCAGCGTCGCAACATCAACGTACCCCTCTACAGCATTCTGTCTGTTATCACCATTCTGGGCATGCTCATGGCAGGGGCCTTCCTCTTCTTCAACATCAAGAACCGCAACCACAGGTCAGTGGATGAGGGAAGGGAATGGGGGGAGGAGGGGGTAAAGCTCACAGCAAGGGAGAGCTGTGACACACTGGTCTGGATAGGATTCCGTTGTAAATGCAGTATTAGTGCAGAAATGGGCTGAGGTTTGATTGGTTCTCTCAAACGTTTTTCTTTCCTGAGGGGTTAAGAGTCTGAGACCTCACTTTGTTTGGATTTGAAAATCCAACAGTTGTATTGGAAGTGGTTGTTCAATATCGACGCATCGTCAACATCAAATAGCCTGTCCAGTTTGGTGTACTAATACTGGCCAGACTAGTAGGGCACCGTGGTGGAGTTTCTTCTCAGTACAGATCTAGGATCAGCTTCCCTTTCCCCAATCCTATCATTAGTGGGGAAAATGCAAAACTGACCAAAGACAGGCATCTAGGGTCAACTTCACCCTACACCAGTGATATTCAAAGACTGGGTCAGGATCCCTAGGGGTTGCGGGGGAGTTGCAGTGGGGTCGCCACATAAAAAAAATACAAATTATAATAATCTTCCTTTTTTTTTATGGAACAAAATATTGAGATTACAGATTATTTTATGGGAAAATATAACATTTTGAGAAAGATAATTTAAGATAATTTCATTAACGTAAAGATAACTGTATGTTAATGTATGTATGACTATGATAATGAACATGTAATAGCAACAGCATACAGTAGGAAGGCTCACCTCATCCACCACCAACGTGAAGCATCCACCCTACACTCATTCCTCAGGAAGAGAGGACAGCAAATCTCTGTCAATGGTCCTAGAGACACAGCCTTTAGACAAGACAATAGAGCCACAGCCTTTAGACAGGACAATAGAGCCACAGCCTTTAGACAGGACAATAGAGCCACAGCCTTTAGACAGGACAATAGAGCAACAGCCTTTAGACAGGACAATAGAGCCACAACCTTTAGACAGGACAATAGAGCCACAGCCTTTATACAGGACAATAGAGCCACAGCCTTTAGACAGGACAATAGAGCCACAGCCTTTAGACAGGACAATAGAGCCACAGCCTAAAGACAGGACAATAGAGCCACAGCCTAAAGACAGGACTATAGAGCCACAGCCTTTAGACAGGACAATAGAGCCACAGCCTATAGACAGGACAATAGAGCCACAGCCTTGAGACAGGACAATATAGCCACATCCTATAGACAGGAGAATAGAGTTACAGCCTATAGACAGGACAATAGAGCCACATCCTATAGACAGGACAATAGAGCCACAGCCTATAGACAGGACATTAGAGCCACAGCCTATAGACAGGACAATAGAGCCACAGCCTTTAGACAGGACGTAGCCCCTATAACATAATTAATCAACTTTATTGCGGATACAATGAATAACACAAGATGGAAAAAGGAATATGGTTAATTGATATGGTGTGTATAGGGACTCATGTTGTTCACCTTCGTCTGTGTATTACGACTATACCTGATTCTGCAGCATCAGGACCATAGATGGTGTGCTGTGCTATCCCCTCTCCTTGCATTTAGAGACACACTTTTACTACCTATTGATTTGATTATGTACAGTTGAGTCGTGATTTACACAATGGTTTGGGACATGCTGCCCTAAGTGATGTGATATACTGTAATGTAAAGACATCCTGGGGTGTAGCAACCAAGCGGAAGCAAATGGGCAGAAACAGGGAGGGACTTACTTAAACTTGTGCAATAAGAAACTAACATTTTTGTAAACATTTTCTAGGGTTTGCTACGGTGTGCACTAATGAACACACCCCTCAGCAAATGCAAATAGTGTATGTGGATTGGTACTGCTGAACTGCACTTTAAGTAAAAAGAGTTTGCACTTATCTGACATGCACCTATTAGATGTCAAATGTAATTTAGGAAAGTAGGGCTCCCGAGTGGCGCAGCAGTCTAAGGAACTGCATCTCAGTGCTAGAGGTGTCACTACAGACCCTGGTTCAATTGCAGGCTGTATCACAACCAGCCGTTGTTCTTAACTGACTTGTCTAGTTAAATAAAAAATTAATATCTAGATACAGACTTGGAGAAATAGTGTTCACATTTTACTTGGAATGGAACTGGGAAAACACACTTTAGATTACCAGGACAAAAACGTGTTTCAATGTCGAAAATGTCACATCTGAGATGTCCTCTCACAATTTCAGAACTTCCTGTCCCTGTTATTGTAACTCTCCTCTCCCTACAGACTGATCAAGATGTCCAGTCCCTACATGAACAACCTCATCATTCTGGGAGGAATGCTGTCCTACTCCTCCATTTTCCTCTTTGGCCTGGATGGCGCCTTGGTGTCCGACAAAGAGTTTGAGGCCCTGTGCACCGTGAGTATTGAACCTGTATAGCGTGAACCCCATATCTGCTGTCCTAATGACGTTTGAAATCCCTGGCTAACGCTAGGCTAACACTATATCATTCTCGCCTGTCTTCTCTCTTTCGAAATCTGTGAGATCCAGCCTAACGCCAGCTAGCATTCTCTCTTGATCCCCTTCACAAGGTGTGCAACTCAGGCTAACACTAGCTATTAGCTATCATTCTTCTCCTTCCTTTAAAAGGTGTGATATCCAGGTTAATGTTACACCCTTCAGAAAGGTGATGGGAGTTCATATAATGGGAGTTGATTGGATCAGTCCCTGGGTCTTTCCTAACATGGAACATATTAAGCCCCTGCTCCCCCAGCAACAGTTTGAACGTGACTATCTGAGCCTCTGGTTTAATTAAAGAGGTTTGATTACAGTGATAACTGGTTCACGTCCCAAATGGCACCCTATTCTCTATATTGTGCACTACTTTTGACCAGGTTACATAGGGCTCTGGTTAAAAGTAGTGCACTATATAGGATGTAGGGACTCAGTCCTGGTTTCCACAGAGATAAATACTGTTAAATAATGTTAGCTAGGCGGGTGGTGCAGCACGTATCAACTGCCATCGGGTGCCTGTCTGCCAACCTGGCTCGCCTCAGCGAAAACAATCCAAAATGGAGGCTGTCAAATCAGAGAGGAGGTGCTGAGGCAAAGTGTGCGATCCAACCAATCGATATGCACTGTGTTTCCTTTGTATGGCTGCTATAATAGTTTTTTCTTCATCTTTTTCTCCATCCCTCTCTTGCTGTCCTTCCCCCCTCCCTCACCCAACTTACAGAAACGTCTGATTGGTTACCTTTTGATTTGACAAAATATATTACAGTTTAACTCTCAAAACAAATCAGGCCAGTATTTTATGTAGTGCATCATTGCTCCTCAATAGGAAAGAGAAAGAGAGTGGTCGTTACCGCCAGGAGAGCTGGCTGCAGGCATCTGGTAGCACAGCTTTTCATCAGGGTTGCTGGGGCCCCTGCGGCTAAAGGGCCCGGCAGATTTCTTATTTTCCTCAGGCAGCACTGGGGGGGAGAATAAGCTTGCTGATGAATCTTTTGCCTTGGTCTGCTCCACATATTGCTTTTTGCCTACATTGTGATTGTGCCTCCATTCCAAGAATGCCTTTCAACAAACAGACAAACAAACACAAACAGCATTTAGTGCAGTGGGTGTTAAAGTGGTGTTTTTCCAGCTTGTTAAATGAAATGCTGTGGGAGTTTCTACAGGATATAGGTTTGTTGCTGTTATTTAGTTACAACTCATTCTAAATATGGTTGTTGCCTAGCTACAGTAGGCATCGTAGGATTTGGAGCGTTTTAATATCCTTGAATCTCAAGAAAGGAGATGCTGCTACAGTATGTTTCTTATTTTAATAACACACATTCACAAGTTTGACAGCCATGATGTAAGTCTAGGACTTCCTTTAAAGTTTGCACAATCACTTTCATGGAATTATTTCTAGTACACTTCTAGAGCTTTTGGTGAATTTGTCGGATAAGAAAATAAAGATGCTAAAATCTTGACAGTCTAGATCTTTGCTTAGATCAGTCTATATCTTTGTTTAGATCAGTCTATATTTTTGTTTAGATCAGTCTATATCTTTGTTTAGATCAGTCTAGATCTTTGTTTAGATTAGTCTAGATCTTTGTTTAGATCAGTCTAGATCTCTGTTTAGATCAGTCTAGATCTTTTTTTTAGATCAGTCTAGATCTTTGTTTAGATCAGTCTAGATCTTTGTTTAGATCAGTCTAGATCTCTGTTTAGATCAGTCTAGATCTCTGTTTAGATCAGTCTAGATCTTTTTTTTTTAGATCAGTCTAGATCTTTGTTTAGATCAGTCTAGATCTTTGTTTAAGTCCAACTCTTTGCCAGCTATCGACGAGACTGTTTCTGTCGTCGTGTTGCAGGTGCGAACGTGGATCCTCATCGTAGGGTATACGACAGCGTTCAGCGCCATGTTCGCCAAGACCTGGAGAGTCCACGCGATCTTCAAGAATGTCAAGATGAAGAAAAAGGTGACGGATCACAACTTTAATTTATTTAATTAAAAACATGTTTTTTACATGTATTTTACATAGGGAGTCACATTGAGACCCTAGTATCGTTTTTAAATGAGCCCTGTGATATACAAACATACACATATTAAATATGAAACACAATCATCAAATAATAATACAATCAACCAAATCATCCGTCAGAGCAAAGAGACAAAACTGTATGGTCTCATTGGCAATGATTGCCTAGACCTGGAAGGACAATGACGGCCTATACCTAAAATGTTATTATCTCATTATTATTTTTATTATTGTTGTTGCTATTATCGGCATATTGTCATCATTATTCATTCTCATTGTCTTAGATGATTACTTCCTGAATCAACTTAATGGATTTGGCCCCATTCCTGCCTTATTGATCCCTCGGCTAATTGCTGACAGTGTTCAGGTTGTGGAAAGACACTTGTAGCCAACATACATACAGGTTATGCCCCAAATGGCACCCTATCCCCTAAATAGTGCACTACCATAGGGCTCTCATCAAAAGAAGTGCACAATATACGGAATAGGGTGCCATTTGGGACAAAGATACAGTATCACCACAAGGAAGAGATGACAGCCACATGTCTGGATCCTGCCTTTATGAGCAACAGGGCACACATACTGTATGAACACACTAACTTTCTTTAGAAAAGACTATCAACACCAGACTAGCTCAAGGTCACCATTTTGTGAACCAAACAGTTTCACAATAGCCACTGTAGGAAGAGAGCATTTTCTGTTGATGTGATCAAGCAACAGTAAACTGTGGTAGTCACGTGGTCTGGTCTGCGGAGGATGGCTGCACTCAAGCAGAACAGAAGAGCCTATAACCATAATTGGCCATGATGGTCTCTGATAGAGAAATCATCACTGGTTAACAGCAGCTAGCATCTTCTTTTTGCCCTGATTCCTGTGTCACCACATACGCATTATGTGAGATAAAAAAAAATGAATGAAGAGGAAAGAAGGAGAATAAGAGAGACAATTAGGGACTGTTAGCTGACCATATTTTCAAAAATTTACTTTACCCTTCACCTCGGAGCAAGTATGCAGAGCTATGGAAATCTGGTTATTATCAAGTAGCAGTCACAAGGAGAGCTTCTACTTGCTGCGTCTCTAACAACGTTGCTATGGTTTCAGTAACGTTGGCAACACTCCGAAATCTTAAGAATTTGAGACGATTACCCTGAATGTATATCTCAAGGAGTGGAGACAAAAAAACAACACTAGAATTTTTAAACACCAAAAACATTTCCCTAAACAACATGTGTGTAACTGAGTAACTACTACAGGATAAAGCAGGTTGTTAGCCCCACTCAGTCACCCCAAGCCCCAGAAGAGCTGCATCAATCCAGCCACGAAAAGCATTACAGACACTCACCTCAGCTCAGACTGTACACACACGCAGACATGCAAACACATGCAATAACTCACACACACAATGTATACACACGCACACTGTACATGTCAGAAACTGCAGGAGCTCACTCTGGACATATGCTTCTGCTGGTATCTTTTTATCCTGGCTCAGGCATTAAAGAGTTTACCACACACACACCTTCTGGCAACATGTTCTATGTTCAGTACGCACACACACAACACAACACACACACACTCACCCTGTGGTAACACTCACCCTGTGGTGGACAGTGTGTAGGGTTTCCGTTACTGCTGTGTGAGACTGGCTGCTCATTGGAGAGAATGGAGGTTCATCTCGTTGTATTTTTAAGCCTGCTGTTTTTTACAGGATTAATGGGCCGTGTTTGTTTTTGCGTGTGAGTGTGTGTTTGTGTGCGTGTGTGTGTATGTTTGCGTCCTTGCATCCATATGTGTGTGTCAGGGTTTCCGTTTGGAAAATGTGGCGCCTGACATTTGTCCAGGAGTATTTTAATATTCCAGACATTTGAGAAATTTACCGGACCCATATGCATAGGGTTCATAACCTAATTAGGGTGTCTACCCACAGTGTGCAGAATGACAGAAGTCACATTTAGATTATGGTCATTCATATTAACAGTCGAGGATGCAACCATATGCGGTCCTTCTTACCGAAATCTGATTTGCACTTTGAAGATGTTAGAATAACTGTCCACATTTAGTTTTCCTCAGCCAACAAGACGAGTAACGAACAGCAAAATCAATAGCCTATATGCCAGTCTACTATACCCCATAGTAGAAAAGTTGACCTATTCTATTGGTCAGCTTGTTGAGAAAGAAATAGCCTATTCCAAAACAGATTCGTTGTGGGACGATAGATCCCAAATTCATACAACCAGTAGGCCTAGGATACATACTACATATGAGTCTGATGCAACAGATCAAAATGTTTAGCTTAAAATGTTGATAAACTATTATTTATTTACATTATAAGCACAGCAATGCGCACAAGGCAGTAGGCTATGCATGAATGTCCGTTCCACAATGCAATTAGCAGGAAAACACTGTTGTCAAAAGCGCACTGCACATGTGAACGGATTCATGAGAGAGAGATGAAAATACCCATTAGAATTTCAGAAAGAGGGGAGATCTAATATGCAACATCTAGCATGGGTTGCCAATATGACTAGGATTGTGCCTTTGGCTACTGAACAATGAAATCTAAAATATAATATAAGGCTCTGTATCTGTATGCTGTACGTGTGTGATAAATAAGATACATAACGAATATACTGTACACACGCGCCAATTTAATGTCACTAAATTATGCAAATGTACCTATAGACTGATAAGCATGACCAGTCAAATGTATTTCCATCGACTGGTATTTACATCATGAATAGGCTAAAAAGAATTGCAATGGGATTTTTTTTGTTGGCTTAAAAAAAAATATAGAAACCCGACTATTACCAGCTAACAGAAACCCTGGTGTGTGCTTTTATGTAACACACAATCTACCCACCGACCTGTTGCCCTCTGACGTATTTCCATTCCGCTCTTCAATACAAATACAAAAGATGTATATGACACAATATGTATCTGGTTTGATTACGTAAAGGCTTGCCAGGCCTCTGTGCCCTTTTGATATTTATAGTCCTCCTCACATCACATCCTGGATAGATGTGTGGGATGATGAAAGCTGCAGGAGGGCGTGTGGAAGATCTGTCAGAGAGAGTGGGAGAGAGCGATCGGGAGGGAGGCAGGAAGAGAGCAGAGGAGAGAAGACCACAGCAGGTAACCTAGCGGTTAAGAGCGTTGGGCCAGTAACCGAAAGGTCACTGGTTGGAAAAATCTGTCGATGTGCCCTTGAACAAGGCACTTAACCCTAATTGCTCTTGTAAATCGCTCTAAATAAGAGCGTCTGCTAAATGACCAACATTTGGAGAGAGAAAGACAGTGGTATTTAAAGAGATGGGGTCATTGTCTTCTAGTCTGGGGTCATTCCAAACACAGGGGCGTTTTGATATATTTAAATGTTTATTTCAAAAGTGATTTATTCATGAAAAGGTCGTAATTCTGAGAAAAACGAAACTCAACAACAAAACGGCTCTTGTTCCTGTGAATTGTGTAATGCTGATTATGCAGACTCTGTTTTTCTTCCTCCTCTCTCCCCCTCCTCTTCCTCTTCTTCTGCCTCTTCCTCCTCATCCTCCTCCCTTCCTCCTTCCCCCTCCTCCTCTTCCTCAACATCCTTCTCCTCTTTCCCCTCCTCATCCTCCTCCCTCCCCTAGTCCCCCCTCCACCTCCTCCTCACAAACATTGATTGAATGCAGGTGCTTTGGCTGTGTGGAGTGACTGTTGTTAGTCAAGGTAGAGCTTGGGGTTTACAATGTAGCCCCAGATCTCATCAGAGAGGTTGAGCGCATCCGTGGTCGCGCACCGAGGGTGTTTGAGCGTAAAGAGGCCTGGCTCAGTGTTGGGTAAGCACAGGGACTGTCAATCAAACGTGTTGCTCTGCAGCCTCCCTCCCTGTCTGCCTGCTAGTCTGTCTCTGAGATTGACTTTAGAGAGCTCTCGGCTGCGCTCACAGTGAGATACAGCTTAGGACACACACCAACGCACGCACACAATGAAAAACACACACAAAAAGCCTAACACACACACACTAATGTGTACACACATACTGTAGAAGACCCAACATACATAGCGTACACATACACAGACGTTTGGTATTTGATATTTTATTAAGATCCCCATTAGCTATTGCAAAAGCAGCAGCTACTCTTCCTGGCGTCCACACAAAACATGAAACATGATACAGAATGACATAATACAGAACATCAATAGACAAAAACAGCTCAAGGATAGAACTATACAATTTTTTTTAAAGGTACACGTAGCCTACATATCAATGCATACACAGAAACTATCTAGTTCAAATAGGGGAGAGGCGTTGTGCCACGAGGTGTTGCTTCATCATTATACGTACAGTACATGCTCATTCACATAGCACTTAGATCAACGATGTACACACAGAACAATGATCAGGTGGCCTCCCAAGAGGTGCAGCAGTCTAAGGCACTGCAGTGCTTGAGTCGTCACTACAGCCCCAGATTCGATCCCAGGCTGTGTCGCAGCCAGCCGTGACCGGGAGATCCATGAGGCGGCGCACAATTGACCCAGTGTCGTCCGGTTTAGAGGAGGGTTTGGCCGGCTGGGATGTCCTTGTCCCATCGCACTCTAGCAACTCCTTGTGGCGGGCCAAAGCAGACTTCGGCCACCAGTTGTACGGTGTTTCCTCAGACACATTGGTGCGGCTGGCTTCCGGGTTAAGCAAGCAGTTTCAGGTGACGCATGGCTATCAACCTTCGCCTCTCCCGAGTCCGTACAGGAGTTGCAGCGATGGGACAAGACTCTGACTACCAATTGGATATCACAAAATTGGGTAGAAAAAGGGGTAAAAGTAAAAAATAGAAAATGTATCAGATGTGTGTGTGCATGATCCTATATGAACGGTGTCTTTCATACTTACACAAACACACATCCCCATGCGCACACGCACATGTCTGATCATCGCTGAGACAGAGCGATCCCATTTCCCACGGATCAGGGCCCTGAAGGCAAACTGCTCTGTTCCCTGATCACAACTACACAGTGTATACTACAGTTCCACATCCCAATGCTTTAATGATGAATCATCAGTAGAATAATGTATTACTGCCGCCAGGGTAGGCAGAAGCATTTAAAATACTATCAAGTGAGCAGGCCTGGGGTAGCCAGCTCTAATGGTAGCAGGCCTGGGGTAGCCAGCTCTAATGGTAGCAGGCCTGGGGTAGCCAGCTCTAATGATATCTGGCATGGGGTAACCAGCTCTAATGGTAGCAGGCCTGGGGAAGCCAGCTCTAATGGTAGCAGGCCTGTGGTAGCCTGCTCTAATGGTTGCAGGCTTGGGGTAGCCAGCTCTAATGGTAGCAGGCCTGAGGTAGCCAGCTGGCTTAGGGTAGCCAGCTCTAATGGTAGCAGGCCAGGGGTGGCCAGCTCTAATGGTAGCTGGCCTGAGACTGTCTGCTCTAAAGCAGATAGAGTATATTCATTTATTATGTGACACAGCTATATTGTAATCCACTCAGATTCACTCAGCTAGGCGGTGTACTGCCCTGTATCTATCTTATATTGTATCCAGTACACAACTACACTGTATGTCATATTTGGAATAGCATAATGTGATCATTCATTCATTTGAGAGATGTCATAAATATGAATAGGCTTATCCAGACGGTCATGCTTCAACAACATCTGTCTTGACCAAAGGGACAGAATCACGATACCATGGTCAATCTTCTGATCTGATGCTCCCGTAATTGTGAAAGATAGAATGATTGTTTGATCTATAAACTTCAATTTCATCTACAGTAAAGAGAATTTTTTCTGGTCCTGCGTACTTTCAGCGACTGATAAATCTATCAGGTTTACGCATAAAAAGAGTGCTACTTTTTCTTTATTCTCCTGGATAGTCACTAGTTGAAATGCCCTCTAGTTAGGAATGTTTTTTAGACCGAGAACATTGTTGCAGTCATAATAGAATGTCATTCTAGTTCTGTAGTTATGGTCAGACCGTAGCTTGTAGTTATTGTAGTTTGTTTGGAGACCTCTTGTTACCCATGCCAATAAAGACCTTTGAATGGAAATGTTATTGAATTGAGAAAGGGAGAGAGGGAGGAAGAGCGAGAACATCATTGTGTTTATAAGAAGTGATTTCCCTCAAAGTGCATCCGTGTCTGTGTTCTCCTGACCTTTGCTTTGATGTGGATGGCGGCAGGGTCAAACGCTGTTCAAAATAAAGATCAGACGGGGGCCCCTTTCATCCTCTAAAGTTCAGTCACAAAAAAGTGGCTTTGTTGATTGACGCAACTGCCGTCTTTTGGTACCTCCCTGTATCCCACCTCTCATCAAATCGTATTCGTCACATGCTTCATAAACAACAGGTGTAGACTAACAGTGAAATGCCTACATACAGGTCCTTTTCCAACAACGCAGAGTTAAAGATATACAATACAAATGGTGACACAACGAATAAATACACAGTGAATAACAAATAACAAGTGAAAGTGACATGGCTATATACAGGGAGTACCAGTACTGAGTCCATGTACAGGGGTACGAAGTAACTGAGGTAGCTATGTACAGTTGAAGTCGGAGGTTTACATGCAACTTAGCCAAATACATTTAAACTCCATTTTTCACAATTCCTGACATTTAATCCTAGTAAATATTCCCTGTCTTAGGTCAGTTAGGATCACCACTTTATTTTAAAAATGTGAAATGTCAGAATAATAGTAGAGAGAATGATTTATTTCAGCTTTTATTTCTTTCATCACATTCCCAGTGGGTCAGAAGTTTACATACACTCAATTAGTATTCGGTAGCATTGCCTTTAAATTGTTTAACTTGGGTCAAACGTTTCAGGTAACCTTCCACAAGCTTCCCACAATAAGTTGGGTGAATTTTGGCCCATTCCTCCTGACAGAGCTGGTGTAACTGAGTCAGGTTTGTAGGCCTTGCTCGCACACAGCTTTTCAGTTCTGCCCACAAATTGTCTATAGGATTGAGGTCAGGGCTTTGTGATGGCCACTCCAATACCTTGACTTTGTTGTCCTTAAGCCATTTTGCCACAACTTTGGAAGTATGCTTGGGGTCATTGTCCATTTGGAAGACCCATTTGCGACCAAGCTTTAATTTCCTGACTGATGTCTTGAGATGTTGCTTCAATATATCCACATCATTTTCCTCCCTCATGATGCCATCTATTTTGTGAAGTGCACCAGTCCCTCCTGCAGCAAAGCACCCCCACAACATGATGCTGCCACACCCATGCTTCACGGTTGGGATGGTGTTCTTCGGCTTGCAAGACTCCACCTTTTTCCTCCAAACATAATGATGGTATGATCACCAAACAGTTCTATTTTTGTTTCATCAAACCAGAGGACATTTCTCCAAAAAGTACGATCTTTGTCCCCATGTGCAGTTGCAACCCGTAGTCTGGCTTTTTTAATGGTGGTTTGGAGCAGTGGCTTCTTCCTTGCTGAGCGGCCTTTCAGGTTATGTCGATATAGGACTCTTTTGTCACGATCTTCATTAATCGACCAAGGCGCAGCGTGCCGGGTTGAGAAAAACATGTTTATTTCTCAAACTCACCCAAAACAACAAACGACGCTCAAAAGGTGTAGCAGCAACATACACCCTAACAGAGTCAACTTCCCACAAACACTGGAGGGAAAAAGGGCTGCTTAAGTATGGTTCCCAATCAGAGAC
This sequence comes from Brachymystax lenok tsinlingensis, assembly GCA_030435695.1. Lineage (NCBI taxonomy): Eukaryota > Metazoa > Chordata > Actinopteri > Salmoniformes > Salmonidae > Brachymystax > Brachymystax lenok. Next base: position 16,357,024 of record CM059799.1, read on the forward strand.
AACGATAGACAGCTGTCCCTGATTGAGAGCCATACTCAGCCAAAACATAGAAATACAAAAGAACCTAGAATGCCCACCCCAACTCACACCCTGACCCAACCAAAATGAAACATAAACAGGCTCATATAGGTCAGGGCGTGACAGTTTTACTGTGGATATGGATACTTTTGTACCTGTTTCCTCCAGCATCTTCACAAGGTCCTTTGCTGTTGTTCTGGGATTGATTTGCACTTTTCGTACCAATGTACGTTCATCTCTAGGAGACAGAACGCATCTCCTTCCTGAGCGGTATGACGGCTGCGTGGTCCCATGGTGTTTATACTTGCGTACTATTGTTTATACAGATGAATGTGGTACCTTCATGCGTTTGGAAATTGCTCCCAAGAATGAACCAGACTTGTGGAGGTCTACAATTTTTTTTTGTGAGGTCTTGGTTGATTGGCTGAAAGGAACGGTTTCTTTTGATTTTCCCATGATGTCAAGCAGGTAGGCCTTGAAATGTTGAAGGTAGGCCTTGAAATGTATCCACAGGTACACCTCCAATTGACTCAAATGATGTCAATTAGCCTATCAGAAGCTTCTAAAGCCATGACATAATTTTCTGGAATTTTCCAAGCTGTTTAACTTAGTGTATGTAACCTTCTGACCCCACTGGAATTGTGATACAGTGAATTATAAGTGAAATAATGTGTCTGTAAACAATTGTTGGAAAAATGACTTGTGTCATGCACAAAGTAGATGTCCTAACCGACTTGCCAAAACTATAGTTTGTAACAAGAAATTTGTGGAGTGTTTGAAAAACGAGTTTTAATGACTCCAAACGAAGTGTATGTAAACTTCCGACTTAAATTGTCTTGGCGACAGGATAGATAATAGACAGTAGCAGCAGCGTGTAGCCATTTGATTAGCTATTTAGCAGTCTTGTTTAGCAGTCTTATGGCTAGAAGCCATTCAAGGTCCTGTTGGTTCAAGACTTCTCTCCCTACCTACATTTAAAAAGGGGCTACCTAGAGCCATAAAGTTCTCTTTGTCGGTCACTGTAGGATATATTTTTTTGGTTCCAGGTAGAGCCCTTTATGTTTCCAGGTACAGTGCTTTATGGTTCCAGGTAGAGCCCTTTATGTTTCCAGGTACAGTGCTTTATGGTTCCAGGTAGAGCCCTTTATGTTTCCAGGTACAGTGCTTTATGGTTCCAGGTAGTGCCCTTTTCCAGGTACAGGTAATTTTATTCTAACAGTTTTATCACTCTCTTCTCTTCTCCCCTTTCACTATCTTTGCTCTCTCCACTCACTCACTCCTTTTCTCCCCTCCAGATTATCAAGGACCAGAAGCTGCTGATCATCGTTGGTGGGATGCTGCTGATTGACCTGTGCATCCTCATATGTTGGCAGATTGTTGACCCGCTGAAGAGGACCGTGGAGGAGTACAGCTTGGAGGTAAGTCTTGTCTACCATTTTACCCCTATTTATATTTACAAAAACATACTCTGACCACGTTGATCATGTTGGCTACCCTCCTGTAGGTTTCCGCTCCAACCCCAGTTGTAACTAGCCCACACATTTTGTTACGTTACAGCCATCCTTCTAAAATAGTTTTTTTTCATCAACCTAGTACACATAATACTCGATAATGAAAAAACTGTTTGTAAATGTATTAAAAATAAAAAACTGAAATATTACAGTACATTTACATAAGTATTCAGACCCTTTACTCAATACTTTGTTGAAGCACCTTTGGCAACGATTACAGCCTAAGTGTTCTTGGGTATGGTGCTACAAGCTTGGTACACCTGTATTTGGGGAGTTTATCTCATTCTTCTCAGCAGATCCTCTCAAGCTCTGTCAGGTTGGATAGGGCACGGATAATTCCTTCGACCTCATGGCATGGTTTTTGCTCTGAAATGCACTGACAACTGTGTAACCTTATATAGACAGGTGTGTGCCTTTCCAAATCATGTCCAATCAATTGAATTTACCACAGGTGGACTCTAATCAAGTTGTAGAAACATCTCAAGGATGATCAATAGAAACAGGATGCACCTCAATTTCGAGTCTCACAGCGAAGCGTCTGAATACCTATGTAAATAAGGTATTTATTTATCACATGAATACACATTAGACATGGCAAAATGTTTAGAATTGCAAGATTGTGTGCTTTAAAATTGCACAATTTTAGTTGCCCCCCATGACAAGAAGTGTAAAATTGCAGGAAATATGCATTAAACCTGCTAAATTCTTTCCACCAACAAGAGGGATGTGAACAGTTTGTGTCATGAGAAGTGCTTGTGCCCATAGAAATAGACGTGGTGCGTGATAAAGTTTGGGAACCCCTAATATAGAGTATAGCCAGGACTAAGAGTATTTCCTCACTACACAAACTGACAGGGAAATACTCGGCCCTAAGTACAACCCCTGTTATTCACCACAATGTTATACCCTCATCTTGGTGGCACAGGTAGATTCTCTGAAAGTGATAATAGTTCTGGATCTCGGGCACCACCAGTGAGAACAGATCAGCAGCTGGGGCACCAACATGTCCACCCGTGAGAACAGATCAGCAGCTGGGGCACCAACATGTCCACCAGTGAGAACAGATCAGCAGCTGGGGCCCCAACATGTCCACCAGTGAGAACAGATCAGCAACAGGCTTTGTTGTGGTTCCGGTGGTTATTTTAGGGTCAGGAGGATATGAGGCACTCTGCCACCTCCTGTCCTGTGCCTCTGCTAGACAGACCCTTTCCTCGCCAAGCCAGCTGGGATGTGGGGTGTTGGCAAGACCTGGCGGAAAGAAACACTTGGCAACCCTCTAACACTGCTGCTGGGTAGGGGGTGATGTGTAGAGCACTGGTGAGCTCCGCTCTGCCAGGATTGGTTGAAGGGTTTGGATTTATCTTTGCCAGGATTGGTTGGGGTGTAAATGGCTTTTTGGATCCTGGCACACCATATTTGGGCTACAAACTGTTATGAGTGATTGACTAAGAGCATGACTGTAAGTCACTTTGGATAACAGCGTCTGCTAAAATGGCATATAAAACTGTGATGATTGCTGATGTAACTGTTATTTGACCCTTTTTCTCATTTAGGTAACTAAACACTCATCAAAGGAAGCGTGGTGATTTAATTGTTCTGTGTGACTGTAGCAGTGGATATATCATGTCTTGTGATTGGAGCACAACTTTGATCAGTTAAATATCCTCCACAAATCCACATTGTTGTACTGTACATCTTAATAGGCTCTTCTAGTTTGTTTGCACTACCAGCCCACAGCATCAGTTTAACAGCAAACCAAATTAAAGATCTAAAATGGATTTCTAAACAAAATTGGCCTTTGATGGTGTTGGCGGTGGGCACAGACTCATCAGGGTACACCAGGGGTACGGACTAAGTGGATGTCCGGAGGTAATTAAGAAATGCTTTCAACTCCTCCAGACACCTCCTACATGTAGGCCACAGAATCCTCATGGCCTGTCAAGATCGGAGCTTCTGAAGGGCCTATGTCCGCTCTAAATGCCAACATCATTATTTGACACGTTTAAAGAGCCCACGGTGACCTTGAGAAATCGGCACTGGTATTGGGAGGTCATTGGGGAAGAGTCATGTTCAAAGGCGGCCCCCGGTGGTGTGTTTTAAGGGAGGGTTGCGGTGGGGGGTGGTGGGGGTTCTGAAAGGTTCTTTGAAGGTTCTTTTGATGCTATTGCCCCAACGTTTTTTCTCTGCTTGGTCCAGCGGGGGAAGAAGGAGGGATGGAAGGATCTCTCCCTCAGAGTTGATGACTTTCCTGTGACTTCAGTTCAACGAGATGCCTCTGAATTGATAAGTAGTGCTTTGCTGGCTACAGCCCACCAAGGAGCGGGTCTCCACGCATTCAGACTGGTTTCTTTATGCTTCTTTGAAAGGAAAAGAGAGAGCTTTTTTATTTTAGGTCACCGAGGATTCAATTACAGACCAAAACACAATTTGTCTTTTCAAAAAGTATTTACACTGTTGTTTATTTGTCCTCTTGGCATGCTCTGAAGGTATACTTTCTTTTTTTGTACTTGCTCTCGACGAAAGACATTACTTAACCCTTTACACTCGTGGGAATTGCCATATATGGAAAGGGCTAAATTGAAATGTGTCTTACAGAAGAAATAAGAAAAGCAAATGCATAAGCATGGTAGCAATTGAAAGGGAACAGTCTGGAGATGATGGAAAACGTATTGTTGAGGACACAACATTTCATCTGTCACAAAACTGAATCCAAACATTACACTGTTGATTTTATGTGCATTCTACATTTACTGTACTTTTCACCGAATTTGTTAATAATGAAATTCAGTAACATGACTGAAAGCTTGTTCTATTGCCAACATGACTAGCTAAGTTATAAAATACGATCTTAGAAAAACAGATCGTAATTTTGGAGCGCATAGAATGGAGTCATGCGTGCATTCAGGTCCGTGTTTTGCAGCATATTTTCTTCACAATAGACAAAAATAGTCTCATTCTGTTCAGCACAGCCCAAGGTAAAACACCATGTCATCTTGTAACTGTACATCAAACATAGTGATCATAAACATTAACACTGTACCTGACATGAGTTTTATGAAATGGAAATGTGAAGTGCACATTTGGACTCATGGGTGTTTGGCTTGCTTGTATGACATCAAAGCGGTATTTATTATAATTCTCAACGTCTCCTCTGTAAGACTACATTGAGTCCTCTTAATGTAAAATATTTCCCTCACTCAGACCACGAAACATAAAAAAAGTTACTCAGTTAGCGGGAGGGATGGGGTCGACTTCTTGTCTCGTGTGGTGCATTAGGTTCAGAACGTCTGTCAGTCAAAACCCATACAGTGCTAAGTCTAGGCTCTGACATAAGTTGTACCACTGCATTCCAGTTTAGGCGCTGATCAGTGCCCAAATCTGCCATTTTCAACCTGTATACGGGTACAAGTGTAAAGGGTTTTCTGAGCCTGCTTGGCGTGCTCACAATAGCCTTGATAACATGTTAATTCCTGAATGTTGTCATTGTATACAGTGGGCCAGTGGAGTGTTCTCACAGCCCTAAACCAATGGAGTGTTCTCACAGCCCTAAACCAATGGAGTGTTCTCATAGCCCTAAACCAATGGAGTGTTCTCACAGCCCTAAACCAATGGAGTGTTCTCACAGCCCTAAACCAATGGAGTGTTCTCACAGCCCTAAACCAGTGGAGTGTTCTCACAGCCCTAAACCAGTGGAGTGTTCTCACAGCCCTAAACCAGTGGAGTGTTCTCACAGCCCTAAACCAGTGGAGTGTTCTCACAGCCCTGAACCAGTGGATTGTTCTCACAGCCCTAAACCAGTGGAGTGTTCTCACAGCCCTGAACCAGTGGAGTGTTCTCACAGCCCTGAACCAGTGGAGTGTTCTCACAGCCCTAAACCAGTGGAGTGTTCTCACAGCCCTAAACCAGTGGAGTGTTTTCACAGCCCTAAACCAGTGGAGTGTTCTCACAGCCCTAAACCAATGGAGTGTTCTCACAGCCCTAAACCAGTGGAGTGTTCACACAGCCCTAAATGAGTGGAGTGTTCTCACAGCCCTAAACCAGTGGAGTGTTCTCAGAGCCCTAAACCAGTGGAGTGTTCTCACAACCCTAAACCCGTGGAGTGTAGTGAATGTATTAGCCTCTCCGAGTATGAGCTTGTCACTGCATGTCTGTACTGGAGCTGGGCTGTGGAGCTGGGGATCCGCAGCCTTCCTGCCTGACCGGCTCTCTTCCCCCACCATCGCCACCCTCTCCTGGGCATAGCTCTGCTGGAGGAGTGCCAGGCTGGTGCCTGGAGCCTGGCTCCACTGGGCCTTTGGACCTCTGGGCCAGCAACAAGACACCAAACAACAAGATCACACCAGCTGCAGAGAGAGAGTGTGTTAGCGATAGAGAGAGAGAAAAAACTAAGAGAGAGACAAAGATAAAGTGATAGATAGATAGATAGATAGATAGATAGATAGATAGATAGATAGATAGATAGATAGAGAGAGATAGCTCTGGGATAGGAGTTGTGTGGTGGTGCGTCCCGACTGACTGGACCGTGTGGCAGGCGGGGGTGGCGAGGGAGAGATGGGATCATGGCGTCACGGCAGATGGCGGACCCCTCTAGAGAACACAGGCGGAGAGTGAGAGAGATTAGCTGTGATTGATTGGTGCGAGAAGAAGGGCCATTAACTCTGAGTCTGTGTCCCAAATGGCTACCTATTCCCTTTGTAGTGCACTACTTTTGACCAGAGCCCTATGGACATTATGAGTCCAACAAGCTCTGGTGAAAAGTAGTGCAATATAATGTATAGGGAATAGGGTGCCATTTGGATCTCATGCACTGAGTTTCCTACAAGGCTTCAGACCTGGTTGTCCTGTTGTCCCTCTCCTAGCTTCCTTGCCCCTTCCCTTTCTTCCCCTCTGTCTCCCCTAATTCCCACTATCCTCTATTACACTGCTACTCCAATATCAGGATGTATTAGGAGGACTGGGAGCAGAAACAGTTGGCGACCTTGGGCTTGCGTGACGGTGTCCACATGCGATCTCCAAGGACATAGTGTATGTACAGAGATGTGGCTGTATTGAACTGACCTGTCATTGTGTGCGTTTAGTCTGCTCTGATGAGAGGTAGGGTTTGTTGTTTTATTATTCATAAAACTATGAGACTTGCCAAAACTATAGTTTGTTAACACGGAATTTGTGGAGTGGTTGAAAAATGAGTTTTAATGACTCCAACCTAAGTGTATGTAAACTTCCGATATATGATGCAAAATGCATCATACTGGCTGTATTTCTGTAGTTTGAAAGATATATATCTTGAAATGTGAATACTGTCATGCAAAACATTTTGGGACTATATCAACAATGGACTAATGAAACAAATTTCAAAAGATAGTTTTGGGGTGGAATTTTCCTGTCAAATAGATTCAGCCATGGGCATATTTTTTCTGGAGCGGATGGTCGGGGGCTGGAACAAAATGACAAATTATTTGTAGACTGCAAATTGAGGACAAGAAGCCCAAACACATAATATTTAACTAAAACATAATAATTTCAAACCTTGCTTACGTTTGTTTACGATCACGTTTCTCTATTATGCATGGGAATAATTGGGAACAGATTTCTTAAATTAAAATCACTTGGAGCTGATTTCCTGGAGTTTTTAATCTTTAATGTCCACATATGAAAAGTATTTTTTTTATATATGTATTGATATATTGTTATAATATTAATCACCTGCGGGCCGCCAGTTGGGGAACCCTGATGTAGGCTATGTATTGTATTTTGGATATACCTGTACATGTTGTTTACGTTGTGTACATGAATGGGGCTTCCTACCTCAACTCAAATAAAATAACATTTTATTGATCACATACACGTGTTTAGCAGATGTTATTGCGGTTGTTGCAAAATGCTTGTGCTTCTAGTTCCGACAGTGCAGCAATATCTAACAAGTAATATCTAACAATTTCACCACAACTACCTAATACACAGAAATATAAGTAAAGGAATGAAATTAAGAATATATAAATATATGGATGAGCAATGTCAGAGCGGCATAGACTAAGATACAGTAGAATAGTATAGAATACAGTATATACTGTACATATGAGATGAGTGCAAGATATGCAAGATATGTAAACATTATTAAGTGACATTATTAAAGTGACTAGTGTTCCATTTATTAAAGTGGCCAATGATTTCAAGTCTGTATGTAGGCAGCAGCCTCTCTGTGCTAGTGATGGCTATTTAACAGTCTGATGGCCTTGAGATAGAAGCTGTTTTTCAGTCTCTCAGTCCCAGCTTTGATGCACCTGTACTGACCTCGCCTTATGGATGATAGCGGTGTGAACAGGCAGTGGCTCAGGTGGTTGTTGTCCTTGATGATCTTTTTGGCCTTCCTGTGACATCGGGTGCTGTAGGTGTCCTGGAGGGCAGGTAGTTTACCCCCGGTGATGCGTTGTGCCGACAGCACCACCCTCTGGAGAGCCCTGTGGTTGTGGGCAGTGCAGTTGCCGTACCAGGAGGGAATCTATAAAAATTTGTGAGGGTTTTAGGTGATAAGCCAAAATTCTTCAGCCTCCTAAGGTTGAAGAGGTGCTGTTGCGCCTTCTTCACCACACTGTCTGTTTGGGTGGACCATTTCAGTTTGTTAGTGATGTGTCCGCCAAGGAACTTAAAACTTTCCACCTTCTCCACTGCTGTCCCATCGATGTGGATAGGGGAATGCTCCCTCTGCTGTTTCCTGAAGTCCACGATCATCTCCTTTGTTTTGTTGACGTTGAGTGAGAGGTTATTTTCCTGCCATCACACTTCCAGAGCCCCACCTGTAGGCTGTCTCGTTGTAGGAAGTTGTTTGATTATATGCATATCTTGTGTTTACTTCACTCTGTGTGTTTGTGTGCGCGCGTGTGTATATGTGTGTACGTGAATGTGTGCGTGCATGCACATTCATGTATAGGTTCTGTAAATGTGTGTGTGTGTGTTACTTGAGTAACTGTCAATAATTTTTTTGTGAGACCTGGTGAAAAAGAGGCCTGGTGAAATAAACTTTAAATAAATGTATCTGAAGCCCAGGTCACCGATTTCACAAATTTGGTCTGATTACTGTGTTGCGCTGCTCGGCTAAGATTTACCCAGTGAGAGCATGTGAAAAGTCAATGCGGCTCTCTCCACTCCCTCACCCGGTGCAACTGATGATTTGAATTCAGCGAGCAAAGCGAAATGACGGAGGGTTAGCAAACTGGGACATCTTCTTCTTTGCTATGGCTGCTGCATCGTCTAATAGCATCAACATAACAAAGGATAGAGGAGAGATTGTGAATAGTTTTTCCTTCTGGCATAATGCCTCATAAAATGTGCTGATGTAGCACGCAGGCGCAGGGAAGGGAGGAGAAGCCAAGAGAAGGGCCAACGGGAATCAGATAGAGAGAGGGAGATTTTCTTTGGGTGTTAAAGTTGTTCCTCGAAAGGAAGATGAGGGTAAAGAGGGTAGAGGGTGACCCCTAAGACATTTTGTGGCCTGACTCTAACCTTCGCATCATAACTGTTTCCTAACCCTAGCCAACACTGTCCCCTAACCCTCCTAACCCCTTAAGTCTCCTTTCTGATCAACACTTCAAACTAGTGCCCCAGATACTAATTCCAACCCTGTACTGTATGTCCCCTTCAGAGCTCTTATTCAGCATCCCACATGGCACTCTATTCCCTATATAGGGGAACTACCTTTGACCAGACCCTATGGGTTTACTGCACTAAATCAGGAATACAGTGCCATTTGGGACGCACAGGGTAACTCTGCATACATATCAGTGTCTTTTCACACAATGCCAAGTCTTTTTAACAGGGATCATGCTGGCTGTAGCTACAGGAAGGAAGGAATACCCTACTGGAAAATGCTGGAGACATTCTGCTGTAGAACGCAATTAGGTCTGTTTTGCGTCTCTCGTGGATAATTGAGTGTTTGTGAATTGTGAAGATGTTTCAGCAGAGGTTGGCTGGGCCGGGCAGATTAAGCCCCGTATCAGAAAAGAGTCTGTGTGTGTGTTTGCCTCTGTCCACGTGTGCGTGTGTTTACATGTGTGTGTTTGCCTCTGTCCACGTGTGCGTGTGTTTACATGTCTGTGTTTGTCCATGTGTACTACCTACTGTATCTGTGAAAGCCCCTCTCCTCTAGCCTCAGTATTGTCTCTGGTCTAATGAAGGACAAACCATTGAGGGCCTGATTAGCATTCTGGTGGAGCTTGCAGCAGACCCCCTCTCCTCCCTCCTCTTCCTCTCTCTCTCCGACTCTGTCTCTTTCTCCCTCTCTCCCTCTCTCCCTCTCTCTCTCTCTCTCTCTCTCTCTCTCTCTCTCTCTCTCTCTCTCTCTCTCTCTCTCTCTCTCTCTCTCTCCTCTCTCTCTCTCTCTCTCTCTCTCTCTCTCTCTCTCTCTCTCTCTCTCTCTCTCTCTCTCTCTCTCTGTCTCCCTCCTCTCCACCTCTTCACCACTCTTTCGTTCTGAGGCTGCAGAAGGCAGGCTGCAAAGCTGAAATATCGCAGTGTGGCATCGCCATGGTAACGGCCATGGTTTCTGACACCCATAACAGCAGAGAGCCGCACTGTTGATCCACGAGACAAAAATAGGAAAAAGGGTTTTGGCTGCCATTTCAACATGGTGACACATGCACAGAGGCACAGGCATGCAGGCACACATGTAATTCAACATTCAAAAACACGTTTAAACACAGACGTACACACCGACACATACAAAGATACATGCACACACTCACACACTTCTGACGCCCTCACCTGGATGTGAGGGCTGTGTGTGTCGGTCCCACCTGGATGTGAGGGCTGTGTGTGTCGGTCCCACCTGGATGTGAGGGCTGTGTGTGTCGGTCCCACCTGGATGTGAGGGCTTTGTGTGTTGGTCCCACCTGGATGTGAGGGCTGTGTGTGTCGGTCCCACCTGGATGTGAGGGCTGTGTGTGTGTAGGTCATGGTGCTTTGACAGTGTGTAGGCATTCTCTCTCTCTCTCTCTCTCTCTCTCTCTCTCTCTCTCTCTCTCTCTCTCTCTCTCTCTCTCTCTCTCTCTCTCTCTCTCTCTCTCTCTCTCTCTCTCTCTCTCTCTCATACACAGCACAGACAAATAGAAAGCCGATTCCTTTGATGTGCAAATGCACTTTCTGGATGTGGCCCTTTCATACTGTGAGTAATTGGTCTGAAAACAGAAGCCCTCATTATCAGCCGGTGAAGGAAGATAGGGGGGTGGTAATGTCCACAACGGGCCAGGGGGGCGAGAGTCAATGTGGCAAGGAAGACCATGAAGACAGACAAACATTCTGACCTCCAAACCAACGCCATTCACTTCATCGTTCATCTCCACAGCCTTGGCGGACGCATAGAAAAACACAACATTCCAGAACTGCACAGAGCTGCTAGAGCTAGTTTTCTTTCCGCCTCTCCTGCTCCCTCCATTTTGGAACCCTCAAGCGAGAGTTTTTGCCTTTCAAACACATTCCACCCTCCACCCTACACGGGCACTTGTGGCCTTTGCTCACTTCCAATTGCAGTCTCCCTTTTTCATTCCAGCCCTCCTCTCCCCCTCTACTCCTCTCCTCCCCCCGTTCTCCCATTCGGCCCTGCTCCCCCATGGGACAGACAGGGTTGAAAAATCTAAGAAAGAAAATTGAAAAAGTAACCTGCGGGCCCGGGCAAAGAACATTCTCACGCTCCTTTCTCTTCCACTCCTCTGCTAGCAGGTTCTGTCCTTTGACCGATTCAAATAAAGGGATAGACATGCCTCTGAAGGATGGATGTTGGCCATGTCACGGTCCCCTCTCTCTCTCTGCAGGTGTGTGACAACAGCTAGGGAAGGCACTGCATGAACACACAGTTACATACGCAGAGAAACATGAAGTACATACAGGCACGCATAGAAACAAACAATACACACTCATGTACACGTTATCATACACACACATACACATACTTTAGACACATACATAAACATACACACATACAAGAGTATAAACACACACTAACCTCGTAAATACACAAAAGTGCACACACTCACACGCACACTGCACCGCAACCTGCAGCACAGATTACGCCCCCTCCCTCCCTCTCTCCCTCCCTTAGACCCCCCTTCCACCATCTCCACCTCTGTATGCTCTCACAAGTTCAACACTGCAGTCTCACCCACTTTTGATTAGAGCGGTGAATGTCATTTGAAGGGCATCCTCGTATTTCACTGCCAATGTTTTGAGGAACTGAAGGAAGATGAATGGAAGTTGTCACCTGGACTACTGGTCCTATCACGGCTCTGGTGAAATACTGTGGTAATATTAGATATTATATTATATTATCCATACTAACTCGTCAGCAAATATCTTTTTAGCAAATACAAATAGCAAACAATTTAAATTAGACATTGGGTGGTTAATAGCTGAAAGGGATTGAACACTATAGCCTAGAAACCAAGAGCCCTGTCACAGATCTGACTTGGTGAGGTTGGTGAAAGTAATAGGGTGGTCATCCTGCTTACACATATCCACTTATAGATCTATACTTACAACAAGGACTCAAACAGGGACAAAACTGAATTATCAGCACCATCGCACTGTACAGTATAGCTCCTTTACACAATGAGAATGTTGTCATTTAGAACAATGTTCAGACCATAGGTACATTCTCTCTCCATGGTTATGACCTCCAGTCATAGATACATTCTCTCTCCATGGTTATGACCTCCAGTCATAGGTACATTCTCTCTCCATGGTTATGACCTCCAGTCATAGGTACATTCTCTCTCCATGGTTATGACCTCCAGTCATAGGTACATTCTCTCTCCATGGTTATGACCTCCAGTCATAGGTACATTCTCTCTCCATGGTTATGACCTCCAGTCATAGGTACATTCTCTCTCCATGGTTATGACCTCCAGTCATAGGTACATTCTCTCTCCATGGTTATGACCTCCAGTCATAGGTACATTCTCTCTCCATGGTTATGACCTCCAGTCATAGGTACATTCTCTCTCCATGGTTATGACCTCCAGTCATAGGTACATTCTCTCTCCATGGTTATGACCTCCAGTCATAGATACATTCTCTCTCCATGGTTATGACCTCCAGTCATAGATACATTCTCTCTCCATGGTTATGACCTCCAGTCATAGGTACATTCTCTCTCCATGGTTATGACCTCCAGTCATAGATACATTCTCTCTCCATGGTTATGACCTCCAGTCATAGATACATTCTCTCTCCATGGTTATGACCTCCAGTCATAGATACATTCTCTCTCCATGGTTATGACCTCCAGTCATAGATACAATCTCTCTCCATGGTTATGACCTCCAGTCATAGATACATTCTCTCTCCATGGTTATGACCTCCAGTCATAGATACAATCTCTCTCCATGGTTATGACCTCCAGTCATAGATACATTCTCTCTCCATGGTTATGACCTCCAGTTGTGAGTGCATTCCCTCTGTGCTATCTAAAGCCTTAAAGGGTTCTTCGGCTGTTCCTTTTGAGTAACCTTTTTTGGTTGGAGGTAGAACCCTATTGGTTCCAGGTAGGGTTCTACATGGAGACCAAAGAGGGTTCTTCTATGGGGAAAGCCGAAGAACCCTTTCGGATCCGTTTTTTCAATGAGGTGATGGTATCAATGAGGCGATGGTATCAATGAGGTGATGGTATATATGAGGTGATGGTATATACTGTATGAGGTGATGGTATCAATGAGGTGATGGTATATATGAGGTGATGGTATCAATGAGGGGATGGTATCAATGAGGTGAGGGTATCATTGAGGTGATGTTATATATGAGGTGATGGTATATATGAGGTGATGGTATCAATGAGGTGATGGTATCATTGAGGTAATGGTATTAAAAAATATATATATATTTATTTAACTAGGTAAGTCAATTAAGAACAAATTCTTATTTTCAATGATGACCTAGGAACAGTTGTTCAGGGGCAGAACGACAGATTTTACCTTGTCAGCTCGAGGGTTACCTGTCCAAAGCTCTAACCACTAGGCTACCTGCCGTCCAACAATGCTGTTATATATGAGGTGATGGTATATATGAGGTGATGGTATATACTGTATGAGGTGATGGTATCAATGAGGTGATGGTATAAATGAGGTGATGGTATCAATGAGGTAATGGTATATATGAGGTCAAGGTATCAATGAGGTGATGGTATATACTGTATGAGGTGATGGTATCAATGAGGTGATGGTATCAATGAGGTGATGGTATATACTGTATGAGGTGATGGTATCATGGAGGTAATGGTATATATGAGGTCAAGGTATCAATGAGGTGATGGTATATACTGTATGAGGTGATGGTATCAATGAGGGGATGGTATCAATGAGGTGATGGTATATATGAGGTAAAGCTATCAATGAGGTGATGGTATATACTGTATGAGGTGATGGTATCAATGAGGAGGTGTATACTATATGAGGTGATGGTATAAATGAGGTGATGGTATATACTGTATGAGGTGATGGTATCAATGAGGTGATGGTATCAATGAGGTGATGGTATATATTGTATGAGGTGATGGTATATATGAGGTCAAGTTATCAATGAGGTGATGGTATATACTGTATGAGGTGATGGTATCAATGAGGTGATGGTATATACTGTATGAGGTGATGGTATATACTGTATGAGGTGATGGTATCAATGAGGTGATGGTATAAATGAGGTGATGGTATCAATGAGGTAATGGTATATATGAGGTCAAGGTATCAATGAGGTGATGGTATATACTGTATGAGGTGATGATATCAATGAGGTGATGGTATAAATGAGGTGATGGTATCAATGAGGTGATGGTATCAATGAGGTGATGGTATATACTGTATGAGGTGATGGTATCATGGAGGTAATGGTATATATGAGGTCAAAGTATCAATGAGGTGATGGTATATACTGTATGAGGTGATGGTATCAATGAGGGATGGTATCAATGAGGTGATGGTATATATGAGGTAAAGCTATCAATGAGGTGATGGTATATACTGTATGAGGTGATGGTATCAATGAGGTGATGGTATAAATGAGGTGATGGTATCAATGAGGTAATGGTATATATGAGGTCAAGGTATCAATGAGGTGATGGTATATACTGTATGAGGTGATGGTATAAATGAGGTGATGGTATCAATGAGGTGATGGTATATACTGTATGAGGTGATGGTATCATGGAGGTAATGGTATATATGAGATCAAGGTATCAATGAGGTGATGGTATATACTGTATGAGGTGATGGTATCAATGAAGGGATGGTATCAATGAGGTGATGGTATATATGAGGTAAAGCTATCAATGAGGTGATGGTATATACTGTATGAGGTGATGGTATCAATGAGGGGATGGTGTATACTATATGAGGTGATGGTATAAATGAGGTGATGGTATATACTGTATGAGGTGATGGTATCAATGAGGTGATGGTATCAATGAGGTGATGGTATCAATGAGGTAATGGTATATATGAGGTCAAGGTATCAATGAGGTGATGGTATATACTGTATGAGGTGATGGTATAAATGAGGTGATGGTATCAATGAGGTGATGGTATATACTGTATGAGGTGATGGTATCATGGAGGTAATGGTATATATGAGATCAAGGTATCAATGAGGTGATGGTATATACTGTATGAGGTGATGGTATCAATGAAGGGATGGTATCAATGAGGTGATGGTATATATGAGGTAAAGCTATCAATGAGGTGATGGTATATACTGTATGAGGTGATGGTATCAATGAGGGGATGGTGTATACTATATGAGGTGATGGTATAAATGAGGTGATGGTATATACTGTATGAGGTGATGGTATCAATGAGGTGATGGTATCAATGAGGTGATGGTATATATTGTATGAGGTGATGGTATATATGAGGTCAAGTTATCAATGAGGTGATGGTATATACTGTATGAGGTGATGGTATCAATGAGGTGATGGTATATACTGTATGAGGTGATGGTATCAATGAGGTGATGGTATATACTGTATGAGGTGATGGTATATACTGTATGAGGTGATGGTATCAATGAGGTGATGGTATAAATGAGGTGATGGTATCAATGAGGTAATGGTATATATGAGGTCAAGGTATCAATGAGGTGATGGTATATACTGTATGAGGTGATGGTATCAATGAGGTGATGGTATATACTGTATGAGGTGATGGTATCAATGAGGTGATGGTATATACTGTATGAGGTGATGGTATATACTGTATGAGGTGATGGTATCAATGAGGTGATGGTATAAATGAGGTGATGGTATCAATGAGGTAATGGTATATATGAGGTCAAGGTATCAATGAGGTGATGGTATATACTGTATGAGGTGATGGTATCAATGAGGTGATGGTATATACTGTATGAGGTGATGGTATCAATGAGGTGATGGTATATACTGTATGAGGTGATGGTATATACTGTATGAGGTGATGGTATCAATGAGGTGATGGTATAAATGAGGTGATGGTATCAATGAGGTAATGGTATATATGAGGTCAAGGTATCAATGAGGTGATGGTATATACTGTATGAGGTGATGATATCAATGAGGTGATGGTATAAATGAGGTGATGGTATCAATGAGGTGATGGTATCAATGAGGTGATGGTATATACTGTATGAGGTGATGGTATCATGGAGGTAATGGTATATATGAGGTCAAGGTATCAATGAGATGATGGTATATACTGTATGAGGTGATGGTATCAATGAGGGGATGGTATCAATGAGGTGATGGTATATATGAGGTAAAGCTATCAATGAGGTGATGGTATATACTGTATGAGGTGATGGTATCAATGAGGGGATGGTGTATACTATATGAGGTGATGGTATAAATGAGGTGATGGTATATACTGTATGAGGTGATGGTATCAATGAGGTGATGGTATATACTGTATGAGGTGATGGTATCAATGAGGTGATGGTATATACTGTATGAGGTGATGGTATATACTGTATGAGGTGATGGTATCAATGAGGTGATGGTATAAATGAGGTGATGGTATCAATGAGGTAATGGTATATATGAGGTCAAGGTATCAATGAGGTGATGGTATATACTGTATGAGGTGATGATATCAATGAGGTGATGGTATAAATGAGGTGATGGTATCAATGAGGTGATGGTATCAATGAGGTGATGGTATATACTGTATGAGGTGATGGTATCATGGAGGTAATGGTATATATGAGGTCAAAGTATCAATGAGGTGATGGTATATACTGTATGAGGTGATGGTATCAATGAGGGGATGGTATCAATGAGGTGATGGTATATATGAGGTAAAGCTATCAATGAGGTGATGGTATATACTGTATGAGGTGATGGTATCAATGAGGTGATGGTATAAATGAGGTGATGGTATCAATGAGGTAATGGTATATATGAGGTCAAGGTATCAATGAGGTGATGGTATATACTGTATGAGGTGATGGTATAAATGAGGTGATGGTATCAATGAGGTGATGGTATATACTGTATGAGGTGATGGTATCATGGAGGTAATGGTATATATGAGATCAAGGTATCAATGAGGTGATGGTATATACTGTATGAGGTGATGGTATCAATGAAGGGATGGTATCAATGAGGTGATGGTATATATGAGGTAAAGCTATCAATGAGGTGATGGTATATACTGTATGAGGTGATGGTATCAATGAGGGATGGTGTATACTATATGAGGTGATGGTATAAATGAGGTGATGGTATATACTGTATGAGGTGATGGTATCAATGAGGTGATGGTATCAATGAGGTGATGGTATCAATGAGGTAATGGTATATATGAGGTCAAGGTATCAATGAGGTGATGGTATATACTGTATGAGGTGATGGTATAAATGAGGTGATGGTATCAATGAGGTGATGGTATATACTGTATGAGGTGATGGTATCATGGAGGTAATGGTATATATGAGATCAAGGTATCAATGAGGTGATGGTATATACTGTATGAGGTGATGGTATCAATGAAGGGATGGTATCAATGAGGTGATGGTATATATGAGGTAAAGCTATCAATGAGGTGATGGTATATACTGTATGAGGTGATGGTATCAATGAGGGGATGGTGTATACTATATGAGGTGATGGTATAAATGAGGTGATGGTATATACTGTATGAGGTGATGGTATCAATGAGGTGATGGTATCAATGAGGTGATGGTATATATTGTATGAGGTGATGGTATATATGAGGTCAAGTTATCAATGAGGTGATGGTATATACTGTATGAGGTGATGGTATCAATGAGGTGATGGTATATACTGTATGAGGTGATGGTATCAATGAGGTGATGGTATATACTGTATGAGGTGATGGTATATACTGTATGAGGTGATGGTATCAATGAGGTGATGGTATAAATGAGGTGATGGTATCAATGAGGTAATGGTATATATGAGGTCAAGGTATCAATGAGGTGATGGTATATACTGTATGAGGTGATGGTATCAATGAGGTGATGGTATATACTGTATGAGGTGATGGTATCAATGAGGTGATGGTATATACTGTATGAGGTGATGGTATATACTGTATGAGGTGATGGTATCAATGAGGTGATGGTATAAATGAGGTGATGGTATCAATGAGGTAATGGTATATATGAGGTCAAGGTATCAATGAGGTGATGGTATATACTGTATGAGGTGATGGTATCAATGAGGTGATGGTATATACTGTATGAGGTGATGGTATCAATGAGGTGATGGTATATACTGTATGAGGTGATGGTATATACTGTATGAGGTGATGGTATCAATGAGGTGATGGTATAAATGAGGTGATGGTATCAATGAGGTAATGGTATATATGAGGTCAAGGTATCAATGAGGTGATGGTATATACTGTATGAGGTGATGATATCAATGAGGTGATGGTATAAATGAGGTGATGGTATCAATGAGGTGATGGTATCAATGAGGTGATGGTATATACTGTATGAGGTGATGGTATCATGGAGGTAATGGTATATATGAGGTCAAGGTATCAATGAGGTGATGGTATATACTGTATGAGGTGATGGTATCAATGAGGGATGGTATCAATGAGGTGATGGTATATATGAGGTAAAGCTATCAATGAGGTGATGGTATATACTGTATGAGGTGATGGTATCAATGAGGGGATGGTGTATACTATATGAGGTGATGGTATAAATGAGGTGATGGTATATACTGTATGAGGTGATGGTATCAATGAGGTGATGGTATATACTGTATGAGGTGATGGTATCAATGAGGTGATGGTATATACTGTATGAGGTGATGGTATATACTGTATGAGGTGATGGTATCAATGAGGTGATGGTATAAATGAGGTGATGGTATCAATGAGGTAATGGTATATATGAGGTCAAGGTATCAATGAGGTGATGGTATATACTGTATGAGGTGATGATATCAATGAGGTGATGGTATAAATGAGGTGATGGTATCAATGAGGTGATGGTATCAATGAGGTGATGGTATATACTGTATGAGGTGATGGTATCATGGAGGTAATGGTATATATGAGGTCAAGGTATCAATGAGGTGATGGTATATACTGTATGAGGTGATGGTATCAATGAGGGGATGGTATCAATGAGGTGATGGTATATATGAGGTAAAGCTATCAATGAGGTGATGGTATATACTGTATGAGGTGATGGTATCAATGAGGTGATGGTATAAATGAGGTGATGGTATCAATGAGGTAATGGTATATATGAGGTCAAGGTATCAATGAGGTGATGGTATATACTGTATGAGGTGATGGTATAAATGAGGTGATGGTATCAATGAGGTGATGGTATATACTGTATGAGGTGATGGTATCATGGAGGTAATGGTATATATGAGATCAAGGTATCAATGAGATGATGGTATATACTGTATGAGGTGATGGTATCAATGAAGGGATGGTATCAATGAGGTGATGGTATATATGAGGTAAAGCTATCAATGAGGTGATGGTATATACTGTATGAGGTGATGATATCAATGAGGTGATGGTATAAATGAGGTGATGGTATCAATGAGGTGATGGTATCAATGAGGTGATGGTATATACTGTATGAGGTGATGGTATCATGGAGGTAATGGTATATATGAGGTCAAAGTATCAATGAGGTGATGGTATATACTGTATGAGGTGATGGTATCAATGAGGGGATGGTATCAATGAGGTGATGGTATATATGAGGTAAAGCTATCAATGTGGTGATGGTATATACTGTATGAGGTGATGGTATCAATGAGGTGATGGTATAAATGAGGTGATGGTATCAATGAGGTAATGGTATATATGAGGTCAAGGTATCAATGAGGTGATGGTATATACTGTATGAGGTGATGGTATAAATGAGGTGATGGTATCAATGAGGTGATGGTATATACTGTGATGGTATCAATGAGGTGATGGTATATATGGGATGGTATCATGAGGTAATGGTATATATGAGATCAAGGTATCAATGAGGTGATGGTATATACTGTATGAGGTGATGGTATCAATGAAGGATGGTATCAATGAGGTGATGGTATATATGAGGTAAAGCTATCAATGAGGTGATGGTATATACTGTATGAGGTGATGGTATCAATGAGGGATGGTGTATACTATATGAGGTGATGGTATAAATGAGGTGATGGTATATACTGTATGAGGTGATGGTATCAATGAGGTGATGGTATCAATGAGGTGATGGTATCAATGAGGTAATGGTATATATGAGGTCAAGGTATCAATGAGGTGATGGTATATACTGTATGAGGTGATGGTATCAATGAGGTGATGGTATCAATGAGGTGATGGTATATACTGTATGAGGTGATGGTATCATGGAGGTAATGGTATATATGAGATCAAGGTATCAATGAGGTGATGGTATATACTGTATGAGGTGATGGTATCAATGAAGGGATGGTATCAATGAGGTGATGGTATATACTGTATGAGGTGATGGTATCAATGAGGTGATGGTGTATACTATATGAGGTGATGGTATAAATGAGGTGATGGTATATACTGTATGAGGTGATGGTATCAATGAGGTGATGGTATATACTGTATGAGGTGATGGTATCAATGAGGTAAAGCTATCAATGAGGTGATGGTATATACTGTATGAGGTGATGGTATCAATGAGGTGATGGTATCAATGAGGTGATGGTATATACTGTATGAGGTGATGATATCAATGAGGTGATGGTATATACTGTATGAGGTGATGGTATCAATGAGGTGATGGTATATACTGTATGAGGTGATGGTATATACTGTATGAGGTGATGGTATATACAATGAGGTGATGGTATAAATGAGGTGATGGTATCAATGAGGTAATGGTATATATGAGGTCAAGGTATCAATGAGGTGATGGTATATACTGTATGAGGTGATGGTATCAATGAGGTGATGGTATATACTGTATGAGGTGATGGTATCAATGAGGTGATGGTATATACTGTATGAGGTGATGGTATATACTGTATGAGGTGATGGTATCAATGAGGTGATGGTATAAATGAGGTGATGGTATCAATGAGGTAATGGTATATATGAGGTCAAGGTATCAATGAGGTGATGGTATATACTGTATGAGGTGATGATATCAATGAGGTGATGGTATAAATGAGGTGATGGTATCAATGAGGTGATGGTATCAATGAGGTGATGGTATATACTGTATGAGGTGATGGTATCATGGAGGTAATGGTATATATGAGGTCAAGGTATCAATGAGGTGATGGTATATACTGTATGAGGTGATGGTATCAATGAGGGATGGTATCAATGAGGTGATGGTATATATGAGGTAAAGTTATCAATGAGGTGATGGTATATACTGTATGAGGTGATGGTATCAATGAGGTGATGGTATAAATGAGGTGATGGTATCAATGAGGTAATGGTATATATGAGGTCAAGGTATCAATGAGGTGATGGTATATACTGTATGAGGTGATGGTATAAATGAGGTGATGGTATCAATGAGGTGATGGTATATACTGTATGAGGTGATGGTATCATGGAGGTAATGGTATATATGAGATCAAGGTATCAATGAGGTGATGGTATATACTGTATGAGGTGATGGTATCAATGAAGGGATGGTATCAATGAGGTGATGGTATATATGAGGTAAAGCTATCAATGAGGTGATGGTATATACTGTATGAGGTGATGGTATCAATGAGGGGATGGTGTATACTATATGAGGTGATGGTATAAATGAGGTGATGGTATATACTGTATGAGGTGATGGTATCAATGAGGTGATGGTATCAATGAGGTGATGGTATATATTGTATGAGGTGATGGTATATATGAGGTCAAGTTATCAATGAGGTGATGGTATATACTGTATGAGGTGATGGTATCAATGAGGTGATGGTATATACTGTATGAGGTGATGGTATCAATGAGGTGATGGTATATACTGTATGAGGTGATGGTATATACTGTATGAGGTGATGGTATCAATGAGGTGATGGTATAAATGAGGTGATGGTATCAATGAGGTAATGGTATATATGAGGTCAAGGTATCAATGAGGTGATGGTATATACTGTATGAGGTGATGGTATCAATGAGGTGATGGTATATACTGTATGAGGTGATGGTATCAATGAGGTGATGGTATATACTGTATGAGGTGATGGTATATACTGTATGAGGTGATGGTATCAATGAGGTGATGGTATAAATGAGGTGATGGTATCAATGAGGTAATGGTATATATGAGGTCAAGGTATCAATGAGGTGATGGTATATACTGTATGAGGTGATGATATCAATGAGGTGATGGTATAAATGAGGTGATGGTATCAATGAGGTGATGGTATCAATGAGGTGATGGTATATACTGTATGAGGTGATGGTATCATGGAGGTAATGGTATATATGAGGTCAAGGTATCAATGAGGTGATGGTATATACTGTATGAGGTGATGGTATCAATGAGGGGATGGTATCAATGAGGTGATGGTATATATGAGGTAAAGCTATCAATGAGGTGATGGTATATACTGTATGAGGTGATGGTATCAATGAGGGGATGGTGTATACTATATGAGGTGATGGTATAAATGAGGTGATGGTATATACTGTATGAGGTGATGGTATCAATGAGGTGATGGTATATACTGTATGAGGTGATGGTATCAATGAGGTGATGGTATATACTGTATGAGGTGATGGTATATACTGTATGAGGTGATGGTATCAATGAGGTGATGGTATAAATGAGGTGATGGTATCAATGAGGTAATGGTATATATGAGGTCAAGGTATCAATGAGGTGATGGTATATACTGTATGAGGTGATGATATCAATGAGGTGATGGTATAAATGAGGTGATGGTATCAATGAGGTGATGGTATCAATGAGGTGATGGTATATACTGTATGAGGTGATGGTATCATGGAGGTAATGGTATATATGAGGTCAAGGTATCAATGAGGTGATGGTATATACTGTATGAGGTGATGGTATCAATGAGGGGATGGTATCAATGAGGTGATGGTATATATGAGGTAAAGCTATCAATGAGGTGATGGTATATACTGTATGAGGTGATGGTATCAATGAGGTGATGGTATAAATGAGGTGATGGTATCAATGAGGTAATGGTATATATGAGGTCAAGGTATCAATGAGGTGATGGTATATACTGTATGAGGTGATGGTATAAATGAGGTGATGGTATCAATGAGGTGATGGTATATACTGTATGAGGTGATGGTATCATGGAGGTAATGGTATATATGAGATCAAGGTATCAATGAGATGATGGTATATACTGTATGAGGTGATGGTATCAATGAAGGGATGGTATCAATGAGGTGATGGTATATATGAGGTAAAGCTATCAATGAGGTGATGGTATATACTGTATGAGGTGATGGTATCAATGAGGGGATGGTGTATACTATATGAGGTGATGGTATAAATGAGGTGATGGTATATACTGTATGAGGTGATGGTATCAATGAGGTGATGGTATCAATGAGGTGATGGTATATATTGTATGAGGTGATGGTATATATGAGGTCAAGTTATCAATGAGGTGATGGTATATACTGTATGAGGTGATGGTATCAATGAGGTGATGGTATATACTGTATGAGGTGATGGTATCTATGAGGTGATGGTATATACTGTATGAGGTGATGGTATATACTGTATGAGGTGATGGTATCAATGAGGTGATGGTATAAATGAGGTGATGGTATCAATGAGGTAATGGTATATATGAGGTCAAGGTATCAATGAGGTGATGGTATATACTGTATGAGGTGATGGTATCAATGAGGTGATGGTATATACTGTATGAGGTGATGGTATCAATGAGGTGATGGTATATACTGTATGAGGTGATGGTATCAATGAGGTGATGGTATAAATGAGGTGATGGTATCAATGAGGTAATGGTATATATGAGGTCAAGGTATCAATGAGGTGATGGTATATACTGTATGAGGTGATGGTATAAATGAGGTGATGGTATCAATGAGGTGATGGTATATACTGTATGAGGTGATGGTATCATGGAGGTAATGGTATATATGAGATCAAGGTATCAATGAGGTGATGGTATATACTGTATGAGGTGATGGTATCAATGAAGGGATGGTATCAATGAGGTGATGGTATATATGAGGTAAAGCTATCAATGAGGTGATGGTATATACTGTATGAGGTGATGGTATCAATGAGGGGATGGTGTATACTATATGAGGTGATGGTATAAATGAGGTGATGGTATATACTGTATGAGGTGATGGTATCAATGAGGTGATGGTATCAATGAGGTGATGGTATATATTGTATGAGGTGATGGTATATATGAGGTCAAGTTATCAATGAGGTGATGGTATATACTGTATGAGGTGATGGTATCAATGAGGTGATGGTATATACTGTATGAGGTGATGGTATCAATGAGGTGATGGTATATACTGTATGAGGTGATGGTATATACTATATGGGTATCAATGAGGTGATATATATGAGGTGAGGATGAGGTAATGGTATATACTGTATGAGGTGATGGTATCAATGAGGTGATGGTATCAATGAGGTGATGGTATAAATAGGTGATAGTATCCAATGAGGTAATGGTATATATGAGGTCAAGGTATCAATGAGGTGATGGTATATACTGTATGAGGTGATGATATCAATGAGGTGATGGTATCAATGAGGTGATGGTATATGAGGTGATACTATATACTGTATGATGCAATGAGGGTGATGGTATCAATGAGGTGATGGTATATACTGTATGAGGTGATGGTATAATGAGGTGATGGTATCAATGAGGTGATGATATATATGAGGTCAAGGTATCGATGAGGTAATGGTATATACTGTATGAGGTGATGGTATCAATGAGGTGATGGTATCAATGAGGTGATGGTATAAATGAGGTGATGGTATCAATGAGGTAATGGTATATATGAGGTCAAGGTATCAATGAGGTGATGGTATATACTGTATGAGGTGATGATATCAATGAGGTGATGGTATCAATGAGGTGATGGTATATATGAGGTGATGCTATATACTGTATGAGGTGATGGTATCAATGAGGTAATGGTATTTATGAGGTCAAGGTATCAATGAGGTGATGGTATATACTGTATGAGGTGATGGTATCAATGAGGTAATGGTATTTATGAGGTCAAGGTATCAATGAGGTGATGGTATATACTGTATGAGGTGATGATATCAATGAGGTGATGGTATCAATGAGGTGATGGTATATATGAGGTGATGCTATATACTGTATGAGGTGATGGTATCAATGAGGTAATGGTATTTATGAGGTCAAGGTATCAATGAGGTGATGGTATATACTGTATGAGGTGATGGTATCAATGAGGTAATGGTATTTATGAGGTCAAGGTATCAATGAGGTGATGGTATATACTGTATGAGGTGATGGTATCAATGAGACGATGGTATCAATGAGGTGATGGTATATATGAGGTCAAGGTATCAATGAGGTGATGGTATATACTGTATGAGGTGATGGTATCAATGGTGTGATGGTATATACTGTATGAGGTGATGGTATCAATGAGGTGATGGTATATACTGTATGAGGTGATGGTATAAATGAGGTGATGGTATATACTGTATGAGGTTAAGGTATCAATGAGGTGATGGTATCAATGAGGTGATGGTATCAATGAGGTGATGTTATATACTGTATGAGGTGATGGTATATATAAGGTCAAGTTATCAATGAGGTGATGGTATATACTGTATGAGGTGATGGTATCAATGAGGTGACGGTACTTCACACTCGTCGCCAAACCCACTGGCTCCAGGTCATCTACAAGTCCCTACTAGGTAAAGCCCCACCTTATCTCAGCTCGCTAGTCACCATAGCAGCACCCACCCGTAGCACGCGCTCCAGCAGGTATATCTCACTGGTCACCCCCACCTCCTTCCAGTTCTCTGCTGCCAATGACTGGAACGAACTACAAAAATCTCTGAAACTGGAGACACATATCTCCCTCACCAGCTTTAAGCACCAGCTGTCAGAGCAGCTCACAGACCCCTGCACCTGTATATAGCCCATCTGTTAATAGCCCAACCAACTACCTCATCCCCTACCGTATTTATTTATTTATTTATCTTGCTCCTTTGCACCCGTCTTTCTACATTGCACATTCATATACTGCAAATCTACCATTCCAGTGTTTAAATGTTATATTGTAATTACTTTGCCACCATGGCCTATTTATTGCCTTACCTTCCTTATCTTACCTCATTTCCACACATTGTATATAGATTTGTTTTTCTACTGTATTATTGACTGTATGTTTGTTTTACTCCATGTGTAACTCTGTGTTGTTGTATGTGTCGAACTGCTTTGCTTTATCTTGGCCAGGTCGCAGTTGTAATTGAGAACTTGTTCTCAACTTGCATTACCTGGTTAAATAAAGGTAAAATAAAATAAATATATGTATATACTGTATGAGGTGATGGTATCAATGAGGTGATGGTATATATGAGGTCAAGGTATCAATGGTATATACTGTATGAGGTGATGTTATATATGAGGTCAAGGTATCAATGAGGTGATGGTATATATGAGGTTTTTTAATCTTTATTTAACTAGGCAAGTTAGTTAAGAACAAATGCTTATTTACAATGACTGCCTTCCAGGGAACAGTGCCTTGTTCAGGGACAGAACGCCAGGTTTTACCTTGTCAGCTCGGGGATTCAATTCAGCAACCTCTCGGTTACTGACCCAACGCTCTAACCACTAGGCTACCTGCCGCCCCAGTGATGGTATCAACGAGGTGATGTTATCAACGAGATGATGGTATCAATGAAGTGATGGTATCAATGAGGTGATGGTATATATGAGGTGATGGTATCAATGAGGTGATGGTATCAATGAAGTGATGGTATCAATGAGGTGATGGTATATATGAGGTGATGGTATCAATGAGGTGATGGTATCAATGAGTGAGTGTTCTTTATGAAGAAGACAGCCTTCTGCATTTTTAAAGGGGAAGATTTTACAACTTGATGTTAGATGGTCTTTCCATGAAACCCTGGATTACAGTTTCTCTTGGCCCATAGACTACTCTTAGGGTGAGGAACCTTGTAACATCAAGTTGTGAAATGCTGAACTTCCCCTTTAAGACTCTTCTGTAATAACAGAGTAGCAATCAATGGCTGTTCAAAGACAACCGGGTCGTTAAAGGGTAACTGCCTCCCACCTGGTTTGTGTGTGTGTGTGTCTGTGTGTGTGTGTGTTTTCCAATCGACCACACTGACGGGGAGGAGAGAAGAGTAGGAGTAGAAGTGGGAGAAGGAGAGAATAACAGAGGATTGTCAGAGACCTGAAAACCTAGAGACCTCTTGGTGATATACTGTATGTTGTAGAATAGAATGTAATGGTTCTGGTGAAAATAACCCCAAAGGCCAGTTTCCCTGACACAGGGAATTTCACCATTGAACATGCATTTTAGTACAGGACTAGGCTTAATCTGTATCCTGGAATGTACTAATGTTAAGCTATTGATAGAAATGGTGTATTATCAATGGCATCAGCTTCTAGATGACACCGATATGGTAGTTATGAGTGGTGGGAGTGATCCAAAACACATAAGCTACATCGCAAATACTATTCCCTAAATAGTGAATAGGGTGCCATTTGGGACGCAACCATACTTTAGAGGTTATTATTATACTTCATGTCAGTAGGTATTATGGGCATGAGGAGAGAGAGAGAGCGAGAGAGGGACTGGGAGGGAGTGGGAGGGAGCGGGAGAGAGAGGGGGAGAGTGAGAGTGGGAGAGGGTGAGAGAGAGAGGGAGTGGGAGGGAGCGGGAGAGAGAGGGGGAGGGTGAGAGAGAGAGAGAAAGAGGGACTGGGAGGGAGTGGGAGGGAGCAGGAGAGAGGGACTGGGAGGGAGTGGGAGGGAGGGGGTGAGTGAGAGAGGGAAAGGGTGAGAGAGAGAGGGAGAGGGTGAGAGAGAGAGGGGTTACACAAGGCTCACCAAGGACACCAGGTGTTTTTAGGGCAGCTTGTGCTGCCGCCATGTCGCCAAGCTAGCACAAAGTGTCAAAGTATATCTGGACCTACATAGCACCACACAATACAATGCAACCTAGAAAGCACAATAATTATATAATTCTGGGTCTGTGTTCATACAGCGTCTCAGAGTAGGTGTACTGATCAGATTTTCCTTTTAGATCATAATGAATTAGATTATATGTACAAAGGGGAACGGATCTTAGATCAGCATTCGTACTTTGATACGCTTTATGAACAGTGGCCCAGAAATCTAGCACAGTCAAAGTGCAGCCATCTAAATCGACACAATATGTTCAATAGGATCATCCTATTGTTTAATGCAGTGTATCAATCTAAACCAACAGAACTTTCAGAGTATCACACTTGGGACAAGTATCAGGGATGTCTACAGAGCTATTGTGTTTGTTGACTGTCTGCTGCCAATACAAGCAAGCTCACACATTGGATGTGTGTTTGTGTGTGGTTGAGCTTGTTCAAGTCAAGCTGTTGAGACCGAACAGGGGCAATATTTACCTCTTTCATTCTATTCCTTCCCTGCCTCCTTCACTCATTCTCTATCACACTCGTTCTCTCTCTTTCTATCTATCTATCTCCCCCTCCTCTCTATCTATCTCTCACGACCCCCTCTCTCCCTCTCTCATATGGCTACCCAAACATTTTCCTGTTCCTCTCCTCCTCTCCTTCCAGTCTGCAGTTGCTAGGCAACAGCTGATTGAGCATGAGGGGGAGGCAATTTAGCAATTAGAAGCGTTCCAAATTAGAAGTGGTGTCAAGAGTATCGCTAGTTACCACATAAGCCTGCTAGTTACCAGCCAGACCACAGCTGTGATAGATAGACACATTTTTTTTATTTTTTTGTCCTCTGTTTTGGTAGGGTGAGATTTGTTTTTCAGTGCATGAGTAGGGAAATTTAGGAGAATTGTCACTTGGAAACAATCAAATACACTGCAGGAATCATATTTTCTACAGATGAAGGAATATGTTTTCTCTGGATATCAATTAGGAGGAGAGGGGGAGAGGAGGAGAGGGGGAGAGGTGGGTGGGAAAGGGGAGGTGAGCTGTATTTAATTGATTTAATCTGTTTGGGGGTAGAGTGATAGAGATAGGTAGGTTGTATCTGCATTGTGACACAGTAGTGGGGTCCCCCTGTCTTAATCTCTCTCTCTCTCTCGCTCTCTCTCTCTCGCTCTCTCATTCGCTCTCGCTCTCACTCTCGCTCTCGCTCTCGCTCTCTGTCTCTCTCTCAATTCAATTAAATTTTCTTTCTCACTGTCTCTCTCCTTCTATCCCTCTTCCCCTCTCTCTCTGTCTCTCTCAATTCAATTCAAAAGCGCTTTATTGGCATGGAAAACATATGTTTACATTGCCAAAGCAAGTGAAATAGATAATTAACAAAAGTGAAATAAAACAATAAAAAATGTACAGTAAACATTACACTCACAAAAGTTTCAAAGGAATAGAGACATTTCAAATGTCATATTATGGCTATGTACAGTGTTGTAACAATTCAAGTATTTTTTGCCAGATCCTAATTGGGTTGTCGACTTTTATGTCAACTCTTTTTTTGCACATTTTAACCGCACACTTGTTGTTTGTGTACATAGATTTTATAATGTCATATGTTTCCCCCCAACACAGCCCAACACCCTCATGCCAAATTGAGTCAAAAGCTTTTTTGAAATCAACAAAGAATGAGAAGACTTTGCATTTGTTTTGGTTTGTTTGATTGTCAATTAGGGTGTGCATTGTGAATACGTATGTCGTACAGTAATTTGGTAAAAAGCCAATTTGATATTTGCTCAGTACATTGTTTTCTCTGAGGAAATGTATGAGTCTGCTATTAATGATGCAGAGGATTGTCCCAATGTTGCTGTTGACGCATATCCCACAGTAGTTATTCCGGTCAAATTTGTCTCCACTTTTGGGGATTGGGGTAATCAGTCCTCGGTTGCAAATATTGGAGCTGAGGATGATGTTAAAAAGTTTAAGTATAGCAGATTGGAATTTGTGGTCTATATATTTTATCATTTCATTTAGGATATCGTCAATACCACAGGCATTTTTGTGTTGGAGGGTTTCTATTTTGTGCTGTAGTTCATTCAATGTAACTGGAGAATCCAGTGGGTTGTGGTAGTCTTTAATAGCTGATTATAAGATTTGTAATTGATCATGTATATGTTTTTTGCCGTTTGTTCTTTGTTATAGAGTCAAAAAGATTGGAGAAGTGGTTTATCCATAACTCTCAATTTTGGATAGATAACTCTTTGTGTTGTTTATTTATTTAGTGTGTTACAATTTTCCCAGAAGTGGTTAGATTCTATGGATTCTTCAATTATATTGAGCTGATTTCTGACGTGCTGTTTCTTATTTTTCCAGTAGTGTATTTCTGTATTGTTTTAGTGATTCACCATAGTGAAGGCGTAGATTCAGGTTTTCTGGGTCTCTATGTTTTTGGTTGGATAGGTTCTCTCTCCCTTTTTCTCTCTCTTTCCCTGTAACAGAGACACTCCATCACAGCTCAGACACATCTAGCACATTCTGTTCTCCAAATAACATTCCATGAGAAGCTTTGAAGACCAGGAAAAAATCTGGTTTAGGAATAGGCCTCTCTTTATACTGAGTCCCAAATGACACTCTATTCCCTATTTAGTGCACTCCTTTTGATCAGAGACCTATATAGGGGAATAGGGTGCAAGTCGTTGCTAGAGCGGAATGTGTTAGCTGTTATCAGGCAATATGATAAACGTTGGCTACTAGCTGTGAAAATTAATTATAGTGTAGCACGTAGTGCTCAATTGGTGCTTCCGTAGAGGCTCACCAAACTACCCTCAAAGTAGCAGTTATGATGTACAAGTATGATGTACAAGTACTTACAGTTGAAGTCGGAAGTTTACATACACCTTAGCCAAATACATTGAAACTCAGTTTTTTCACAATTCCTGACATTTAATCCTAGTACATATTCCCTGTCTTAGGTCAGTTAGGATCACAACTTTATTTTAAGAATGTGAAATGTCAGAATAATAGTAGAGATAATTATTTATTTCAGCTTTTGTTTCTTTCATCACATTCCCAGTGGGTCAGAAGTTTACATACACTCAATTAGTATTTGGTAGCATTGCCTTTAAAATTGTTTAACTTGGGTCAAACGTTTCAGGTAGCCTTCCAGAAGCTTCCCACAATAAGTTGGGTGAATTTTGGCCCATTCCTCCTGACAGAGCTGGTGTAACTGAGTCAGGTTTGTAGGCCTCCTTGCTCGCACACGCTTTTTTAGTTCTGACAGAACGCGTCTCCTTCCTGAGCGGTATGATGGCTGCGTGGTCCCATGGTGTTTATACTTGCTTACTATTGTTCGTACAGATGAACGTGGTACCTTCAGGCGTTTGGAAATTGCTCCAAGGGATGAACCAGATGTGTGGAGGTCTACAATTTTTTTCTGAGGTCTTGGCTGATTTTTTTTGATTTTCCCATGATGTCAAGAGAAGAGGCACTGAGTTTGAAGGTAGGCCTTGAAATACATCCACAGGTACACCTCCAATTGACTCAAATGATGTCAATTAGCCTATCAGAAGCTTCTAAAGCCATGACATCATTTTCTGGAATTTTCCAAGTTGTTTAAAAACCTCTGACCCACTGGAATTGAACTAATCTGTCTGTAAACAATATTGGGAAAAATGTATTGTGTCATGCACAAAGTAGATGTCCGACTTGCCAAAACTATAGTTTGTTAACACGAAATGACTCCAACGTAAGTGTATGTAAACTTCCGACTTCAACTGTAAATAATTGGCACCCTATCCCCTATTTCCCCTAAATTCCCCCATATGGGCCCTGGTCAAAAGCAGTGCTCTATATAGGGAACACAGTGCCATTTGGAACACATTTGTACTGTAGCTTGATTTCCATTGTTTCATTGCAACATTTGCTATTAGCCATATCAGAACACAAGATGGACGCCCAGGCTAGTTTGTTTGGTGCTTACCTCATTAATATCCAGAGCTGTAGTCGTGGTGGTCTGATTAAAGGAGCCATGTTTCTCATCACAGGATACTGATGAGCATTGACAGTTCCCTATGTAGTGCACTACTTTTGACCAAAGCCCTATGGGACCTGGTCGAAAGTAGTGCACTATATAAGAAATAGGGAGCCAGTGGGGACGCATCCACTGACAGAAAAAATGTATACTCTGAACTGAAGGCGGAAGGTGTAATGACTTGTCTCATTTCTTCTGTTATGTCATTGTAGTTATGGAAGAAGGTTGTGCCCGTAAAGTGTTACAGATCTCCTTGGGTTTTGCTGTAGTGATTCTGTAGAGGAGGATTGCACAGCCATTGACCTCCTCTACAGCTGCAATGATTCTGAGTGAACTTTTGAATTACCTTTCACACACAAACACTTAACAAAGAGCTGCAGTTAGTTTCAGAATGGACGACAAGGAATACGTTAGTCCTAAATATAAAAAAAACTAAAAGCATTGTATTTGGACAAATCATTCACTTAACCCTAAACCTCAACTAAATGTTGTAATGAATAATGTGGAAATTGAGCAAGTTGAGGAGATTAAACTGCTTGGAGTAAACTGTCATGGTGAAAACATATTGATACAACAGTAGCGAGGATGGGGAGAATTTCTCTATAATAAAGCGCTGCTCTGCATTCTTAACAGCGCTATCAACAAACCTGACTCAGTTACACCAGCTCTGTCAGGAGGAATGGGCCAAAACTTATTGTGGGAAGCTTCTGGAAGGCTACCTGAAACGTTTGACCCAAGTTAAACAATTTTAAAGGCAATGCTACCAAATACTAATTGAGTGTATGTAAACTTCTGACCCACTAGCAATGTGATGAAAGAAACAAAAGCTGAAATAAATAATTCTCTCTACTATTATTCTGACATTTCACATGCACACGGACACACACACGTGCGTGGCACGTAAACACACAAACTTGCTTCCTTGCAAAAGAGACCTTGGTCTCTATGGGACTCCCTGCTAAAATAAACGTAAACTAAATAAACAAACGTACACAGGCCTGTGTGGTGGAATGGTGGAATGTTGCGTTTTCAAGGGAAAGGATATGTTGTTTACATAGTTTGGCCTCTCACTGACAGTGTGTGTGTGGTGAGTATCAAGGTAAATTATAACAAGGTGATTACTGACTTCCCACACCTTCATACACACTACACACCAACAAGAACACACACACACTACACTACACGCACACACACACACACGCATACACACATACACACTTATGTGCACAAGCACATGTACACACACACGTAAGTGCATGAGCACATGTATACACACACACATACACACACACACACACACACACACACACCTCCCCCTCTACACAAACCACTGTTCATCAGAGATCAGGTAGCAGGAGAGCAAGGTCAGCCGCTGATGGGGAGATGTGAGCACTTTGCCACTACATGTACAAATCTTAAGTGCTGCCTCAGCACACCCAGGGAGGGAGTACAGATAGTAATATCAAATCAAATTTTATTGGTCACATACACATGGTTAGCAGATGTTCATGCGAGTGTAGCGAAATGCTTGTGCTTCTAGTTCTGACAGTGCAGTAATATCTAACAAGTAATCTAACAAGTTTGCAACAACTACCTAATACACACAAATCTAAAGGGTTGAATGAGAATATGTACATAAAAATATATGGATGAGCGATGGCCGAGCGGCATAGGCAAGGTGCAATATATGGTATAAAATACAGTATATACATATGATATGAGTAATGTAAGATATGTAAACATTATTATTTAAAATGGCATTGTTTAAAGTGACTAGTGATCCATTTATTAAACTGGCCAGTGATTTGGTCTCAATGTAGGCAGCAGCCTCTCTGAGTTAGTGATTGCTGTTTAGCAGTCTGATGGCCTTGAGATAGATGCTGTTTTTCAGTCTCTCGGTCCCAGCTTTGATGCACCTGCACTGACCTCGCCTTCTGAATGTAGCAGTGTGAAGAGGCAGTGGCTCGGATGGTTGTTGTCCTTGATGATCTTTTTAGCCTTCCTGTGACATCGGGTGCTGTAGGTATCCTGGAGGGCAGGTAGTTTGCCCCCGGTGATGCGTTGTGCAGAGCCTTGCAGTTGAGGGCGGTGCAGTTGCCGTACCAGGCTGTGATACAGCCCGACAGGATGCTCTTGATTGTGCATCTGTAAAAGTTTGTCAGGGTTTTGGGTGACAAGCCAAATTTCTTCAGCCTCTTGAGGTTGAGGAGGCGCTGTTGTGCCTTCTTCACCACACTCAGTTTGTCTGTGATGTGTACGCCGAGGGACTTAACTTTCCACCTTCTCCAGTGGGAGGCAGGCAGGCAGAGAGGGAGGGAGGCAAAGAGGTAGGCAGGGAGGCAGAGAGGCAGAGAGGGAGGGAGATTATTTTCACTGGGGAGCTTGAGCCTAGCGCCACTGCCAGATACCAGACACCTACTGTACTGTAGAGGGATCCTAGGGAGGGAGGGAGGGAGGGCAGGAGGCGGAGGGATAGGGAGAGAGGGAGGGACAGAGGTGGAGAGTAGGATGCTGGCAGATCAGCTTTACTCTGAGATGAAGAGATTAGATAGATATCCGCCCCTGGCCCGGGCTAGCTGCCTGCTGTGCTGAGAGGAGAAAGGGTTAAGAGGGGAAGGCGGAGAGGAGGGGGGGAAAGGTGGGCAGAGGTGTCTAAAAAAATACAATGGCTGCGCAGGATGGCGAGGGAGAGTGTGACGCAAACAGCTGGTGACACTGCGGGACCATCACCGTAATGTACCACCAGGAACGTTATCAAACAGACATCTGGTCTACCACAAATTATCTGAGACCTCAATGTCTCTGTTTCTGTGTAGGAAGTGCTGAATGATAGGGACGTGAGTTTTTTTTTGCCGTGTATTCTGACAAAGATAAACTCAGTGGCCAAGTTCGAGGAGGCTATAACTTTTGGTATATTTGTATTTGTATATATTATGGATCCCCATAATCCCCCTGCTACTCTTCCTGGGGTCCAGCAAAATTAAGGCAATTATACATTTAAAAAGAAATCATAACAGATTTCAAACATATTAAGTTTGTGCCCTCAGGCCTCTACTCTACTACCACATATCTATAACACAAAATCCATGTGTGTATAGTGCGTATGTTATCGTGTGTTTGTATGCATGTGTCTATGTTTGTGTTGCTTCACAGTCCCCGCTGTTCCATAAGGTGTTTTAAATCAGATTTTACTGCTGGCATGAGTTATTTTATGTTCCATGTAGTCATGACTCTATGTAGTACTGTGCGCCTCCCATAGTCTGTTCTGGACTTGGGGACTGTGAAGAGACCTCTGGTGGCATGTCTTGTGGGGTATGCATGGGTGTCCGATGCTTTCAACATGTCAATAACTCTCACAAATACAAGTAGTGATTAAGTCACAAGTAGTGATCTCTCCTCCACTTTGAGCCAGGAGAGATTGACATGCATATTATTAATTTTACCTCTCTTTGTACATCCAAGGGCCAGCCGTGCTGCCCGGTTCTGAGCCATTGCAAATTTCCTAAGTCCCTCTTTGTGGCACCTGATCACACGACTTAACAGTGGTCCAGCTGTGACAAAACTAGGTCCTGTGGGACCTGCCTTGTTGATAGCGCTGTTAATAAGAATGCAGAGCAGCGCTTTATTATAGCAAGACTTCTCCCCATCCTCGCTACTGTTGTATCAATATGTTTTCACCATGACAGTTTACTCCAAGCAGTTTAATCTCCTCAACTTACTCAATTTCCACATTATTCATTACAACATTTAGTTGAGGTTTAGGGTTAAGTGAATGATTTGTCCAAATACAATGCTTTTAGTTTTTTTTTATATTTAGGACTAACGTATTCCTTGTCGTCCATTCTGAAACTAACTGCAGCTCTTTGTTAAGTGTTGCTGTCATTTCAGTCGCTGTGGTAGCTGACGTATAGTGTTGAGTCGTCCGCATACATAGAGACACTGGCTTTACTCAAAGCCAGTGGCATGTCGTTAGTAAAGATTGAAAAAAGTAAGGGGTCTAGACAGCTGCCCTGGGGAATTCCTGATTCTACCTGGATTTTGTTGGAGAGGCTTCCATTAAAGAACACCCTCTGTGTTATGTTAGACAGGTAACTCTTTATCCACAATATAGCAGGGGGTGTAAAGCCATAACACATACGTTTTTCCAGCAACAAACTATGATCAATAATGTCAACAGCCCCCCACAATATTTTAATCATCAATTTCTCTCATACAAGCATTAGTCATTTGTGTAAGTACTGTGCTTGTTGAATGTCCTTCCCTATAAGCGTGCTGAAAATTTGTTTACTGTAAAATAGCATTGCATCTGGTCAAAAAAGTTTACTAAGGGTTGGTAACAGGCTGATTGGTTGGCTATTTGAGACAGTTAAGGGGGCTTTACTATTCTATTTAATTTTCTATCCACCTTGTCAGACCCCGGTGGCTTGTCATTGTTGTTAGACAACAATAATTTTTTCACTTCTTCCACACTTACTTTACGGAATTCTTCCACACTTACTTTACAGGATTGTTGCTGGCATATCATGCCTAAGTTAGCTAATCTTGCCAATGAAAAAGTCATCAAAATAGTTGGCAATATCAGTGGGTTTTGTGATGAATGAGCCATCTGATTCAATGAATGATGGAGTGGAGTTTGCCTTTTTTGGCCCAAATTTCATTTAAGGTGCTCCAAAGCTTTTATACTATCATTCCTTATGTCTTTAGTCTTTGTTTAACTATTTAGGGAGCGGCAGCCGAGGTGTCGGTTTTGGAGAGTCTGGCGTGCCCAAAGTAAAATACAGCGAGGGAAAAAAGTATTTGATCCCCTGCTGATCTTGTACATTTGCCCACTGACAAAGAAATGATCAGTCTATAATTTTAATGGTAGGTTTATTTGAACAGTGACAGACAGAATAACAACAAAAAAATCCAGAAAAAAACGCATGTGAAAAATGTTATAAATGGAATTGCATTTTAATGAGGAAATAAGTATTTGACCCCCTCTCTCAATCAGAAAGATTTCTGGCTCCCAGGTGTCTTTTATACAGGTAGCAGCGCTGAGATTAGGAGCACACTCTTAAAGGGAGTGCTCCTAATCTCATTTGTTACCTGTATAAAAGACACCTGTCCACAGAAGCAATCAATCAATCAGATTCCAAACTCTCCACCATGGCCAAGACCAAAGAGCTCTCCAAGGATGTCAGGGACAAGACTGTAGACCTACACAAGGCTGGAATGGGCTACAAGACCATCGCCAAGCAGCTTGGTGAGAAGGTGACAACAGTTGGTGCGATTATTCGCAAATGGAAGAAACACAAAGAACTGTCAATCTCCCTCGGCCTGGGGCTCCATGCAAGATCTCACCTCGTGGAGTTGCAATGATCATGAGAACGGTGAGGAATCAGCCCAGAACTACACGGGAGGATCTTGTCAATGATCTCAAGGCAGCTGGGACCATAGTCACCAAGAAAACAATTGGTAACACACTACGCCATGAAGGACTGAAATCCTGCAGCGCCCGCAAGGTCCCCCTGCTCAAGAAAGCACATATACAGTACATGCCCGTCTGAAGTTTGCCAATGAACATCTGAATGATTCAGAGGACATCTGGGTGAAAGTGTTGTGGTCAGATGAGACATAAATGGAGCTCTTTGGCATCAACTCAACTCGCCGTGTTTGGAGGAGGAGGAATGCTGCCTATGACCCCAAGAACACCATCCCCACCTTCAAACATGGAGGTAGAAACATTATGCTTTGGGGGTGTTTTTCTACTAAGGGGACAGGACAACTTCACCGCATCAAAGGGACGATGGACGGGGTCATGTACCGTCAAATCTTGGGTGAGAACCTCCTTCCCTCAGCCAGGGCATTGAAAATAGGTCGTGGATGGGTATTCCAGCATGACAGTGACCCAAAACACACGGCCAAGGCAACAAAGGAGTGGCTCAAGAAGAAGCACATTAAGGTCCTGGAGTGGCCTAGCCAGTCTCCAGACCATAATCCCAGAGAACCTCTGTGGAGGGAGCTGAAGGTTCGAGTTGCAAAATGTCAGCCTCGAAACCTTAATGACTTGGAGAAGATCTGCATAGTGGGACAAAATCCCTCCTGAGATGTGTGCAAACCTGGTGGCCAACTACAAGAAACGTCTGACCTCTGTGATTGCCAACAAGGGTTTTGCCACCAAGTACTAAGTCATGTTTTGCAGAGGGGTCAAATACTTATTTCCCTCATTAAAATGCAATTCCATTTATAAAAAATTTCAAATGCGTTTTTCAGGACTTTTTTGTTGTTATTCTGTCTCTCACTGTTCAAATAAACCTACCATTAAAATGATAGACTGATGATTTCTTTGTCAGTGGGCAAACGTACAAAATCAGCAGGGGATCAAATACTTTTTTCCCTCACTGTACCTGCCACTCAGGCCCAGAAACTAGGATATGCACATAATTAGTACTATTGGATAGGAAACACTCTGAAGTTTCTAAAACCGTTAAAATGATGTCTGTGAGTATAACAGAACTGATATAGCAGGCGAAAACCCGAGGAAAATCCATCCGGATTTGCAGTTTTTTTTGTAGATGACCTTTTTCTCCTGGCTGCCTATAGGATTCAACGTTATCTAGGACCTAGACTGCAGTACCTATGGCTTCCACTGGATATCAACAGTCTTTAGACAGGGTTTCATGACCTTAGGTTGAATTAGAAGCCAATAGAAGAAGAATTTAGACGTGGACCCCGGAAGTCAATAGAATGACATGCGTGTTCATGGTCTCGCCGCTCTGTCCTATCGTTCAGGCTATAATCCGGTTGATATATATTATAGTAAATATACATAAAAGGATGCATAAGAATACATAAAAAATTATGTTTGATTTGTTTGGACAAAGTTGATAGGTATAATTTGAACGCCTTCTCTTCACGGTTCAATGGGCGACTCGACGGTGGATTTTCTGAACATAACGCGCCAACCAAACGGAGATTTATGGATATAATAAATGACTTTTTCTAACAAAAGAACCATTGGATGTCTTCGTTGGACACTTGGGATGCCCTCAGCAGAAGTTCTTCGAAAGGTAAGTGATTTATTTTAGCTCTTATATGGGTTTTGTGTGACCCGCGCTGGATATGAATTCATTCTAATGTATAAATATTAGAGGTGCTATCCTCAAACAATCAAATGTTGTGCTTTCGCCGTAAAGCCTTTTTGAAATCTGACAACGCTGTGATATTGCCAAGAATTGATAATAATTCAACTTTTGGATTTTGAATTTGGCGCCTTACATTTCACCGGGTAGTGTTGGGGATCGGCCCGCTAGCACGCCGTTTATCCCTAAGAGGTTAACAGTGTAGTTTCTTCTTCTTTTTATTCAGTTTAGTCACAAGATTTTTCAATTTGCCAATCTGTTGTGCAGCCAGACCTATTTGCCATATATTTTGCCTCATCCCTCTTAACCATACCAGTTTTCAAATCCTCATCAATCCACAGGGATTTAACAG
The DNA here is from genome assembly GCA_030435695.1 of Brachymystax lenok tsinlingensis. Classification (NCBI taxonomy): domain Eukaryota; kingdom Metazoa; phylum Chordata; class Actinopteri; order Salmoniformes; family Salmonidae; genus Brachymystax; species Brachymystax lenok. The sequence goes on from CM059799.1 coordinate 16,396,636, forward strand.
TTTTTTACAGTCGTTTTCTTAATGGGTGCATGCTTATTAGTAACTGGGATAAGCAATTACATAAATGTGTCAAATGCAGCGTCTGGTTGCTCGTCATTGCACACCATGGACCAACAAGTATTCTTCACATCAACAACATCAGAATCACTACAAAACGTATTGTATGACCTCTTATACATAATATTAGGCCCGGCCTTTGGAACTTTGGCTTTTCTAGATATGGCTACTATATTGTGATCACTACATCCGATTGATTTGGATACTGCTTTCAAACAAATTTCTGCAGCATTAGTACTGTTTGTAACTGCCCTGGTAGGTTGATTGATAACCTGAACCAGGTTGCAGGCCTGTTCAGGTTGGAGATTTCTCTTGAGTGGGCAACCTGATGAAAGCCAGTCAATATCTAAATCACTCAGAAAGTATACCACTCTATTGATATTATCAAGCATTTCACACATGTTATCCAGATACTGACTGTTAACACTTGGTGTTCTGTAGCAGCTTCCCACCAGAATGGGCTTTAGGTGAGGCAGATGAACCTGTAGCCATATTACTTCAACAGTATTTAACATGAGATCCTGAGCTTTACCGGAATGTGGTTCTGAATATAATGTGTTTTCTATAAATCTTATAACCGTGTATTGCTACCACTGTATCATAAAAGGTATTATCTAAGTGAGTTTCAGAGATTGTAAGAATAGGAATGTCATCTGTTACTAGCCAATTATTGATTTCATGAACCTTGTTTCTTATGTTAATGTGGGCTATTTTTAACACTTTTCTCAAATGCTTGATTGTTTTACTTGCTTTACTGGGAAGCTTAACAGAGGTAGACATGCTCTGGTTATTTTTATTAGTGCAGGGTGAGTTGTACACAGTGGACTTCCTACTAGTACACACCACCTCAGTGCTAACACTGTTACACTGGTTCATATGCATATGATTACTGCATACAATAGCTGTAGGATCAGCAGAGGAATTCAGGGCAGTAAGAGAGAAATAAATTAGGTTACTTACATTGTGTCTTCCAATGCCCCTGGGATAATGTACATTTTCTGAAGCATTATGACAACTCAGAGACACAATGGTAGGGATTAAATGAGCTGGGCTTGGGTCATTGATAAGTCATTGTCTCAGCGCAGCCTTATAATGCTGTGAAAGGATCCAGGAACCCAAATGATTTGGGTGGATCCCATCCTCCTTATAATACAAGCTATGTTTCCAGAAGGTATCAAAATTGTCAATGAATGTTACACCCACAGGGCTGCAATATTCTTGTAGCCAGTCATGGAGGGCTAAAAATCTGTTGAACCGTTCAATGCCACATTCTTTGGCTGTCCCCCTTTTTGGTTCCAGCTAGAATCTTTCCAAAGAGGATTCTACATGGAACCCCAAAAGGTTCTACCTGAAACCAAAATGGGTTATAGCTTGAACCAAAAAGGGTTCTCCTATGGGGACAGCCGAAGAACCCTCTTGGAACCCTTTTTTCTAAGAGTGTACACATCAAACGAACATAAGACCACACCTGCTGTAGCCTTCTATGTGGGCCCATATTTCTGTGTAATATATACACTGAGTATACCAGACATTAGGAAAACCTTCCTAATATTGAGTTGCATGCCCCTACTTTTGCCCTCAGAACAGCCTCAATTCGTCGGGGCATGGACTCTACAAGGTGTCGAAAGCGTTCCACTAGGATGCTGGCCCATGTTGACTCCAATGCTTCCCACAGTCAAGTTGGCTGGATGTCCTTTGGGTGGTGGACCATTCTTGATACACATGGGAAACTGTTGAGTGTGAAAAACCCAGCAGTGTTGCAGTTAATGACACAAATCGGTGAGCCTGGTACCTACTACCATACCCCATTCAAAGGCACTTAAATATTTTTTCTTTCCCATTCACCCACTGAATGGCACACATACACGATCCAGGTGTCTATTGTCTCAAGGCTTAAAAATCCTTCTTTAACCTGTCTCCCCCCTTCATCTACACTGATTGAAGTAGATTTAACAATGACATCAATAAGGTCATAGCTTTCACCTGGATTCAGTCATGGAAAGAGCTTAATGTTTTGTATAGTCAGTGTATGTACAAACCAACAATCATATGCCTTCATCTAACTCTCATTGTATACATACAGAAAAGCTTATACTTTCAAAAGGAGGATACTATATCTCGCAAATAGAAATAGAGAAAATAAAATAATAAGAAATAGAGGTCTACCCATTATGGCTCATTGACTGTAATGGGGACCCTCGCTCTAGTACCTCTATATCTATGGTGACTCTGCTGTGTGGATAAAGCGAGTTGTGTACTGTTTCTCTCTCTGTGTATGACAAATGAGTTGCAGGTCTATCTGGGGGGATGTATTGGGCACAGCAGGGTACACACACACACACACACACACACACACACACACACACACACACACACACACACACACACCCACACACAGCGAGGTGCCTCAGGTGATTTGTGACTGAGCGATAGAGATCCCCTCAACCCTCCCTCTCCTCCCTGTCCTGATTAAGGTTGTGTCCCAAATGGCTCACATATTCTGTACATAGTGCTTAGAATAGGGTGGATCTAGTCAAAGTAGTGTACTATATAGAGAATAGGGTGCCATTTGGGACTCAGCCTAAGTTGCTGTAATTTCATGAAAACTCTAGTCTTCAAAGGACCCACTGGACGTTTGTCAACGTGAGGGCACACGCTGAGATTGGATTTGACCTCTGTGAATTTCCCCACTTTCATCTTGACATGGCTTTAAAACAGCGCCTGGGTGCACACACGTTTTAGGGAGGATGCTCTTACGTCAGTTTACCTGCCTTGTGTTCAGATGAATAATAATAGTGATGGAAACTAAACGGTAAAGGAAAATGATGAAACATAAATTGCTAAATCTCCTTTCATCTATAGTTTTATAACTATAAAGTACTGCTAAACGCTATTTTTTTGTTCAACACAGTGCTTTGCCCTGCATTGAAAAGACCCTTGAAGACCCTCACTCCCCTGACTGTGTATTCAAATTCAGTAATAGTCAGATTTGATGTGGGAAAGATCAGTCATTCACATTTGTATTAGCTTTTATTATGGATCCCCATTAGTTCCTGAAAAGGCAGCAGCTACTCTTCCTGGGGTCCAGAAGAATTAAATCATGTACCATTTTTAAAACATTACAATACATTTCACAACAGATCTCACAGCAATGGCCACTACTCAACTAGCACATACAGTATCTACAACACAAAAGCATCATGACATGGTTTCCATGGTATCTCAGTTTCCTCTCCCTGACTCCGTACACACACACACACACACACACACACGCACTCACAGTCTCACACACACCCACGCAGACACACAGACAAACTCAAGCACACAGGCACATACACGCACACAGGCACATACATTTACATTTGACATTTTAGTCATTTAGCAGATGCTCTTATCCAGAGAAACTTACACTCACACACTCCCATCCCCTGGTCCATGTCAGGCTTCGCTGTCATCCGGAAACGTTGAGGGGGAAGATGATGAATGTCCTGGATCAATACTAGCAGAGAGCTTCAGGAAACACATGTAGAGAGGAAGAGATGTAAACCGTAGGGGACTATTAAACCTTGTACCAGTCACTTAGCTCTCTGTCTGCGCCCCAAATGGCACCATAGGCCCTATATTGACATCCACCCTATGGGCCCTCGTAGTGCTGTATCCTCAGAGCAGTGGCGGTCGCTGCCGTTTAAGATGAGGGAGGATGCTTTTTTTTTTTTATGAGCATGACCTTGTTTTTATTACAGCATATTGGATGACTGTCATTCATATTCCATTCCCCCAGCTCAATGTAACATCAATAGGTTTAGGCTACTACATGATACTCACATTTCCCCTGTACCCATCATGAGGTTGCTACAACCTAGCCTACAAATTAAAGTTTATAACGTAGATGCACAGGTTTAGCAGTAACACCGCCGGGCCCCAGTGGCAAGAAATTAGTAAAACCAAAAGCTTACCTTGACTTGGAAAAGTTCCAGTGTTGGATAACCATAGCCAGCTAGCTAACATAGCATCCCTCTCTGTTTGAGCCGGGTGTTTCAGTAGGCTAAACTAGCTAGCTGCATTCGCTAGCCAAGTGAAAGTGAAAGTAAAAAATATATAGCTAGCTCTCCCTCTCTCTTGCTTCTCCTTAGTTTTGGAAGAAAGTAATTTGTTCAAAACTGTTCAACTATTGTCTTTCTCTCTCTTTGAGTCAACTACTCACCACATTGTATGCACTGCAATGCTAGCTAGCTGTAGCTTATGTTTTCAATACTAGATTCATTATCTGATCCTTTGATTGTGTGGACATAATGTCAGTTCATGCTGCAAGAGCTCTGATAGGTTGGAGAACGTCATAATTACTGTGTAAGTCTATGGAAGCGGGTGAGAACCATGAGCCTCCTCGGTTTTGTATTGAAGTCAATGTACCCAGAGGAGAACAGAACCTAGCTGTCCTCCGGATACAACATGGTGCTACCCTACAGAGTGCTGCTAAGGCTACTGTAGACCTTCACAGCAAAACTGTTTTAATCAATTATTTGGTGACGTGAATATATTTAGTATAGATTTATCCAAAAAGGATAACTTTTGAAATGTTTCACTATTTAAAAAAAATATGAAATTCATTGAGGAGGAGGGTCCTTCCCTTACCCCCCTTAGGAGCCTCCACTGCCCCAGAGAAACCCTTATCGAATGTCCTCCTTGAACCCGAGGTCTCAACCAAATTGCATATATCAAATTCCTGGTATAACGGCGGTCGCTAGTAAAACTAAGTGGCCAAACCGTTGACCATTATGATAAAATGACTGCTTAAAAATACATTAAAGATTTGAAAGTGATATTCTTCAAGAATCTATGGGTAAATCAGTAATTTAAACGGTCAAAAGCGGCTGTAAATATCACAGAGTGGGCCTTTCAGTGAGTGATAATTAGTCATCAGCGATCATGTGTCAATCTCTTGTTTATTTGGCTGTTAAATCAAGTGATTGTTTCTCTGTGGTGTATTTCTTATTACCAGCTGTCACATAGCAGGCAGGCTCTGTGTGAGGTGCTGAAATGTGAGAAGAAAATGTGCTCCATTTTGGGTAAGAGAGCACGAGGTTAGGAAAGGTGCTAAGCGAGTTAGAGGGTAAGAGAAAGAGTGGAAGAGGGATGCAAAAATACAGGGGGGGGGAATATGAAAATGATAGAATTAAGTTTATCCCCTAGTCCTGTCATCTGTTATTTTGTTTATAGGCGAGATAGAATGAGAAGGGGAAAGGTAGAGAGAGATAGAGATAGAGAAAGAGAGATAGAGATGGATAGATGTGATGCTCATATCTTCTGCACCTGAACCTGAAGCCTGTCTATCGAGGCAGTGATGCTGGCCTAATAAAGAATAGAGAAAGATAGAGACAGAGAGAGACGGAGAGAGATGGAGAGATAGATGGGGTGAGGCTCCCAGGGCTCTGGTTTTGTTTAGAGGGGAGGTGAATGAGTTGAAAGAGAGAGGGAGAGAGAGAGAGAGAGAGCGCGAGAGGAAGAGAGAGAGGAAGGATATTCTCCCCAGATGACAAAGCAGTACTGTTATCTCCCAGGCATGCCACCAGCCCAATCCCCCCCTCCACCCCCCCCACCACCACCCACCCCTTCTTCCGCCCTACCTCCTGTCAGCCATCTGTACAGTAATTAACCTCCATAGAGGTTTCAGCACTCAAAGAATAGCCCGCAATTACACAGAACAATGTCGTGTGTAATTGCAGGATATTCTTTGGGTTCTGAAATCAGTAGTTTTTGATAAAAACTTAATTTGATGTGATGTCGGAGCTCCAGTCCGCCCACACTAGTCGCCGCTCAACTCCATCGTATCGTGGAGTTGAGTTTAATTGGCTAATGGAATCCATGAGTTTGATGTGTTTGATCCCTTTCCATTTATTGAATTTCAGCCAGTAGTAGTAATATTCTAGTAGTAGGGAATATGGGGAAATGGCTCCCTAAATCGGGCCTTCTGCTGGTGAGGTGAGATGGTGTGTGTGTGTGTGTTTAGAAACACACATAACACCACACACACAAACACATTTTGTTCTTCTATCCTCGTGGGGACCTAAAATACATTTCCATTCCAAATCCTATTTTCTCTAAACCTTACCCTAACCCTAACCCTAAACCTGACCACTAACCCATGTGTAACCCTAACCCTAATTGTAACCCTAACCCTAAACCTAACCCATAAATTAAAATAGCCTTTGTCCTCATGGGGATGTGGGAAATGTCCCCATGAGGGATAATTTTTCTTGTTTTACTATCCTTGTAGGGACTTTTGGGAATTTTAGGTCCCCACAAGGATAGAAGAACCAACCAACCCACACACACACACTTTCCAAACTAATTCTTAGAAACCCCAGAGTATCCCAGTATTATCCCACATAAATCATAAATTAGTTAGAACTCATATTTCAACTATTATGCATTATATGTACATAGATGCATAAATTATGACTCCTTCACAGACATGTTCCAGTAGCTTTTTTCTTTTATTGAAATGTGCTGCCAAGCAAGCCAAGTCGTCGTGATGATATTCACATCGAGAGTGGGCCTGCATCCCAAATGGCACCCTATTGACTACGTAGTGCTCTATTTTTGACCAGAGCCTATGGGTTTCCCTATGGGCCCTCGCACTATATACGGAATAGGGTGCCATTTGGGTGGCAGAATGAGAGTAGAGAGAGGCTGATTGGACGTGAGGATGATCGATGGTGCTGGTGATGGAACGCTCCTCCTGGATCAAATGACTCTGGCTGCTCCCTGGCTGTCTGCCGATCTCCCTTACTCCCAGAAACGCTCCCTCTTGGTGTGTGTATGGTGGGGGAGCGGTGGGGGATTCTGTGTGGGCGTGGGGGGGTTGGGGCAGTAAGTGGTGGTGGGGAGGGGGGTGGGTGTCTGGCTAGTCGTTACAAAGAGGGAGCAAACAGCCCTGCATGAACCCTGTTACATTATCAATCAGGGAGGGAGGGAGGGAGGGAGGGAGCTAGGAAGGGTGGGAGGAAGGGAGGAAGGAGATGTGGGTTGGAGAGAAGGAGGGAGCTAGGGATGGATAGGAGGAAAGGATGAAGTGAGGGATGAGAGAGGGAAAGAGGGAGGGTGAGAGAATTCCCACAGCACCCCGCCTCACAACCCCCACCTTGACTTTTCCCCAATAACTTTTCTGATATCTACTATATTGAGGAAATTTGTACTTAATAGGACTGAATAAGAGCGTCTGCTAAATGACTAAAATGTAAAATGGGAGCAATGAAACCCTTCAGAGAAATCATTAGTGTGAGATGTCTGGATATAATTAAGATGGTTCAGTTTTAATGAATCTCATTCAATCAGCTCGGCAGAAGGATCATGATACGCTCCAGTTTGTGTCTCTGTATTTAAGCTGGTTGAATTTAAGCGCCATCACGCGCATGTTGATTTTGTGTGTGGACCTCAGTTCATCTTTCAATCACCCATGTGGGTACAGTATATGCTCCTAAAATCCAACGAGGAGATGGCACGTGGGTATATGCTCCTAAAAACCAATGTGGAGATGGTAGAGGCAGGACTTGCAGCGTGTCAAGAGTCACAAATATAAGTTATAAGTAACTTATATAAGTACTATTATAATTTATATTTTAGCGCCTGGCTACGCAGACGCTCGTTGACGCTTGCGGTGTGGTCAGCATGTTAGCCCATTTTGTTACTGGCAACACTGACATATAGGCCTACTATGACTGGATCAGCACAATCACAATGGTCCTTTTTATTCTCTACATATCCTCAACAGCAGTTTTAACACCATGGACTATCATGACGATGGATGTGTCCCAATGTAGGGAATAGGGTTCCATTTGGGATGCCGACGTTGTTGCATGTAGGTCATATGCTTTATTTACCCCATGCCACCACTAAGCTCCCGCTGGCAGCTCTGGAGGGCATCTACCCAGGCTGGTCACCGCAGCACCTGCCCACCCGTACCCATCTGGTGATGGCCTGCCTGTGTCCCCAACCCAAGCAGCTGATCCCCCGATAATAAACCCACTCTGACCATCTGAATGACAGTAGGAAAAGACAGACAGCCTGCCAGCCAGACAGCACAGACAACACAGACAGACTATCGGGTGAATCGGAGCCCCTCTCCTCCCCACTCCCTCTCCCTCCCCACTCCCTTCTGACATGATGCCAGGACAGAGACAGACATGCCCAGCCTAGAGACAGTCCACCAGGGAGGGATGGAGGCAGCGAGGGAGAGCGAGAACGAGGGAGGGAGGGAGAGAGAGAGAGGGATAGAGGGAGTGAGAGGGATAAAGGAAGGGAGAGAGCAAGGGAGAGAGCGAACCTTGGCATGTGAGCCTCTGTACCCCCCTCCCCATCCCTCCACTCCTCCACCCCTCCGCATGTTCCTGGTCCCTTAAATGAGGCTGAGGTGTTGGTTCCCTCAGGGAAGATCCAGCAGCTATCATCATCACCTCTCTGATTCTGCCAGCCAGACGTATTATAATGAAGGCTAACGGTATACAGAAGGGAAATTAGAGAAAAAGGGGATGTCAGGACAGTAATCATTAACTTTGGGACTAGTGATTTGTGTTATTAAGTAGTTTAGTTAGAAGACGAGGTGTCTAAGCTACAGAGGAATTTTGAAACAGAAATTAGCAAATTAATAGATGGCGTCCATGTTAGTTGCTATGTCATGCAGATTAAGGCTGAGTTCCAGGCTGACTGCATTGCAGGCGCATGCCAAATCTCCCAACACCTGGATAGATGTTTAACATATCAGCTAACCGCATCATATGATATAGCAATCTGACAGTGAAGTCGGCCTGGAACTCGTCCTGAGAATTCTCTTTGCATCTCAGCACCAGAGAAACTGTCTATAATAAATATCCAACTAGCCAGTAATGATATACTCTGTACCGGCACCCCCCTGTATATTGTTAATTATTATTTTTTACTACTGCTCTTTAATTACTTGTTACTTTTCTCTTATTCTTATCCATATTTTTTGAAACTGCACTGTTGGTTAGGGGCTCGTAAGTAAGCATTTCACTGTAAGGTGTACACCTGTTGTATTCGGCGCGTGTGACTGATAAAATGTGATTTGATTTGAAACTGTTCCACATCATTATTATCAATCAATGCTGTGTACATACCATTTCCACTAGGTATAGGCCTATAAAAAGTATCTTTGCTATGCCTTCAGCACTTTAGCCATTATAGGGAAAAGCAAAACCACTGTCTAAAAGCTCAGTGTGATGAGACAGTAGTTGTGCTAAAGCATTTGGCTTCTTCTCTGATCACCTCCTAAAGAGACCCTTACTGGGCATCCGTTGCCACTCTAAAGTGGACCAGAGAGAGTGAGGGAGTGGACCAGAGAGAGGGAGGGAAGGGACCAGAGAGAGGGAGGGAGTGGACCAGAGGCAGGGAGCGAGTGGACCAGAGGTAGGGAGCGAGTGGACCAGAGGTAGGGAGCGAGTGGACCAGAGGTAGGGAGCGAGTGGACCAGAGGTAGGGAGTGAGTGGACCAGAGAGAGAGAGGGAGGGAGTGGACCAGAGAGAGGGAGGGAGTGGACCAGAGAGAGGGAGGGAGTGGACCAGAGAAAGGGAGGGAGTGGACCAGAGGTAGGGAGTGAGTGGACCAGAGAGTGGGAGGGAGTGGACCAGAGAGGGGGAGGGAGTGGACCAGAGAAAGGGAGGGAGTGGACCAGAGGCAGGGAGGGAGGGAGGGAGTGGACCAGAGGGAGGGAGCTAGTGGACCAGAGGGAGGGAGGGAGGGAGTGGACCAGAGGGAGGGAGCTAGCGGACCCAGAGGGAGGGAGGGAGTGGACCAGAGGGAGGGAGGGAGGAGTGGACCAGAGGGAGGGAGGGATGGAGTGGACCAGAGGGAGGGAGGGAGGGAGGGAGTGGACCAGAGGGAGGGAGGGTGTGGACCAGAGGGAGGGAGGGAGTGGACCAGAGGGAGGGATGGAGTGGACCAGAGGGAGGGAGGGAGTGGACCAGAGGGAGGGAGCTAGTGGACCAGAGGGAGGGAGCTAGTGGACCAGAGGGAGGGAGGGAGTGGACCAGAGGGAGGGAGCTAGTGGACCAGAGGGAGGGAGGGAGTGGACCAGAGGAAGGGAGCTAGTGGACCAGAGGGAGGGAGGGAGTGGACCAGATGGAGGGAGCTAGTGGACCAGAGGGAGGGAGGGAGTGGACCAGAGGGAGGGAGCTAGTGGACCAGAGGGAGGGAGGGAGTGGACCAGAGAGAGGGAGGGAGTGGACCAGAGGTAGGGAGTGAGTGGACCAGAGAGAGGGAGGGAGTGGACCAGAGGGAGGGAGCTAGTGGACCAGAGGGAGGGAGGGAGTGGACCAGAGGGAGGGAGCTAGTGGACCAGAGGGAGGGAGGGAGTGGACCAGAGGGAGGGAGGGAGGGAGTGGACCAGAGGGAGGGAGGGAGTGGACCAGAGGGAGGTAGAGCAGCATCTATAAAGAGAAGAGACATGGGCCTCCTCCCTCCTCCTCCTGTACTATGCAATGTGGATACACTAATATTGTCAACTAGAAAGCAGGCCAAACAGTGTGTGTGTGTGTGTGTGTTTCAGCCTCACCTCCCTGAATAATAAACACTGCTAGGTTCCAGTATCCACCTTCCCTCTGACAACAATATTGCTACAGTACCAGTTCGAAGAAGATCCAATTTGCTGGATTGACCATTTGTGCTCGTAACACAGGAGTGTGCTTGACAAGAAAAATAAAAACATTTTTGAGACATTCCATTTCCATTTTTTGACAGGAGTCAAAGATGTTATGAAAGTGGACCTCTGACACGGTTTCCATTCCTTTTCCTGTGTGATGTGGATGTGAGCTGGTGAGTGTGCTCATGATCTCTGAAGTATGGGCTCTTAGGTTGGAGTAGAACTATAGAGTTTGTGAAAGCACCCTTGGTAAATTAACAGTGGCAAAATAATCCCCATTGTCGCTTGTCCCTTACAACCCTCTCCAAACCACCAATACTCATTCCTTTATGTAAATCCTTATTTTGAGTCAGATCAAGTGTCAACAACAACCACAGAGTTGCCGTTGACACTAAACCAATCAATCCTGAAGTCAGATAAGAATGTGAGCTGTATTCAAATGAAGTAGTTCTATAATACACAACATTCTTCTTGTCCTGTATGCCATCACCATCCCTTGGAGCTCATCCTTGGCACGAGGAAGTTTCTCCTATATATAGTTCTAGGATCAGCTTCCTATCCCCAATCCTAACCTTAATCATTTGTGGGGAAATGCAAAACCGACCCAAGATCAGCATCTTAGGGCAACGTCACCCTACTCCAAAGCCCCTCCCCTGATCATGACTCAGGTGGAATGACTCAGGGCTGTGATTAGTGGATGTCCTTGGGGAGTCCAGTACTAAGGGCTGTGATTGGTGGATGTCTTTGGGGAGGCCAGGCTTTGACAGGTTGGATAATTGACTATGGGGCTCTTATGGATTTCCTGCCTGGAATTGATGTTGCAGAGCCCTGATCATGCTTCCTGCCTCAGTCTGTAAATCTCTCAGCCTCGTCTGGCTGGCTGGGTGGCTGCTATCTTTGAACCCTGAAACACCTCAGTGCTGTACAAGTGCAAGTGCTATACACATGCGCGCATACATAGGCAGGCAGGCAGGCACACACACACACACATATGTACACATGCAAATACACACACACAGATTCCGATACATGCAGATACGTGCTCTCTGACTCACTCTGCTCTCTCTCATCTCACTGGCTGGGTGTGTTTGTGTGGATATAACTTGTTTGTATACTGTATGTGTGTGTGTGTGTGTGGGCCGAGTTGTTTTTGCACAATGCGTGCATTTGTGTGTTGATGTGTGTGTGCGCCTGGTCTGTAAATACAGGCCCAGTGCACGGTGCCTTCGGAAAGTATTCAGACCTCTTGACTTTTTTACAGGCTTATTCTAAAATGTATTACATCGTTTTTCCCCCTCATCAATCTACACACAATGCCCCATAATGAAAAAGCAAAAACCTTGACTCAGTACTTTGTTGAAGCACCTTTGGCAGCGATTACAGCCTCGAGTCTTCTTGGGTATGAGGCCAAAAGCTTGGCACACCTGTATTTGGATAGTTTCTCCCATTCTTATCTGCAGATCCTCTCAAGCTCTGTCAGGTTGGATGTGGAGCATTGCTGCACAGCTATTTTCAGGTCTCTCCAGAGATGTTCGATCAGGTTCAAGTCCGGGCTCTGGCTGGGCCACTGAAGGACATTCAGAGACTTGTCCTGAATCCACTCCTGCATTGTCTTGGCTGTGTGCTTAGGGTTGTTCTCCTGTTGGATGGCGAAACTTCGCCCCAGTTTGAGGTCCTGAGCGCTCTGGAGCAGGTTTTCATTAAGGATCTCTCTGTACTTTGCTCCGTTCATATTTGCCTCGATCCTGTCTAGTCTCCCAGTTCCTGCCACTGAAAAACATCCCACAGCATGATGCTACCACCACCATGCTTCACAGTAGGTATGGTGCCAGGTTTCCCCCAGACGTGACGCTTGGCATTCTGGCCAAAGAGTTCAATCTTGGTTTCATCAGACCACAGAATCTTGTTTCTCATGGTCTGAGCGTCTTTAGGTGCCTTTTGGCAAACTCCAAGTGGGCTATCATGTGCCTTTTACTGAGGAGTGGCACCCTTCTGGCCACTCTACCATAAAGGCCTGATTAATGCCCCATAATGACATTCTCCCATGTTGGGGATCAAGAGTTTGGACAAGTCTAGGTCTTTGTTCTCTCTCTCTCAATTTCACCTTTATTTAACCAGGTACTGCATGTCCAAAAGGGGGAGAGGGCTCAGAGATGGTTGTCCTTTTGGAAGGTTCTCCCATATCCACAGAGGAACTCTAGAGCTATGTCAGAGTAACCATCACCTCCCTGACCAAGGCCCTTCTCCCCCGATTGCTCAGTTAGCTCTAGGAAGAGACTTGGTGGTTCCAACCTTCTTCCATTTAAGAATAATGGAGGCCACTGTGTTCTTGGGGACCTTCAATCCCGCAGAAATGTTTTGGTACCCTTCCCCAGATCTGTGCCTCGACACAATCCTGTCTCTGAGCTCTACGAACAATTCCTTCGACCTCATGGCTTGGTTTTTGCTCTGACATGCACTGTGTCATGACGTGCCCTGGGGGTATCATAGGCGGCCCCCCACCTCCCTCTCTTTCTCTACAGTTTTATGACTTAACGACAAGTTGTGAATTCCTGGATGGAGCCCTCTCCCCCTTTTGGGCATGCAGTATTGAGAGAGAACAAAGACCTAGACTTGTCCAAACTCCTGATCCCCAAAATGGGAGAATTAAACAATACTTCCACTTTTGGTCCATGGACACTTAAGGGACAGTAATGAGGAGTGTGTTTCATTTGGTGACTCTGTTATTATTATTTTGTACCTTTATTTAACTAGGCAAGTCAGTTAAAAACAAGTTCTTATCTTCAATGACGGCCTAGGAACAGTGGGGTAACTGCCTTGTTCAGGGACAGAATGACAGATTTTTCCCTTGTCAGCTCGGGGATTCAAATCTTGCAACCTTTCGGTTACTAGTCCAATGCTCTATCCACTAGGCTACCCTGCCACCCCGGGATCTAATGACGGACAGGAAACACACATAACGGTATCTCTTAAAGTGTATGTTTCCCAGCTGTCAGGTTTGCATCTAAATATTGTGAAACATATGTGATTAAACATTAAACTATTTGTGAAAAGATGTAATGTGATATTAACCTTCTAAATGAGAGTATGGATTTTCATATAAAGATTAACTAGTCAGTGGCCACACCCCCGTGAGCCCAGACATCACATTAGGCATCATAGAACCGCCCCTTCTTCGACAGAGGATAAAACCCACTCCTGAAGAAATTCACACCAGACAAGAAAACATGTAGCTGAATATCGGAGACCATACAGCTTTAGTTTGGCTACACGGCTGGAAATGGTTAAACTCTTAGGTCTTAGGTCAGTTAGGATCACCACTTTATTTTAAGAATGGGAAATGTCAGAAAAATAGCAGAGAGAATTATTTATTTCAGCTTTTATTTATTTCATCACATTCCTAGTAGGTCAGAAGGTTTACATACACTCAATTAGTATTTGGTAGCATTGCCTTTAAATTGTTTAACTTGGGTAAAACGTTTCAGGTAGCCTTCCACAAGCTTCCCACAATACGTTGGGGGAATTCTGGCCCATTCCTCCTGACAGAGCTGGTGTAACTGAGTCAGTTTTCTAGGCCTCCTTGCTCGCACACACTTTTTCAGTTCTGCCCACAAATTTTTTATAGGATTGAGGTCAGGGCTTTGTGATGGCCACTCCAATACCTTAACTTTGTTGTCCTTAAGCCATTTTGCCACAACCTTGGAAGTATGCTTAGGGTCATTTTCCATTTGGAAGACCCATTTGCGACCAAACTTTAAGTTCCTGACTGATGTCTTGAGATGTTGCTTCAATATATCCACATAATTTTCCTTCCTCATGATGCCATCTATTTTGTGAAGTGCACCAGTCCCTCCTGCAGCAAAGAACCCCCACAACATGATGCTGCCACCCCCGTGCTTCACGGTTGGGATGGTGTTCTTCGGCTTGCAAGCCTCCCCCTTTTTCCTCCAAACATAACAATGGTCATTATGACCAAACAGTTCTATTTTTGTTTCATCAGACCAGAGGACATTTTTCCAAAAAGTACGATCTTTGTCCCCATATGCAGTTGCAAACCGTAGTCTGGCTTTTTTATGGCGGTTTTGGAGCTGTGGCTTCTTCCTTGCTGAGCGGCCTTTCAGGTTATGTCGATATAGGACTCGTTTTACTGTGGATATAGATACTTTTGTACCTGTTTCCTCCAGCATCTTCATAAGGTCCTTTGCTGTTGTTCTGTGATTGATTTGCACTTTTTGCACCAAAGTATGTTAATCTCTAGGAGACAGAACGCGTCTCCTTCCTGAGCGGTATGACGGCTGCGTGGTGTTTAAACTTGCGTGCTATTGTTTGTACAGGTGAACGTGGTACCTTCAGGCGTTTGGAAATTGCTCCCAAGGATGAACCAGACTTGTGGAGGTCTACACATTTTTTTCTGGGTCTTGGCTGATTTCTTTTGATTTTCCCATGATGTCAAGCAAAGAGGTACTGAGTTTGAAGGTAGGCCTTGAAATACATCCACAGGTACACCTCCAATTTACTTTAAAGGCACAGTCAACTTAGTGTATGTAAACTTATGACCCACTAGAATTGTGATATAGTGAATTATAAGTGAAATAGTAAATTACTTGTGTCATGCACAAAGTAGATGTCCTTACCGACTTGCCAAAACTATAGTTTGTTAACAAGACATTTGTGGAGTGGTTGAAAAACGAGTTTTAATGACTCCAACCTAAGTGTATGTAAACTTCCGACTTCAACTGTATATATATAGAGAGAGGGGAGAGAGAGCGAAAAAGAAAGGGAGAGAGGGAGAGGGATGGCGAGGAGGCTCATGTGACACCCCGCGCACGTCTCCTCTCACCTGAGGACGAGCGCTGCCGCTGATCAGGTGACCTGGCTTAGGAGCACGGGGGATATTTCACACTGTCTACTCTCGTTAGCTATCCCCATCTACAGCTACAGACACCAGGCCAGATAGCTCAAGAGAGAGCGAAGGGGGAGAGGGAGACAGTTAAAGAGATACGGAAAAAGGAGGAGAGGGAGAAGGAGAGAGGGAGAGACACCAGGGCAGAGCTGAAGAGAAAGGAGAGAGGGGGAATGGAAGAGAGGGGATGGGGAGACACTAGGCCAGTTGAGATGGTTTGGGATGAGTTGGACCGCAGAGTGAAGGAAAAGCAGCCAACAAGTGCTCAGCATATGTTGGAACTCTTTCAAGACTGTTGGAAAAGCATTCCAGGTGAAGCTGGTTGAGAGAATAAAAAGCTGTCATCAAGGCAAGGGTGGCTACTTTGAAGAATCTCAAATATAAAATATATTTTGATTACTACATAATTCCATATGTGTTGATAGTAGTTTTGATGTCTTCACTATTATTCTACAATGTAGAAAATAGTAAACAATTAAGAAAAACTCTTGAATAAGTAGGTGTGTCCAAACTTTTGACTGGTACTGTAACTACATATGCAGTACCCACAGACAGAATACTGACATATTTGAGCGTACAGTAGACTAGTTCTTGGAGAACATAACCTGCGTAGAGGGTTCCCAGCATCAACATAGGGCTACAGACTACAGAGATACAGTACAGAGCAGCTCTGTTCCTGACCATAACACAACCAATTAAACACAGCACAGCAATTAAACAGGCATAACACAGGGCTCATAGCAACCAGGCCTCAAAGGACTCAATTATTGCACTCTCAGCTAGCAGTGGCAGAGGGAGATGAGGGAGGGACATAGAGAGAGAGAGAGAGAGAGAGAGAGAGAGAGAGAGAGAGAGAGAGAGAGAGAGAGAGATTATAAGAATGAGATTATAAAAATGAGATTAATGTGGTTTAGTTGTCCCTCTGCTGGGAGGAGAGGAGAGGTGGAGAGGTTGTCTCTCTCTTCACTGGATGCCATGGGTATTATGGGTAATGCAGGATCATGATAAATCCTTGTAGATGGTAAAGATACTTTTTTTAAGAGAACTGGAATCTAGGCTACACTGTGGCTCAGCTGCACAGTTCCTTATGCCTTAGGGCACATGTCAAACCCATTCCATGGAGGGCTGCAGGTTTTCACTCCACCGTTACACTTGATTGATGAATTAAGGTCACTAATTAGTAAAGAACTTCCCTCACCTGGTTGTCTAGGTCTTAATTGAAAGGAAAAAACAAAAACCTGCAGACACTCAGCCCTCCGTGGAATGAGTTTGACACCCCTGCCTTAGGGTGTTTCATTAGCAACGGTCATTCAAATTGTTAGAAATGCAGCAGTTGGACAATGGATAATCTATGAATTATAGCACACAAAACATTTTACTGGCACGGACAGGGATCGGGGTGGGAGTTATTAAATGTACAGTAAAATGTCACCGTTTTTTTCTTACAATGCACTCTTACACACTACATGACTAAAAGTATGTGGACACCTGCTCATCGAACATCTCATTCCAAAATCGTGGGCATTAACTTCTTAGGGATATTTTCAATTTTTGCCTAAAATGACATACCCAAATCTAACTGCCTGTAGCTCAGGCCCTGAAGCAAGGATATGTATTTATTTGTATTTTACCTTTATTTAACTAGGCAAGTCAGTTAAAAACAAATTCTTATTTTCAATGACGGCCTAGGAACAGTGGGTTAACTGCCTTGTTAAGGGGCAGAACAACATATTTTTGCATATTGCATATTCTTGGTACCATTTGAATGGAAACACTTTGAAGTTTGTGAAAATGTGAATTGAATGTAGGAGAATATAACACAATAGATCTGGTAGAAGAAAATACACCATCTTTGAAATGCAACAGAAAGGTCCCAGTTCTAGCCATCACTCTGTTTGTAATTCCGATAATGTTCACAAGATGGCAGCAGTGTATGTGCAAATCAGACAGATAACTTGAAGTATGAGAGAACTACATTACATTTAGTGTGAAGTTACCCAGGTACATTTGGGCAGATCGTGAAGGGGAAATTTGCATTCACATTACATTTTTCTGCAAGAATATCGTCAAATCTGTATACTTGGACTTTGAATTAGCTTTTCCAGTATTAGTAGCCATATTATAAGTTAAACATTTGCAAAACAACCAGTTTCATAACTTCATAACTGAATATTCTTAGAATTTTTGTCCAAAAGGAAAAGACATGCTGTCGCACAAGGTTAGTAGCTACATTTTACGACAGATACAGGGTTTCCGGATACTCCGATTGATGCTTATATGACAAAGTTAGAGTTGTTCAAGTGAAGACCGCCCGCGTCATTGGCGTGCCATGAAGGCGACGCTCTCTGACCAAATATGGTGTCCTATAGGATATACTACACCCCTAATGATATAGTGAAGTCTGGTTACGTTCTAGGATCTCTGAGGAATACATATGAACGTGATTTGACTGGTTGAAACAATGTTTAGGGTTAGATTTTCACAGATTCCTTTCTTTGCAAATTGAACGAGTGGAAATACAAAATCGATCGTGCATACTATATGGAAGTTTTTAGGATAGGAAAAATGATTTTATCTAACAAAACGACACTTCATGTTATCTCTGGGACCCTTTGGATGATAAATCAGAGCAAGATTTCAAAAAGTGTTTTGTTGTTATGAGCTCTCCTCAAACAATAGCATGGCATTTTTTCGCAGTAATAGCTACTGTAAATTGGACAGTGCAGTTATATTAACAATAATTTAAGCTTTCAGCCGATATAAGACACTTATATGTACCGACATTTGTTGTTTCTCTGAAATCTGCGCTCGTGACACAAGGCGCTGCATGATTTACAACTGTCTCGTTGACGGGACGCCAATCCCTACATGCACTCTTATACACTACTTAACTAAAAGTATGTGGACACCTGCTCATCGAACATCTCATTCAAAAATTGTGGGCATTAATATGGAGTTGGTCCCCTCTTTGCTGCTAGAACAGCCTCCACTCTTCTGGGAAGACTTTCCACAAGATGTTGGAACAATCCTGACAAACCATTTCTATATGGACCTCGCTTTGTCATGCTGAAACAGGAAGGGCCATCCCCAAACTGTTGCCACAAAGTTGGAAGCACAGAATCTTCTAGAATGTCATTGTATGCTGTAGTGTTAAGCCCCTTAGTTCCAGTGAAGGGATTATTACCATTATTCCTCCTCCACCAAACTTTACAGTTGGCACTATGCATTCGAGCAGGTAGTGTTCTCCTGGCATCCGCCAAACCCAAATTCATCTGTCGGACTGCTAGATAGTGAAGCGTGATTTATCACTCCAGAGAATGCATTTCCACTGCTGCAGAGTCCAATGGCGGCGAGTTTACACCACTCCAGCTGACGCTTGGCATTACGCATGGTGATCTTAGGTTTGTGTGAGGCTGCTCGGCCATGGAAGCCATTTCATGAAGCTCCTGATGAACGGTTCTTGTGCTGACGTTGCTTCCAGAGGCAGTATGGAACTCGGTAGTGAGTGTTGCAACCGAGGACAGACAATTTTTACGCTGCATTTACAGTTGACCGGGACCACTCTAGCAGGGCAGAAATTTGACAAACTGACTTGTTGGAAAGGTGGCATCCTATGACAGTACCACGTTGAATGTCACTTTAACATAAAGGGGTGGAACAGGGCTGCAACCACTAAAACATCCTCTGTCTAGGATACCTACCTGAACTCACCTGCGCTGTCTAGACTGCTTCATTATTTACTGTTGTTGTCACGTTCTGTTGCATAATTCAACAAGTGTGTCAATAGCAGGATACCCTCAGATTAAAAATCAACAGGCTTGGCTCCAGATTATACCTATCTGTACATACTTTACATTGTTTGCGAGGTAAAACATAATATCACTGTAGTGGCTCTACAGCAGGTCTTTCGAAACAAACGCAGGAAGCCGGTTTACACACTCCTTATTTTAATAAGGCACAAAAATCTACCAACGTAGATAAGAACTGCTCACACAACGAGCCACAAACATGAAACAATCACGGACAACACTGATGGGGGAACAGAGGATTAAATAACACATGGAATTATGGTAATGATGACCAGGTGTGAATAATGACAAGACAAAACAGAAACTGAGAAATGGATCGGTGGTGGCTAGAACTCCGGTGACGTCGACCGCTGGTAGACGCCCGAACCAGGAGAGGGACCAACTTCAGCTGATGTCGTGACAATCACTATAATCTGAGTGTTCATTTTCTAAAGTTACTTTCATTTCAGAGGATCTAATTTGTAAACATTTCAACTGTATTAAATTAGAACATTTTTAAAGTCCACAAAAAATGAACACCCATCAAAATAAAGTTCTCTTTCTTCTCTTTCTTGTGAAGTGTCTAGATGATGCGTTAAATCCCAGATAGTGTTCTTATAGACGCAACAGAAAGACAATGTATTCCATTGAGCCCATTTCAGCCATCATGAGGCTGTGTTTGACAGATCATTACAAACATTTCCACGGTCATAACTTTAATGTCAAAAACGACAGGCACAAGCAAGAGTGTGAAAGAGTTGCAGGAGTAAAAGGAAAACAATCAATCCAGCGAGATTTAAGTGACGTTGATTTTCCCCCTTCAAACACGGGAAATAGATGGCTGAAAAAGACAGATCCTCAGGTGGGCGGGGCATGTGCGTTGTTAGTTTAATTGTTAAACTAAAACACACACACAAGCACAAGAAAAATAAAAGAAGATTGCATCCTGTTCTGTGCGACAAATTAAACCGCTCATTATCATTTGTGTTCATATTGTGTTGAATCATCGTTTCATTTGATGTTATTAGGTCCTGGAGCGTGGCAATATCTCTCCAAATTAACACTGTCAAACGCACACACACACACACACACACACACACACACACACACACACACACACACACACACACACACACACACACACACACACACTCAACTCATATTGCACCTCTTGCTCATCTCATTGGCTTTGCTAAATAGCAGCTCCTGTTTAATGAATGTTAACATGCAGGATAATATCCGGGGTAAAATATGATACAACCTAGCTGGAGTTTAATCAATATAGACCCTAGCTAAACGCTGCACACACACACACACACACACAGCTAATGCTGGGGATATAGCGACAGTGATGTGGCCTACCAGTAAATGGGATGATTGTAATGACGGATGTGTTACAGTACATGGCAGGACGTTGGGATATTATGTAGAGCACTGGATTGTGATACAGAAACATTGTGATGACATACTTGATGTATGCTGTTGATTTAAGGATGGTTTCCCATGCTCAGATTAAGCCTAGTCCAGTACTAAATATAACTCTCGATAGAGATTCTCCATTAAAATACATTTTATCTCAGGACTAGGCCTAGTCTGTGTCCAGGAAATAGCCCTTTTTGTTGGGGGTTATTTTTAGGCTGGACATAGTTTTTAGTAGTGGGCTTTAGCTGTAGAGTATAGTATTTTGGTGGGCTGTGGCTGTATAGTATGGTATAGTGGTGGGCTGTGGCTGTATAGTATAGTATAGTAGTGGGCTGTGGCTGTAGAGTATAGTATAGTGGTGGGCTGTGGCTGTATAGTATGGTATAGTGGTGGCCTTTAGAGACTGAGTATAGTAGTGGGCTGTAGCTGTATAGTATAGTAATGGGCAGTAGCTGAATAGTATAGTATATTAGTGGGCTGTAGCTGTATAGTATAGTAGTGGGCTGTAGCTGAATAGTATAGTATATTGGTGGGCTGTAGCTGTTTAGTATAATAGCGGGCTGTAGCTGTATAGTTTAGTATAGTAGGGGCTGTAGCTGTATAGTATAGTAGCTGGCTGTAGTTGTATAGTATAGTAGTAGAATTTAGCTGTATAGTATAGTAGTGGGATGTGGCTGTATAGTATAGTACTGGGCTTTAGAGACTGAGTATAGCAGTGGCTGTAGTGGTATAGAATAGTATAGTAGTGGGCTGTGGCTATAGAGTCTAGTATATTCGTGGGCTGTAGCTGTATAGTATAGTAGTGGGCTGTGGCTGTATATTATAGTATAGTAGTGGGCTGTAGCTGTATAGTATAGTAGTGGGCCGTAGCTGTATATTATAGTATAGTAGTGGGCTGTAGCTGTATAGTATAGTAGTGGGCTGTAGCTGTTTAGTATAGTAGTGGGCTGTAGCGGTATTGTATAGTATAATAGTGGGCTGTAGCTGTATAGTATAGTAGTGAGCTGTAGCTGTACAGTATAGTATAGTAGTGGGCTGTAGCTGTATAGTATAGTAGTGGGCTGTAGCTTTATAGTATAGTATAGTAGTGGGCTGTAGCTGTATAGAATAGTATAGTAGTGGGCTGTGGCTATAGAGTCTAGTATATTCATGGGCTGCAGCTGTATAGTATAGTAGTGGGCTGTTGCTGTATTGTATAGTAGTGGGCTGTAGCTGTATATTATAGTATAGTAGTGGGCTGTGGCTATATAATCTGGTATAGTAGTGGGCTGTAGCTGTATTGTATAGTGTAGTACTGGGGTGTGGCTATAGAGTCTAGTATAGTAGTGGGCTGTAGCTGTATTGTATAGTAGTGGGCTGTAGCTGTATAGTATAGTAGTGGGCTGTGGCTATATAATCTAGTATAGTAGTGGGCTGTAGTTTTATAGTATAGTAGTGGGCTGTAGCTGTATAGAATAGTATAGTAGTAGGCTGTGGCTATAGAGTCTAGTATATTTGTGGGCTGTAGCTGTATAGTATAGTAGTGGGCTGTGGCTTTATATTATAGTATAGTAGTGGGCTTTTGCTGTATAGTATAGTAGTGGGCTGTAGCTGTTTAGTATAATAGTGGGCTGTAGCTGTATAGTATAGTATAGTAGTGAGCTGTAGCTGTATTGTATAGTGTAGTACTGGGGTATGGCTATAGAGTCTAGTATAGTAGTGGGCTGTAGCTGTATTGTATAGTATAGTAGTGGGCTGTGGCTATATAATCTAGTATAGTAGTGGGCTGTAGTTTTATAGTATAGTATAGTAGTGGGCTGTAGCTGTATAGAATAGTATAGTAGTAGGCTGTGGCTATAGAGTCTAGTATATTCGTGGGCTGTAGCTGTATAGTATAGTAGTGGGCTGTGGCTGTATATTATAGTATAGTAGTGGGCTGTAGCTGTATAGTATAGTAGTGGGCTGTATCTATTTAGTATAGTAGTGGGCTGTAGCGGTATTGTATAGTTTAATAGTGGTCTGTAGCTGTATAGTATAGTATAGTAGTGAGCTGTAGCTGTACAGTATTGTATTGTAGTGGGCTGTAGCTGTATAGTATAGTAGTGGGCTGTAGCTGTATAGTATAGTATAGTAGTGGGCTGTAGCTGTATAGTCTAGTAGTGGGCTGTAGCTGTATAGTATAGTGGTGGGCTGTAGCTGTATTGTATAGTCTAGTAGTGGGCTGTAGCTGTATTGTATAGTAGTGGGCTGTAGCTGTATAGTATAGTATAGTAGTGGGCTGTGGCTATATAATCTAGTATAGTAGTGGGCTGTAGCTGTATAGTATAGTATAGTAGTGGGCTGTGGCTATATAATCTAGTATAGTAGTGGGCTGTAGCTGTATAGTATAGTATTGGGCTGTTTCTGTATAGTATATTTTAGTAGTGGTCTGTAGCTGTATTGTATAGTATAGTACTGTGGTGTGGCTATAGAGTCTAGTATAGTAGTGGGCTGTAGGTGTATAGTATAGTATTGGGCTGTGGCTATAGAGTCCAGTATAGTAGTGGGCTGTAGGTGTATATTATAGTAGTGGGCTGTAGCTTTATAGTATAGTATAGTATAGTAGTGGGCTGTAGCTGTATAGAATAGTATAGTAGTGGGCTGTGGCTATAGAGTCTAGTATATTCGTGGGCTGTAGCTGTATAGTATAGTAGTGGGCTGTTGCTATATTGTATAGTAGTGGGCTGTAGCTGTATATTATATTATAGTAGTGGGCTGTGGCTATATAATCTGGTATAGTAGTGGGCTGTAGCTGTATTGCATAGTAGTGTGCTGTTGCTGTATAGTATAGTTTATTAGTGGTCTGTAGCTGTATTGTATAGTATAGTACTTGGGTGTGGCTATAGAGTAGTATAGTAGTGGGCTGTAGCTGTATTGTATAGTAGTGGGCTGTAGCTGTATAGTATAGTATAGTATAGTAGTGGGCTGTGGCTATATCATCTAGTATAGTAGTGGGCTGTAGTTTTATAGTATAGTATAGTAGTGGGCTGTAGCTGTATAGAATAGTGCAGTAGTAGGCTGTGGCTATAGAGTCTAGTATATGCGTGGGCTGTAGCTGTATAGTATAGTAGTGGGCCGTAGCTGTATATTATAGTATAGTAGTGGGCTGTAGCTGTATAGTATAGTAGTGGGCTGTAGCTGTTTAGTATAGTAGTGGGCTGTAGCGGTATTGTAAAGTATAATAGTGGGCTGTAGCTGTATAGTATAGTAGTGAGCTGTAGCTGTACAGTATAGTATAGTAGTGGGCTGTAGCTGTATAGTATAGTAGTGGGCTGTAGCTTTATAGTATAGTATAGTAGTGGGCTGTAGCTGTATAGAATAGTATAGTAGTGGGCTGTGGCTATAGAGTCTAGTATATTCGTGGGCTGCAGCTGTATAGTATAGTAGTGGGCTGTTGCTGTATTGTATAGTAGTGGGCTGTAGCTGTATATTATAGTATAGTAGTGGGCTGTGGCTATATAATCTGGTATAGTAGTGGGCTGTAGCTGTATTGTATAGTAGTGTGCTGTTGCTGTATAGTATAGTTTAGTAGTGGTCTGTAGCTGTATTGTATAGTGTAGTACTGGGGTGTGGCTATAGAGTCTAGTATAGTAGTGGGCTGTAGCTGTATTGTATAGTAGTGGGCTGTAGCTGTATAGTATAGTATAGTAGTGGGCTGTGGCTATATAATCTAGTATAGTAGTGGGCTGTAGTTTTATAGTATAGTATAGTAGTGGGCTGTAGCTGTATAGAATAGTATAGTAGTAGGCTGTGGCTATAGAGTATGGTATAGTAGTGGGCTGTAGCTCTATAGTATAGTATAGTAGTGGGCTGTAGCTGTATTGTATAGTAGTGGGCTGTAGCTGTATAGTATAGTAGTGGGCTGTAGCTGTATTGTATAGTAGTGGGCTGTAGCTGTATAGTATAGTAGTTGGCTGTGGCTATATAATCTAGTATAGTATTGGGCTGTAGCTGTATAGTATAGTAGTGGGCTGTTGCTGTATAGTATAGTATAGTAGTGGTCTGTAGCTGTATTGTATAGTATAGTACTGGGGTGTGGCTATATAGTCTAGTATAGTAGTGGGCTGTAGGTGTATTGTATAGTATAGTATAGTAGTGGGCTGTAGCTGTATTGTATAGTAGTGGGGTGTAGCTGTATGGTATAGTAGTGGGCTGTAGCTGTATAGTATAGTATAGTATAGTAGTGGGCTGTTGCTGTATAGTATAGTATAGTAGTGGTCTGTAGCTGTATTGTATAGTATAGTACTGGGGTGTGGCTATATAGTCTAGTATAGTAGTGGGCTGTAGGTGTATAGTATAGTATAGTATGGTAGTAGGCTGTAGCTGTATTGTATAGTAGTGGGGTGTAGCTGTATGGTATAGTAGTGGGCTGTAGCTGTATAGTATAGTATAGTAGTGGGCTGTAGCTGTATTGTATAGTAGTGGGTTGTAGCTGTATAGTATAGTATAGTAGTGGGCTGTAGCTGTATTGTATAGTAGTGGGCTGTAGCTGTATAGTATAGTAGTTGGCTGTGGATATATAATCTAGTATAGTATTGGGCTGTAGCTGTATAGTATAGTAGTGGGCTGTTGCTGTATAGTATAGTATAGTATAGTATAGTAGTGGGCTGTAGCTGTATTGTATAGTAGTGGGTTGTAGCTGTATAGTATAGTAGTGGGCTGTAGCTGTATAGTATAGTAGTGGTCTGTAGCTGTATACTATAGTGTAGTAGTGGGCTGTAGCTGTATAATATAGTATAGTAGTGGGCTGTAGCTGTATTGTATAGTAGTGGGTTGTAGCTGTATAGTATAGTATAGTAGTGGGCTGTAGCTGTATTGTATAGTAGTGGGCTGTAGCTGTATAGTATAGTAGTGGGCTGTGGATATATAATCTAGTATAGTATTGGGCTGTAGCTGTATAGTATAGTAGTGGGCTGTTGCTGTATAGTATAGTAGTGGTCTGTAGCTGTATTGTATAGTATAGTACTGGGGTGTGGCAATATAGTCTAGTATAGTAGTGGGCTGTAGGTGTATTGTATAGTATTGGGCTGTGGCTATAGAGTCCAGTATAGTAGTGGGCTGTAGCTGTATAGTATAGTAGTGGGCTGTAGCTGTATAGTATAGTAGTGGTCTGTAGCTGTATACTATAGTGTAGTAGTGGGCTGTAGCTGTATAATATAGTATAGTAGTGGGCTGTAGCTGTAGATTATAGTATAGTAGTGGGCTGTAGCTGTATAGTATAGTATAGTAGTGGGCTGTAGCTGTATAGTATGCTATAGTAGTGGGCTGTAGCTGTATAGTATGGTAGTAGGCTGTAGCTGTATTGTATAGTAGTGGGGTGTAGCTGTATGGTATAGTAGTGGGCTGTAGCTGTATAGTATAGTATAGTATAGTATAGTAGTGGGCTGTAGCTGTATTGTATAGTAGTGGGCTGTAGCTGTATAGTATAGTAGTGGGCTGTGGATATATAATCTAGTATAGTATTGGGCTGTAGCTGTATAGTATAGTAGTGGGCTGTTGCTGTATAGTATAGTATAGTATAGTATAGTAGTGGGCTGTAGCTGTATTGTATAGTAGTGGGTTGTAGCTGTATAGTATAGTATAGTAGTTGGCTGTAGCTGTATTGTATAGTAGTGGGCTGTAGCTGTATAGTATAGTAGTGGGCTGTGGATATATAATCTAGTATAGTATTGGGCTGTAGCTGTATAGTATAGTAGTGGGCTGTTGCTGTATAGTATGGTAGTGGTCTGTAGCTGTATTGTATAGTATAGTACTGGGGTGTGGCAATATAGTCTAGTATAGTAGTGGGCTGTAGGTGTATTGTATAGTATTGGGCTGTGGCTATAGAGTCCAGTATAGTAGTGGGCTGTAGCTGTATAGTATGGTAGTGGGCTGTAGCTTTAGAATCTAGTATAGTAGTGGGCTGTAGCTTTAGAGTCTAGTATAGTAGTGGGCTGTAGCTGTATAGTATAGTAGTGGGCTGTAGCTGTTTAGTATAGTAGTGGGCTGTAGCTGTATAGTTAAGTAGTTGGCTGTAGCTGTTTTGTATGGTAGTGGGCTGTAGGTGTATAGTATAATATAGTAGTGGGCTGTAGCTGTACAGTATAGTATAGTATTGGACTGTAGCTGTATAGTATAGTATAGTATAGTAGTGGTCTGTAGCTGTATTGTATAGTATAGTACTGGGGTGTGGCTATATAGTCTAGTCTAGTAGTGGGCTGTAGCTGTATAGTTGGCTGTAGCTGTTTAGTCTAGTAGTGGGCTGTAGCTGTATAGTATAATATAGTAGTGGGCTGTAGCTGTACAGTATAGTATAGTATTGGACTGTAGCTGTATAGTATAGTATAGTAGTGGGCTGTAGTTGTAAAGTATAGTATAGTTTTGGGCTGTAGCTGTATAGTATAGTGTGGTAGTGGGCTGTAGCTGTATAGTATAGTAGTTGGCTGTAGCTGTATAGTATATTATTGTAGTGTGCTGTAGCTGTATAGTATAGCATAATAGTGTGCTGTAGCTGTAGAGTATAGAGTAGTACTGGGTTGTAGGTGCGGAGTATAGAGTAGTACTGGGTTGTAGCTGTAGAGTACAGAGTGGTTCTGGGTTGTAGCTGTAGAGTACAGAGTTGTACTGGGTTGTAGATGTAGAGTACAGAGTGGTACTTGGTTGTGGATGTAGAGTATAGAGTAGTACTGCGTTGTAGAGTATAGAGTAGTACTGGGTTGTAGCTGTAGAGTATAGAATAGTACTGGGTCGTAGCTCTAGAGTATAGAATAGTACTTGGTTGTAGATGTAGAGTACTGTTGAAGTACTGTAAATGAGGACAGTTTTGCCATCTACTATACATACAGTATATAATTCAGCCCCTCCAGTATGTATAAACCTTATTGTTTTATACAGTATATATTTGAGGTCACACACACACGCACTCACACACACACACACATACACATGCACACACATGCACTCACACGCACACACACACACACCATCATAGTCTGTGTGTGTATAAAAATGCTGTCAATGTCTTATTCTTGAGCCGACTCCTACAGCCATTCTTCTGCTGCTGGAGGAGCGCCAGACTCCATATTTCTCTGTTTGGACTGTGTTTGACTACATCCCAAATGACACCCTGTTCCCTATGTAGTGCACTACTTTTGACCAGGGCTCTATTCAAAAGTAGTGCACTATATAGGGAATAGGATGTCATTTGGGGCGTATCCTGTGCCTCTCTTCCTGTAAGAAGGGAGAGAAGAGAGGGGTGCTCTAATGTCTTGTTATATCTGATGGCTTATCCTGGGTGGTGCTCGTGTCGTGTCCTTGGCTCAACCAGGATGTCTGATGGCCCGGCGAGCCACAAATCCCAATTATGTCCTCTGGATAAAAAATGAGCTGTTAGTTTAGAGGAGGTGGAAATGGATGTATCCTATAAAGGCTTGCAGTTCTGTTGTGTGTGTGTGTGTATTGGGGGTGTATGCGTGTGTGTGTCCCAGCTAACCAGCCCAGGCGGCAGATGGGTGCTCTGATTAAAACTGGGTTATGACGGAACATTAAATTAAAGAATGGCTGCAATAAAATAATTTGGGCTCTGACAACAAAGGGGAGAATCTGACATAGTGCGCGGATTAATGCGTGATTTGCATATTTAAATGGAAACAATGTTCAGGGTTAGCTGCCTGGTCTAATGATGCATTTAGCTTCTAATTAGGGCAGCTTCCAAACATGCCAGTTGTGTGTGTGTGTGCACGCGGCCGTGTGTATTTGTGCGCCCATGTGTGTTTGAAGTCTCCAGGAGGGGAAACATATTTTTTTATTGAATTGACACTTTTGTTGATTCTGTCCACTTATTGCCCCTGAGTGTTCCTTCCTCCCTTCCCAGGAGCTGAGTGACCTGAAAGAGGTCACTGTGGTTACTCATAACCACTATTGCAGACTATGATGCTGTAGCGTTATTGCATGATCCTGTTTTATCTATTCCAGGGGTATTCAACTCTGACCCTACGAGGTCCGGAGCCTGACGGTTTTCTCTTCTACCTGATAATGAATTGCACCCACCTGGTGTCCCAGGACTAAATCAGTCCCTGATAAGAGGGGAACAATTAAGAAAATCCCAGAGAGACCTACTGTAGGTTGCTGTTCTATCTAGTCTATCCCAGAGAGATCTACTGTAGGTTACTGTTCTATCTAGTCTATCCCAGAGAGATCTACTGTAGGTTGCTGTTCTATCTTAGAGAGATCTACTGTAGGTTACTGTTTATCTAGCCTATTGTAGAGAGATCTACTATAGGTTACTGTTTATCTAGTCTATCTTAGAGAGATCTACTGTAGGTTACTGTTTATCTAGTCTATCTTAGAGAGATCTACTGTTGGTTGCTGTTCTATCTAGTCTATCCCAGAGAGATCTACTGCAGGTTACTGTTTATCTAGTCTATCGTAGAGAGATCTACTGTAGGTTACTGCTATGTCTAGTCTATTGTAGAGATCTACAATAGACTAGACTATATCTCTTTTAGAGGACCTGATGGGGTTAAATTAAATCAGCCCTTTGTCCTTGTCTAACAGGGCTCGTTCATTGCTTTTTAAATCAGTTGCCATCTCATCGCCCACCAAGAGAATTACACTGTCTTCTATGTCTATTGCCATCAATTTGGTTTGTGTGTGTGTGCGTGTGTGTTGGTGTGTTGGTGTCATGGAGCGGAAGCCAAGGGGCCATCCTTGTACGAGAGGGATTAGCCCAGAAATGGGATTATGACGAGTCATAAAGTTCAACAATGGTCACATCAGATGAATTGATGGCAGATGGCAGACATTCAAATACAGATCGGATTTACATTTTTCATTTATCGTCTTTTATCGTCTGGCTATGGATTTTTTTTCTCAAACAAGCTGGCCTATGATAGGCTTTGTCCCAAATGGCTCCCTATTCCCTATTTAGTGCACTACTTTTGGAAAGATTAGAGTTGCTTGATTCTTGTGGGATTTGTGGGATTCTTTATAAAGGTGCTGGAGTTTTTTGTTGCAAAATGAATACAAATACAACAACATAATGCTAATTCCACAGAAGTTGTGTTGTGAAGATAAGTAAAGGCAGCAGAGGGTGGTCTTTTTCCCCACCAATGGTGAAGGTTAGGATTGGGGAAATTAAAGCTGGTCATGGATCTGTACCTAGGACAACACCCTGGCTGGTTTTCATTGCATGTGCAGACCCAGTCATTCAGTGCAGGGACACAGTCATTGCAGGAAGTCACATTGGGAGGATGAGGTTGGAGCACTCCATACACACACGCACACACGCTCACAAACACACACACACACACGTATGCCCAGACCCAGGGAGAGCCAGGGGGCTTCCTCCTGGCCTGCCACCCTTGAATGCTGTATGTAGGTCAATCTCGCCCGCTGGCATCCCTCCCCCAACTTCCTTCATTTCTCCATCTTTCTCTCTAACGCTGGTCTCCATCCTTTACTTGGTTTCATCCTCCATTGCTCCTAATCCCGCCATCCCACAGTTTCTCATAGACGTGTCTGGCTCGCTCATCACATGAACAACCACTGAAAAAAGTATTGGAAAGTATTCAGACCCCTTGACTTTTTCCACATTATGTTACGTTACAGCCTTAATATAAAATTGATTAAATCATTGTTTTTCATCATCAATCTACAGACAATAACACATAATGAGAAAGCGAGAAAAGGTTTTTAGGAAATGTAGCTAAGTTTAAAAAATTCAAATTCAAATTCAATTGATTGGACATGATTTGGAAAGGCACACACCTGTCTATATAAGATGAGGGGGAAAAAGCTATTGAATCCATTTTAGAATAAGGCTGTAACGTAACAGAATGTGGAAAATGTCAAGGGGTCTGAATACTTTCCAACGGCACTGTAATAGAGTACATTGAAGATCTTTCATTGCGCTCCTTTATGTGCTCCTACTGTAATTATAAGAATTGCCAGCAATTACTAGTGGCTCTGGTGTTCCATATTTAGGAGCATATGTGACCATAATGGTAGCACTGTATAGGCCTGCACTTTATAGGGAATAGGGTGCCATTTGGGACTCAGACCCAGTCTAGTTTGGAGTTGCAGTTTGTGCGAAGCCCCTTTTATTTCCCATGGGTGAATGTGTTACTATCGCTCATGTTCCTCTCCCCCTTCTCTACGTGACACAAACCTCATATTCACATTGATTTAAAAGCTAGGGTAGAGGTTTTATTTTCTACAATACAAGGGAGACTACACTGAGTGTACAAAACATTAAGAACACCTTCCTAATATTGAGTTGCACTCCCCCTTTTCTCTCAGAACAGCCTCAATTCGTCGGGACATGGCCTCTACAAGGTGTCGAAAGCATTCCACAGGGATGCTGGCCCATGTTGTCAACCTGGCTGGATGTCCTTTGGGTGGTGGACCATTCTTGATACACACGGGAAACTGTTGAATCCCACAACTCTACTACCATACCCTGTTCAAAGGCACTTAAATATTTTTTTCTTTGCCATTCAACACATACACAATCCATGTCTCAAAAAAAATTCATTCTTTAACCCTTCTACACTGATTGAAGTGGATTTAACAACTGACATCAATAAGGGATCATAGCTTTCACCTGGATTCACCTGATCAGTCTATGTCACGGAAAGAGCAGGTGTTCTGATTGTAGAAGGCTTTTCCTCCATCATTTTTAATCTGCATTAACCTCTGACCAACCGACGTAAATCGCTGCCACAAACTCTAGAGCTCTTTGTTCTCTTTCTCTGCAGTGAAATCTTCTTTGTTGTAATTGCCACTGCGGGTGATGGAGAGTCGCTGTCAGTGGGCAGATAGCACACACACACACACACTCGCCAGACTATGTGCAGCAGCTGTGGATGACAATGAGTGAGCCCTCCATTTTCTCCCCCTGGCGCTCTCTCCTGTTGGTCCTGCTCCTCCTCTCTCCTGTTGATCCCACTACTCCTCTCTCCTGTTGGTCCCGCTCCTCTTCTCTCCTGTTGGTCCTGCTCTTCCTCTCTCCTGAAGGTCTCCTTCCTCCTCTCTCCTGTTGGTCCCACTCCTCCTCTCTCCTGTTGGTCCCACTCCTCCTCTCTCCTGTTGATCCCACTCCTCCTCTCTCCTGTTGATCCCACTCCTCCTCTCTCCTGTTGGTCCCACTCCTCCTCTCTCCTGTTGATCCCACTCCTCCTCTCTCCTGTTGATCCCACTCCTCCTCTCTCCTGTTGGTCCCACTCCTCCTCTCTCCTGTTGGTCCCACTCCTCCTCTCTCCTGTTGGTCCCACTCCTCCTCTCTCCTGTTGATCCCACTACTCCTCTCTCCTGTTGGTCCCGCTCCTCTTCTCTCCTGTTGGTCCTGCTCTTCCTCTCTCCTGTTGGTCCCACTCCTCCTCTCTCCTGTTGGTCCTGCTCCTCCTCTCTCCTGTTGGTCCCACTCCTCCTCTCTCCTGTTGATCCCACTACTCCTCTCTCCTGTTGGTCCCACTCCTCCTATCTCCTGTTGATCCCACTCCTCCTCTCTCCTGTTGGTCCCGCTCCTCCTCTCTCCTGTTGGTCCCACTCCTCCTCTCTCCTGTTGGTCCTGCTCCTCCTCTCTCCTGTTGATCCCACTCCTCCTCTCTCCTGTTGATCCCACTCCTCCTCTCTCCTGTTGATCCCACTCCTCCTCTCTCCTGTTGGTCCCACTCCTCCTCTCTCCTGTTGATCCCACTCCTCCTCTCTCCTGTTGGTCCTGCTCCTCCTCTCTCCTGTTGATCCCACTCTCTTTCACTCCTGTTGGTCCTGCTCTTCCTCTCTCCTGTTGATCCCACTCTCTTTCACTCCTGTTGGTCCTGCTCTTCCTCTCTCCTGAAGGTCTCCTTCCTCCTCTCTCCTGTTGATCCCTAATTCTGCTCTGCGTGCATTATTTGGTGTTTTACGTTGTACACAGAGCATATTTTTGCAGAATTCTGCATGCAGTCTCAATTTGGTGTTTGTCCCATTTTGTGATTTCTTGGTTGGTGAGCGGACCCCAGACCTCACAACCATAAAGGGCAATGGGCTCTATAACTGATTGTAGTATTTTTAGCCAGATCCTAATTGGTATGTCGTATTTTATGTTCCTTTTGATGGCATAGAATGCCCTTCTTGTCTTGTCTCTCAGATCGTTTACAGCTTTGTGGAAGTTACCTGTGGCGCTGATGTTTAGGCCGAGGTATGTATATATAATTTTGTGTGCTCTAAGGCAACGGTGTCTAGATGGAATTTGTATTTGTGGTCCTGGCGACTGGACCTTTTTTGGAACACCATTATTTTGGTCTTACTGAGATGTACTGTCTCTCTCTCTCTCTCTCCCCCTCCCTGTCTCTTTCCCTCCCGTCGCCCTCCCTCTCTCCCTTCATCTCACCCTCTCTTCATCCCTACCTCTCTCCCTCCCTGCCTGTCTCCCTCCATGCCACTCTTCCTGCTGCCGCCTCCGCTTTGGGCCCTTTGGCTCTGTCCGCTGCAGGCTGTTGCTTGGCAACCCCCAGACAGCTTCCCTTGCTTAGGCAAGGGTTCTGATGTTCCTGCCTGTTCTGATCTCTCATTGGATGGATGGAAGCCCATGGATGCCGATGCCCAGTTTTCCATATTTTACACAGAAGTTTGTATTATCAGTGTTATTAGTTGTAGAGGGCATGTCACAGCATAAATGGTAGCAGTAGTAGACAGTGGATCCCAAATGGCACCCTATTTCCTTTGTAGTGCAATACTTTTGACCAGGGTGAATAGGGTGCCCTTTGGGACAGGTTAATATTATCACTAGTGGCTCTGTTCCAGTGTCCATACTGGTAAACTACTTTAATGAACTAGTGTATTGAACATTCAAGTGGCATGTCAGTATGGACATTGGAAGGTAGCCCAAGACTACTTATAAGAGCTCCATGAGACATAGAATTCTTTGTCTTGTTTTGTGGTGTTTATTATTCTGTCATTTAACCCAATGTGGTAAGGGTTAAAGTTACAATCCTGAATTCATGTTTGAAATTAAATCACAATTGAACAACAGTGAATATCACAGATTCTACCTTTTAAAGGCACCACAGAGCAATGAACATTGTACCTATCTGGTTCGTTCTGTAATCTGTACTGAAAATAGCAGTTTGGACAACAGTTTGACATCAAGGATTAATCATATCACAGAGTTCCATGACCTCTTTATATATGCATCCTCCTCTCTTCTCCTCTCCCCATCCTCCTCTCTTCTCCTCTCCCCATCCTCCTCTCTTCTCCTCTCCTCTCCCCATCCTCCTCTTTTCTCCTTTCCCCATCCTCCTCTCTTCTCCTCTCCCCATCCTCCTCTCTTCTCCTCTCCTCTCCCCCATCCTCCTCTCTTCTCCTCTCCCCATCCTCCTCTCTTCTCCTCTCCCCATCCTCCTCTCTTCTCATCTCCTCTCCCCCATCCTCCTCTCTTCTCCTCTCCCCATCCTCCTCTCTTCTCCTCTCCCCATCCTCCTCTCTTCTCTACTCCCCATCCTCCTCTCTTCTCCTCTCCTCTCCCCCATGCTCCTCTCTTCTCCTCTCCCCCATCCTCCTCTCTCTTCTCCTCCCCCCATCCTCCCTCCTCTCTTCTCCTCTCCCCATCCTCCTCTCTTCTCCTCTCCCCCATCCTCCTCTCTTCTCCTCTCCCCCATCCTCCTCTCTTCTCCTCTCCCCCATCCTCCTCTCTTCTCCTCTCCCCCATCCTCCTCTCTTCTCCTCTCCCCATCCTCCTCTCTTCTCCTCTCCCCATCCTCCTCTCTTATCCTCTCCCCATCCTCCTCTCTTCTCCCCTCCCCCTTCTCCTCTCTTCTCCTCTCCCCATCCTCTTCTCTTCTCCCCTCCCCCTTCTCCTCTCTTCTCCTCTCCCCCATCCTCCTCTCTTATCCTCTCCCCATCCTCCTCTCTTCTCCCCTCCCCCTTCTCCTCTCTTCTCCTCTCCCCATCCTCCTCTCTTATCCTCTCCCCATCCTCCTCTCTTATCCTCTCCCCATCCTCCTCTCTTATCTCTCTCCCCATCCTCCTCTCTTATCCTCTCCCCCATCCTCCTCTCTCTTCTCCTCTCCCCATCCTCCTCTCTTCTCCCCTCCCCATCCTCCTCTCTTCTCTCCCCATCCTCCTCTCTTCTCCTCTCCCCATCCTCCTCTCTTCTCTCCCCATCCTCCTCCTCTCTCTCTCTCTCTCCCCATCCTCCTCTCTTCTCCTCTCCCCATCCTCCTCTCTTCTCCCCTCCCCATCCTCCTCTCTTCTCCCCTCCCCATCCTCCTCTCTTCTCTCCCCATCCTCCTCTCTTCTCCTCTCCCCATCCTCCTCTCTTCTCATGGAGTCTGTTTGTATAATCATATATGAAGTCCTAATCCAAGAAGCTCCCAGGAAAGGAAATTAACAAATAGAAATGCAGTTTGGGATTATGGAGTGAATAGATTTAACTGTACCCTACAACATAACATTTCAAGGAGATGGTGCGCCTCCCAAATTGCACCCTATTCCCCTTTATAGTGCACTACTTTTGACCACAGCCCATGGACCCTGCATGGTCAAAAGCATTGCAGTATAAAGTATAAAGGGAATACGGTGCTATTTGGGACACAACCATAGACTGGTGGTGGTGGGAGGGTGGGGGATTGACCTCTGGCTCAGACTCTGTTCCACTGTAATTGAAGAATGAATGGCTCATAATTGTCCCATTTCAAGTGATCCTGGGCTATAGAACATAATGCATTCTCTGTAGAGGTATAAGGCCTGAGGGGATGTAATGATAGACAGCCATTTACATTAACATGGCTTAATATGGACATGATTAAGGGTTGAGTCTGATACAACGTGTGTGAATCTATGGGGATGTTTGTGTACCTGTGTGAGTGTGAGTGTGGGTGTGTGGTTCATGCACTTACAGTTCATAATAAGGTTCAAGTACTTACGTATGTACAGTATGTGTGTACGCATTCGTGTGCGTCCTGAAAATGACTGCAGGCATCAAGGTGTTGCTAAGTGGGGCAGCTAAAACTGTGCTTCAGCGTTCACTGCTGCCTTTAAGAGGACTGTATGCAGCCCTTCTTCACTCACTAGCGGTTCTGGGAGGCAGTGCCCTGTGACAACAATTTTGGACCCCCTTGTGGCCCCCCTAAATGTTTAGTATAAAATAATTTTTGCATAACACATTTTTTCTATTGTTCAAAAGACATGGTCTTTTGCCTGCTAATGCCTGCAATGCAGTGAAGAAAATGATATGACAACAATAACGTCTAATGTAACTGGCCCCTCTAACAGTACAACTGGCCCCAGCTTGGCCCCCCCAGTTGAAATGGTCTAGAACCGCCACTGCCTTCACTCTGCCCCCCCTAAATCTCCAATTTGGACTCTAGACCAAAGGACAGATTTCCACTGGTCTAATGTCCATTGCTCGTGTTTCTTGGCTCTTTTCTTCTTATTGGTGTTCTTCAGTAGTGGTTTCTTTGCAGAAATTCGACCATGAAGGTCTGATTCACACAGTCTCTTCTGAACAGTTGATGTTGAGATGTGTTTGTTACTTGAACAATGTGAAGCATTTATTTGGCTGGTAACTCTAATGAACTTATCCTCTGCAGCAGAGGTAACTCTGGGTCTTCCTTTCTGTGGCGATCCTCATGAGAGCCAGTTTCACCATAGCGCTTGATGGTTTTTGCGACTCTACTTGAAGAAACTTTCAAAGTTCTTGACATTTTCCACATTGACTGATCTTCATGTCTTGAAGTAATGATGGACTGTCGTTTTTCTTTGCTTATTTGAGCTGTTCTTGCCATAATTCTCTCCCCATCCTCCTCTCTTCTCCTCTCCCCATCCTCCTCTCTTCTCCCCTCCCCATCCTCCTCTCTTCTCTCCCCATCCTCCTCTCTTCTCCTCTCCCCATCCTCCTCTCTTCTCCTCTCCCCCATCCTCCTCTCCGATCTGTGGCAGAACATCCTAGTAAAAATAGTGTCCCTTCCCGTCCGTCATCTGCCCCACTTTTTTGTCACTAATCGCTGCTTCAACTTTCTTCCCCGGCAACTTTTGTAGAACGAAACCCTCGACTCCCATCTCTGAATATCACCCCAGAGTTAATGGACTATTGGGTGATCCTGAAATACTCTGAGACAGAGGCACGTTGTTGGTTGGTTACGTTCATGCCCCTTTAGATGGGGGTTGCGTCTCAAACGGTACCCTATTCCCTTCAATAGTGCACTTCTTTTGACCAGGCCCCACAGGCAGGGTCATACGTCTGGGCGTGATATGCTTTTAAAGTTCCCTTTCGGTGTAGTCGGAACATGAAGCTTTTATGTTTCCATTTAGAACATTATAAGTACCAACAGTCCTCTATAGACTTGTTGCTCTGACGTCATTGTTTCTGATGCAAGGTTACAACTGGCTCTGTTAGCGTCCCAAATGGCACCCTATTCCCTATATAGTGCACTACTTTCTTTTCTATTTCATTCCCACTCCTCATGTATTTTCTGATCATGGGATAAGACAGGTAAGGAGGTAGAGCTAGAGGAGAGAGTGTGCTGAAATAGCAGTGGGGCGTATTCAAACCCATACTGCAGTGTATATGAGATCTGGAGGCAGCAACTTAGACCACCCTAGGCTACAGTTCACTAGATAGGGACTAGGGGTCCATTTGGGATGCAGACTTTGCCTCGGCTAGGTAACATTCTGTCAGACTTGTGTGTATGTGTGTATAGCGACTGTCTGCTACCTAAATGTTTTAAACCTTTGTGAGCTTTGTTGTAAAACCGAACAAGGACATGGAGTCTGTTTGTATAATCATATATGAAGTCCGAATCCAAGAAGCTCCCAGGAAAGGAAATTAACAAATAGAAATGCAGTTTGGGATTATGGAGTGAATAGATTTAACTGTACCCTACAACATAACATTTCAAGGAGATGGTGCGCCTCCCAAATTGCACCCTATTCCCCTTTATAGTGCACTACTTTTTGACCACAGCCCATGGACCCTGCATGGTCAAAAGCATTGCAGTATAAAGTATAAAGGAATACGGTGATATTTGGGACACAACCATAGACTGGTGGTGGTGGGAGGGTGGGGGATTGACCTCTGGCTCAGACTCTGTTCCACTGTAATTGAAGAATGAATGGCTCATAATTGTCCCATTTCAAGTGATCCTGGGCTATAGAACATAATGCATTCTCTGTAGAGGTATAAGGCCTGAGGGATGTAATGATAGACAGCCATTTACATTAACATGGCTTAATATGGACATGATTAAGGGTTGAGTCTGATACAACGTGTGTGAATCTATGGGGATGTTTGTGTACCTGTGTGAGTGTGAGTGTGGGTGTGTGGTTCATGCACTTACAGTTCATAATAAGGTTCAAGCACTTACGTATGTACAGTATGTGTGTACGCATTCGTGTGCGTCCTGAAAATGACTGCAGGCATCAAGGTGTTGCTAAGTGGGGCAGCTAAAACTGTGCTTCAGCGTTCACTGCTGCCTTTAAGAGGACTGTATGCAGCCCTTCTTCACTCACTAGCGGTTCTGGGGGGCAGTGCCCCTGTGACAACAATTTTGGACCCCCTTGTGGTCCCCCTAAATGTGGAGTATAAAATAATTTTTGCATAACACATTTTTTCTATTGTTCAAAAGACATGGTCTTTTGCCTGCTAATGCCTGCAATGCAGTGAAGAAAACGATATGACAACAATAACGTCTAATGTAACTGGCCCCTCTAACAGTACAACTGGCCCCAGCTTGGCCCCCAGTTGAAATGGTCTAGAACCGCCACTGCCTTCACTCTGCCCCCCCTAAATCTCCAATTTGGACTCTAGACCAAAGGACAGATTTCCACTGGTCTAATGTCCATTGCTCGTGTTTCTTGGCTCTTTTCTTCTTATTGGTGTTCTTCAGTAGTGGTTTCTTTGCAGAAATTCGACCATGAAGGTCTGATTCACACAGTCTCTTCTGAACAGTTGATGTTGAGATGTGTTTGTTACTTGAACAATGTGAAGCATTTATTTGGCTGGTAACTCTAATGAACGTATCCTCTGCAGCAGAGGTAACTCTGGGTCTTCCTTTCTGTGGCGATCCTCATGAGAGCCAGTTTCACCATAGCGCTTGATGGTTTTTGCGACTCTACTTGAAGAAACTTTCAAAGTTCTTGACATTTTCCACATTGACTGATCTTCATGTCTTGAAGTAATGATGGACTGTCGTTTTTCTTTGCTTATTTGAGCTGTTCTTGCCATAATATGAACTTGGTATTTTACCAAATAGGGCTATCTTCTGTATAC
Organism: Brachymystax lenok tsinlingensis; assembly: GCA_030435695.1. Taxonomy (NCBI): domain Eukaryota; kingdom Metazoa; phylum Chordata; class Actinopteri; order Salmoniformes; family Salmonidae; genus Brachymystax; species Brachymystax lenok. The sequence continues at coordinate 16,435,708 of CM059799.1, forward strand.
CACCCACCTTGTCACAACACAACTGATTGGCTCAAATGCATTAGAAGGAAAGACATTTCACAAATTAACTTTTAAGAAGGCACACCTGTTAATTGAAATGCATTCCAGGTAACTATCATGAAGCTGGTTGAGAGAATGCCAAGAGTGTGCAAAGATATCATCAAGGCAAAGGGTGGCTATTTGAGGAATCTCAAATCTAAAATATATTTTGATTTGTTTAACACTTTTTTGGTTACTACGTGATTCCATATGTGTTATTTCATAGTCTTGAATAAGTAGGTGTTCTAAAACTTTTGACCGGTAGTGTACACACACACATACACACACACAGGCATGTAAAAACGTTTGATATTTTACCACGTCTGGCCACGTTCCCCCAAACCCTTAATTGTGTTTTTATTAAAGGGACGAGATGTGTCACCATGGCGCTAATAGCCGCCAACAGTGCTAATTTGGCCTGTAAGTCACCTGCGAGAGAAGGAGAGGACGAGAAGGTGGAGACCAAAAGAGAGTGAGAGGAAGAGAGAGGGAGAGAAAGAGATTAGATTACCTTAGTCACATTTAAAGGGTTGCAGATGTAATTAAAGCGTACAGTGAAATTATTGAGCTCCTAGCTCCATCAATGCAGTAAAATAAAACAATGTATATATCTAGAAACAATAATATATTCATATTAACAACTGCTGCAATTATAAATGTCCATTGGGGTGGGGGTAGGGTAAATATCCGTTGAGGGGGGATTTCCATAGGGGGAGCAGGGGAATAGGTAGCTGACTAGTGGTGGCTATTCAGCATGATAAATGTCCAAAGGCGGAGCAGGTTGCTAGTTGGTGATGGCTAGTCAGTAGCCTGATGGTCTGGAGGTAGAAGCTATTGGCCAATCGTACAGTTTTTGCCATGATGCTCCTGTACTGCCCGCTTCTGAGTGATGGAAACGGAGAGAACTGGCCATGGCTCAGGTGACGGGGTCCCTGATGCTCTTCTTGGCCTTTCTGCGACACCTGGTGTTGTAGGTGTCCTGGAGGTCAGGCAGTGTGCACCCAGTGGTGCATTCAGCTGAGCGTACCACCCTCTGTAGCACCTTGTGGTCTGTGGCAGTGGAGTTGCTGTACCAGGCTGTGATGCAACCCGACAGTATGCTCTCGATGGTGCTCCTGTATAACACTGTGAGGGCCCCTGGGGACAAGAGCAGCTGTTGAGCCTTCTTCACCATGGTGTGCGTGTGGTTTGATAGTTTCAGCTCAACAGAGATGTGTACGCTGAGGAATTTGACGTTTTTGACCGTCTCCATGGTGGCCCTGTTGATGAGGATGGGGGCGTGCCCAGCCTGGTACCTCCTGAAGTCCACAACCAGCTCTTTTGTTTAGCTGACGTTGAGGTTGTTTACCTGGCATCATGCCATCAGAGTGCCTACCTCCTCCCTGTAGACTGTCTCAATGCTGTTGGTAATCAGGCCTACTACTGTCGTGTCGTCAGCAAACGACACGATGGTGTTGGAACTGTGTGAGACCACGCAATCGTGGGTATACAGGGAATACAGGAGGGGACTGAGGACTCACGCTAGTGGGGCCCCCTGTGTTGAGAATCAGTGTCGAGGAGGTAATGTTGCCTACCTTCACCACCTGGGGGCGGCCCGTCAGGAAGTCCATAACCCAGTTGCATAGGGAGGAGTTCAGTCCCAGGGCCATAAGCTTTGTGGTGAGCTTAGAGGGCACTATGGTGTTGAAGGCCGAGCTGTAGTCGATTCTCACAAATGCGTTCCTTTTGTCCAGGTGGGTGAGGGCAGTGTGCAGTTTAATGGCGATTGTGTCATCCGTGGATCTGTCAGGGTGGTAGGCAAATTGTGTGTTGGGGAGGGAGGAGCTGATATGGTTTTTAACTAGCCTCTCGAGGAACTTCATGATGACGGAAGTGAGTGCTACTGGTCGGTATTCATTCAGTTCAGTTATTTTCCCTTTCTTGGGCATGGGGCTGATAGTGGACAGAGGGGGAGAGAGATGGAGAGGGGGAGAAAAAGAGATAAAGATATAAAAGGACAGAGAAAAATAGACGGGGAGGGGGTGTTTAAACAAGCCCCAGGCCTTTATATCTCCTCAGTTTGATTATTCACCTGAATGTTTGATCAGTTTGATCACATCAGTCCAATGTAACCTATCCGTCAGTAGCCCACGTTCAAGCAAAACTGTGTACCTTTTGTCTCTCGAAGGCACCCTTAGGCTTGCATCCTAAATGGCAACCTGTTCCCTATATAGTACACTACTTTTGACCAAAGCCCTATGGGCTCAAAAGTATAGTGCCTTGCAAAAGTATTCATGCCCTTGGCATTTTTCCTATTTTGTTGCATTACAACCTCTAATTTAAATCGATTTTCATTTGGATTTCATGTAATGGACATATACAAAAAAGTCCAAATTGGTGAAGTGAAATGAAAAAAATTACTTGTTTCAAAAAATAAAAAATAAAAATTAACAGAAAATTGGTGCGTGCATATGTATTCGTACCTTTGCTAAGAAGCCCCTAAATAAGATCTGGTAAAACCAATTACATTCAGAAGTCACATAATTTGTTAAATAAAGTCCACCTGTGTGCAATCTAAGTGTCACATGATCTCAGTATTTATACACCTGTTCTGAAAGACCCCAGAGTCTGCAACACCACTAAGCAAGGGGCACCATAAAAAATTGAAAGAATATGGCACCACAACAAATCTGCCAAGAGAGGGCTGCCCACAAAAACTCACGGACCAGGCAAAAAGGGTATTAATCAGAGTGGCAACAAAAAGACAGAAGATAACCCTGAAGGAGCTGCAAAGCTCCACAGCGGAGATTGAAGTATCTGTCCATAGGACCACTTTAAGCTGTACACTCCACAGAGCTGGGCTTTACGGAAGAGTGGACAGAAAAAAGCCATTGCTTAAAGAAAAAAATAAGCAAACATGTTTGGTGTTCGCCAAAAGGCATGTGGGAGACTCCCTAAACATATGGAAGAAGGTACTTTGGTCAGATGAGACTAAAATGTACCTTTTTGGCCATCAAGGAAAACGCTATGTCTGGCGCAAACTCAACACCTCTCATCACCCCAAGAACCACATCCCCACAGTGAAGCATGGTGGTGGCAGCATCATGCTGTGGGCATGTTTTTCAGCAGGGACTGGGAAACTGGTCAGAATTGAAGGAATGATGGATGGCACTAAATACAGGGAAATTCTTGAGAGACCTCTTTCAGTCTTCCAGAGATTTGAGACTGGGATGGAGGCTCACCTTCCAGCAGGACCATGACCCTAAGCATACTGCTAAAGCAACACTCGAGTGGTTTAAGGGGAAACATTTAAATGTCTTGGAATGGCCTAGTCAAAGCCCAGACCTTAATCCAATTGAGAATCTGTGGTATGACTTAAATATTGCTGTACACCATCGGAACCCATCCAACTTGAAGGAGATGGAGCAGTTTTGCCTTGAAGAATGGGCAAAAATCCCAGTGGCAAGATGTGTCAAGCTTATAGAGACATACCCCAAGAGACTTGCATCTGTAATTGCTGCAAAAGGTGGCTCTACAAAGTATTGACTTTGGGGGGGGTGAATAGTTATACACGCTCAAGTTTTCTGTTTTGTTGTCTTGCATCTTCAAAGTGGTAGGCATGTTGTGTAAATCAAATGATACAAACCCCCCAAAAATCTATTTTAATTCCAGGTTGTAAGGCAACAAAATTAAAAAAATGCCAAAGAAAAACTTTCGTAAGCCACTGTAGTGCACTACATAGGGGATTGGCTGCCATTGTGGACGCAGGCCTAGTCTCAATGTGCCAGAGAATGAGTGGATATCATATGAAACACCTGCATAGAGGGAAAGTGTTTGTGAAACATTCCCTTGCTGACATTTCTCATATATTCCTTTGAGACTCCAGATTTGACATGTTGGTGGATATTAATTGACAGCATGGACAAAGAACTGTCAGAATATGCCACATATATTTTATTCTTCATCAAGAGCAAGGAAATAACCAACTGTAGTTGTATATGGGTGATGCTATCTAACTTTTTTTGAAAGAAAGACAGATATTGATTGTTCAGATATTGATTGTTGTTGTTGCTGTTGTTGTTGTTGACATGCATGCGCCCACCACTCACACGCCCATCTCTTCTCTATTTGTTTCCCTACAGGCAGACCCCCAGGGGCAGGACATAGCCATCCGGCCCTTCCTGGAACACTGTGAGAACACACACATGACCATTTGGCTGGGGATCGTCTACGCTTACAAGGGCCTGCTTATGGTGAGTAAGGAGAGAGACTGTGGTGTGTGTGTGTGTGTGTGTGTGTGTGTGTGCGTGCATGCGTGTGTGTGCGCGTCCATCGATACCTACAAAGGCCTACTCATGGTTAGGGAGGTAGTCTGTGAGACAAAGGGAAGGAAGAGATGGTGGCTGTTATCTTCATCAACACACTCCAACATGTGTATGCCATGGTCATGGTTTAATGATAGAGAGTTAAATAGCAAGTTCTCTGCCACACCCAAAGCACACATATGTTAAATATATCTGTGTCTACATACATGTTTGTTTGATGTCGATTTCATCAGGCATAGAGCAAATTCAATTATTGGATCTGAATACTGGGGTATGACTCCTACTTTACACAGACAAATAGCACATGGCCTTGAATTTGCATTAGTGTATAGATATGAAACTGGGTTCGTTGATAGATTACCAACAATGAACTTGTCCTTTATTAAAGACACCGTTTCACTGTGAGAAAGAGAACTATGACTGTTCTCTCCCCAACTATAGAAGAGTGCTATCATTCTGTAGTGACTAGGTTCCTCATGAGGTGAGCCCCTCACTGCCACCCCCTGTGTGTGTGTGTGTGTGTGTGTGTGTGTGTGTGTGTGTGTGTGTGTGTGTGTGTGTGTGTGTGTGTGTGTGTGTGCGTGTAAGCGTGTACGTCTGCATGTGTGTGTGTCACACACACCATGCCTCCAAGCTCCCAAGGACGTAGTTCACCAAGCCCCTCCAGAAGCCCAGGGTTTCTAAATGAAATGTGACATCTTTGAAAACGTTCTTCTTCCCTTCGGCTGGCGTGTTTGAATACCTTAACTTAACTAGCCCAGACTGTAAATAATTCAGCCGTTAAGTCCACTTTAAGTCCAGAGCGAACAGACAGAGGGAGAGAGAGGAAGAGAGAGAGGGTGGGATGAGGAAGAGAGTGAGAGAGGGGTGTGGGCTAGAGAGAAAGAAAGAGGGATGAAGCCAAAGAATGTTAAAGACAGTGAGAGGCAGACAGAAAAAAAGGAGAGCAAGAGAGAGAGTAAAACAGAAAGTGAAAGAGAGAAGAGACAGAGGGAGATCACAGGGACAGAAAGAATGAGAGAAGAGACAGAGGGAGATCACAGGGACAGAAAGAACGAGAGAAGAGACAGAGGGAGATCACAGGGATAGAAAGAGAGAAGACAGAGGGAGAGCACAGAGTCAGAAAAAAAGAGAGAAGAGAGAGGGAGATCACAGGGACACAAAGAAAGAGAGACGAGACAGAGGGAGAGCACAGAGACAGAAAGAGAGAGGAGACAGAGGGAGAGCACAGAGACAGAAAGAAAGAGAGAAGAGACAGAGGTAGAACACAGAGACAGAAAGAAAGAAAGAAAGAAAGAAAGACAGACAGAAAGAAAGAAAGAAAGAAGAAAGAGAGAAGAGACAGAGGGACAGAAAATTAGACACATGGGGTGACAGACTTCAAAGTTCTTGTGTCTGAGACAAAACTGGGACATGACAACAGTAAGAGCAGCATCTGAGGGTTGAGTCATCATCTCTCTGTGGCACACACACACACACACCTATTCGTCATCTGTGACGACTGCTCCTGTAATGCTGCTACTTGTCATTTTAGTTTCATTAACTCATTAACTCATTAACACTTCAATAAAACTATCCCACTCTACAGCGCTTAACTCCTACATTATTCATTAGAATGTTGAGAGACACTGGGGTTCTGTTCTGGAGTACTCCATGAAGTGAACACTCTCAGAAAAGAACTCATTTATGACCCCAAAATCAAAAGGCTTTCTAAGTTTACATTCATTGCTGCTGTCTGCTATAGGGTGCTGTAGGTCACGTTAGATGGTATGATTAATGTATTTTGTGTACATAATGAGCTGTCTCTATATCACGACTGAATTCTGACTACTGGACATATTGTACAACAGCTACAGTGAGGGAAAAAAGTATTTGATCCCCTGCTGATTTTGTACGTTTGCCCACTGACAAAGAAATTATCAGTCTATAATTTGAACAGTGAGAGACAGAATAACAACAAAAAAATCCAGAAAAACGCATGTGAAAAATGTTATAAATTGATTTGCATTTAAATGAGGGAAATAAGTATTTGACCCCCTCTCAATCAGAAAGATTTCTGGCTCCCAGGTGTCTTTTATACAGGTAACGAGCTGAGATTAGGAGCACACTCTTAAAGGGAGTGCTCCTAATCTCAGTTTGTTACCTGTATAAAAGACACCTGTCCACAGAAGCAATCAATCAATCAGATTCCAAACTCTCCACCATGGCCAAGACCAAAGAGCTCTCCAAGGATGTCAGGGACAAGATTGTAGACCTACACAAGGCTGGAATGGGCTACAAGACCATCGCCAAGCAGCTTGGTGAGAAGGTGACAACAGTTGGTGCGATTATTCGCAAATGGAAGAAACACAAAAGAACTGTCAATCTCCCTCGGCCTGGGGCTCCATGCAAAAACTCACCTCGTGGAGTTACAATGATCATGAGAACGGTGAGGAATCAGCCCAGAACTACACGGGAGGATCTTGTCAATGATCTCAAGGCAGCTGGGACCATAGTCACCAAGAAAACAATTGGTAACACACTACGCCGTGAAGGACTGAAATACTGCAGCGCCCGCAAGGTCCCCCTGCTCAAGAAAGCACATATACATGCCCGTCAGATGATTAAGTTTTCCAATGAACATCTGAATGATTCAGAGGACAACTGGGTGAAAGTGTTGTGGTCAGATGAGACCAAAATGGAGCTCTTTGGCATCAACTCATCTCGCCGTGTTTGGAGGAAGAGGAATGCTGCCTATGACCCCAAGAAAACCATCCCCACCGTCAAACATGGAGATGGAAACATTATGCTTTGGGGGTGTTTTTCTGTTAAGGGGACAGGACAACTTCACTGCATCAAAGGGACGATGGACGGGGCCATGTACCGTCACATCTTGCGCGAGAACCTCCTTCCCTCAGCCAGGGCATTGAAAATGGGTCGTGGATGGGTATTCCAGCATGACAATGACCCAAAACACACGGCCAAGGCAACAAAGGAGTGGCTCAAGAAGAAGCACATTAAGGTCCTGGAGTGGCCTAGCCAGTCTCCAGACCTTAATCCCATAGAAAATCTGTGGAGGGAGCTGAAGGTTCGAGTTGCCAAACGTCAGCCTTGAAACCTTAATGACTTGGAGAAGATCTGCAAAGAGGAGTGGGACAAAATCCCTCCTGAGATGTGTGCAAACCTGGTGGCCAACTACAAGAAACGTCTGACCTCTGTGATTGCCAACAAGGGTTTTGCCACCAAGTACTAAGTCATGTTTTGCAGAGGGGTCAAATACTTATTTCCCTCATTAAAATGCAAATCAATTTATAACATTTTTCACATGTTTTTCTGGATTCTTTTGTTGTTATTCTGTCTCTCACTGTTCAAATAAACCTACCATTAAAATGATAGACTGATCATTTCTTTGTCAGTGGGAAAACGTACAAAATCAGCAGGGGATCAAATACTTTTTTCCCTGACTGTATATACCTTACTAGGCCTATACAATACATCCATGTTTATCTTTCATTCTCTCCCTTCTGTTTTCTTTTCACCTCTCCACTCCTCCTACCTTCTCCTCCCCTCCTTTTCCTCTCTCCTCTCCTCCTGCCATCTCCTCCCCTCCCTTCTGACTTTCCTGTTTCTCTCCTCTCTCCTCTCCTCTCCTCTCCTCTTCTCTACTCCAACCCTTCTGTCCTATCCTCTCCCTTCTCCTCCAGTTGTTTGGTTGTTTCCTGGCCTGGGAGACGAGGAATGTGAGCATCCCGGCCCTGAATGACAGCAAGTACATCGGGATGAGTGTGTACAACGTGGGCATCATGTGTATCATCGGGGCGGCCGTGTCCTTCCTCACGCGAGACCAGCCCAATGTGCAGTTCTGCATCGTGGCTCTTGTCATCATCTTCTGCAGCACGATCACTCTCTGTCTGGTGTTTGTGCCAAAGGTAAGGACAACAGGAAATAGCAGTGTCACTTTCTGTCCATCCAAGGGGCATGAACTGTAGAACAAACTATACTGAACAAAGATATAAACGCAACATGCAACGTGTTGGTCCCATGTTTCAAGAGCTGAAATAAAACATTCCAGAAATGTTACATATGCATAAAAAGCTTATTTCTCCTAAATATTGTGCACAAATTTGTTTACATCCCTGTTAGTGAGCATTTCTCCATTGCCAAGATAATCCATCCACTTGACAGGTGTGGCATATAAAGAAGCTGATTAAACAGCATGATCATCTTGTGCTGGGGACAATAAAAGGCCACTCTAAAATGTGCAGTTTTGTCACACAACACAATGCCACAGATTTCTCAAGTTTTAAGGGAGTGTGCCATTCGCATGCTGACTGCAGGAATATCCACCATACGCCGCCTCCAACTTAGTTTTAGAGATTTTGGCAGTAAGTCCAACCGGCCTCACAACTGCAGACAACGTGTAACTACGCCAGCCCAGGACCTCCACATCCGGCTTCTTCACCTGCAGGATCATCTGATACCAGCCACCCGGACAGCTGATGAAACTGAGGAGTATTTATGTCTGTATTAAAGCTCTTTGTGGGGAAAAACTAATTCTGTTTGGCTGGGAATGGCTCCCTAGTGGGTTGGCCTGGCTCCCAAGTGGGTGGGCTCCCACCCAGGCCTGTGCCCCTGCCCAGTCATGTGAAATCCATAAATTAGGGCCTAAAGATTTCCTTACATGAACTGTAACTCAATAAAATCCTAGAAATTGTTGCATTTTGCGTTTATATATTTGCTCAGTATAGATTCAACCACTCTAAGAGTACTCTCAGAAAGTATAACGTTACTGATTATATGAACTACTTTCCCTTGTATTTAAAACATTCAAGTGAGTGAGTGTAACATGATAACAGAGGAGGAATAGGATGTGACACTTTAACCTGTCCTTCTAAGCCACTCCCCTTTATTATAACAACTTGCAGTTCATCACGATGAGGACCAATCCGGACGCTGCTACTCAGAATCGGAGGTTAAAGTTCAATACGAACCAGAAGAAAGAGGACTCCAAGATGTCCACGTCAGTGACCAGTGTGAACCAGGCCAACACGTCCAGACTGGACGGCCTGCAGACCGACAACCACCGCCTCCGCATGAAGATAACAGAGGTGACGTCATTGTGATGTTGTCTTGTGTCACGTCATGTTTCATGAAGAGGGCATGGAGTCATTCCCCACCACATGACCTGAACTGTTACCTACATTTAGTACCCAGAGCTTTCCCTGGTCAACTTTACATGGTCAGAAAAAACTCCTGTCCCCATTGTGACCAGAATGACACCCTGTTTTTTAGGTTTTACTGTATCTAAAGTATGGTATTTTTCATTGGTGAGAGTAACAGAGGTCACACCGTACACAAACCGGCGTCCCCCCACACCAAACGCGATCACGACACGCAGGTTAAAATATCAAAACAAACTCTGAATCATATTAATTTGGAGACAGATCTAAAAGCATTAAACATTTATGGCAATTTAGCTAGCTAGCTTGCTAATTTGCTAAGCACATTTTTCCTGGGATATAAACGTTGAGTTGTTATTTGACCTGAAATGCACAAGGTCCTCTACTCCGACAATTAATCCACACATAAAACGGTCAAACGAATCGTTTCTAGTCATCTCTCCTCTTTCCAGGCTTTTTCTTCTTTGGACTTTATATGGCGATTGGCATCTAACTTTCAAAGTTACCACCGATGCCCGACCGAACTCAGTTCATCTTTCAATCACCCACGTGGGTATAACCAATGACGAGATGTCACGTGGGTATCTGCTTCTATAAACCAATGAGGAGATGGGAAAGGCAGGACTTGCACTGCGTTCAGCATCACAAATAGAACTGACTTCTATTTTAGCGCTTAGCAACGCAGACGCTGGTTGGCGTGCAGGAGCAGTGTGGGTGCATGTTAGATCCTGCCTTATTTCTAATAAGCCCTGTCTGTCAGTAGCACCATCTTGTCACAACTATACAGTGTATCCTCCTTTCTACATTTAAAATATGATGTTTTATGTCTTTGATGTTGAATGACACGAGAAGAAATCTCATGCCAATCACGCTCTGTGATGCATTTCACTGTATCTACTCCCTTCTAGCAGTGTAAGAGTAGCCATTGCCCTTCTAGTTGTTCCTAGAGCCACTCTTGAAGTACAATGGAGTTGAGTAGAAAATGTTTATTTATGATCTGTCCTGGCTGCTTTTTTCCTAACACTGTTTAACAACTCTATTTTAACAATGTAACACTATTTTAACCCCTTAAACACTATTTTAACCCCTTAAACACTATTTTAACCCCTTAGCCCCTTTTAACACAATTTGTCTGTGCAGTTGGATAAGGAACTGGAGGAGGTGACCATGCAGCTGCAGGACACCCCAGAGAAGACCCCGTACATCAAGCAGAACCACTACGGAGACGTCAACAACATCCTCAGCATACGCAACTTTACCGATGGCAAAGGTGACAGACCGCTGCTACTTTTGTATACACTTCTACAGCATCACCTCCCATATAACCTCACACATTTAAACAGACACACCTCTGTCAGCCTGGACTCACTCACTGTCTGCACATGATTTTAACACTGAGTTTAACACTGTCCACCTCATACAGTACATACAGCAAGCTTTTAATTGTTACTCCAGTTTCTTGTCTGCTAACTATGATACCGTACTACTATCTGTGTGTCTGAGAGCTTCAGGTTCTTCGGTATCCACATCACTAAGGATCTATTATGGTCCACATGACAACACAGTCGTGAATAGGGCACGACAACACCTCTTCCCTCTTAGGAGGATAAAAAGATTTGTCATGGGTCCTCAGATCCTCAAACAGTTCTACAGCTGCACCATCGAGAGAATCCTGACTGGTTGCATCACCGCCTAGTATGGCAACTGCTTGGCATCCGACCCCAAGGCTTTACAGAGGGTAGTGCGTACGGCCCAGTACATCACTGGGGCCAAGCTTCCTGCCATTCAGGACATCTATACTAGGCGGTGTCAGAGGAAGGCTCCAAAAAATTCCAAAGACTCCAGCCACCCTAGTCATAAAATGTTCTCCCTGCTACCTCACGGCAAGCGGTACCGGGTTGCCAAGTCTAGGTCCAAAAGGCTTCTTAACAGCTTCTACCCCCAAGCCATAAGACTGCTGAACAGTTAATCAATTGGCTACCCGGACTATTTGCATTGGACAGACTTTTGTACTGACTCTCTTGCACTGGCTCTATGCACACTCACTGGACTCTACCCACACACTCACACAAACTACACTGACACTCCAACACACACACACACACACTTCATACACAAAACACACACATGCATATTGGTGCCACATACACACACACTCACACATAGACACATGTTCACACTCTTCACATATATGCTGCTGGTACTCTGTTTATTATCTATCCTGATTGCCTAGTCACTTTTACCCCTACCTACATGTACATATTACCTCAATTACCTCAACTACCTTGTACCCCTGGACATTGACTCGGTACTGGTACTCCTTGTATGTAGCCTTGTTATTGTTACTATTTAAAAAATATTTTACACTGCATTGTTGGGAAAGGTAAGCATTTCAAGGTAAAGTTGTGTTCGGCATGTGACAAATCTTATTTGATTTTGATATCTTGATCAGAACTACAGTATCCCAACCCCAAGTTTGTTGATTATTCAATGATAAGCTTCTGTTCAGAATGCAGGCTGACAGACAGACGTCTAATGGGTCAGTATATTCACCATAAGGATTCAGCCACTTCGAAGAGCAATCCACCACATCTCTGCCTGAGAATCCTCATCACTCCTCTAACTGCAGCCATCAGTATTCATGAGACTTCCTGGACAAAACTCTGTGAATGAGTGGCTGTTATGAGTACGACACATTGTCAGCAGAGATTACAATCACAACCAAGCACGAGCAACACTTTCCGTAGACCATGAATATTAATCAGCACATGGTGTGGCCTGGTGGTGTTTGAGCGGTGTGACACAAGGACCATGGCACCCATATTTAAAAAAAATATATATTTATTTCACTAGGCAAGTCAGTTAAGAACAAATTCTTATTTTCAATGACAGCCTAGGAACAGTGGGTTAACTGCCTGTTCAGGGGCAGAACAACAGATTTGTACCTTGTCAGCTCAGGGAATTGAACTTGCAACCTTTCGGTTACTAGTCCAACACTCTAACCACTAGGCTACCCTGCCACCCCAGGAATTCCCTCAGTTGAATTTTCCCAGTTGAACACAGAGTTTGGTCTGACAATTGAGGAATCTATGGATGCCGTAGAGGCTCTGGAGAATAACACAGAACAAGGTTATTGCTCAGGAGGTTGTGACTTTTCACAGTAAATTGCACTTGCACTTTGACACCGTCCAACCGACACTTTTTTCAGAGGTGGGTTTATGCATTTTCTAATCTCTAAACAGGATTATACAGTGAATCGCTCATATGCAACCAAGTCCATATGAATCCATATGAATCCATTATGCTATGTTCACATATCCGCTCCAGTAGCCTTATCTAAGAGAAAAGAAGTACAAGGAGGCAGCTTTCTTCCATCAAAGGGAGGTTATTTTTATCTAAATAGTTTCCACCTCCTCTTTAGATGCATATTGAGGACACAATGCTGTGGTGTGATCTTCAAATCAGGTTAATGTTATGCTAAGAGGTTAAAATCTGGGACAACTGGAGAGGAAGAAATTGAAGCAAAAGGGGATAATTTCGGGCCTCTCCAGGTGCTGTTTGAAAGACTGATAAGGCTGTTTACTTTGATTCCAACCGTGTTCACACTCTCTGCCTGTGTCCCACGGTGATGACTCTGTTCCCCCCTGGACTGAAATATTTCCCACAACATCATGAAGCACAGCAGTCTCTCTCTCTCCGTATCACTTGCCATCTCTCTATCTCTCCTCATTTCTCTCACTCTCTCTTTCTCTCACTCTGCCTCTCTTTCTCTTTCTCTCTCTCTCTCTCTCTCTGTCACTAACTATGCTACAAGCAGAGTTCCATTTAACATGTGTTGAACTCATAGAACAGAAGTGTTTTTTGTTTGTTTGGCCCTTTGATGTAATTCTCAACAGATATTGTATCAGAAAATTAAAGCTGCTTGACATGCATTGTGTAATGATACAGTGACTGATGGCATGACATCCTTCAGTGGCCTTAGCTTCTCAGGTGTTTTTATCTGAACCAAGGAGAGAGGACATATACAGTGGGGGCATCCCAAATGGCACCCTATTCCCTACGACCCCACCACACCCCAAATCTAATGGCACAACCTTAAAATCTGTACATTTGGATTTTTACTTCAACAAATAACCTTCAATTCATTATATTTTCATGAAACCAATAAATACATTTACTCAATAACATTTAATTTTTCAACTTATCTTTCTCAGAAACATTTGTATATTCTCACTTACAAAAATCTGCAATCTAATTTTTTTGTGTGTACATTTTGGTGACCCCACCGCAGTTCCCCTATGACCCCAAACGTTGAATACCACTGCTATATAGTGCACAACTCTTGGAGTCCTATCGGGTCCTGGTCAAAGGTAGTGCACTATATAGGGAGTCATTTTGTAGAATAGTGTTACAGCCTGTTTGCTGTGCCATCTCTCTGTGTCTTTGCAGAGGGGGACAAATCGATACTGAAGAATCATCTTGAGCAGAAGCCTCAGGCGCAGTGGGGCTCCATGGACCCTTCCAGAATAAACAGAGGTCCTCTGGAGGATATCAACTCACCTGAACAGTGAGTTGTCCTCAAAACATCTCCCTCCTCCCTCCTAATTAATTTGTTCTTCTTCCTGTTGACTTTTTCAACAAACTATACATCAGATATATGCATGGCAGTTGTTCTGGTACCAGCTCTGTCTGAGATCCCTAAAGATTGGAAAGCTGCCGCAGTCATCCCCCTCTTCAAAGGGGGGAGACACTGTAGACCCAAACTGACCTCTATCTATCCTACCCTGCCTTTCTAAAGTCTTCGAAAGCCAAGTTAACAAACAGATTACCGACCATTTCAAATCCCACCGTACCTTCTCCGCTATGCAATCTGGTTTCCGAGCAAGTCATGGGTGCAGCTCAGCCACGCTCAAGGTCCTAAACGATATCATAACCACCATCGATAAAAGACAATATTGTGCAGCCATCTTTATCGACCTGGCCAAGGCTTTCGACTCTGTCAATCACCGCATTCTTATCGGCAGACTCAACAGCCTTGGTTTCTCAAATGACTGCCTCGCCTGGTTCACCAACTACTTCTCAGGTAGAGTTCAATGTGTCAAATCAGAGGGCCTGTTGTCCGGACCTCTGGCAGTCTCTATGGGGGTGCCACAAAATCCTATTCCCTACCCCCTGACCCTAATCCTAAAAGACCTGGGCAGAAAATTTGAAAATGCCAACTTTTGAAATACTTGAGGTAGTCTAATATAATTTTATGTAGAGTTTCAACTAAAAGGCAACTATTTTATTTGATATTCAAATGCAGGTCTCAGAAAACCAAATAATGTTTGAAGGTATTTGAATACAAAAAAATATATACTTGATGGCTGCCAAATATTTGATGAAGAACCAAAAACTACAACAGTTAGTTGAATTAGTCAAAATATATGATCATAAGCATATGGTTTGGACAGCTCTAAGATATGAATCTTAATATAGCCTGTAGCCTAGAGTTAAATACATGAGGGACATGGAATCACCTCAAATTACAGTAAACCATGTTTGCAGCTTCAAAAGAACAAACAAATATATTTTTATAATGTGTGACATGAGGTAATACAGTAACACTTGACACCAGCCATACTATATAGCACTTTCTGACATCGGCTAATGTAAAAAGGGCTTTATAAATAAATGTGATTGATTGATGGATAATAGTATTCAAGTGACTTTCAAAAATATTTTTCTTAAGAATTGCGATAATCTATCTACTACTACTACAAAGGTAGATCATTCAAGTGATGTTCACGTTGTTTTAAAAAAAAAATTGTAGTAACTCTGTGATTATAACAATAGCAACATTGTTGTTACACAGGACTTTGAAATGTCTTTATAATTGCATAATAATGTTATTACGTAAGTGTAATGAAGAACAGTCACTATTCCTGGGCAGCAGTGTTACCATTCCTGTCTCGCCTCCAGACTAGCAAAACATTTTTAAAGAAATGTACAAATGATACATTTGTGACATCAATGTTATTGTATTTTTTATCAATACAGTAATATGAGATCTGTATGTAAAATATTAACATATGGTATTTCAGTCATTTAGCAGATGCTCTTATCCAGAGCGACTTACAGTTAGTGCATTCATCTTAACTTCTTAAGGAGCGGTGGGGTGCTAGCGCTAGCGCCCCACTCCCGACACTACCCGGTGAAATGCAAAATCCAAAAGTTGAATTATTAAACATTCATCAATATACAAGTGTTGCATAGTCATCAAAAGCTCTGCTTCTTGGCAATATCACAGCATTGTCAGATTTCAAAAAGGCTTTACGGCGAAAGCACTACATTTGATTGTTTGAGGGTAGCACCTCCAATATTTTTACCATTACCATAACTTCATAAGCCATCACGGTTCACACAAAACACATTTCACAGCGAAAACAAATCAATTACCTTTTGAAGAACTTCTGCTGAGGGCTTCCCAAGTGTCCAACGAAGACAATCCATGGTTCTTTTGTTAGAAAAAGTCATGTATTATATCCATAAATCTCAGTTTGGTTGGTGCGTTATGATAAGAAAATACAGCGTCCACTCGCCCATTGAAACGTGAAGAGAACTCGTTCAACCTATACCTATAAACTTGTCCAAGAACAATCAAACATCATTGATAATGTATCCTTAGGAACACTTTAATGTATATTCAGTATAATATTTCAACCGATATATAAACTGGGCGATAGGAAAGGAAAAAACACGCATTCTCTTCTGTTGACTTCTGTGTGACCACTTCCTAATTCTTCTTCTTCTGCCATCTAAAGCAACTAAATAGAATCAAAACAGTGTCTCGAGACTGTTGACATCCAGAGGAAGCAATAGGTACTGCATTCATACTCCCTTATATGGGCATTTTCATAAGGGAGGGGTTCAAAATGAGGCAATATGTCAAAATCACTTTTTCCAGGGCAGAAATTTAAAATATTTAACACTCTTAGAAACTTCAGAGTGTTTCCTATCCAATGGTACTAAATATGTGCATATCCTATTTTCTGGGCCTGAGTGGGAGGCATTTTACTTTGGGCACGCCAGGCTCTCCAAAACCGTCACCTCGGGAGCTGCTCCCTAAGAAGTTAAGATAGCTAGATGGGCCTCCCGAGTGGCACAGTGATCTAAGGCTGTGCCACTAGAGATCCTGGTTCGAGTCCAGGCTCTGTCGCAGCAGGCCGGGACTGGGAGACCCATGGGGCAGCGCACAATTGGCCTAGTGTCGTCCGGATTAAGGGAGGGTACGGTGTTTCCTCTGACACATTGGTGCAGATGTCTTCCGGGTTAAGCAGGCATTGTGTCAAGAAGCAGTGTGGCTTGGCTGGGTTGTGTTTCGGAGGACTCGCGGCTCTCAACCTTCGCCTCTCCTGAGTCAGTACGGGGAGTTGCAGCAATGAGACAAGACTGTAACTACCAATTGGATACCACGAAATTGGGGTGGAAAAGGGGTAAAAGTAACTAAATATATACAGTGCCTTGCAAAAGTATTCATCCCCCTTGGCATTTTTTCTATTTTGTTGCCTTACAACCTGGAATTAAAATAGATTTTTTGGGGTTTTGTATCATTTGATTTACACAACATGCCTACCACTTTGAAGATGCAACATATGTTTTATTGTGAAACACAAGAAATAAGACAAAAAAACTGAAAACTTGAGCATGCATAACTATTCACCCCCCCCCAAAGTCAATACTTTATAGAGCCACCTTTTGCAGCAATTACAGCTGCAAGTCTCTTGGGGTATGTCTGAACATACACAAAATAGACCAAATTGGTGAAGTGAAAAAAATCACTTGGCTTTCTTTTTAAACGGAAAAGTGGTGCGTGCATATGTATTCACCCCCTTTGCTATGAAGCCCCTAAAAAGATCTGGTGGGTTTAGGGTTCAGACCTGGGATAGCTATAGTTTGAACTATAATTTGTGGAGAAAAATAAATAATCCAGATCATGTGACAGATCATGTGACACTTAGATTGCACACAGGTGGACTTTATTTAACTAATTATGTGACTTCTGAAGGTAATTCGCTAATTTCTAACCCTAACCCTAAACTTTACCCCTAAACCTAAAATAGCCTTTTTCCTTGTGGGGAACGGCAAAATGTTTTACTATCCTTGTGAGGACTTCTGGTGCCCACAAGGATAGTAAAACCAAAAACACACACAGACACTTCCCCTCACACACACACACACATAAACAGCAGAGCACAGCTGACTGCCTTCATGTTGTCCCAACTCTTAAAATGTGGCGGTCCGGAACACTCATAGCACACTCAGGTGACAAATAAAGAACTACCTTCACTTATTATTCATAACCAGGCTGGGGAATGTCGACTTCATCAGAGAGGGATAAAAGAGTTTCATGCATCATTGAGAGCCCTTCATTCCCTCCTCCTCTCCTCCTCTCCTCCCCCCTGTCCTCCCAGTTCTCCTCTCCTCCTATGTTCATCCAACTGGGACTGGATAGAGAGAACACATGAGAAAGAGAGAGGGAGAGAGAGCATGAGAACAAGAGTGAGGACGTGAGAACAAGAGCGGAAGCAGAAAAGACGCGAAAGAGAGAGAGAGGGCAGAGAATGAGGCAGCGAGAACAACTCATAAGAGGTGCTGGCCATCCCACAAGAGAAGCCAACAGAACAGCCCACTTCAGGCCCCCACCACATGCAGGACAGACAAGACAGGACGCACCAACCCATCCAACCCCCCCCAGCACCCCCTGTCAGATCCCCTTATAGCCATCCACACCCACTGAGGACACACAAAAGCCACAAATTGTGCTCCTAATAGACTCAAACGGGAAATTTGTGCAGGAAAACAAACTCTTTTCTAAATTGAAAGTGGCTAAACTATGGTGTCCAAACACCCGGCGTGTCCATAATTCACACAGGCACAAACGTTTTGAAGGCCCAGCAGGAAAGGGTGGCAACAGCACTCAAGGGAGTGATTGAAAAAGCTTCTTCCACTTCCCCCCTACACACAGGGTCATCTACACCCTGCTACCACGAAAAGACGTTCACCCTGCCACCATACAGCGGGTGAATGCAAGCATTTCCCATGACTGTGTGTCAACACCAAATGTTTACCTGGCCCATCACTGCACCCTGGAGTTGGACAGCCTCTATGACCAGGTACACCTCTACAAGGTCATGGTCACCACCTTTGCCAGGACCCTGAAAGACATTGCACTCAACCGCAGCCCCAGCAACTCACACAAGAGCAACAGAGTGTCGAGCACCCTGCCCAGACCTGCAAGACTCCCTACCAGACCTGCGAGACTCCCCCCGGACCTGCACTCAGAGGACCTACACCCAGACCACAGCACCACTTGCCCCCCACTCTTGCAGAAAGGACCTCAACATGATAGCCACACATATGCCCAGGATGTGAGCAGGCAAACCGGCCCACCCCAACTCCTACACCCAAGCAAGCCCCATCCTGCGAGTTAAGAGGCATTCACCAGATGCTCTGCTCAAATCTAATGGTCCGAAACTAAACCATGAGAATAACAACACTGGACACTATGGTACACAAAGCTTTTACCATCTCATGCTGGAATATACAAGGTCTGAGGCCATCTGCCGTTGGCCTAAAGAGCAGGAACCCAGACTTCACCAAAGAAATTGTAAATTCCTACAAGAAACATGGTATAGAGGAAATGGACCCACTAGCTGCCCTCTAGGTTACAGTGAGCAGGTAGTCCCATCCACCAAACTACCAGGAGTGAAACAGGGAAGGGACTTACAGTAGGAGTTTTGCTCATTTGGTATAGATCAGACCTAACTCACTCTAGTCAATTAATCAAATCAGGAGAATTTTACATCTGGTTAGAAATAAATAAGGAAATTATCGACAGAGAAAAATGTCCTCTGTGTGCTACCTATATCCCCCCACTAGAATCTACATACTTTAATGAAGACAGCTTTTCCACCCTAGAGATCAACCACAGGCTCAGGCACAAGTACTAGTCTGTGGTGACCTAAATGCCAGAGCTGGACAAGAACCTGACATCCTCAGAACACAGGGGGACAAACACCTACCTGTAGGTGCCAGCGTCCCCTCTCCAATATGTCCCCCTAGACAAACCTATCAAATCATAACCAACAAAAACAGGTCACAACTCATGCAGGTATGTTGCACATTGGGTCTGTACTTAGTCAACAGTAGGCATTGAGAAGACTCCTACGGTAGGTACACCTCAAATCAAATCAAAGTGTATTGGTCACATACACATACTTAGAAGATGTTATTGAGGGTGTAGTGAAATACAGTGCAGTAGTATCGAACAATTCACAACAATACACACATCTAAAAATAAAAGAATGGATTTAAGAAATATCTAAATAATTAGGACGAGCAATGTCGGACAATCATTGACTAGAATACAGGATATACATATGAAATTAGTAAAACAGTATACAAAGCTTATTAAAGTGACCAATGTTCCATTTTTAAAGTGACCAGTGTTCCATTTTTAAAGTGACCAGTGTTCCATTATTAAAGTGACCAGTGATTCCATGTCTATCTACACAGGCCAGCAGCCTCTAATGTGCAGGGTTGAGTAACCGGGTGGTAGCCGGCTAGTGACAGTGACTAAGTTTAGGGCAGGGTACTGTGTGGAGTGATGGCTATTTAACAGTCTGATGGCCTTGAGATAGAAGCTGTTTTTCAGTCTCTCGGTCCCAGCTTTGATGCACCTGTACTGACCTCGCCTTCTGGATGATAGTGGGGTGGACAGGCCGTGGCTCGGGTGGTTGATAACCTTGATTATCTTTTTGGCCTTTCTGTGGCATTGGGTTCTGTAGGTGTCCTGGAGGGCAGGCAGTATGCCCCCGGTGATGCGTTGGGCAGACCGCACCACCCTTTCGAGAGCCATGTGGTTGTGGACGGAGCAGTTGCCATACCAGGCGGTGATACAGCCCAACAGGATGCTTTCAATGGTGCATCTGTAAAAGTTTGTGAGGGTCTTAAGGGCCAAGCCAAATTTCTTCAGCTTCCTGAAGTTGAAGAGGAGCTGTTGAGCTTTCTTCACCACACTGTCTGTGTGGGTGGGTGGACCGTTTCAGATTGTCAGTGATGTGTACGCCAAGGAACATGAAGCTTTTCACTTTTCACTGTGGTCCAGTTGATATGGATGGGGGCGTGCTCCCTCTGCTGTCTCCTGAAGTCCACTATCAGCTCCTTCTATGTTGAGGGAGAAGTTATTTTCCTGGCACCACTCTGCCAGGGCCCTGTAGCTCATCTCCTGGCAGTAGTATTGTAGACTACTTTATCACCGACCTCAACCCAGAGTCTCTCAGAGTGTTCAGTCAGCACACTGACACCCCTATCAGATCACAGCAAAATCACAGTCTACTTGAACAGAGCAATACTCAACCATGAAGCCTAACAAACTGCATGCCATTAAGAAATGTTATAGATGGAAGGAGGGTAGTGTAGAAACCTACCAAAAAAAAACTTGTCCAACTACAAATCCAATCCCTCTTAGACAACTTCCTGGACAAAATGTTTACCTGCAATAGTGAAGGTGTAAACTTGAAGCCTGAACTATATTTTTTACCTATTAACTAATATATAACATTTTAATTCATGCAGAAAACCTAAGACAACTAACAACAATGAGAAATGTTTGATGAAGAATGCAAAAACCAAACAAATTAATTTAGAAACCTATCCAACCAAAAACACAGAGACCCAGAAGCCCTTAGTTTACACCTTCACTATGGTCAAACAGTAGAACAATCCAGAAATACACTAAGAAAAAAGGAACAGCATGTTATGAAACAGCTCATTGTGATTGAAGAATCCATAGAATCTAATCACTTATGGAAAACGAACACACTAAACAAACAACAACACAAAGAGCTATCTATCCAAAATGGAGATGCATGGATCAACCGCTTCTCCAACCTTTTCAACCATATAACAAAGCACCAAGAGCAAAAACATATACATGATAATTTACAAAACTTAGAAACATCTATTAAAGACTACCAGAACCCACTGGATTATCCAGTTACATTGAATGAACTACGGGACATCATGCAAACCCCTCCACACCAAAAAAGTATGTGATATTGATGGTATACTAAACAAAATGATAAAATATACAGACCACAAATTCAAATAGGCTATTCTTAAACTCTTCAGCATTATCCTCAGCAATGGCATCTTCCCTAATATTTGGAGCCAAGGTCTAATCACCCCGATCCACAAAAGTGGAGACAAATTTGACCCCCATAATTACCATGGAGTCAATAGTAATCTCGTAAAAATCATCAACAGCAGACTCCAACATTTCCTCTGTTAAAACAATGTCCTGAGCAAATGTCAAATTGTATTCTTACTAAAATACCGTACGACAGACCACGTATACACTATGCACACCCGTATTGTCAAACAAAACAAAACAAAATAAAAAAAGCTTTTGACTCAATTTGGTATGAGGGTCTGCTATACAAAGTGATGAAAAGCAGTGTTCGGGGAAAAACATATGACATTGCCATTAGGAAAAACATATGAAATTATAAAATCTATGTACACAACTGTGTAGTTAAAAACACACAATGTCTTTCCACAGGGCCATGGGGTGAGACAGGTATGCAGCTTGAGTCCCACCCTATTCAACATACTGTATATATCAATGAATTGTCGAGGGGACTAGAACAGTCTGCAGCAGCTGGCCTCACCCTACTAGACTTGGGAATCAAATGTCTACTGTTTGCTGATTATCTGGTGCTTCTGTCACCTCGAAGCATCATCTAGTGCGTCTGCACAGATTCTGTCATACTTGGGCCCTGACAGTAAAACTCAGTAGGACAAAAATAATGGTGTTCCAAAAAAGGTCCAGCAGCCAAGACAACAAATACAAATTGTAACAAGACACTGTTGCCCTAGAGAACACAAAGAATACCTACCTTGGCCTAAACATCAACACCACAGGTAACTTCCACAAGGCTGTGAACGATCTAAGAGACAAGGCAAGAAGAGCCTTCTACGCCATCAAAAGAAACATCAAACTCGACATCCTAAGTAGGATCTGGCAAAAAAATACTTAAATCAGTTATAGAACCCATTGCCCTCTATGGTTGTGAAGTATGGGGTCCATTCACCAACCAAACTGACAAAATGGGACAAACACCCAATTGAGAAAAAAATATATACTTTGTGAACAACGCAAAACCCCTAACAATGCATGCAGAGTATAATTAGGAATGTACCCGCTAGTTATCAAAATCCAGAAAAGAGTAGTTCATTTCTACAACTACCTAAAAGAAGCAATGCCCACACATTCCACCACAAAGACCTCACCTATAGAGAGATTAACCCAGAGAAGAGTCCCTTCTGCCAGTTGGATCTGGGACTCTGTTCACAAACACAAACAGATCCCACATAGCCCCAGGACAGCAACACAATTAGACCCAGCCAAATTATGAGAAAGCTAAAATATAACTATTTGACAGATTGGAAAGAATCAACCAAAAAAACGGAGCAAATTGGAATGCTATCTGGCCCTAAACAGAGAGTACACAGTGGCAGAATACCTGTGACTGACCTAAAGTAAAAAATAATCATTGACTATATACAGACTCAGTGAGCATAGCCTTGCTATTGAGGGAGGCCGCCGTAGGTAGACCTGGCTCTCAAGAGAAGACAGGCTACGTGAACACTGCCCACAAAATGAGGTGGAAACTGAGCTGCACTTCCTATCCTCCTGCCAAATGTATGACCACATTAGAGATACATATTTCCCACAGATCACACAGACCCACAAATAATTTGAAAACAAATCAAAAATTGATTAACTCCCATATCTGTTGGGCGAAATAGCGAAGTGTGCCCTCACAGCAGCAATATTTGTGGCCCGTTGCCATGAGAAAAGGGCAACAAGTGGAGCACAAACAACATTGTAAATACCACCAATATGTATTTGTTTATTTATCTTCCCCTACTATTCGTACTACAACAATTTGCACATTGATAAAACATTGTATGTACATAGCTGATAATATAATGCTTGAAATGTCTTTATCATTTTGAAACTTCTGTGAGTGTTTAGTGTTCGTTTGTCATCGTTTTTTGTTGATGATGTTTTGTCTTTTTACTTTTGTTTATTGTTTATTTCAACAGGAGAGGGAGCTTATGTATGTAACCAGTGATTTACAGCTACGATTGGAAACAGCATTGGCAGCAAGGCTTGAAAATAGACAGGAGACACTCTGAGCTATTCCCACACCACATTAATGTTTGATCACATGGAGGGATAGATAGAGAGAGGGTGGAGGGAAGAGCAAGCCAGAGAGAGAGCGCAACATGGTCTCTGCAATTTGTATTATTTTGTACGCTGCGTTAGGTTACATTATAACTGGAATATAGATAAATAGTAATGCCATCTTTTTGTAGGCACTAATTCCACCATGGTTCATTGGACAAAGCCTATGGGAAATTAATGTAATTTTTGGGGGGAGGGAGATACACCAAAAATAAGGTCTGTGGGAAACACAGGCCCAGGAGATATTATACGTTTTGTTCTGAGATCATCTTCATCAGCTAACAGCACTGTTTGTGATTTTTGTGTAATTTAAAAAAGCACATAAAACACAAAGCATAACTCATAAAGGTCATGTTATTTCCTGACTGATGTTATCTCATAGAAAAAATCATATAACATCTCCTAAGCTTGTGTTAACCTCAGACCTTATTTTTGGGATTTATCCCAAAACCCTATTCTTTCCCCATAGGGGTGGCTGAACGGTTTTAGGGTTACAAGCTGGTGAGCTCTATAGCGGTCCTACAATATAATATGAATTAGTGGACCTATATTATTATATGTCTGACCTGGCCGTACAATAGCATACAAATTGGAGGATGTAAGTCAGGGTTCGTCATCTAGGTTTGGCCTCAGGCACAAAAACATTCTGAGCTAATAGTCGGCGGGCCAGAACATAATTAGTATATAATATTAGCACAATTAATTGGCCTACACTACTAATTAAACAACATTTTTAACACATCTGATTAGTACAATAAACTCAGTGACAATAACATAATATTTTCGATCTGATTGCGCTCATAAAATCACCATATCTCTATTCAATTATTATTATTGTCTATTTCTCTGTGCATTGATTGGTGGGGAAAAACAGGTCTACATAGTCTACTGCAGGCTACACTATTGTTTTTACGTCAACATTTGTTCAGAATAATTAGCAAGAGAAAATGTTGCTATCAAAAAGTATCAAAAGAAAGGTGGATAATGAAAATTGAAGTTTCGGGAGTGAATGTACAGAGAGATATATGTTCATCTTACTATCTTTTGCAATGAAAATGTCAGTGAAAATGTTGGTTCTCCCCTATGGCCAGTGATGCTTGAGGGGGGATTGGGGTTAAAAGAAGACCCCCACCCTCTGGTGTGTTACAGTACGGGGTGGAGGGGGGTGTGAAGGGACCAGGAAGTCTCTTTGACTGTGAGTGGTAATGCCAGTGAGAAGTGAGAAGTCACTGGCCGTGTCGGAATACCCATACTAGGGTCATAAATGCGAAAAAATATTTTGTTTTATAGTATGTGACATTTTTTAAATAGTACTCCGAATGTGTCATCTAATGTGAGATTGCGTTGAGTGGAGTGGAGTGGGTCGAAAGCTTCCAGTTCCTCAGATTCCAAATCAAAATGGTCCACACACACACGTACAGTCGTGAAGAAGGTGCAACAGCGCCTCTTCCCCCTCAGGAGGTTGAAAAGGTTTGGCATGGGCCCTCATTGCACATATATTTATACTGATTCTACACACATACAATCATCATATATGATGCTGCTACTCTGTTTATCATATATCCTGATGCCTAGTGACCTTACCCCTATACATATCTAACTCTATCGATCCAGTATGCCTGCACATTGTAAATACGGTACTGGAACTGTGTCTGTATATAGTATGCTTACTTACTTTATCGTGTTCTTCTTATTTTTATATCTTGTGTGTTTTTGTTCTACCATGTTATTTTTAGTACTAGATTGATATTGATTACTGCATCATTGTTGGGGTTAGAGCTTGCAAGAAAAGCATTTCACTGTACTTGTGCACGTGACAACTTAATCACACGTTCTGGTGTACAAAAAGACAATTTCAATTATTGAGAGTAAAACAGCACATACAGAAGCTGTCTGGATTGAAATAGTACTTTTACTTGTACTGTGCTGTATGTACAGTATGTATGCAATGTAGCACCACAGAGATTTAGAAATATGTATATTTTTAGAGGATTTTTAACACTTTGACAGCACACATTGGAAAAATAATCCTTCAATGTAATCATTTATTTAGTCAGGTGAATATAATGATGTTTAATTATGTTTAACATGCTATGCCACTCATCACCACGTCTCTCTCTCTTTCTCTCTGTCCACAGCATACAGCGCAGGTTGTCGTTGCAGCTGCCCATCCTGCACCATGCCTACCTACCCTCCATAGGGGGGGTGGACGCCAGCTGTACCAGCCCCAACGCCAGCCCCAGCTCCAGCCCCAGCCCGCGGCACAGACACATGCCCCCGTCCTACCGGGTCATGGTCTCAGGCCTGTGAGCATCAGTCGCCCCTGGCGCTACCAAGAAAGACATCTGTGTAAAAAACAACAACAAGCAGACTGTGACTGAGGTCATCAGCGATAGTGGAATAATATGTGTGTTGGACCAGGGAGGGGGAAGTTTGATCCACTCTTCATGCCTCGGTCTCTAGACCCCCTCTCTAGAACCATGGGTCGGGGAAAGGGGAGAGGGCACAGAGGACCTTACAAACGACGACACGATCCACAGCTACAGCCCCCGTCCCCCCAACCCCCACCCCCAGCAGCAGAGTACCAGACCTGACCTGACCAGTAGCGTATCTGCTTCGGAGTATCTGCTTCGGAGGGTTTTATGTTGTTGTTGTTTTTTCCTTTGCCATGCACTTGACTGTGTGAACTTGTCAAAACTTGAGTATTTCGCTACTTCAATGCCTAGAAGGTGTTACTATAGGAACAAAGGAGTTCCAGATCGGACTGACGTAGGATTCATCAAAATTCACCATTGTGAACAAACATGTAAATATCGTACTGACTTTGACTTACCGTAAGCTTTGAGTATGCTGTGAATGAACATATGGGGGGATGGGGGGCAGGTCTGTATCAGCGTAGGTCCTGAAAAACTCATATAAAAACGTAACAACTGGCGTCCTACAAAGCAAAATGTAAGACAAATTGGTTTGTGTAATATTACTGCATCATTGTAGTATGTTAATTATGTTAAATGGATTGGCCATTGGCAAGAAGTAAGGCACCAGCGGCCAATTATTTTAACTTTCACACAGCTTATTTTCCACTTTGCTAAATTTGCACCATTCATTTTTCTTAAAGACTATACTATCTCGTTTCATAGGTCTTTAATGTGTTTCAACTCCCATAGTTTAATTTGTCTCCAAACAAGCATGACATGCTACAGTACAGGTTATTGCCTTTCTGGGCTTAGAGGGCAACAGAACCAAACAGAATATATTTCCAGGAACTAATGAGAATTGTAATGTGGCTCTATGTACAGTACGTGTGTTGATGTAAACACAAACAAATAGTCACCTACACTAAGACAGAAAGATACACACCTTTAGGTAAAGTGCTCACCGTATCCTAGTGGTGTTAGGTGTCCAGACAAGGTTTCGCCAAAGATCAGTCTGAGGACCAGCAAGCTTCCATTACAACTGGTTGGTCTTCGCCCCACCAGTGTGAATGGTCCAGAAACTGTCAAGTCACTCTACTCTGTATGGAGTGGGGACCACCAGAGCTCTGTTACCTGACAGTTGTGAGGCTGAAGGAGAGGCTTTGTAATGACCATATGTTTCATAAGTCAATGAAATAGGTGCATGGTCAGGCAGCATCAAAAGTGGTGCAAAACTGAGATTAAAAACTCGGGAAGAAGTTCTGTTGACAAGAAATATATGCAGATAGTGAAGAGTGACAAGGATGTGTGTTTGTCAGTTAGGTTCCATTGGTAGTTTCGAAACAGTGAAATTAAGTTTTAAGTTGTTTCAATCAGTAAATCTGAATTTCAATGACCAAAATGTCAAGTGGAAGATGCATACAAGCCGTATGTGAACCCTATCCAGGAGACCCCAGCACTGTCAGTCACAGAAGTAATGGCACCAGAGACTGGGAGAGAAGCATCTGTATATCGTGGCAGGTCTACTATACAGTGATGTTGTGAAAAATCACCTGGCACTTAGCGACAGTGGAACATATCTCATAGTTGCTTTGAAAATATTTTTCTGTGTAGTCGGCCCAAAGGTCATTTATTGTTGTAAAAAGGGCCGTAGACATAGCTAGCTTACGTTATTTTATTTGTACAACTATTGCCAGAGAAAAAAATACACAAAGTGGACGAAATCCATGAATAAGCTACACACCAGAAGTCTAAATAGATTTGTTTCAGCATATATTTCACCATTGGTGTCTTGATTAAAAGACGTTTGTTGAGCACTGTGCCTGTAGTCGAATCCTGTAGCCTGCAGGAGCCACAGTATACAGCAGTTCCAATAGGTAGTGCTGGTGGTGTGGGCTGGGCAAACTAAACTAAACAAGCATCTGTAACGCATCTGTAAATTGTACAAGCTGTCATGATTTCTTTCCCATTCAACGCTCCAACATCTGGGACATACAGTACACTGTGGGATAGATAACTTGGGGACAATTCCACTCCAGAGAGTGGGCTGCTCTGTGAGCTGGACCTGGCATCTGAACACTGATGATGTCTGTCAGCCACCGCAAAGAAGAAACCCATTGGAGGACGAGCGATGGGTAGGGGAGGAGTAGGTCTGCTATTGGGCACATCCATATGTAACTCCTGTCTGAGCTCCTCCCCCCTAGCCTGGAGCCAACTGGGGCTAAGGAAACCCTGTCCAGAGCAGCAACACAGCAGCACAGACCTTCCATGAAGCCAAAAGGTTTCTGGTTGTTCATTCAGAAAAAAAACACATTTTATATATTACATTATATGTGATTCTGTCAAATTTGCTGAAACCCTGATGGTGTCGATGTCCGTATGGAATATTTGGTATTTGGCTTTCTCAAGGTGGCATGAAATAAAATGTATATTCACATAAGAGTAACCTCTGTTTTTGCAACTGTCATGACAAATCCACTCTTCTCACTCCAAGTCAGTTTTTTTTTATTTTGTATTTCTTTTATTTATTTTTTACTTTGCTTTTAGTTGTGCAAACTTTGCTTTTAGTTGTTCCGCAGACTGGTCACATTCTTCAAGAGTACATCATCAATCAGTCAATGTCAAAGCCACAATTCTCAGTGAGAAATCCACCGCCCCCACACACAATATAATGTAAATGACATGCAGCATTACACTCTCTGCAAGATGCTGAGGGCAATACAAATGTACAACACTTAATAGCTTTGGCTAGCTATATCAGAACGAACCTATAGAGCGGTCAATAACATATATTTAAAAAATCCTTTCCCGGCACCTGTGTCACTTTTTATTGTTATTACAAAATGCCAAATGCTGGTTATCAGGTATTGTTACTTTGCTTTGCAATGTGCCCGAATTTTCTATAATTAATTTAAATTTTTTCTCAACATCTACAAAGTTATTCAAATGCAATGTTGGTAATTAAAGGGCTCATAATAACTCGTAATACACTGCTTATTTATGCTAATGTTCTGTATTTCTCAGTTCTTCTGTTTCTTATGTTTAAAGGTGAAAACACATATACAATACCAGTCAAAAGTTTGGACACACATACTCAGGAAAGGGTTTTTCTTTATTTTTACTATTTTCTACATTGTAGAATAATAGTGGAGACATCAAAACTATGAAATAACACATATGGAATCATGTTGTAACCAAAAAAGTGTTAAAACAAATCAAAATATATTTTAGATCTTAGATTCTTTAAAGCAGCCACCCTTTGCCTTGATGACAGCTTTGCACACTCTTGAAGGAGTTCCCACATATGCTGAGCACTTGTTGGCCATCTCAATTGGGTTGAGGTCGGGTGATTGTGGAGGCCAGGTCATCTGATTAAGTATGCCTTGAAATCTAAATAAATAACTGACAGTGTCACCAGCAAAGCACCCCCACACCATCACACCTCCTCCTACATGCTTCACGGAGGGAACCACACATGCAGAGACCATCCGTTCACCTATTCTGTGTCTCACAAATTTGGACTCATCAGACCAAAGGACATATTTCCACAGGTCTAATGTCCATTGATTGTGTTTCTTGGCTTAAGCAAGTCTCTTCTTGTTATTGGTGTCCTTTATTAGTGGTTTCTTTGCAGCAATTTGACCATGAATGCCTGATTCACGCAGTCTCCTCTGAACAGTTGATGTTGAGTTGTGTCTGTTACTTGAACTCAATTTCTGAGATTGGTAACTTTAATGAACTTATAGATTCTGGGTCTTCCTTTCCTGTGGTGGTCTTCATGAGAGCCAGTTTCATCATCACACTTGATGGTTTTTGCGACTGCACTTTAAGAAACGTTCAAAGTTCTTGAAATTTTCCAGATTGACTGACCTTCATGTCATAAAGTAATGATGGACTGTCGTTTCTCTTTGCTTATTTAAGCTGTTCTTGCCCTAATATGGACTTGGTCTTTTACCAAATAGGGCTATCTTCTGTATACATCCCCTTCCTTTTCACAACACAACTGATTGGCTGAAACACATTAGGAAGGAAAGAAATTCCACAAATTAACTTTTAACAAGGCACACCTGTTAATTGAAACGCATTCCAGGTGACTACCTCATGAAGCTGGTTGAGAGAATTCAAAGAGTGTGCAAAGCTGTCATCCAGGCAGGGTGGCTACTTTGAAAAATCTCAAATCTAAAATATATTTTGATTTGTTTAACACTTTTATGGTTACTACATGATTCCATATGTGTTATTTCATAGTTTGAATGTAGAAAAACCCTTTGAATGAGTAGGTGTGTCCAAACTTTTGACTGGTACTGTATATATATATTCATATATTTGTATATATTGTCATTAGGGTTTCTGGAAAATCTATATGTCCCAAAATATAAGAATATGATAAATATATATAAAGTTTGAAAAAAATAATTCATTCTGTAACTGTTTTTGTCAATTTCATATGTGGTATACCATACAAACATTGTAGAATTTAAGTTAAAAAAAAATATTAACCTTATTTTAAATGCTAAATATTTGTATGAGAGGGGCAATAACTTGTTTTCTTATTCCAGAAAGATAGAGAACTATATATACAAATCTTTACGTTCATAAGAAACCTTGACGTTCACAACACCCACGATGATACTTGGAACTCAATGGAAACTTTTTTATTTACAGTATCTGTAACTATGGTATGTACAGGTGAGATAGATATGAAAATGTGTATAAAATAAGTATCACAAGAACATTTTGGAACCATCGGTTGTTATCGGGGGTTTTGAACAGCCTTCTTCTTTAATAGTCTGAATGTTATGGACAGCTTTTACTTTTCACATCATCGTTAAATAAAGTGAGACTGAAAATAAATCAATAAAATGTTTGTTTTGATCTATTAAAAATGGAAAATAGGTTAAAGAACTTCAGAGATTGTGTCATTGTGCCCATATTCAAAGACCTATTGATGTACTGTTGTCTACCCTTAGGCTACTGCTCAATATATTTAGCTTTTCAAAAAAATGGAAGTGAAGTAATGCACAGTGTATGTTTTTGGAGCTTAGTTATCTTCATTTTAACGGCAATTAAAACAACAGTTTTATCTACAAGGCAAGGTTGTTTAAAGGCCCAGTGCACTCAAAACGTGATTGTTTTATGCATAGCCGTGGGAAGTAGGGGTGCTGAGGATGTTGCAGCACCTCCTGAAAAATCTGAATAAATACTATTGCTTTAAATATATTTCCACACTATGAGGTTGGAATAATACTGTGAAAATTATGATTATGCCCTTTTAGTGTAAGAGCCGTTTTGAAAAGACCGCCTGAAATTTCAGCCTGTTTTGGTGGGATGGAGTTTGATAACAGACCAAAAAGAAAAAGATCCAAACCTCTCTGCCAATAACAGCTAGTTTTCAGTTTTTCCATCCCCACTCAGACCACTCCCAGACAGTCCAAGCAAAATTGCTCGTTGTTAAGAAGCTATTTTTTATTTTTTTTACCATTTTAATTGTAAGGTACTTAATTGTTACCCAGAAATGATTTCATATTGAGATAAAAGTCTGCATTGGACCTTTAAGAATGAATGAACTACTTTGCTTCTTCACCTCAGAACCCTTCTAGGAGGAGTCCAAATGAATGCATGACCACAAAGAATGGAGTGCAATTATTTACAGATCTTCCTGAACACTTCCGGAGGTAGTCCGGGACGAATTGATTGGTTGGATGAATGCTCAGTGGGCAGAGCTTAGTGACAGGTTAGTGGAAGGAGTTTACAGGTGAGAGTCAAATAAAGAAAATGCTTGCAGGGAGGCCGGTTGGCGGGTGTTAAACACGGGTTATGACACACTGGGGGGGTTTTCTTCTCAGTGACCCATAAACCGTGGTCGAGGAGTGTGTCAATTTGTTAGTAGGTAAATGGAAGACGGTCCTCCTCGAAAGCCTCCTTTTGGCAAGGAAGTACAAGCGTATCCTACCGTAGTCCTTCGCGGAAGAGTTTTGAAATCTGCCACATCCCCTTTGAATTAGCTATAGGTTTCTCGAAGGAGAATCTAAAACAAGTTTGGTGCCCTCCCCCCTTTGATGACGTAGTGGACAAGGCACTGGGATAGGAACCAGGTCACAGGTGCTAATCTTGCCAATGCCCTTTCTCAAAAGAGGTATATTTACATTTCTGGAGTTCAATGTCAGACCAGTCATTCTTGCTTTAAATTGTGAGTCTAGATAAACTATTTTAACATTTTAATTCACGAGCAATAAAGATAAAACACCATGTAAAAAACCTAGGTGTTATTTTAGATTCTGAACTCAATTTCGAATCACACATTAGGAATGTGACCAAAATAGCTTTTACCACGAGGAACATTGCCAAGGTGCGGACGTTTCTCTCTCAGGCTGATACAGAAAGACTCATCCATGCTTTTATTACAAGCAGGCTTTACTACTGTAATGTTCTCCTGTCTGGTCTACCCAAGAAAGCCATTGGTCAACTGCAAAACATACAGAATGCTGCAGCACCGGTACTGACCAAGACCAGACAGAGAGCACACATTACACCGGTTTTAAGGTCTCTGCACTGGCTGCCTGTGAGTTTTAGAATGATCAGATTCTGCACGATTGTGCACCCCAATACATGTCAGTCATGCTTTTAAGTTATGTACCCAGTACTGTAGGTCCCTCAGTCCTCTTTTCCCTAGTGTGCTTTTTAGCTGTTCAGGTGTTATTGTTATTATTTAGTTTTTTATCCACTTTTTTTGTTGTGTAGTAAAAATTGTCAGCATTTTTATTCATTTTTTTCCTGTAAAGCACATTGTGTTGCATTCCATGTCTGAAATGTGCTGTATAAATAAAGCTTGATTTGATAACAAGCTATGATGTGGGGGTAGCATGTGAGCTCAGCTGTCTACAATCGGCACACATTACACAGAGAGCCAGGAAGGCTAATACATTAGTAATGAAAAGCTCAGTATGTAGAGGATGATAAATAATACAACTGTCAAGGCCCAGCGGCAAACAGGATGTAAGGAATGTGTGTTGAGTCCTCGTGTCAGAGAAAGAGAGGCCTTTCCATAATGCTCTCAAATATTTACCTTGTCAGTTCTAGACAGAGGGGTCAGAGGACCAGAACAGTCCCCTATGGGAGGTATGGCAGAAGCTACAGCAAGGTAACCTCAAGGTTTACTGTACTGTACCTATGGACCTCTGTAGACTTCAAGCTGCTCGCTCCGACCTCAGATCTCAAAGCCAATTTGGTATTTGGTAATAATCTGTTTTCTGTTCGATGGCGATAGAAATATGATCTGGAGTCTCAATGGGATGCACTGATTCAAACTATACTTTATACATATTGCAAAGCTACTGTGGGAAAGGGATTGTGAGCCCAGCTAGCCTAGCCCAGTAGCCTACCACCACTACTGATAGTGGAAGATACAGTATACTGTTTGGATACTGGTTAGGCAGTTACTGTATATGACTGGTGTGGAGGGGAAGGGGGTGCTACTGTGCTCTGGAAAGATGTTTAATCTGAACTGTCTTGGTAAAGGTAAAGCTGTATAAAGGGAATATTGTGGAAGAATACAGTAACATCAGGCATGTGGTAGGCCTACATGTGGTTTTTCAGGTGTGGAAATCCCAGTCTGGAAAGCAAAATGGCTAGCGCATAGGCTACCGTGTGCTAGTGAAGACAGAGACATACAAATTTGGGCTCTATTCAATCCATATCGTGGAAATTCAGCGCTATAGCGCGATTTAAATTTAAAGACAATGTCCCACATTAGCAGAGACTGAGTTCACGTTAAACGCTGCAGATGTCGGCTCAATAGGAAATTACCTTGGCATTTCCTGTAATGCTTCAGCAATACAGATTGAATAGATCCCTTAGCGTTATGAAATTATATTAAAAAAATGTCTAGTACAACATCCATATTTTACCATCATGAATCATCTGTGGAAATACAGAAACATTCAAATAATTAGAGTCATTTGTATGGGAGATTACGGTGTGTAAATCCCAATATGTATATCATTAAACACGGTCAACATAGGCATCCAATTCCCTTTCCTCTTGGAAAACAGCTACAGTTGAAGTCAGAAGTCTACATACACCTTAGCCAAATAAATTGAAACTCTGTTTTTCCCAATTCCTGACATTTAATCCTAGTAAAAATTCCCTGTCTTAGGTCAGTTTGGATCACCACTTTATTTTAAGAATGTGAAATGTCAGAATAATAGTACAGAGAATTATTTATTTCAGCTTTCATTTCTTTCATCTCATTCCCAGTGGGTCAGAAGTTTACATACACTCAATTAGTTTTGGTAGCATTGCCTTTAAATTGTTTAACTTGGGTCAAACATTTCGGTTAGCCTTCCACAAGCTTCCCACAATAAGTTGGGTGAATTTTGGCCCAGCTGGTGTAACTGAGTCAGGTTTGTAGGCCTCCTTGCTCGCACACACTTTTTCAGTTCTGCCCACAAATTTTCTATAGGATTGAGGTCAGGGCTTCGTGATGGCCACTCCAATACCTTGACTT
Source organism: Brachymystax lenok tsinlingensis (assembly GCA_030435695.1). Lineage (NCBI taxonomy): Eukaryota > Metazoa > Chordata > Actinopteri > Salmoniformes > Salmonidae > Brachymystax > Brachymystax lenok. The sequence continues at coordinate 16,470,426 of CM059799.1, forward strand.
TGTTGTACTTAAGCCATTTTGCCACAACTTTGGATGTATGCTTGGGGTCATTGTCCATTTGGGTGACCCATTTGCGACCAAGCTTTAACTTCCTGACTGATGTCTTGAGATGTTGCTTCAATATATCCACATCATTTTCCTCCCTCATGATGCCATCTATTTAGTGAAGTGCACCAGTCCCTCCTGCAGTAAAGCACCCCCACAACATGATGCTGCCACCCCCGTGCTTCACGGTTGGGATGGTATTCTTCATCTTGCAAGCATCCCCCTTTTTCCTCCAAACATAACGATTGTCATTATGGCCAAACAGTTCTATTTTTGTTTCATCAGACCAGAGGACATTTTTCCCCATGTCCAGTTGCAAACCGTAGTCTGGCTTTTTTATGGCGGTTTTGGAGCAGTGGCATCTTCCTTGCTGAGTGGCCTTTCAGGTTATGTCGATGTAGGACTTGTTTTACTGTGGATATAGATACTTTTGTACCTGTTTCCTCCAGCATCTTCACAAGGTCCTTTGCTGTTGTTCTGGGATTGATTTGCACAATTCGCACCAAAGTACGTTCATTTCAAGGAGACAGAACGTGTCTCCTTCCTGAGTGCTATGATGGCTGCGTGGTCCCATGGTGTTTATACTTGCGTACTGTTTGTACAGATGAACGTGGTACCTTCAGGCGTTGAATTACATCCACAGGTACACCTCCAATTGACTCAAATTATGTCAAATAGCCTAACAGAAGCTTCTAAAGCCATGACGTCATTTTCTGGAATTTTCCAAGCTGTTTAAAGGCACAGTCAACTTAGTGTATGTAAACTTCTGACCAACTGGAATTGTGATACAGTGAACTATAAGTGAAATAATCTGTCTGTAAACAATTGTTGGAAAAAATACTTGTGTCATGCACAAAGTAGATGTCCTAACCGACTTGCCAAAACTATAGTTTGTTAACAAGAAATTTGTGGTGTGGTTGAAAACCGAGTTTTAATGACTCCAACCTAAGTGTATGTAAACTTCCGACTTCAACTGTATTTCCCACAAGGGCAAGGGGCCCCCAGATTGAACAATGTCTCCATATACATGCTGTGTGACTAGAGCGAGAGTTATGGGCTACACTTGATGTCCAACACGTAATCGTGGCTCACTCTGCTGCATGTACAGTAAATCCAAACCATGTTCTGTGTCCCAAATGGCACCCTATTCCCTATATAGTGTACTACTTTTGACCAGGGCCCATTGGTTTCCTCTGGCTCTGTCCCTGAGAATTGCACCCTATTCGAGCCTAGTACTCTGCTGTATCAAGCATAAAAAATCATTAAAAGTATCAGTACTGTCATATTTTCTAAGGACATGAAGAGATAGCAATAAATCAGAAAGAAAGAACATATGGTAATGAAAGAAACAGAGGACTTTCAAATATAATTTGGCTGAGCCCTAATTAATATATTTCAACATAAAAGTATGCTGAAACGGTGAGCCTAATATCCTTTGTCCCAGACCTTAAGAGTACAGAAGATGATGACTGCAGGGTCAAAATAAAGACCAGAGCTCCATCCAGAGAAACAGAGTAGTCCTGGGCTGGGGGCATCCTGAAAGCAGCTCACCAGACCTAGCCTGCCTGGCTCTCTTGTCCGAGCTGGCTGGCTGTCACACAGGGGGAATGGAATGACCCAGTGAACGACCAGCCCCAGCTCAGCTCTGCTCCTCTCCTCTCCAGGCAGACAGCCCTGTAGTCTCAGTCAGCAGTGTCAGGATGCCACTATCTAATGGTGTCAGTGTCCCAGACCCAACACTAGCTACACACCCAGTCTGTTGATGTTGAAGATTTTGACAGTGGTCTGCCCCGGCGCTGGCCAGCTGCACCCAGGAGCTGTCTGCTGCTGTGACCCTGCCTTCGCCCTCTTCCTCGCCCCCCTGGCTGGCCTTGCCTGTCCTCGGCCTCCAGCTCAACCTCTTCACTGACAACGCGTGACTCTGACTGGAGGGGGGAAGCATTGTCAAGGAAACAAGACAAAGAGTGGTGACATAGTGTAGTGCAGCAGTGTGTTGTTCTGTCTCCCTCAAGCAGACTGTATGTAAAGGACATGGTTAGGCACAAGGAAATACAGTGCATTCTGAAAGAATTCAGACCCCTTCACTTTTCCACATTTTGCATGGATTAAATAGTCCCCCCATCAATCTACACACAATACCCCATAATGACAAAGCAAAAAAAAAAAGTTTATAGATTTTTTTTAATTTTTTTATTCTCAAATACCACATTTACATAAGTATTTAGACCCTTAACTCAGTACTTTGTTGAAGCACATTTGGCAGTGATTACAGCCTCGAGTCTTCTTGGGTATGACGCTACAAGTTTTTGAGGAGTTTCTCCCATTCTTCTCAGCAGATCCTCTCAAGCTCTGTCAGGTTGGATGCGGAGCAGCGCTGACCAGCTATTTTCAAGACTCTCCAGAGATTTTTGAACAGGTTCAAGTCCGGGCTCTGGATGGGCCACTCAAGGACATTCAGAGAATTGTCCCGAAGCCACTCCTGTGTCACCTTGTCTGTGTGCTTAGGGTCGTTGTCCTATTGGAAGGTGAACCTTCACCCCAGTCTGAGGTCCTGAGCACTCGGGAGCAGGTTTTCTTTAAGGATCTCTCTGTACTTTGCTCCATTCTTTCCCTCGATCCTGACTAGTCTCCCAGACTGTGCTGCTGAAAAAACATCCCCACAGCATGATGCTGCCACCACCATGCTTCACCATAGGGATTGTGCCAGGTTTCCTCCAGACGTGACGCTTGGCATTTAGGCAAAAGAGTTCAATCTTGGTTTCATCAAACCAGAGAATCTTGTTTCTCATGGTCTGAGAGTCTTTAGGTGCCTTTTGGCAAACTCCAAGCAGGCTGTCATGTGCCTTTTACTGAGGAGTGGCTTCTGTCTGGCTACTCTACCATAAAGGCCTGATTGGTGGAGTGCTGCAGAGATGGTTGTCCTTCTGGAAGGTTCTCCCATCTCTACAGAGGAACTCTGGAGCTCTGTCGAGAGTGACCATCTGGTTCTTGGTCACCTCCCCTGACCAAGGCCCTTCTCCTCCGATTGATCAGTTTGGTACCCTTCCCCAGATCTGTGCCTCGGCACAATCCTGTCTCAGAGCTATACGGACAATTCCTTTGACGTCATGGCTTGGTATTTGCTCTGACATGCTCTGTCAACTGTGGGACCTTATATAGACAGGTGTGTGCCTTTCCAAATCATGTCCAATCAATTGAATTGACCACAGGTGGACTCCAATAAATTTGTAGAAACATCTCAAGGATGATCAATGGAAACAGGATGCATCTGAGATCAATTTCGAGTCTCATAGCAATGGGTCTGAATACTTACGTAAATAAGGTATTTCTGTTAAAAAAAATAAATAAATGCAGCTGATGGGAATAGACTTTCTCATATACAATGTCAACATGTTTATTTTGAGCTACACCATGTTGTGTTCTGCAGTAGTAGAGGAATAATCCAAACTTTTACAGAGCAGGTACCATTAGATCCCTGATAGAACATTCCACAGGCTCTTCAGACCATAGATGTCCCTTCCTTCTCTTCAGACCATAGATGTCCCTTCCTTCTCTTCAAGACTCAGTGGAAACGCCAGACGCTGGGGGCTTCACAAAATGAGCCTGTGGATTGTATTTCCTCCTCAATGACACTCTTAATTACACAGCTATTCAAAGCCGCCTGGGAATACAGGTGGGTCTCCACTTTTAGAACAGGGCCTGCCACTACCCAGCCCCACCGCCTGGAGGTGACTAGAGGTGCATCAGTCAATCAATCAGTCAAACATTCAACCAATCAGACTTTGTCCCCAGACATGCATTTGGTTTGCAGGCAGGGTTAAAAATAAACATACAAAAGAGTTAAAAACAGATCACACAAAATACAAATGAACACAGAAACATCATCATATTGCAACTTTAAGGAACTGGCTGGCAATAAAGTGCATGTGCAACTCAAAGGCGGGGTACTAGGCCACAGACAGACAAGTGGTGGCTACAAGGGAAGCATACTGATCATACTACATACAACATACATACTACATGTGGCATGAATCATTTTAAGAATTAGGGTTTAAGCGATAGGCTAAACGCTTCCCTCTGCCTTCTTGCCTTCTAAAAGGATGCATATACATTTCTGGCATACAGCTTACACTGTAAATATCCCGTATCCAATCATTTCATATCTACAGTAGTGCCTAGGGTGAAGGGGCAAGGGGTCGATTTGGAATTACTGCAGTCACCCCATACTATCACCTGTAAAGAAAAATGTCAATTAAGTGATACTGTCACTTCATACTAACATAGGCCATTTCATGTGTCCCAAATGCCATCCTAATCCCTATAGGCCCTGCACAAAAACAAGGGTACTACAAGGCCGTGACTAGACTTGACCGTTCATGCAGCTTTTCTATTCTGATCATGGAGTTCTGATCATGGAATTCCAAACACGTCATGCGTCTACACCTACATTTAAATGTGTCTACCGTGTCCGTAGTGTGTTCGGAATCCATTTTCCCACACTATATTTCAATTCCAGTATGCATTCTGCAAACGGTAGAAAATGCTACATCCGATAATAAAACAACAGCAACTTCATGGCAGTAGTTAACTACGGTAGCTAACTGGCTAACCTCCGTAACTAGCCAGCAAGCTAGCTAGCAAAGTTAACTTCTTAGGGAGCAGTTGACGGTTTTGGAGAGTCTGGCGTGCCCAAAGTAAAATGCCTCCCACTCAGGCCCAGAAAATAGGATATGCACATAATTAGTACTATTGGATAGGAAACACCCTGAAGTTTCTAAGAGTATTACAATATTGTCTGTGAGTATAACAGAACGGATATAGCAGGCAAAAACCCGAGGAATTTCTGTCCTGGAAAAAGTGTATTTGACACATTGCCTCATTTTGAACCCCTCCCTATTGAAAATGACCATATAAGGGAGTACGATTTCAGTACCTATTGCTTCCACTGGATGTCAACAGTCTCTAGACAGTGTTTGATGATGTTTAGTTGCTCTGGATGGTAATAGAAGAAGAATTGGGAAGTGGTCACCAGATGTAAACGGAAGAGGAGGCGCGTCACGGGCTCGCGCGCGCTGTGGTTTTTTCCTTTCCTATCGCCCAGTTTATTATCCGGTTGAAATATTATACTAAATATACATAAAAGTGTTCCTAAGGATACATTATCAATGATGTTTGATTGTTCTTGGACAAGTGTATAGGTATAGGTTGAACGAGTTCTCTTCACGGTTCAATGGGCGAGTGGACGCTGTATTTTCTGATCATAACGTGCCAACCAAACGGAGATTTATGGATATAATAAATGACTTTTTCTAACAAAAGAACCATGGATTATCTTCGTTGGACACTTGGGAAGCCCTCAGCAGAAGTTCTTCAAAAGGTAAGGGATTTGTTTTCGCTGTGAAATGTGTTTTGTGTGAACCGCGATGGTTTATGAATTTATGCTAATGGAAAAATATTGGAGGTGCTACCCTCAAACAATCAAATGTTGTGCTTTCGCCGTAAAGCCTTTTTGAAATCTGACAACGCTGTGATATTGCCAAGAAGCAGAGCTTTTGATGACTATGCAACACTTGTATATTGATGAATGTTTAATAATTCAACTTTTGGATTTTGAATTTGGCGCCTTGCATTTCACCGGGTAGTGTCGGGGGCTAGCGCCCCACCACTCCCTAAGTAGTTAAAGGGATTGACAACAGGTTAGGATAACTCTAGCCAAACCCCAAAAAAAATCTTAATAAACTAACTGGCTAGCATTTATGAAGCCAGCAAACACGTTCCTCACACGCTCCACCAACATTTAAAAAAGGTGCTTCTCGCTCCCTGGAGACTTGTGGGCAAAGTGCTGATGACGTCGCCCACTGTATGAACTTTCGGTAGCCTGATTGCATCCAGACTGAGCAGAAATCCGTACACAATGCTTCCCTTCACATGGAAGTGTCAAGCATAAAGGGAAAAGGGTGCCATTTGGGACGCACCCTACCATGAACAGCATTATACTTCTTCTTTACCATTGTGGCCTTTACTTACTGAGGAGCTCATTTGTAACTAACAACCTTTAAAGGCTGAATCCCGACTTGCAATTAGCACATCATTAAATGTAATGTGAATCTTGTATTGATGTCAAAGGAGTCTTAAGCTAGAGTTCAGGGCCTGTATCACAAAGGGTCTTAGAGTACAGTGCTGATCTAGGATCAGAACCCCCCTCTTATTCATTATGATTTAAAAGGCAAGACTGATCCTTGATCAGCACAATTTTTCTGAGACGCTTTGTGAACACACGCCCAGACCTAAATGAACAGACGTTGAAGTCCGGAGAATACAAGCTACCTCTGCTAATAACACAAAGGTTTTGCTGGGGTAAAATATTTACCTTCTTGTCTCGACATCACAAAGTACTTGTCGGTGGTGCTCCAGTCACATGACCATATGATGCGTGGATACACGGCAATGTCCTTCCTTCCTGGTGGGTGTGTACAGGGAGAAATTAGGTTCTGGACAGGGAAGGAGCACACACACAAACAACATGATATTACCACTTTGCATTAGTGTTGAACCCAAAGCTACATGTCACACACAAAGAAACAGTCTGTCTAAATAGTACATAACTGTTAAGTGGTAACAATGAATCTCTCTACTGACAAACAACTAAACCCAGAGCCTCAGTTACTTCTACCCCTGATGTCTGTCATTAATGTTGGACGTGACACACTGCTGTCTGTGTAGTTCCAGCAGCCACCCCTCTAGAAAAACACACTGCTGTCTGTGTAGTTCCAGCAGCCACCCCTATAGAGACACTGCTGTCTGTGTAGTTCCAGCACTCTCCCCTCTAGAAAAACACACTAATGTCTGTGTAGTTCCAGCAGCCACCCCTCTAGAGAGGCACCGCTGTCTGTGTAGTTCAAGCAGCCACCCCTCTAGAGAGACACTGCAGTCTGTGTAGTTTCAGCAGCCACCCCTCTAGAGAGATACTGCAGTCTGTGTAGTTCCAGCAGCCACCCCTCTAGAAAGACACTGTTGTCTGTGTAGTTCCAGCAGCCACCCCTCTAGAGACACACTGTTGTCTGTGTAGTTCCAGCAGCCAGCCCTCTAGAGAGAGACTGCTGTCTGTGTAGTTCAAGCAGCAACCCCTCTAGAGAGACACTGCTGTCTGTGTAGTTCCAGCAGCAACCCCTCGAGAGACACTGCAGTCTGTGTAGTTCCAGCAGCCAGCCTTCTAGAGAGAGAGACACTGCAGTCTGTGTAGTTCCAGCAGCCACCCCCTCTAGAGAGACACTGCCGTCTGTGTAGTTCCAGCAGCCACCCCTCTAGAGACACACTGTTCTCTGTGTAGTTCCAGCAGCCACCCCTCTAGAGACACACTGTTGTCTGTGTAGTTCCAGCAGCCACCCCTCTAGAGACACACTGTTGTCTGTGTAGTTCCAGCAGCCACCCCTCTAGAGAGACACTGTTGTCTGTGTAGTTCCAGCAGCCAGCAACAGTATTGTTTTCCCCCTCTAGAGGTTGTTCGTATTAAGTCTGTCTGTCTGGCACTGTCTGTCTGTATCAGCCGCCCTCCAGACACACACGCGCAAGTGCGCACACGCACATACACACAGACCTAGACAGACAGCATAAGGCTGGTTCTGTCTCTCTTTATGTCTGTCTGTCTATATCACACACACATACACACACACAAATACACGCTGTCTGGAGCTCAGGGAAACCTGTCTTCTCTCTACTTCCAACTCCAGCCACTCTCCTTCCCTGTCTTGGCAGGGGCGGCTGGGCCTACCAGCCCCCCCCGACTGGCAAGTCTGGACTGGTTAAGCAGAGAGAGAGACCTACAAAGCAAGCGAGGGAGATTTGGGACAGACAGAGCGACGAAGAGAGGGAAAGCGAGGGAAATTTAAGACAAAGCAAGGAAGGAAGGGAAAGAGAGGGGGGAGCACGTCCACATCAGGTTGATAAAGATTTGTGGGCGTGTGACGCAGGAGGACAGGGCGTTGATCACACCTGACACTCTCTAAACTCCCCTGGTCTGGGGGGCTGGGAGGACACTGCTAAGCTATTGTTTGTGTGTGTGTGTGTGTGTGTGTGTGTGTGTGTGTGTGTGTGTGTGTGTGTGTGTGTGTGTGTGTGTGTGTGTGTGTGTGTGTGTGTGTATATATATATATATATATATTTATATATGTGTTAGCCTGTGAGTAATTCATGGCTCAACTGGAATAGACTGCCAGTCCGCCGGGCACAGGGGAAACCTCCAAGGCTCAGGTAAAGAAAAACAGTCACACCCCCAGTTTTGGCCATGTCACTGGTGATTTACCTGACTGGGTTAAAATGGGGATTGAAGACATTGGTTGTATGGTGCTAGAGGAACACATCGGTCTTAAAATATGTGGTGGTTCAGCTCATTCTGCTATTGTGTTTGTTGTGTTCTCCTGTACTAGCCATTCTGAGTATTGGGAGGCAAGCTCAGGGAATGAAGTCTCTTTACAGGGTCATTGATACCACTTGATAGTAAAATGGCGCCGGAGCAGAAAGCAGATGTTTTACGTGCCCCCAACCGATTGTGTTTTTTGTTCGTTTATCTGGGTTGTTTGTAACTTAATTTTGTACTATTTTTGTACATAATGTTGCCGCTACCATCTCTTATGACCGAAAATAACTTCTAGACATCAGGACTGCGATTACTCACCACAGACTAGCAGAATCCTTTTTCTTCTTTCACGACTCTGACGAGCCCGAGACTGAGGATATACGGCTCCCTCTGGAATAGGCCCCGACCCCAGTTATCTGCGTGAAAAGGAGGCGGAGAAAGAGAGGCCGGTAGGTGGGCTGCCTTCTGAGGAGTCAGAGGCGATCGAATAAACCCCCACTCCCCTCAATTCCACTTGCAAACATGCAATCTTTGGACACTCAAATGGACGAGTTATTGGGAAGATTAAACTACCAATGGGACATTAAAAACAGGAGTTGTGGCTGAACGACGACTATATCAACATACAGCTGACTGGTTATACGATGTATCGGCAGGATAGAACAGCGGCGTCTGGTGAGACAAGGGGTGGCGGTCTATGTATTTTTGTAAACAACAGCTTGTGCATGATATCTAAGGAAGTCTCGAGCTATTGCTTGCCTGAGGTAGAGTTTCTCATGATAAGCTGCAGACCACATTACCTACCGAGAGAGTTTTCATCTATATTCCTTGTAGCTGTTTACAGACCACCACAGTCAGAGGCTGGCACTAAGATAGCATTGAAAGAGCTGTATTCCGCCATAAGCAAACAAGAAAACGCTCACCCAGAGGTGGCGCTCGTAGTAGCTGGGGACTTTAATGCAGGGAAACTTAAATCAGTAATGCCAAATTTCTATCAGCGTGTTAAACGTGCAACCAGAGGGAAAATAACTCTGGCCCACCTATACTCCACACACAGAGACGCATACTAAGCTCTCCCTCGCCCTCCATTTGGCAAATCTGTCCATAACAAGCAAAAATTAAAGCATGAAGCATCAGTGACACGATCAATAAAAAAAGTGGTCAGATGAAGCAGATGCTAAGCTACAGGACTGTTTTGCTAGCACAGACTGGAATATGTTCCGGGATTCCTCCAATGGCATTGAGGAGTACACCACATCTGTCATTGGCTTCATCAATAAGTGCATCGATAACGTCGCCCCCACAGTGACCGTACGTACATACCCCAACCAGAAGCCATGGATTACAGGCAGCATCTGCACTGAGCTAAAGGCTAGAGCTGCCGCTTTCAAAGAGCGGTACTACACAGGCTCTGACGCATGTCGGATGTGGCAGGGCCTGCAATCCATTACAGACTACAAAGGGAAGCACAGCCGAGAGCTTCCCAGTGACACGAGCCTACCTAAACTGCTTCAAGGCAAATAACACTGAAACAGGCATGAGAGCACCAGCTGCAACGGAAGACTGTGTGATCACGCTCTCTGCAGCCGATGTGAGTAAGACATTTTGAGAGGTCAACATTCACAATGCCAGACGGATTACCAGGACGTGTACTGCGAGCATGCACTGACCAACAAGCAAGTGTCTTCACTGACATTTTCAACCTCTCCCTGTCCGAGTCTGTAATACCAACATGTTTTAAGCAGACCACCATAGTGCCTGTGCCCAAGAACACTAAGGTAACCTGCCTAAATGACTACCAACCCGTAGCACTCACGTCTGTAGCCATGAAGTGCTTTGAACGTCTGGTCATGGCTCACATCAACACCATCATCCCAGAAACCCTAGACCCACTACAATTTGCATACCGTCCCAACAGATCCACAGATTATGCAGTCTCTATTGCACTCCACACTGCCCTTTCCCAACTGGACAAAAGGAACACCTAAACTCCCTTTTTCAGGACCCTGTCCTTCAAAGATCATTCGTAAAAATCCAACGAACTTCACAGATCTTCATTATAAAGGGTTTAAACACTGTTTCCCAAGCTTGTTCAATGAACCATAAACAATTAATGAACATGCACCTGTGGAACGGTCGTTAAGACACTAACAGCTTACAGATGGTAGGCAATTAAGGTCACAGTTATGAAAACTTAGGACACTAAAGATGCCTTTCTACTGACTCTGAAAAACACCAAAAGAAAGATGCCCAGGGTCCCTGCTCATCTGCGTGAATGTGCCTTAGGAATGCTGCAAGGAGGCATGAGGACTGCAGATGTGGTCAATAAATGTCCGTACTGTGAGAAGCCTAAGACAGCGCTACAGGGAGACAGGAGAGGACAGCTGATCGTCCTCGCAGTGGCAGACCACGTGTAACAACACCTGCACAGGATCGGTACATCTGAACATCACACCTGTGGGACAGGTACAGGATGGCAACAACAACTGCTCGAGTTACACCAGGAACGCAACAATCCCTGAGAGAGGCTGGACTGAGGGCTTGTAGGCCTGTTGTAAGGCAGGTCCTCACCAGACATCACCTATGGGCACAAACCCACCGTTGCTGGACCAGACAGGACTGGCAAAAAGTGCTCTTCACTGATGAGTCGTGGTTTTGTCTCACCAGGGGTGATGGTCGGATTCGAGTTTATCGTCGAAGGAATGAGCGTTACACCGAGGCCTGTACTCTGGAGCGGGATTGATTTGGAGGTGGAGGGTCCGTCATGGTCTGGGGCGGTGTGCCACAGCATCATCGGACTGAGCTTGTTGTCATTGCAGGCAATCTCAACGCTGTGCGTTACAGGGAAGACATCTTCCTCCCTCATGTGGTACCCTACCTGCAGGCTCATCCTGACATGACCCTCCAGCATGACAATGCCACCAGCCATACTGATCGTTCTGTGCGTGATTTCCTGCAAGACAGGAATGTCAGTGTTCTGCCATGGCCAGTGAAGAGCCCGGATCTCAATCCCATTGAGCACGTCTGGGACCTGTTGGATCGGAGGGTGAAGGCCAGGGCCATTCCCCACATAAATGTCTGGGAACTTGCAGGTGCCTTGGTAGAAGAGTGGGGTAACATCTCACAGTAAGAACAGGCAAATCTGGTGCAGTCCATGAGGAGGAGATGCACTGCAGTACTTAATGCAGCTGGTGGCCACACCAGATACTGACTGTTACTTTTGACCCCCCCTTTGTTCAGGGACACATTACTCAATTTCTGTTAGTCACATGTCTGTGGAACTTGTTCAGTTTATGTCCCAGTTGTTGAATCTTGTTATGTTCATACAAATATTTACACATGTTAAGTTTGCTGAAAATAATCGCAGTTGACAGTGAGAGGACGCTGAGGCTGAGGCTGAGTTTGTGAGAATGCTATTCATTGACTCGCGTTCAACAACATAGTGCCCTCAAAGCTCATCAATAAGCTAAGGACCCTGGGACTAAACACCTGCCTCTGCAACTGGATCCTGGACTTCCTGACGGGCCGCCCCCAGGTGGTAAGGGTAGGCAACAACACATCCGCCACGCTGATCCTCAACACAGGGGCCCCTCAGGGGTGCGTGCTCAGTCCCCTTCTGTACTCCCTGTTCACTCATGACTGCACTGCCAGGCACGACTGACACAACAGTGGTAGGCCTGATCACCAACAACAACGAGACAGCCTATAGGGAGGAGGTCAGAGACCTGGCCGTGTGGTGCCAGGACAACAACCTCTCCCTCAACGTGATCAAGACAAAGGAGATGATTGTGGACTACAGAGCACGCCCCCATTCTCATCGACAGGGCTGCAGTGGAGCAGGTTGAGAGATTCAAGTTTCTTGGTGTCCACATCCCCAACAAACTATGGTCCAAGCACACCATGACAGTCGTGAAGCGGGCACGACAAAACCTATTCGCCCTCAGGAGACTGAAAATATTTGGCATGGGTTCCCAGATCCTAAAAAGGTTCTACAGCTGCACCATCGAGAGCATCCTGATTGGTAGCATCACTGCCTGGTATGGCAACTGCTGGCCTCCGACCGCAAGGCACAACAGAGGGTAGTGCGAACGGCCCAGTACATCACTGGGGCCAAGCTTCCTGCCATCCTGGAGCTGTATACCAGGCGGTGTCAGAGAAAGGCCCTAAAAATTGTCAAAGACTCCAGCCACACTAGTCATAGACTGTTCTCCCTGCTACCACACGGCAAGCGGTACCGGAGCACCAAGTCTAGGTCCAAAAGGCTTCTAAACAGCTTCTACCCCCAAGCCATAAGACTCCTAAACATCTAGTCAAATGGCTACCCAGACTTTTCGCATTGACCCCCTCCACACCACTGCCACTCTCTGTTGTCATCTATGCATAGTCACTTTAATTAACTCTACCTAAATGTACATACTACCTCAACTAACCGGTGCCCCCGCACACTGACTCTGTACCGGCACTCCCCTGTATATATTGTTATTTTTTTACTGTTGCTCTTTTATCTCATCTGTATTTTTTGAAACTGTACTGTCGGTTAGTGGCTCGTAAGTAAGCATTTCACTGTAAGGTCTACACCTGTTGTATTCGACGCATGTGACTAATAACATTTTATTTGATACATTTGATTTGAACTATCCCTTGGTTAACTTCAACAAAACTAGCTCTTGGCTGCTTAAACCCTTCATATGAACCTGAACTAACTCCTAAAGCAGGGAGAAAACAAAATTAAAACAAAAAGCATGTGACCAGTAAAAATATGTAATCAACAACGAAGGAGACAGACACGACACGACCCCTCAGCTCACCTGCGTCTTTACGGATAACAGACGGGTTGTCCCGTCTCCATAGCGACCAAGTCCAATCCCGGGACACGGCCAATAGGAAGTGTCTGTTGGGGGAGAAGACCATCTGGGTGACGGTGAGGCTGTGGCAGGGCAGCACCTGCAGCTGGCGCCAGCAGGTGGTGCTCCAGAACAGCATGATTGCATGCTCAGCCTTCGAGGCCTAGAACCAGAGAAGAGAAGCAGTGCTAGGTAGTGCATGTTGTCAACATCCAATCCCAGTAGGGACTGGAAGCTAGAGTGAGCTTTGATTGGTCAATCGTGCCGCGATATCGGTGAGTATTTGCATAAAGTTTGGCTTTCCCCAACTTAAGTCCCACACTGTTCTCCTCACCCTGTGTTTGGTGAACACTTATTTTAAGTTTTGACTTAAACAACATGTACTAGCAACCCTGGTCTAGTCTACTGGCGTAATAATAATACAAAATATATTTGTTTACATTCTGTTGGTCTATGGTTTTTATTGGATAATAGAGAGACAGTATGAAAGATAATTGGAAACCACAGAAAACCTGCTTTCTCTTTCGCTCTTTCTCTCTTCTCTTGGAGGACCTGAGCCCTAGGACCATGCCTCAGGACTACCTGGCCTGATGACTCCTTGCTGTCCCCAGTCCACCTGGTCGTGCTGCTGCTCCAGTTTCAACTGTTCTGCCTGCTCCTATGGAACCATGACCTGTTCACCGGAGGTGCTACCTTGTCCCGGACCTGCTGTTTTCAACTCTCTCTCTCTACCGCACCTGCTGTCTCTATCTCTGAATGATAGGCTATGAAAAGCCAACTGACATTTACTCCTGAGGTGCTGACCTGTTGCACCCTCTACAACCACTGTGATTATTATTATTTGACCCTGCTGGTCATCTATGAACATTTGAACATCTTGGTCATGTACTGTTATAATCTCCATCTGGCACAGCCAGAAGAAGACTGACCACCCCTCAGAGCCTGGTTCCTCTCTTGGTTTCTTCCTAGGTTCCTGCCTTTCTAGGGACTTTTTCCTAGCCACCGTGCTTCTACATCTGCATTGCTTTCTGTTTGGGATTTTAGGCGGGGTTTCTGTATAGCACTTTGTGACATCTGCTGATGTAAAAAGGGCTTTCTAAATACATTTGATTGATTGAATTTGATTGCCCACTAGACCACCCAGGTCACGTGACATCTGCCTTCCTTTTTTCGCTAACATGTATGTGTCCATCTGTCTGTCTATGTGTATATTTGTGTGTGTCTCTTTCAGTGTGTGCATGCCCAATTGTGCTTGTGTGTACGTGTGTGTGTGTAGATGTCATATTTTGTGTGTGTGTGCGTACCCGTTGCCCAGAGCACTAGCGCTACGCCTGGCCAAGGCAAACTGACAGTAGAGCAGACAGTAACCCTGGCCATGTGTGTCTGTGTGTGTGTGTGTGTATGTAGGAGTGATGAGGGATGGCAGCGACAGGGAGGTTCTTGGCAGGGGACAGGGAGAATGTGCTTCCCTTCACAGGGCCCTGAGTGATTTGTGGCTGTGTGTGTGTGTCTGAGCGATGTGTCCGTGTCAGCGGGGCTAAGCTGCACTGCAGACCAGGCCAGGACAGCTGTATTGTATAACAACATACTCTAACCATCACTGTGTCTGTCTGTGTCATCCGTTCACGTTTTTTGTGTCACAGAGCTATGTGCAGCCAAACTGGCACTGACATTAACAATTAAAAACAGCGATGTGTTTTTCAGTCATTCATAAACAGTGTTTCTCATACTAAACAAAAATATAAATATAAATGGTCTTTGAAATAAATGATCCCAGAAATGTTCCAAACGCACAAAAAGCTTTTTTCTCAAAAATTTGGTGCACTCATTTGTTTACATCCCTGTTAGTGAGCATTTTTCCTTGGCTAAGATAATCAAACCACTTGACAGGTGTGGCATATCAAGATTTTGATTAAACAGCATGATCATTACACAGGTGCACCTTGTGCTGGGGACAATAAAAGGCCACTCTAAAATGTGCAGTTTTGTCACACAACACAATGCCACAGATGTCAAGGGAGCGTGCAATTGGCATGCTGACTGCAGGAATAACCCCCAGAGCTGTTGCCAGAGAATTTAATGTTAATTTATCTACCATAAGCTGCCTCCAACGTTGTTTTAGAGAATTTGCCAGTACGTCCAACCGGCCTGCAGGAACCGCAAAGTGCCACATGGTGGCAGTGGGGTTATGGTATGGGCAGGCATAAGCTAAGGACAACGAACACAACTGTATTTTATTGATGGCAATTTGAATGCACAAAAATACCGTGACGAAATCATGAGGCTCATTGTGAGGCCCATTTTTTTAAACATTTTTGTGGGGTACTTTTTACCCCTTTTCTCAACAATTTCGTGATATCCAATTGGTAGTTACAGTTTTGTCCCATCGCTGCAACTTCCGTACGGACTTGGGAGAGCTGAAGTTAGAGAACCATGCGCCCCCGAAACATGACCCCACCAAGACGCACTGCTTTTTGATACACTGCTCGCTTAATCCGGAATGTGTCGTACTGCTGGCGACCGAAGTCAGCATGCATGCGCCTGGCCCATCGCAAGGAGTTGCTAGAGCGCGATGGGACATCCCGGCCGGGGAAACCCTCCCCTAACCCGAACGACGGGTTGTTTCAAGTTGCATTTATATTTTTATTCAGTATATTTACAGTAACAGTCAAAAGTTTGGACACACCTACTCATTCAATGGCTTTTCTATATTTTTACTATTTTGTACATTGTCGAATAATTGTCGAATAATAGTGAAGACATCAAAACTATGAAATAACACATATGGGATCAAGTGTGAAAAAAGTGTTAAACAAAAAAATATAGATTTAGATTTTGGATTCCACCCTTTGCCATGATGACAGCTTTGCACACTCTTGGCATTCTCTCAATCAGCTTCATGAGTTAGTCACCTGGAATGCATTTCAATTAACATGTGTGCCTTGTTAAAAGTTAATTTATGGAATTTCTTTCCTTCTAATGCGTTTGAGCCAATCAGTTGTGTTGTGATAAGGAAGGATCTGAGGTGTGTATGTGTTTGTAGGTAGTAGTTTCAGGTAGTCGTGTGGCTTTTGCCCCCCCACTTATCACGCTACCTTATATGCAGAAGCCACCACCGTCTTCGAGCTGTCAGACGCTAGACAGAACATCTCAAAGCTGTGTCCGTACCTGGAGAGAGGGACCGAGGCAGGGAGAGACGGAGGGAGGGAGATGAAAAAAGAAAGAGAGAACAATAAAGAGAGAGAGAAGAGGGAATGGAAGGAGGGAAGAGGAGGAGTGATGAGAGCTCAGTCACTGATAAGACAGTTATAAAAGCCAAGTAGTCAAACTTGAAGCACAAACAATCGTCCTGAAATAGTTCAAATGCTGCATCTAACAATCTCAGTAGAATCTCACTTCTCGTGACAGAGCTGCCAGGTTCTAAACAGATGCATTTGGAACAGATGGCACCCTAATCCCTATGTTGTACACTACTTTTTACTAGGACCCATACGGATTAGGGTGACATTTGGCACACAACCCAGAGTGGAAAGTTTTCTGTCTGGCATTATGAAGATGGCCCCCAGTCAGGCTGGAAAGCTTAAAAAAACACAGATACCTTAAACTGCTGGAGATATTTAGACTGGAATTAAACAGTGACACACACACAGACACACAGTGATTACGCACTGGTTAATTATTCAACCTCTAAATGCTTTCAGTTTGCGGAAAAGACAACTTAATGTTATATTGGAATCATATTGGAATCGGACGATATTAGCTAAAAATGTCAACATCGGCATCGGCCCAATGTCTAGTTTTATGCTGATGTGCAAAACTGATGTCAAAGCTGACGTGTATACCTATATAACATAGATAGATGACGTAATGACGCCATGGAAAATACAGCGCTACACAGAACAAACGCAGAAAAATACTAAGCGCACACTTCCAACAACTAAACAAGTTCAAGTCGGGCAGTCATTTGAAAGAGTAAAAACATTTCAGCGAGACAACTCAAAGGCGCAATCCATTAAAGCCAAGATAATGGAATTCATTGCCCTTGACAATCAACCGTTCTCTGTCGTGAATGATGTTGGCTTTCGTCGACTGGTCGAGCACCAGTACACACTACCAAGTAGGCGCTATTTTTCAGATGTTACCCTACCGGAGTTACACAGTATTGTTGAAACACATCCATGAGCTACTTGCTATTGGCGTCACTGCTATTAGCTTCACAACTGACATTTGGACCAGCAATGTCAGCCCCATGAGCATGCTGAGTCAGCACAGTGGGTCGACGAGGATTTGGTACTGAGGAAAGCTGTATTGCAATTGTATTTAAACGAAAAATATTCAAAATAAATACACCGCCACAAAATCATCGTACCGCAAAAATTATATGGCACTTATCTATTTTTATGTTGCATTCCTTGGCAAATGGGAGTAAGAAAAGTGCTATTCAAAAACACAATGGCTGTATGATGTCATGTCAATGCAGGATTGACTGGTAAATGGATCTAACATTAGCCGCAAAAGGAGGCGATATATTCTGCTGGGGAGAGAAGAGGCTCATGGGGCATGGGGTGTCTGAATTTTGGCTGACTGGCTGGATGGCTGTCTCTGAAGGGGGGTTAGAAACAATATTTTCAGACACATTCATCCTCACAGGCAATAAATTAATAAACATTCTATAAATATGAGAAACTAGTCAAAACGTTATTGCAAGGAAAATGGATGCTGCTCACAAAAGGTTGAAATCACACATACCTCGTATGCATTCCAATACAGTATGAAACAGTGCTAAAATGCGAATGTTGTACTCTGAGATGCCTTTACACAGGCAGCCCAATTCTGGTCTTTTGGCAAAAAAGTTAATCTGATTGGTCAAAAGACCAATTAGTGGAAAAATATCAGAATTGGGCTGCCTGTGAAAACGCAGACATTGAAACAGAAAATGAGTGTCAAATAAAATTTTAAAAAAATTGTTACATGCGCCGAATACAACTAGCGTAAACTTTACAGTGAAATGCTTGCTTACGAGCACCTTCCCAACAATGTAGTTAAAAAGTAGGAAAATAAACAAATAGATAAAAATAAAATAGTAACACAATAAAATAATGAGGATTATTGTGTGTGCATGCGTGCGTATGAGGATGGAAAGGAAAGGACTCGTTAGAAGGATCATGACACTTACAGTTTTTGGACGTCAGGCCATAGTGTATTTTGGAGCAGGTGGTCCTCTGGAGGGAGCTCTGTGGATTCCGAGCACACACACACACACACACACACACACACACACACACACACACACACACACACACACACACACAAAATAACAAAGAAAGTAAATTTAACAATCCTTACATAACTACTCAATATATTCAACATTCGCTTGTTTTAAAATTCTAATTGGGAACCATTTTCCAATTGACTAAATGAAGATTGTATCTAAGTGGCTGGCTGTTGTGATTTTCTTGTTTAACAACCCTCCTAATGTTAAGCAGGGAGGGAGAGAGGGAGGAAAAAGAAAAAGGGAATTAAAGACAAGAGACACTGGAGACACAAAACAGAACGAAGAACAGAATTGACCGCCTCAAGACAATGTTCTCTCATTTTCTTCACAGCGCTCATCGTTAGCATTTAGCTCCAATATGTAACCCTCAACTTGCGATTTCTGAAAAGCTATTTTGAACGAGGCTTTATCTCCAAATGTTCAACGTCTGTTAGCTTTGAGGGGTGCTGCGAAATGAGAATCAAATGTACCCCCGCTCTCATTCTCAACCCATGGCAAGATAACTTCACTTCACCATCTACTCCTTCAGACACAGTGTGTCCCAATAATGCACCCTATTCCCTTTATAGTCCTACAGGCCCTGGTCAAAAGTAGTGCACTGTTGGGTATAGGTTGCCATTTGGGACGCAACCACTTACGCAACCCATCCTCTCCTTCATTAGACATGAAATTGAAAGCCTCGTTCCCCCTTTTTTTTTATTTGTCCCAGGCTTCCCGTTTCTCCTTAATTGTTCCCTCCCTTTACCCCCTCTAGTAGTGAATCAGAGACATGGCATTATTCTGTTAACTCATTATACTGTTAACAACTCTGTGTCTGCGTCATTTCCCTCTCCCCATAGCCCTCTACGAACACACACACACAAAAGTAGCCCTGTAGCCTAGTCATCAATATTATAACTTCGCTCTGTACAGAAACACACACACACATGCGCACACACACATACAGCCTAGTAGCCTAGAGTCATCAATATCATAACTCTGTAATCATATACAGTGCCTTCAGAAAGTACTAATACCCCATCACCTATTCCACATTTTTTTGCGTAACAGCCTGAACTCAAAATGGATTACATTTATTTGTTTTCTCACCCATCTACACACAATACCCCATAATGACAAATTGAAAACATGTTTAGAAATGCACATTTATTGAAAATGAAATATAATAAAAAATAAAAAAATATAATTGACATAAGTATTCACACCCAAGATAATACTTTGTAGAAGCATCTACTTTGAGTCGTCTTGGGTATGTCTGTATCAGCTTTGCACATCTAGGTTTGGGGATTTTCACCCATTCTTCCTTGCAGATTATCTCAAGCTCTATTAAATTAGAGGTGGAGCAATCTTCAAATCTTTCCACTGATTTCCAAATGGGATTCAATTCTGGGCTTTGGCTGGGCCACTCAATGACTTTCACATTCTTGTTCTGAAGCTATTCCAGCATTGCTTTGGTTTGTATGCTTGGGGTTATTGTCCTGTTGGTACATACATCTTTGCCCCAGTATAATGTAATTTCCACTCTGAAGCAGGTTCTCTTCAAGGATTTGCAAAGTTGTGGCAAAATGGCGTAAGGACAACAAAGTCAAGGCATTGGAGTGGCCATCACAAAGCCCTGACCTCAATCCTATAGAACATTTGTGGGCAGATGAGGAGGAGGCCTACAAACCTGACTCAGTTACACCAGCTCTGTCAGGAGGAATGGGCCAAAATTCACCCAACTTATTGTGGGAAGCTTGTGGAAGGCTACCTGAAACGTTTGACCCAAGTTAAACAATTTAAAGGCAATGCTACCAAATAGGGGTAGAGAGATACTGAGATATTGAGATACTGAAGAGATACTGAGGTATTGTATTATAGTGAGAGATCTGGTGCCAGGTGGGCTGGGGGAGGACAGGGGGGTAAGAGGTAGTAAAGAGATACTGAGGTATTGTATTATAGTGAGAGATCTGGTGCCAGGTGGGCTGGGGGAGGACAGGGGGGTAAGAGGTAGTAAAGAGATACTGAGGTATTGTATTATAGTGAGAGATCTGGTGCCAGGTGGGCTGGGGGAGGACAGGGGGGTAAGAGGTAGTAAAGAGATACTGAGGTATTGTATTATAGTGAGAGATCTGGTGCCAGGTGGGCTGGGGGAGGACAGGGGGGTAAGAGGTAGTAAAGAGATACTGAGGTATTGTATTATAGTGAGAGATCTGGTGCCAGGTGGGCTGGGGGAGGACAGGGGGGTAAGAGGTAGTAAAGAGATACTGAGGTATTGTATTATAGTGAGAGATCTGGTGCCAGGTGGGCTGGGGGAGGACAGGGGGGTAAGAGGTAGTAAAGAGATACTGAGGTATTGTATTATAGTGAGAGATCTGGTGCCAGGTGGGCTGGGGGAGGACAGGGGGGTAAGAGGTAGTAAAGAGATACTGAGGTATTGTATTATAGTGAGAGATCTGGTGCCAGGTGGGCTGGGGGAGGACAGGGGGGTAAGAGGTAGTAAAGGAAACGTTAGATGAGGTCTCCTGTGGCTGCATCCCTAATGGCAGCCCTATTCCCTATAGTGTAATATTTTTGTCCAGGGCCCACGGTTAGGAAATGTGGCGGTAACAAATACATGTGCATAACTTCGACAGAAGTATCCATCTTCAGATAAATATATCATTTGTTCAGTGTTATGTAGTCCTGGGATTTTTTTCCCCCCACAATAGGTATTATTCAAAGTGGTACTGATCTAAAATGCACTTTTCCCTACAAAAACCACCTCAGAGAGAAATAAGCAATTTTTATGTGGTTATGTGCATGAATACAAGACAGAAAAATGCATTTGCCCTTCTTAACAAGGTTTTCCTGCCAGACAGACACATTACAGTATAAACTTAAACAAATTGTTGACTCCTTGGAATCTTAACAAGTCCTCTATGAGAAAATGTAAGGCTAGTCAAATCACTTAATCTTCATCAACTGTTCATATTTTACTGTAAATACAAAATGACTCAATATAACACTGCCTTATTGAAAACTTGCAAAACAGGAGGATGATATTTGGCCATTACCAAGAGGAATAAACACTGAGAAATTAAAGTACTTTGAGTTTTCATGCAGTAGTATACAAAATACAAAAAAATGCCTGTGGTCAAATAGTATGGTTTTATTAGTAGGGCTCGGTAGGGGCATCAACATGGGCAGGCTAGTGTTTTCATCATGAATCTTGTTCTGGAGGCAGCTCTGCAGATTGGTCACTAGCTGGTATAACCACAGTCATAAAATCTGATTTAAACCTAACCTTAACCTAAACATTAACCAAACTGCAAACCCTAATGCCTAACCCTAACCTTAAATTAAGACCAAAAAGCTTGCCAATTTTGACACTGCAGCTGGCCTATTTAAGGGGAAATGGCTCAGTTCTTCCTCCAGGACAAGGCTAATGTCACGTCCAGGCCTGGTTTAGCAGGCTGGTGTTGAGTTTGTCTTTTGTTTAGGAGGGTTTTGTGTTCTAGGTTTTGTATTTCTATGTTGGAGAAATGGTTCCCAATTAGAGGCAGCTGATTGTCGTTACCTCTAATTGGGAACCATATATATGTTTGTGGTTTTCACTGGGGTTTTGTGGGTCATTGTAGTATGTTTAGTCGGTGTGTGCGCGCATGTTTAGCCACACCAGAGTTATGATCTTTATTGTTTCGCCACATAATAAATAAAGTATGTATACTGGAAACCTCGCTGCATCTTGGTCTGCTACTATAGAAGATTGTGACAGCTAATGACAAGTCAACTTGCTCAATGTGATGTCTATAGGTCCTTATGGATACGCCTCTATTTTCTGGAGAGCCACTCCAACGGTAATCTAGCGCACCTAATTCAAAATACTTGCTGGTTGATAAGATAAGTCAGGTTAGTTACAACTGGGCTTGGAGCGAAAACCTACAGGACGGTAGCTCTTCAGGAACAGGGTTGGAGAGCCCATGGTTACATGTACCTGTGTTTGGTCTTTCCTCCTCCAGGGTGTTAGTAGCCTGGTGGTCTGACCCCACATTGAGGATGAAGTCCCCCTCAGGGTCCCACCGCATTGAAGTGACCAGATATCACCACACCTGGACTCCACTCCACCTGGGACCACACAGACATAACCTTGTTGCACTACTACTGAACCTGATCCCTTCTTCCCACTATCCTGCCGACCCAACCACACTGTGCTGTAGTGTTGTCACATTTTCCTTGGGAAAAAAATAAAATACTAATCAGAATTCAAGGCTGTTTTTTCCAACTTTAGGACTGTTTTTCAGTCCGCTTCATGTTTTCTTTCCTTTCCTTCCTTCCTTACTCCCTAGTATCGCAACACTGGTGTCCTGATAACCCTACTGTGCTGACTCAGATATTTTCCTTTCACATTGAACCAGGCCAGTACATCTCCGCTCAGCTCGGTAGTGTAAAACAACAAGGGTAACAGAGTAGTCAGCCACTCAGTCAGGTCTAGTTCCCAAGGTAACAGAGTAGTCAGCCACTCAGTCAGGTCTGATTCCCAGTCAAACACTGACAATCAGGGTCTTTAGTCAGTCTAATTACACTTAGAACAGTCTCTAACAGTGTGGCTGACTGGGAACTCACTGTGATTGAATCTTATTTGAGATAGACTCACCACAGTGCAGCTCAATCAGTAGTCTATAGAATATAATAGGAATCTCACCTTTTTGCTTCCAGAGATGTAGAATAGACAGTGAGAAAGACACAGAGAGAGAAACAACGAGAGAGAGAAACAACGAGAGACAGACACAGAGAAAAATGGGGCAGTCGTTTGACATTATCTAAGGTAAACCCAACCCTACTTCTAGGCTGGTCAAAAATCCTAGATAGCAAGGACCCTAATTCTAGGCTGGTCAGGGATCCAAGCTAGCAAGAACCCTAGTTCTAAGCTGGTCAAGGACCTCAGATAGCAAGGACCCTAGTTCTAGGCTGGTCAGGGAAAACGCCTGCCCTTACAAATTAGTAATGACCACTAGATAATCCCAGATGTCTCCATCCAACCATCTGTTATTAGCAAACACCCAAACAAATCAGACAGTCAAGCCAGAAGAAGTAATTATGCAAAGCTGTAAGACTCATTATTAGAAGGGAATCCATTTTGTTATTTTTGGAAATTAATTTATCGTCTAATGCGATAATGAAAGCAGTCACAGCGCTCCATATCACATTAAAGAAATGGGCACCAAAAAGGGCATAGCTCGAGAACATATTAAGACTTGACTAGGATTTGTATAAATTGGATTCGGGTGAGAGAGCCTTTGACCTGGAAATGTAATCGCTCCATAGATCTTACAAGTAGGTTACGTCCAAATGGCACCCTAATTTCTATATAGCACACTACTTTGTAGGGAATAGGGATGCACACTAACCCGTCTACCCTCTATATGACTATAAGCCTGTATTGGAAAATCCCATTAATTTGAAAATGATCAGTAACCCCAGCTGTAACAGCCAATAGAAAATAAATTATTTTATTTCAAGATCACAACCACATGCTCCATACTTAAATAATGCTATATTTAATTATGTGAGAGAAAGTATGTAGTTCAACGTATAAACTAGAGCCAGAATGATCTCTTTTCACAGGTTAGGTGGGTGGGATAAGTCTATCAGGTCCCATATTCAAGAGTGCTGATCTAGGATCAGGTCCCCTCCGTCTATATAATATTATTCAGTATAATGGAAAGGCTAAACTGATCCTAGATCAGCACTCCTACTCTGGGAGTCTTTATGAATAAGGGCCCCGATTTTGACAATTTTCCAATGAAGTCATTCGCCAATTACCAATAACCAAATGAAGATGACTTAAGTGGTAAACAAGTACATTTCAGGCAGAGAGAATTGTGGGGGAAAAGAGGATTATAATTGAGTGTTAACATTACGACGTAAAATAAAGATAATTTTATGCAAATGAAGTCCTCACATGTATGCGTTAATCCAGTTCCTGACACTAATATCCATGGAAAAACAATACTAAAAACGAATCAAAATAAGACAGCCTACGTTAGAAACACTTTCTTGTGGGTTGTGTAACCAGTGGCATTTGCAGTAGGATTAAAGGCCCAGTGAAGTTAAAAATTAGATTTTTCAGTGTTTTATATACAGTTAAGTGCTAAAATAATGTAAACACTTGAGTAAATGACGGATACAAAGTATATTGAAAGCAGGTGCTTCCACACAGGTGGAGTTCATGAGATAATTGAGCAATGAACATCCCATCATGCTTAGGGCGAAATGGCGAATTACTTTATGTATAAAAATGCTGGGCAGGTCGTTATTTTGGCTACCATGGCTATGCCCCCATAGGATGACTGCCCCCATCCACAGGTCACGAGAGGTCACTGAATGGTTTGATGAGCATAAAAACAATATACCATGACTGTTGCAGTCAACAGATCTCAACCCAAATGAACACTTATGGAAGACTCTGGAGCGGCGCCTGAGACAGTGTTGTCTACCACCATCAACAAAACACCAAATGATGGAATTTCTCATGGAAGAATAGAGTTCCAGACATTTGTAGAATCTATCCCAAGGTGCACTGAAGCTGTTCTGGCTCGTGGTGGCCTATTAAGACACTATGTTGGTGTTTCCTTTATTTGGTAGTATAATTACACACTATGAGGTTGGAATAATACTGTAAAATTGTGACAATAATGATAATGCCCTTAGTGTAAGATCTGTTTGAAAAGACAGCCTCAAATTCCAGCCTGTTTTGGTGGGCTGAAGTTTTGGACTGCCTGGTGACATCTGTAAATTAGTTAATAGACCAATAAGAACGAGAGTTTGTATTTGTATTTATTATGGATCCCTATTAGCTGCTGCCAAGGCTACTGTTCCTGGGGTCCAGCAAAATTAAGGCAGTTTATACAATTTATAAAAAAAGTATTACAATACATTAACAGATTGCACAACCCACCTTGTGCCCTCAGGCCCCTACTCCACCACTACCACATATATACAGTACTAAATCCATGTGTACGTTTGTCTATAGTGCATATGTTATTGTGTGTGTATGCATGTGTCTGTGCCTGTTTGTTCCAAACCTCTCAGTTAATAACAGTAGTTTTCCACTCCCTACTCAGACCCTTCCCAGACAGTATAGAGAGAATATACCAACTTAGCAGGCGTTTCTTTCTTTCTGGTCCTGACGAGAGGGGAAGAAAAAAAGTAGAGGGAGGTTCTCTTCTGCACTGTTCAACCAATCCAGTAAATGTGGAGGAGTTAAGATGGAGTCAGTGTCACCTTATTAATGTCAAAAGAAGTCAGGTCCTTTCACCTGAAAATTGGATGCATCCGGTTATTATCAGCCCCACAGAGGGTGGGTGGAGAGAGGAGACAGAACTACTCCCCTCTGGGCGCAGGTATAGGGCACCCCTCAGCAGGAAAAACAGAACTAGACAATTTGTGCCAGGTGTGATATCCCTCCTAAATAGCTCGGGCTAATGTTCCTATCAACCCAGTAAGGCCAGCAGGCTAATGTTCCTATCAACCCAGTAAGGCCAGCAGGCTAATGTTCCTATCAACCCAGTAAGGCCAGCAGGCTAATGTTCCTATCAACCCAGTAAGGCCAGCAGGCTAATGTTCCTATCAACCCAGTAAGGCCAGCAGGCTAATGTTCCTATCAACCCAGTAAGGCCAGCAGGTTAATGTTCCTATCTACCCAGTAAGGCCAGCAGGCTAATGTTCCTATCAACCCAGTAAGGCCAGCAGGCTAATGTTCCTATCAACCCAGTAAGGCCAGCAGGCTAGTCTCTATTTATTGGTATGTAACTGTTATGAAAGTTGTATTGTCAATTTTGTTTTGTATTTTAACGCCATTTTAAATGTGTACATGACACTGCAACACAATTTCCCCATGGGGACAATAAAGTCAGTAAGTAATTGAGAACAACTTATTCTGCCCCCTCAGCACTTTGCGGTGTCAAATCACACCAAAGCTATCTAATATCTACCTAATACATGGGCACATTCCACTATTCTATGGAATGTAATCAATTGTTCAGAAGTGTTGCGAAATATGAGAACTCCGAATATTATTCTGGCCTCAACGATAGTCAATTCATTAATCAATTTCCCTTGTTTGGATTGATAAAGTAGCAGCAGTAGTAGTTACAGCAGACTAGTTCTAGTAGTAAAGTGCCTTCAGAAAGTATCCATACCCCTTGACTTATTCAACATTTTGTTGTGTTACAGCCCGAATTCAAAATGGATTAAATATATTCTCACCCATCTACACACAATATCCCATAATGACAGTGAAAACATGTTTTGACATTTTAGCACATTTATTGAAAATTAAATACAGAAATATCTTTATTTACACTCTGTATTCACAACCCTGAGTACATACTTTGTAGAAGCAACTTTGGCGGCGATTACAGCTTTGAGTCATCTTGGGCATGTCTGTATCAGCTTTGCACATGTGGATTTTGAGATTTTAACCGATTCTTCATTGCAGATTTTCTCAAGCTCTATTAAGTTAGATGGGGAGCGGTGAACAGCAATCTTCAAGTCTTTCCACAGATTTCCAAATGGGATTCAAGTCTGGGCATTGGCTGGGCCACTCAACGACTTTCACATTATTTTTCTGAAGCCATTCTAGTGTTGCTTTGGCTGCATGCTTGGGGTCATTGTCCTGTTGGAATGTAAATCTTCTCCCCAGTCTAAGGTCGTTTGCACTCTGAAGCAGGTTCTCTTCAAGGATTTGCCTGTATTTGTCTCCATTCATGGTTCCCTCTATCCTTACCAGTTTCCCTGCCGCTGAAAAGCATCCCCATAGTATGATGCTGCCACCACCTTCCTTCACGGTAGAGATGGTGTTCGACGGATGATAAGTTGTGCCTGGTTTTCTCTAGACATAGTGCTACGCATTAAGGCCTAAGAGTAAAATGTTTCAAACCACAATCTTTCACGTGCCTTTTTGCAAACTCCAGGCATGATGTCATGTGCCTTTTTCTCTGGATTGGCTAGTGTCTGGCCACTCAAGTTGTAGTGTCATCTAAAGGATGATCAAAAGGTAATTTGATACATACAGTGCATTCGAAAAGTATTCAGACCACTTGACTTTTTCCCCATTTTGTTAAGAAAAAAATTATATTTAATCAATTTTAGAATTAGGCTGTAACAACAAAATGAGTGGCACTTATATCCCCCAGCCATTCAGGGGATAGACGATGAGGAGAGACCAACCTCCAAAATTGCAGCCCAAATAAATGCTTCACAGAGTTCAAGTAACAGACACATCTCAACAACTGTTCAGAGGAGACTGTGTGAAACAAGCCTTCATGGTTGAATTGCTGCAAAGAAACGACTACTAAAGGACACCAATAGCAAAGAGACTTGCTTGGGCCAAGAAACATGAGAAATGGACAATAGACCGATGGAAATGTGTCCTTTGGTCTGGAGTCCAAATATTGGGGGTGGTGGTGGTAGTAGTGATAGTAGTGGTAGTAGTGGTGGTGGTGGTAGTAGTGATAGTAGTGATAGTGGTGGTGGTAGTAGTGATAGTAGTGGTAGTAGTGGTGGTGGTGGTGGTAGTAGTGATAGTAGTGATAGTGGTGGTGGTAGTAGTGATAGTAGTGGTAGTAGTGGTGGTGGTGGTAGTAGTGATAGTAGTGATAGTGGTGGTGGTAGTAGTGATAGTAGTGGTAGTAGTGGTGGTGGTGGTAGTAGTGATAGTAGTGATAGTGGTGGTGGTAGTAGTGATAGTAGTGGTAGTAGTGGTGGTGGTGGTAGTAGTGATAATAGTGATAGTGGTGGTGGTAGTAGTAGTGGTGGTGGTAGTGGTAGTGGTGGTAATAGCGATAGCGGTGGTAGTAGTAGTGGTGGCGGTGGCGGTAGTAGTGGTGGTGGTAGCAGCAGCAGACTAGTTGCGGCGGTAGCAGCAGCAGTAGCAGCAGACTAGTTGCAGCAGTAGTAGACTAGTTGCAGTAGCAGCAGCAGTAGTAGACTAGTTGCAGTAGTAGTAGACTAGTTGCAGTAGTAGTAGACTAGTTGCAGTAGTAGCAGCAGTAGTAGTAGACTAGTTGCAGTAGTAGCAGCAGTAGTAGTAGACTAGTTGTAGTAGGTTTATTCTAGATCTGACTGTAGCTTAAATGATGTAACCTGGGGTCCCTAGCACTAACAACATCCCTGCCAATCTGCTGCTAGCTCCATTATTCTCCCTCCTAAAGAGGCCCAGCCATCAATGACCTTCAAAGACACGTTTCCTGTCGATCCTAAGGCTCAACTAATGACGTCTATAAAGCCGTCCACTTTCACTTTGAATGGCACCCATCTCCCCCAGCCATTCAGGGGATAGACAACGAGGAGAGACCCATCTCCAAGCCATTCAGGGGATAGATGAGGAGAGACAGCGACGCAACATTAAACAGATTGATTTTGATTCTGCACACAACAGCCCAGCCGTAAATCATGCGATACTCAGAGGCACACAACAAAAAATGTAATCAGTCTTGTTTACTAGAGGGAAAACAATATGGATGCGAGGTGCGACATGGGGTCTTATCGCTGGCCAGCAGATAGAGGGGGAAGAAGAAAACAAGAACGACAGGAAAGAGGGGGATGGCATATTTCATTCCTCAAGAGGAAGGAGAAAAGAAGAGGACTTAATGATGTGTGGAAACGGACGAGAAGAGAAGGCCATTCGGTACAGTAAAGGGATAGTTCACATCATTGCTCAGCTTTGTCCATCCACAGGTTTATACTAAACAGCCTGGTTGCTCTCTAGGTTTCTTCCTTCTATGGAGCTTTGCCTTGCCACTGTGCAACTGTCTCGGCTCGCTCTTTGTGGTCTAGGCAGGGTTATTGTAAACTACAATCAGTCATGTCTGAGGAGGGAGGGATGCTCTGGTCTATTGGCCTCCCTGGTCCTTAATTACTAGTATGGCTCGTCGTTAGTACTTGGTGCTTAACTCCGCAGTGGGCCTAGCCACCCCACTGCTCGCCCCAACCCTCTGTTAAATTTCACCAATTACTCTAATCATCACAGAGGGGGTGAGGTTTCCTTTGTAAAGGCGTTAATTAAGACCTAGCCAAGGCTAGCCATTTACTGCCTTGCCCTTGGTTCACCGAACTCAGTCCTGGGGCGTGTTCAGTAAGGAACACCGTAGCAAAACGGAAAATGAAAACTAGCATATCTTATTGGAGTTCCGGCTGTTTCACTCCCTTTTCAAAAGCATTTCTCCCTACTGGACAGGAGTTGGCTCTAGAAAGGGATAGATCTCCTTCTGATGCAGACAGGACATGTGGAAGTTCATTATAGTTACCAGCCTCAGAAATTGCAGCCCAAATAAATGCTTCACGGAGTTCAAGTAACAGGCATCTCAACATCAACTGTTCAGATGGGAGACTGTGTGAATCAGGCCTTCATGGTCAAATTTCTGCAAAGAAACCACTACTAAAGGACACCAATAAGAAGAAGACACTTGCTTGAGCCAAGAAACATGAGCAATGGACATTAGACCGGTGGAAATCTGTCCTTTGGTCTGGAGTCCAAAATTGAGATTTTTGGTTCCAACCGCCATGTCAATAATACAGTTTAAAGTGAGGAAGGCCAACCCCCCCTATCTTGTACTTGCATAAATGCTTCTTTGAAATTCTGGCTGCCTTGTTTTCCCATAAAAATGCAACTACTATTGAAACCAGTTTCATAAAACAGCTTTGTGGTATGAAATTGGGTGGGCATTGGAAGAGGTAAAGAAACCTGGGGGTAGAACAACCATTTTAATAGAGTTCATACGACCAACCAAGGAAAAATTCAAAAAATCTATATTTTGTTTAAGCTGATCAATTTCCATGTCCCAATTCGTTTTCAATAGCTGATCAAATTTGCCATTTTCTTTGGAATGTTTAAACATTCGCAACAGAAGTGGAGCTAGACTGGCGCAGTACTTCTTATAGAATTCTATTACAGATCCATTGGGCCTTGCTGTTTGGCAATTGTGGTATCGCTGTGTTAATCTCCTCTAAAGTTATCCCAGCGTCGAGTGCAGCAGCTGCCCCCCTGTCTAGTTTAGAAAGTTCACATTCAGCGAGAAAGAGTTCCATAGTTTGTGGATCAGTAGCATCGCATTTCGATTGATATAGCTATGAGTAAAATATTTATTAATATCCTGCGGATGTTACTATTTTACCATTCTTGTATTTTATTTGATGAATAGCTCTAGATGCCTGTATGTGCCTTAGCTGTCTTGCTAATCATTTATGTGTTTTGTCACATAGTTCAAAATAACTTTGGTGCGTTCTAGCAAGTAAAGAGCCCAACCGTTTCGAAAGGATGGTATTGTATTCATATTTCAACTTTGTGATCTTCTCAAGGAGTGCATTCGAGGAAATCTCGTTTAGCTAACTTATAATTTCTTTCAGCCTAGTATTGGCGCGTTTCTTCCTCTCCGATGTATATGAAATAGTGTGACCTCTAATCACAGCATTTAGAGATACCCAAAGGGTAGAGTCGTCAACATCCCCATGTCATTAGCTCCAAGGAAAAAAGATCTGCTCCTTCAAATACTGACAAAAATGATCATCTTTCAATAAGTGAGAGTCTAATACCCTGACTACACCGCTCGACGCTTGCAAAATATATTTAGAAATATGTTATTAAATTATTGAGCTCGCGCGCGTCTGCGTTGCCAAGGGCTAAAATAGAAGTCAGTTTATTTCTGACGCAGATCGCGCTGCAAGTCCTGCCTCTCTCATCTCCTCATTGGTTTATAGAAGCAGGTACCCACGTGCCATCTCCTCATTGGTTATACACACGTAGGTGATTGAAAGACGAACTGTGTTGCCGGTTGTCGTGGTAATACTATGAAAGTTTAGATCACCATATAAGATCGCCAATCACCATATAGGTTTCATGAAGAAAAAGCCTGGAAGTAGGAGAGATGACTAGAAACAATTCGGTTGACTGTTTTATGTGTGGATTAATTGTCGGAGTAGAGGACCTTGTGCATTTCAGGTAAAATGACAACAATGTTTATATCCCAGGACAAATTTGCTAGCAACAGCAATCTAGCTAAATTGCCATAAATGTTTAATGCTTTTCGACCTGTCCCCAAATGAATGTAATTGGTTCAGCGTTTGTTTTGATATTTCAACCTGCGTGTTATGATTGCGTTTGGTGTGGGGGGACAAAATAGATGTATGCACACGATGGCGCACGCGTGCAGCCGGTTTGGGTTCCGTGTAAGCGCCACAGTCGCCGACCTGCAGACATATTGTCCAGTTTCAGCACCATGGACAGCGGAGAGTGGTCTGTAAGTATAATTGGGTGACAGTCCAACAACAACAAAAAAAAAAATCTGGAATATGACTCTTAATAATAATACTCTTTCTTCTCGTAACTTCCTATCTGTTGGGTGTGTCAGCCTCCAAATATCAACAGTGTTAAGGTTTGTCATCAATGTATTTAGACAGACACTGGCATTTGATTGTTGAAGTGACCTTGATAGCTGTTTATCTAAAAGAGGATCTAGTCGCCTCCAACAATAACACTTGTATCTGACATATTTGGTATGGTCTTAAATACTCTTTGAAAAAATGGATCATCGAAGTTGGGTCCATATAAATTGACCAAGGTTATTGGTATCGAATTCAACAATAATATACCAACCATTAGGGTTGAAATTATTTCAAAATTGAGCAGAGCTCTAACAAAACACATATATTCCATAGCACACTCTAGTGCCCCCCCAGCTCCACATCTTTGCCTCGTCAAACAAAACGAAAAAAAATTAGAAATAGTAATGCTGTCTTTTTGTAGCCACTACCAACGCCATGGTTCGTTGGACAAAGACTATTGGGAAATTAATGGAGTTTTTGTAGGGTTTTTGGAGAAAAATGAAAATAAGGTCTGTGGTAAGCACAGGCCTAGGAGATCTTATACATTTTGGTCTATGAGATAATCTTCATCAGCTTTTTTTGCATTTATGTAATTTTAAAAAGCACATAAGGATTCATAATTCCTAAAGGTCATGTATCATAAAACAAAATATAAGATCTCCTAAGCCTGTGTTAAACGCCAAAAATAAGGTCAGAGGTTAAACAGAAACCCTTTTCTTTTCCCATAGCAACAGCTGAACGAACCAGAGAACTCATTTCAGTTGGACAATGGCGCTGTTACTGGGGAAGGTTATCTAAGGTCTCTCCCAGAATACACCTGTCACTCCTGAAACTCATGGCAGATTTGGAGGAATTTACAACTTCCACACTTCTCTTAAATTTAGCCCAGCACTGATGAAAACAGCAGATGTTTTGTGCCCCAAGAGAGGAGTTGAGGATCTGGTATGTCTTTCGTTATCCTTTCTTCCCCCGTCGGCTCTCTCTGGCTTGTGACTGATAGCAAGGAGACAGGGAGGAAACCAACCCATACAAGCCCAACCTATAGTGGCATCAGCCTCTAACACCACCATTTCTACAATCCAACACCACATCAGTAACAGAATCAAATTATAAAACGGGTAGTTTGGGTCCTGGATAACAGACAACATACCACAGGTATGACACAATATGAATTGTTTACTGTTCTAAGTAAGTTGGTAACCAGTTTATAATAGCAATAAGGTACCTCAGGGGCTGTATCCAGGCACACTATTGAAACACAGCGGGGGCTTGACGACGAGAGAGAGCGAGAAGAGAGAGCAGGGGCTTGACGACGAGAGAGAGCGAGAAAAGAGAGCGGGGGCTTGACGACGAGAGAGAGCGAGAAAAGAGAGCGGGGGCTTGACGACGAGAGAGAGCGAGAAAAGAGAGCGGGGGCTTGACGACGAGAGAGAGCGAGAAAAGAGAGCGGGGGCTTGACGACGAGAGAGAGCGAGAAAAGAGAGCGGGGGCTTGACGACGAGAGAGAGAGAGAAAAGAGAGCGGGGGCTTGACGACGAGAGAGAACGAGAAAAGAGAGCGGGGGCTTGACGACGAGAGAGAGAGAGAAAAGAGAGCGGGGGCTTGACGACGAGAGAGAGCGAGAAAAGAGAGCGGGGGCTTGACGACGAGAGAGAGCGAGAAAAGAGAAAAGAGAGCGGGGGCTTGATGACGAGAGAGAGACGACAAAGAGAAAAGAGAGCGGGGGCTTGATGACGAGAGAGAGAGACGGACAGAGAGAGAGAAAAGAGCGGAGGCTTGATGACGAGAGAGAGACGGACAGAGAGAAAATAGAGCGGGGGCTTGATGACATTTCAACATTTAATTTCATCACAACAGCTGCTGCAGACAGACAAGACAGAGAGACAGACAGCAAGACAGAGACGGGGGTGTTGACCTTTAACAGTGTAGGATTTGATAAACGACAAATCTTTCCTTTCTGTGAAAGGAAAGATGGTTCTGTTCCAAACGGCACTCTATTCCCTATAGACTGCACTACTTAAGACCAGAGGCCAAAGTAGTGCACTATATAGGGAATAGTGTGCCATTTGGGACACAGCTTGAAGCCTCCCGTTGACACTGACCTGCTACACCCACACCCCCTAGCCCTCCTCTGGAGCCCACAAGATCATGGTCTTGTCCATAGACACAGAGAGCAGGCTCAGAGACTGATGCTGGTCGCATCCTGTAGGGGGAGTTTCCCCTAGAAGCTGATCTGGGGTCAGTTTGTGCATTTCCCCCACTAATGATTAAGCTTAGGTTTGGGGCAGGGGAAGCTGATCCTAGATTTGTACCCCCCCCCGGAACCACAATACAGCATATGCAGGTTGGATGGGTAAAAAATCTGAACTGCAGCAGGCAGACAGACAGTGAGTGATGTGAAATAATAAAAGAGTTTAGGGGTCACCCTTTCTGATTTCATGGGTGTATGGTAGGCCCATCAAACAAATCACTCCCTCCAACACCATGAAATCATTGAGTGGTATGGCACCACCACATCACAGTGAAATAAGAAAAGTCTGATCTGGGGACTGAACGGTGTATGGGTTGACAGTACAGTACCTTTGATGACAAGGGTCTGCCAGTGGACTCCATAGACCTTGTTCTCGACTGACTCTAGCGTCACTGCAAACACTGAGGAGGCATCTGGGACGAGGAGACAACATACATACACTACATGACCAAAAGTATGTGAACACCTGCTCATCAAAAATCTCATTCCAAAATCATGGGCATTAATATGGAGTTGGTCCCCCCTTTGCTGCCATAACAACCTCCACTCTTCAGGGAAGGCTTTCCACTAGATGATGGAACATTGCTGCAGGGGTTTGCTTCCATTCAGTCACAAGAGCATTAGTGAGGTCGGGCATTGATGTTGGGCGATTAAGCCTGGCTCAGTCGGCGTTCCAATTCATCCCAAATGTGTTCGATTGAGTTGAGGTCAGGGTTCTGTGCAAGTTCTTCCACACCGATCTCGACAAACCATTTCTGTATGGACCTTGCTTTGGGCACAGGGGGCATAGTCATGCTTAAACAGGAAAGGGCCTTCCCCAGATTGTTGCCAAAGTTGGATGCACAGAATCTTCTAGAATGTAATTGTATGCTGTAGCATTAAGATTTCCCTTCACTGGAACTAAGGGGCCTAGCCCAAACCATGAAAAGTTATTGATTAAACACTCCAGAGAATGTGTTTCCACTGCTCCAGAGTCCAATGGTTGCGAGCTTTACACCACTCCAGCCGATGCTTGGCATTGCGCATGATCTTAGGCTTGTTTGTGCGGTTGCTCGGCCATGGAAACCTATTTCATGAACCCCCTGCTGAACAGTTATTGTGCTGCCGTTGCTTCCAGAGGCAGTTTGGAACTCCGTAGGGAGTGTTGCAACCGAGGACAGACATTTTTGCGTGCTACTCGCTTCAGCACTTGGCGGTACCGTTCTGTGAGCTTATGTGGCCTACCACTTCCCGGCTGAGCCGTTGTTGCTCCTAGACGTTTCCACTTCACAATAACAGCACTTACAGTTGACCGGGGCAGCTGTAGCAGGGCAGACATTTGACAAACTGACTTGTTGGAAAGGTGGCATCCTATGACGGTGCCATGTTGAAAGTCACTGAGCTCTTCAGTAATTCTACTGCTAGTGTTCTATGGAGATTGCATGGCTGTGTGCTCGATTTTATACACCTGTCAGTAACGGTGTGGCTGAAATAGCTGAATCCACTAATTTGAAGGGGTGTCCACACACTTTTGTATATATAGTGTACATGAATCTTTAGTAGAATGGTGTGATTGTACAATCACAAACTCCATCCACATATGTGTGATAACTTAGTCAAATACATTTTTAGAATCATACGGTTGTTGCCAGGGATCAAACAATCCACATTCCCGATTAAAATAACACATCAATCCAATGAACACTGGCAATGACAACATTCACATTAATGATCACATGACTGTTTATTACTACATTAACAAAGATCCTGTTGATAGATAGACATTCATTGTCCTATGAAATCCACAAAAACCTGATGTTTGTATTTAATCATGATTTTTTTTATAAGAAAATGATTTTACTTAACAGAAATGTTCTAATGAAGCCTGATAACGAATGTCTACTCACCAGTGTCCATCAGTTTAAAGACGTCCTCAGTCATCCTAATGGCGTGTTCATCCTGCGTGTTTCCCTCGGTCCCAGATTTGGCAACCAGCCTCCATACCCGGATCAGACAATCCTGTGCACAGCTGGCCAGTAACAGATCCCCCTCTGTACAGCATGGAGGTAGAAATGTGTTTATTTTTATTTAGTATATATTTTTTATTTAAAGGGATTGTTCACTCAATTCAAACTGCATCATCAGCATCATTACAGTTTTTGCTCTGTACTGAAAGTGCTCTATCTTAGAAACTTGACTGCTGACATGCACAATTGATGGGTGGACTAATGAACAAAACAATATTTGAGTGAACTATCCCTTTAATTGTATATATTCCCTATATAGACCTAGTGCATCACATTTGGGCTCTGATCAAAAGGAGTTCACTACAGAGGGAAAAAGGTGCCATTTCAGATTCACTCTAGGTAAGATGGCTGAGAAGAGAACACATAACTTCTTAAAACTAAGGCCACCTGGGGAATAGTAACAGGGAGAGGGGTTGAAATGAAGGGGGTGATTAGGTGGCAATGGTGTATAAGGGGGCCAGGTTGGGACTTGCCATGATACCAGAGTTAACACCCCTATTCCAGCAACAAGAAGGAATCTTCAGTAACCACAGTGTCAGAACCTTGTTTGAACAGTGTCTTCCGAAATGTGGAATTAAAAAGACCCCGAGCTGAACTCAAAGACAGGGCTGCGGAGCCACGCTGCTTGAAGATACAGTATATCTGAGAGAGAGGGGTGGAACGAAAGCATTGACTAGGCCCTGCTGCACCCGTTTCATGCATTATAGAAAGACGTCAGTTTGCAAAAGCAAATCAAATTAAACAGAGGCCCCAGTCATAATAGGATGGATTTTCATTTTCTTTTATAGTAGAGAGAGACTGGAGAGAGAGGACTTTTGCAATGTCTATGGGGCTGGTACATATAAATTAATCTCTGACTGCATCCCATAGGCCTCTGGTCAAAAGTAGTGCACTATGAAGGGAATAGGGTGCCATTTGGGACATATCATCTCTCTCCACCACTAATGGCAGCCCAGCTTGGAGTAGTTCATTGACTGAGTGGGATGAGTCCAGTGGAGAGGGCTGGTGAAGGAGATGAAATAGCTTTTACAAACCCTGGGCTGAATCCCAAATGGCATCCTATTCCCTATTATAGCGCACCACTTTGGACCAGGACCCATAGGGTTCTGGTCAAAATTAGTGCACTATATTAAGCCCATAGGGTGCCATTTGTGATGTAGGCCTGAACAGAGCACTGCTGGAGTGGGTTGCACAACTCAAGTAGGCAGCTGAATATACATATACCAGAAATACTTCCACATGTCATAACATCTCTGATTATTATACAGATTTATGACTAAAATGTAAAGGCAGTGAGGAAACAGATCGATAAACACTGGTGTGGTCCTCACCTACATACACCCACTCCACACCACGGATCCAATCCTCATGCCCTTTGTGAGTGGACTAATGAACAAAAAATGAAATAATATTTGAGTGACCTATCCCTTTAGTTGTATATATTCCCTATATAGGCCTAGCGCATCACATTTTGGCTCTGATTAAAAGGAGTTCACTACAGAGGGAAAAAGGTGCCATTTCAGATTCACTCTAGGTAAGATGGCTGAGAAGAGAACAATGAGAAGACTTTCATGAACTGTCAGAGACACGGGGAGAAAAGGCCAGCATCAATGTAAATGAATATGTTTATGAATATGAATACAACATATTCGATTTATTGATTAATTTAATTTGTTGGCCAATGCCAGCTATTTGATTTCGCTCACCTGTCCATTGCACTGCACATACAAATGGATTCTGCAATCTCGCCACAGCAGGCCAGTATGGGAACTGCAAAAATAAATGTATTGCATTAATCCTGTCACACTTGCTGCTGAAGCCAGGCTGCATTATAACACATTTACATCTACCTGGTGTTTTTAAGACAGATTGAGTGAAGGGGTGGAAGGGCGGGGAGGACAAAGCATCAAACAGAGAACAGGGATGTGAAAGGGAGCAGAGATGACATGCGGGACACTTCATGCACAAATTGCATTTTTAATATGGGGGTTGGGGGGTATCTCCAACCGTAAACCGCCATCGTAGAAACAACTTACCTCTGCTGCCTGGCAAGAACGCTAGCGAGACATGAAGCCGCTCCCAAACGATATGGTTTGTGTGCACTCCACTTCAGGGAGAGATGGAAGAAAAAATAAATAATTAGTGAGTGAGTCATACTTGTACAAAACGGGCATGAAAATTACACAAATACATTGGGTTCCATACACCACCGACAAGCGTTCCTAAATCAACTGCTCCCAGATTATTTCACTAACTCATCCTAGAGAGGGGAGATGGCTAATCGCTAGGCTAGTTCTTTGAGGCAAGCTGCAGAGACATTTGTCAAAATGGTGACATGTTTTTCTTCTCTCCTTTCGCCAGAAACCCAGGGGTCTTCCAGGCACTAGCAGCACAGCTCCGTCTGGCCTACATAAGACAACACACCCTGAAGACAGACCCAGACCGCATCCCAAATGGCACCCTATTCCCTATATAGTGCACTACTTTAGACCAGGGCCAATAGGGAATAGGGTGCCATTTGGGACGCCTCCCCAGCCACACGCTCATCTCCATGACTGTCATGTAACATACCAACCATTGGTTGGTAACAATACCAACCAATACCACAAAGGCACCTAATCTCGGAAACCCAGAAGTAAAAAAAAAATGCGTCAGATGCTTGATTAGGTTCTGGGAAGAGATGCATGAGATAAGATACACTACATGACCAAAAGTATGTGGACACCTGCATGTGAAACATCTCATTCCAAAATCATGGACATTAATATGGAGTAGGTCCCCCCATTGCTGCTATAACAGCCTTCAACTCTTCTGGGAAGGTTTTACACTAGATGTGGGAACATTGCTGCGGGACTTGCTTCCATTCAGCCACAAGAGCATTAGTGATGTCTGGCACTGATGTTTGGCGATTAGGCCAGACTCGCAGTCAGCGTTCCAATTCATCCTAAAGGTGATTGATTGGGTTGAGGTCAGGGCTCTTTGCAGGCCAGTCAATTCTTCCACACTGATCTCGACAAA
This sequence comes from Brachymystax lenok tsinlingensis, assembly GCA_030435695.1. NCBI lineage: Eukaryota > Metazoa > Chordata > Actinopteri > Salmoniformes > Salmonidae > Brachymystax > Brachymystax lenok. The sequence goes on from CM059799.1 coordinate 16,509,565, forward strand.
CCATTTCTGTATGGACCTTGCTTTGTTTACAGGGGAATTGTCATGCTGAAATAGGAAAGGGCCATCTCCAAACTGTTGCAAACAAAGTTGGAAGCACAGAGTCATCTAGAATGTCATTGTATGCTGTAGCTTTAAGATTTCCCTTCACTGGAACTAAGGGGCCAGAACCATGAAAAACAGTCCCGGACCATTATTGCGCCTCCACCAAACTTTACAGTTGGCACTATGCATTGGGGCAGGTAGCATCCTTCGAACAGTTCTTGTGCGGACGTTGTTTCCAGAGGCAGTTTGGAACTCGGTAGGGAGTGTATATATATATATTTATTTATTTATTTAACTAGGCAAGTCAGTTAAGAACAAATTCTTATTTACAATGACGGCCTACCCCGGCCAAACCCGGACAACGCTGGGCCAAATGTGCGCTGCCCTATGGGACTCCCAATCACAACCGGATGTGATGCAGTAACAATAACTGCACTTTCAGAAATAGCACAGTTACAAATAGAAATCAAACTGGATGGGCATCAGAAATAGAGGAAGGACTAAAAACAAACAAAATATAACTATTGTATAATACATTGTGTCTGTAAAATGTGTATAAGATGTATAAACTGAAGGTAGAAGCCTAAACTTTATTGTTTATTAGTTTACTCCAATAGGGGGAAGGGTGGTAGGGTTTGCAGGGAATAATAAAGGTATATTCTTAAAAAAGTATGTATATCTATATAGGTATGTGTATGCGTATATGTATATTGTAACCTCCCCTCTCAAGACTGGGAGGGTTTAACTCTGGAGGTCGAAGCAAATCTCTCACTGGGCAGAGTTTCAATGGGGCAAACTTAGGTTTCTTTATTTCTCATAAAGCAGGTGAAAGGGAGAAAACTGTAACTCAGGTAACTCTTCCTTCTCATGGTTGCTCCTTGTGGCATCAGTTTACTTCTGGAAGGGAGGCAGAAGAGGTGTAGGATTGGATTGGATTGGGCTGGGCTGGGCTGGGCTGGATCCAACACTCTGTGTCTGCTCTCTTCTCCTGCCTCCCCTTCATTTTGGGGGGAAATAACAGCACTTACAGTTGACCGGGACAGTTCTAGCAGGGCAGAAATTTGAGGAACTGACTAGTTGGAAGGGTGGCATCCTATGACTGTGCCACGATGACAGTCACTGAGCTCTTCAGTAAGGCCATTCTACTGCCAGTGTTTGTCTATGGAGAATGCATGGCGGTGTTCTCAATTTTATACACCAGTCAGCAACGGTGTGGCTGAAATAGTCAAATCCACTAATTTGAAGGGGTGTCCATACACCTTTGTGTATAAATAGTGTGCCTACGAGACTAGCAAAGTCTCCACCCTCCTAAACAAAATCTCTCAGCCACCGTTCCAAATGATCATTGACGAAAATCTGTGCCCTGGAACAAAGCTTTTTGTTAGTCATCGTACACCACAGTCTGTTGACAGCCGCTACGATACCATCCTATGTTACATGCATCTGACCACGAAAGGTTACTAGGCACGAAACAGAAGAAAACACATTGGAACAGTATGGGACTACTATCAACCGTCCAATAAGAAACACTTATTTCCATTCCTTTGCTACAGTGTGCACTAATGAATACGACCCAGCAGCTGGTACTCTAGTGGTTAGAGTGTTGGACTAGTAATCGAAAGGTTGCTAGATGAAATCCCAGAGCTGACAAGGTAAAAAATCTGAAGTTCTGCCCCTGAACAAGGCAGTTAACCCACTGTTCCTAGGCCGTCATTGAAAATAAGAATTTGTTCTTAACTGACTTGCCTAGTTAGGTTATCAGTCAACCTACCACGGTAGTTACAAACAGGAATGAAATCATCAACATGTACTGATCACATCTTTACTAATGCTGCAGAAATTTGCTTTAAAGCAGTATCCAAATCCATCGGATGTAGTGATCACAATACAGTATCTATATCTAGGAAAACCAAAATTCCATATAGTGTATAAAAGAGGTCAAACAATATGTTTTGTAGTGTTTCCTATGTTGTTGTTATAGAGAATATTTGTTGGTCTGTGGTGTGTAATGAGGAGCAACCAGACGCTGTACTTGACACATTTATGAAATTGCTTATCCCAGTTAATGCTAGAGGCATCACTACAGATCGGGGTTCGATCCCGGGCTGTGTCGCAGCTGGCCCTCGACCGGGAGACCCATGAGGCGGCGCAGAATCGTCCGGGTTAGGGGAGGGTTTGGCCGGCTGGGATGTCCTTGTCCCATTGCGTTCTAGAGACTCCTTGTGGTGGGCCGGGCGCATGCATGCTGACACGGTCGCCAGTTGTACGGTGTTTCCTCCGACACATTGGTGCGGCTGGCTTCCGGGTTAAGCGAGCAGTGTGTCAAGAAGCAGTGCGGCTTGATGGGGTTGTGTTTTGGAGGACACATGACTCTAGACCTTCGCCTCTTTTTAGTCCGTACGGGAGTTCCAGCGATGGGACAATTATATATCACTAAAATAGTAGAAAAAAAATATACAAAAAATAATCCAAATTATAATAATACATCCCCGTGGATTGATGAGGAATTGGAAAATTGTATGGTTGAGAGGGATGAGGAAAAAGGAATGACAAATAAGTCTGGCTGCACAACAGATTGGCAAACATACTGCAAATTGAGAAATCATGTGACTAAACTAAATAAAAATAAGAAACTACACTATGAAACAAAGATAAATGAAATAAAGAATGATAGTAAAAAGGTTTGGAGCACCTTAAATTAAATTATGGGCAAAAAGGCAAACTCTACTCCATCATTCATTGAATCAGATGGCTCATTCATCACAAAACCCACTGATATTGCCAACTATTTTTAAGATTTTTTTCATTGACAAAATTAGCAAACTTAGGCATTACATGCCAGCAACAAACGCTGACCCTACACATCCAAGTATAACTGACCAAATTATGAAAGACAAGCATTGTAATTTTGAATTCCGCAAAGTAAGTGTGGAAGAGGTGAAAAAATGATTGTTGTCCATCAACAATGACAAGCCACTGTGTCTTACAACTTGGATGGAAAATCACTGATGATAATAGAGGACGATATTGCCACTCCTATTTGCCATATCTTTAATCTAAGCCTACTAGAAAGTGTGTGCCCTCAGGCCTGGAGGGAAGCAAAAGAAATGCCGCTACCCAAGAATAGTAAAGCCCCCTTTACTGGATCAATTAGCCGACCAATCAGCCTGTTACCAACTCTTAGTAAACTTTGACAAGATACAATGCTATTTTACTGTAAACAAATTGAAAACAGACTTTCAGCATGCATATAGGGAAGGACATTCAACAAGCACAGCACTTACACAAATGCCTGATGATTGGCTGGAAGAAATTGATGATAAAAAGATTGAAGGCTGTTTTGTTAGATTTCAGTGTGGCTTTTGACATTATCGATCATAGTCTGCTGCTGTAAAAATGTGTTATGGCTTTACACCCCCTGCTATAGTGTGGATAAAGAGTTACTTGTCTAACAGAACACAGAGGATGTTCTTTAGTGGAAGCCTCTCCAACATTATACAGGTAGAATCAGGAATTCCCCAGGGCAGCAGTTTAGGCCCTTTACTTTTAAAAAAATCTTTACTAACGACATGCCACCGGCTTTGAGTAAAGCCAGTGTGTCTATGTATGCGGATGACTCAACACTATACACGTCAGCTACTACAGCGACTGAAATGACTGCAACACTTAACAAAGAACTGCAGTTAGTTTCAGATTGGGTGGCAAAGAATAAGTCTTAAACATTTCAAAAACTAAAAGCATTGTATTTGGACAAATCATTTACTAAACCCTAAACCTCGAAATTGAGCAAGTTGAGGAGACTAAACTGCTATGAGTAACCCTGGATTTTAAATTGTCACAGTAGGTAAGATTGGTAGAAGTCTGTCCATAGTAAAGTGCTGCTCTGTCTTCTTGACAATACTGTCCACAAGGCAGGTCCTACAGGCCCTATTGTCGCACCTGGACTACTGTTCAGTCATGTGACCAGGTGCCACAAAGAGGGAGTTAGGAAAATTGCAATTGGCTCAGAACAGGGCAGCGTGGCTGGCCCTTAAATGTACACGGAGAGCTAACATGAATGATATAAACTCAGCAGAAACAGAAACATCCTCTCACTGTCAACTGCATTTATTTTCAGCAAACTTAACATGTGTAAATATTTGTATGAACATAACAAGAATCAACAACTGAGACAAAAACTGAACAAGTTCCATAGACATGTGTAACGCCCAGGCCTGAGATGACAGGCTGGAGCGTTTTGGTTTCGTTTTGGTGTAGGGTTTGTGTGTTCTAGGGTGTCTATTTCTATGTTGGGATAATGGTTCCCAATTAGAGGCAGCTGAGTCTCGTTACCTCTAATTGGGAACCACCGCACCGAAGGGACACCGTGCTATGCAGTGTTGCGCACGGTTTCCCCTATACGGATTCAGAGGCCGGTGCGAGAGATTCCCGCTCCACTCATCAGTCGGGCGAAACTGAGTGTTCAGCCAGGAAGAGTGGTGCCAGCTCCAGTGCGCCTCCTGGGACCCGGATATCCTGCCCCGGTTCTGCGTGCGGTGTCTCCGGTACGTGTCCACAGCCCAGTGCGAGAGATCCCAGCGCCACTCATTGGTCGGGCCGAGGTCAGTGTGCTACCTGGTAGAGTAGTGCCAGCTCTGCGCGCCAGGTCTCCAGTGCGCCTTTTGGGACCAAGATATCCTGTGGTCCTACGGGCAGAATCTCCAGTGCGAATCCACAGCCCAGTCCGAGAGATTCCTGCTCCACTCCCCCGTGAGGCCAGGGTTAGTGAGCTAGCTGGAGGTATGATGTCGGCTCTCCGTATCAGGTCCCCAGTCCGGGTGGAGGTTTCAACACGTCCAGTCCCTGTTCCACGCTCCCAGATCCCTGTTCCACGCTCCAGGATCCCTGTTCCACGCTCCAAGATCCCTGTTCCACGTTCCAAGATCCCAGTCCGTGTTGAGGTTCCAACACGTCCAGTTCCTGTTCCGCGTCCCAAGACCCCAGTCCGTGTGGTGGTTTCTACACGTCCAGTCCCTGTTCCACGTGCTAGGTCCCCAGTGCGTCTTCAGAGTCCAGCACGTCCTGTTCCGGCTCCGCGCACCAAGCTCCCCGTGCGCTTAGAGAGTCCAGCACGTCCTGTTCGGCTCCGGCACCAAGCTCCCGTGCGCTCAGAGAGTCCAGCACGCCCTGTTCGGCTCCGCGCACCAAGCTCCCCGCGCGCTAGAGAGTCCAGCACGTCCTGTTCGGCTCGGCGCACCAAGCTCCCTGCGCGCTAGAGAGTCCAGCACGCCCTGTTCGCTCCGCGCACCAAGCTCCCGTGCGCTTAGAGAGTCCAGCACGCGTCCTGTTCGGCTCGGCGCACCAAGCTCCCGTGCGCTTAGAGAGTCCAGCACGCCCTGTTCGGCTCCGCGCACCAAGCTCCCCGTGCGCTAGAGAGTCCAGCACGTCCTGTTCCGGCTCGGCGCACCAAGCTCCCCGTGCGCTTAGAGAGTCCAGCACGTCCTGTTCCGGCTCCGCGCACCAAGCTCCCCGTGCGCTTAGAGAGTCCAGCACTTCCTGTTCCGGCTCCGCGCACCAGGTCCCCCGTGCGCTTAGAGAGCCCAGTTCGGCCTGTTCCCGCTCCCCGCACCAGAGTGCGCGTCACGAGCCCAGTTCGGCCTGTTCCCGCCCCGCACCAGAGTGCGCGCCACGAGCCCAGTTCGGGCTGTTCCCGCCTCGCACCAGAGTGCGCGGCCCCGAGCCCAGTTCGGCCTGTTCCGCTCCCGCACCAGAGTGCGCGTCCCGAGCCCAGTTCGGCCTGTTCCCGCTCCCCGCACCAGAGTGCACGTCCCGAGCCCAGTTCGGCCTGTTCCCGCTCCACGCACCAGAGTTCCAGTGAGCATCACGAGTCCAGTACGGCCAGTTCCCGCTCCACGCACCAGAGTTCCAGTGAGCATCACGAGTCCAGTACGGCCAGTTCCTGCTCCACGCACCAGAGTTCCAGTGAGCATCACGAGTCCAGTACGACCAGTTCCTGCACCACGCACCAGAGTTCCAGTGAGCATCACGAGTCCGGTACTGCCAGTTCCTGCTCCACGCACCAGAGTTCCAGTGAGCATCACGAGTCCGGTACTGCCAGTTCCTGCTCCACGCAGCAGAGTTCCAGTGAGCATCACGAGTCCAGTACGACCAGTTCCTGCTCCACGCACCAGAGTCCCCGCGAGCATCACGAGTCCAGTACGGCCAGTTCATGCTCCACGTACCAGAGTCCCCGTGAGCATCGTGGGTCCGGTAAGGCCAGGTCCTGCTCCACGCACCAGAGTTCCAAGAAATGGTCCAGGGCCTCCGGTGCGTGACTTCAGACCAGCACGGCCAGCACCGGAGCCCCCACCTGGGACAAGGGGACCCACCGAAGACCCCCACGGACTTTGGGTGCGTCCGGAGTCCGCGCCTTTGGGGGGGGGGGTACTGTAACGCCCAGGCCTGAGATGACAGGCTGGAGCGTTTTGGTTTCGTTTTGGTGTAGGGTTTGTGTGTTCTAGGGTGTCTATTTCTATGTTGGGATAATGGTTCCCAATTAGAGGCAGCTGAGTCTCGTTACCTCTAATTGGGAACCATATATATGTTTGGGAGTTGCACTTTAGTTTCGTGGGTTATTGTTTATGTTATGATTATCGTGCTACGTCAGGTTCTTGTTTTTCGTGTAAAGTCAGGTTCTTGTCATTCGTGTCTAGTTCGGTTTTGCCTTTCATGTTTAGTTAGGTTTCGCCAGTCGTGGTTAGGTTTAGATCTCTGTGTCCAGTTTAGTATTTAGTGTTAGGGCTCACGTCTTGTTCTTCGTTTATTGTTTTGTTCTGTCCCGTCCTTCATTAAATATGTATTCCGGTTACATCGCTGCGTCTTGGTCTGTCCCGAGAGAAGAGAATCATGACAACATGTGACTAACAGAAATTGAATAATGTGTCCCTGAACAAAGGGGGGGGTCAAAATCAAAAGTAACAGTTAGTATCTGATGTGGCCACTAGCTGCATTAAGTACTGCAGTGCATCTCCTCCTCATGGACTGCACCAGATTTGCCAGTTCTTGCTATGAGATGTTACCCCACTCTTCCACCAAGGCACCTGCAAGTTCCAGGACATTTCTGGGGAGAATGGCCCTAGCCCTCACCCTCCGATCCAACAGGTCCCAGACGAGCTCAATGGGATTGAGATCCGGGCTCTGCTGGCCATGGCAGAACACTGACATTCCTGTCTTGCAGGAAATCACGCACAGAACGAGCAGTATGGCTGGTGGCATTGTCATGCTGGAGGGTCATGTTAGGATGAGCCTTCAGGAAGAGTACCACATGAGGGAGGAGGATTACTTCCCTGAGATTGCCTGCAATGACAACAAGCTCAGTCCAATGATGCTGTGACACACCGCCCCAGACCATGACGGACTCTCCCTCTCCAAATCGATCCCGCTCCAGAGTACAGGCCTCAGTGTAACGCTCATTGCTTCGACGATAAACGCGAATCCGACCATCACCCCTGGTGAGACAAAACAGCGACTCATCAGTGAAGAGCATTTATTGCCAGTCTTGTCTGGTCCAGCTTCTCTCAGCCTATTTCGGACAGTCTGAGCACTGATGGAGGGATTGTGTGTTCCTGGTGTAACTCGAGCAGTTGTTGTTGCCATCCTGTACCTGTCCTGCAGGTGTGATGTTCGGATGTACTGATCCTGTGCAGGTGTTGTTACACGTGGTCTGCCACTGCGAGGACGATCAGCTGTCCGTCCTGTCTCTCTGTAGCGCTGTCTTAGGCGTCTCACAGTACAGACATTGCAATTTATTGCCCTGGCCACATCTGCAGTCCTCATGCCTCCTTGCAGCATGGCTAAGGCACGTTCACGCAGATGAGCAGGGACCCTGGGCATCTTTCTTTTGGTGATTTCCAGAGTCAGTAAAAAGGCCTCTTTAGTGTCCTAAGTTTTCATAACTGTGACCTTAATTGCCTACCGTCTGTAAGCTGTTAGTGTCTTAACAACCCTTCCACAGGTACATTTTCATTAATTGTTCATTGAGCAAGCATGGGAAACAGTGTTTAAACCTTTTACAATGAAGATCTGTGAAGTTATTTGGATTTTTAAGAATTATCTTTGAAAGACAGGGTCCTGAAAACGGGGCGTTTCTTTTTTTGCTGAGTTTACATGGCAATCTCGCATGGCTCAAAGCGGAGGAGAGATTGACTTCATCACTACTTCATTTTCTATAAGGTGTTGACAAGCTGAATGCACAAAGCTGTCTGTTTAAACCACTAGCACACAGCTCAGACACCCATGCATACCCCACAAGACATGCCATCAGAGGTCTCTTCACAATCCCCAAGTCCGGGAACAGACTATGAGAGGCGCACAGTACTACATAGAGCCATGACTACATGGAAGTCTATTCCACCTCAGGTAACTGATGCAAACAGTAGAATCAGATATAAAAAAACTGGAAAAAAATACACATAATGGAACAGCGAAGAGACACACACAGGTACAGACACACGCATACGCACACGGGTGCTAGCACACGCACTCTACACACACATACATTGTGGTATTGTTTTATAGTGGTATCATAGATTTTGTGTTGTGGATATGTGTTGGTGTGACAGTGATATATGATGTAATGTTTTATCTGTAATATAAGTGTCTTAATGTGTTTGGGCCCCAGGAAGACTGGTTGCTGCCTTGGCAACAGCTAATGGGGATCACTAATAAAATACAAATACCTTGATACAATCCTGGTTTCACGATACAGTGGAAACCACAGCGGTAACAATAGGCCATTACAATGATTTCAGACAATCCTGAAGTGATGACTCATTAAATTCTGTGACTCAAATGATCAGACTGTTCCCTCTGTGTTTCTACTACCACAGCATGCCAGCAGATGTCAGGGTAGGTGGAGAACTCAGCACAGATGAACTCAAAGATGCCTCTTTTTGACAGGGTGAAGTTTCCCTTGTAAACAAACACACTGCCTTCATCTCAGAGCAGGAATCAAGGAACACATAGTTATTTTCTAATACAGGGTTTTATAGATCCAGGGTGAAGTGTCCCTTAGGTAAATATCTAGGATCAGCTCCCCCTCATCCATTAGTGGGGGAAATGCAAAACTGACCCAAGATCAGCATCAACTTCACCCTACTCAGGAAGAAATAAGCCCACTTTAGGTGAACATTGTGGTTTGTGTAGCCTTATCATATTGAGATAAGAGTACTTGAGAGTACTACTGTTACAAAATACAAATTAACATGGCCTATGGGCAATGTTCCCACTGAACTGCACACGTGCACGGCCTCGCACCTCCTCCAGGACTGCGACGCAGAAGAAATGCCAGGCAGCACAGAGATGCAAGAGATTGAACTTCACCTAGTTCGCCCCATTAGTTTGCACTGTATAGATCAATGTTTTTTTGTGATCGAATCAACATTATATCAGCCCCTTCTCAATCCAACAAAACAAATCTAACTTTGCAAGATTGAGTCTGTGATTTTGTTGTAGGCAGAGCCAGAGCACAACGGAGTAGAATTCTAATGGCGGGGTAGCCCATGAGCGGTCTTTCAATCACCCGCGAGTGTATGTGCACAGAGCCGCGAGTGATATTATTTGCTAGTTAGCGAGTAATTAGCCCAGTTATAGATAAGAATAGTTCAGCAATGCGGAGTTACTGCTTCCTACAAGAGCACAAAACATGTAGGCTACATTTCAATCTGTCTTTGAAATGCCATTTGGGTAAAAAGCTTAAGTCCTAATTAAAAGTGCAGTGTTGAATATGCAAATAGGCAAAGGGGTAGCCTACATTGTATAATTCTCTGTATGGTAGTAATAATTAATTTTATTTTGTAAAGTGGTTTCTTGCATCATACAACACAATGCAATTTACAGTGCACATGGTTTTACAGACCAAGTAAAAAATAATTCATTAATGCCAAGCCCTTCATAATGTAAAAACGTTTTAAAAAGTCTCATGCAATGTAGCCTGCATTGAACACCACATATAGGCTACTGTAGGCTATATCATAGAAATCAAAAGCTATTTCCATGTGAAGAAATTATGGGATTTTCTCCATTGGATTTGTTGGTAGGCCTACATTATGCTTAAATAGCCACAATAGCCAATTGGATACTGTCTAAAACTGTAAGGAAACAGTGTTCACTGTAAACGTTCAAGTTTCCGCTCACAAGACCTAAAATTTGCTCAGTGCCCCAGAAATGGAGAGGGAACATTGCCTATGGGCCCTGATCAAAAGTAGTGCACTACATAAGGGAATAGGGTGCCATTTTGGATACACTCCATGACTCCAAAGGCCAGTGTCAATGATCTGATTGCCTTATCTGTCCTAAAGAGTTCCTTGTCTGAGCCAGAACGCCCCATAGGGCAGGAGCCTCCTGTTTCTATAGTGTGAGGCAGCTTGATGTACTGCACAAGACAAGTACACCCCCTGGACAAGACACTAGTCTATTGCTGGGACAAATAAGCATCTCTTACCTTTACTCCCAGTGTAGAGACAAAGTTTGACAGTGGAGTCAGAAGCTGTGGAGGCGATGAGTAGCTTATTGTTGTCCAGGTGGATGGCATCCACAGCACACACTGGCCCAGTGTGTCCAACACACTTTACACACTGGTTAAACTGGGTCAGTGAGCACAAACAACAAATATACGTAAGAATGGATCAATTTACTCCGCATTCGGGAAGTATTCAGACCCCTTGATTTTTTCACATTTTGTTACGTTACAGCCTTATTCAAAAATGTATTAAATACAAAAAAATCCTCATTAAACACAAACAATACCCCATAATGACAAAGTGAAAAGAGAGTTTTATAAATGTTTGCTAATTTATTACAAATAAGAAATAAAAATACCTTATTTACATAAGTATTCAGACCCTTTGCTATAAGACTTGAAATTGTTTCCATTGATCATCCTTGAGATGTTTCTACAACTTAATTGGAGTCCACCTGTGGTAAATTCAATTGATTGGACATGATTTGGAAAGGAATACACCTGTCTATATAAAGACCCACAGTTGACAGTGCATGTCATAGCAAAAACTAAGCCATGAGGTGGATGGAATTGTCCGTAGAGCGCCGAGACAGGTTTGTGTCAAGGCACAGATCTGGGGAAGAGTACCAAAACATTTCTGCAGAATTGAAGGTCCAAGAACACAGTGGCCTCCATCATTCTTAAATGGAAGAAGTTTGGAACCACCAAGACTCTTCCTAGAGCTAGACGCCTGGCAAAACTGAGCAATCGGTGGAGAAGGGCCTTGGTCAGGGAGGTGACCAAGCACCCGATGGTCACTCTGACAGAGCTCCAGAGTTTCTCTGTGGAGATGGGAGAACCTTCCAGAAGGACAACTATCTCTGCAGTACTCCACCAATCAGGCCTTTACGGTAGAGTGACCAGACAGAAGCCACTCCTCAGTAAAAGGCAAATGACAGCCCGCTTGGAGTTTGCCAAAAGGCACCAAAAGGATTCTCTGGTCTGATGAAACCAAGACTGAGCGTCACATCTGGAGGAAACCTGGCACCATGCCTACAGTGAAGCATGGTGGTGGCAGCATCCTGCTGTGGGGATGTTTTTCAGAGGTAGGGACTGGGAGACGAGATGAACTTAGTCAAGTACAGAGAGATCCTTGATGAAAACCTGCTCCAGAGCATTCAGGACCTCAGACTGGGGAGAAGGTTTGCCTTCCAACAGGACAACAACCCTAAGCACACAGCCAAGACAACGCAGAAGTGGCTTCGGGACAAGTCTCTGAATGTCCTTGAGTGGCCCAGCCAGAGCCCTGACTTGTACCCGATCGAACATCTCTGGAGAGACCTGAAAATAGCTGTGCAGTGACGCTCCCCATCCAACCGGACAGAGCTTGAGAGGATCTGCAGAGAAGAATGGGAGAAACTTCCCAAATACATGTGTGCAATGCTTGTAGCATAATTCCCAAGACTCAAGGTTGTAATGGCTGCCAAAGGTGCTTCAACAAAGTACTGAGTAAAGGGTCTGAATACTTATGTAAACGTGATATCAGTTTATATTTTTATAAAGTTGCTAAAAAAATAAACTGTTTTTGCTTTGTCCATTCAGGACAGCAACAACACCTTTTTCCTGTAGAATGGTATGTAAAGCTGACTGTCACAGCAAATATGCATTATACCCAAGGACTCCAAGCAGCTGTCAACATTGACAAGACTGATGATGTAGTGACACGAGTACATTTAAATTGTGAAATATATATATTACCTTTGGGTCATAGACAGCGGCGTAATTACATGTTCTATATGCAATGACCTGATTAAATAACATTTTGGGTTCGATTAGCACAACATGCGACATGGCATGTTTCTATTACGGGCGCTGCCATTTTGAATTCTACCCGGCAGCAGAGTTACGGTAAATACTGGTGAACATGGCACATAATGCTACAAACCTTCCGCTGACAGAGCTTAATGGGTTAAATGAAGTTGAACAAACTCTGGAAAACTGTATATTTTTGTTTCACAAGACTGCCATTTAAGGGGACAGTTGCTTGAATTTTATTGGTGGCATTGTTACCTCTACAATAAAACATTACACACGTTTCATTGTAGCCTACATGAGCTCGAACAATCTCTAAACTCTTCTGATTGCGTTATTGGGTAGAATCCACTAGGTGGTGCAATAGACTCATTGTGGGCCTTGCGCATCAAAATCCCCAGTTTCAATCTTCGACATACAGTAATTCTTATTAATGGGACTTGCGAAGCAAACGTCTTTGAAATACTTCTTAATGGGACTTATAAAGCTAAGTCTTCAACATACTCAGAGTTGACCCATCATTCAGGGCCTGTTTTGGGCCCCACCTGTTTAGCAAAAGAAAAGCCTGTTTTGCATGTTATTTTGACATGAATACTTGTCACATATCAGCTTGCAAACAATGTAAAAAAAATATATCATTGAGTTAATAAAGATGTATACAAACATGGTCTTGAGTAAGGCAGCTCCAAAATGCAGGTGTTTCATCTCAGTGTTTTCTGTGGTAGTGGGGCAGCCAGCAGAAAATACAGAGCATAGGGGTTGGTAATGTTCTCTAGTTGTGCCTATGATTGTCACTCATGGGGACCCTACGTCACCTCAAAACATACAGGGAGAGCTCGAAAATTTGAGCCCCTTGGGTGCTGCAATAGCCTTGTTTATCAAAAGTGTTGGAAAAACCTGTCAATAATAAACTGACTGCCTTTCTTGATGTTCATAGTATTCTCTCTCGTATGCAATCTGGTTTCCGCTCAGGTTATGGATGTGTCACTGCAACCTTAAAGGTCCTCAATGATGTCACCATTGCCCTTGATTCTAAGCAATGTTGTGCTGCTATTTGTATTGACTTGACCAAAGCTTTTGATATGGTAGACCATTCCATTCTTGTGGGCCGGCTAAGGAGTATTGGTGTCTCTGAGGGGTCTTTGGCCTGGTTTGCTAACTACCTCTCTCAAAGAGTGCAGTGTATAAAGTCAGAAAATCTGCTGTCTCAGCCACTGCCTGTCACCAAGGGAGTACCCGAAGGCTTGATCCTAGGCCCCATGCTCTTCTCAATTTACATCAACAACATAGCTCGGGCAAGCTCTCTCATCCATTTATATGCAGATGATACAGTCTTATACTGAGCTGATCCCTCCCCGGATTTTGTGTTAAATGCTCTACAACAAAGCTTTCTTAGTGTCCAACAAGCTTTCTCTACCCTTAACCTTGTTCTGAACACCTCTAAAACAAAGGTCATGGGGTTTGGTAAGAATGCCCCTCTCCCCACAGGTGGGATTACTACCTTTGAGGGTTTAGAGCTTGAGGTAGTCACCTCATACAAGTACTTGGGAGTATGGCTAAAAGGTACACCGTCCTTCTCTCAGCACATATCAAAGCTGCAGGCTAAAGTTAAATCTAGACTTGGTTTCCCCGATTGTAATCGCTCCTCTTTCATAGGAGCGTAATCGCTCCTCTTTCAAACTAACCCTGATTCAGATTACCATCCTACCCATGCTAGATTACGGAGACATCATTTATAGATAGGCAGGTGAGGGTGCTCTCGAGCGGCTAGATGTTCTTTACCATTCGGCCATCAGATTTGGACACATACATCACTGCACTCTATACTCCTCTGTAAACTGCTGGTCATCTCTGTATACCCGTCGCAAGACCCACTGGTTGATGCTTATTTATAAAACCCTCTTAGGCCTCACTCCCCCCTATCTGAGATATCTATCCTCCACATACAACACCCATTCTGCCAGTCACATTCTGTTGAAGGTCCCCAAAGCACACACATTCCTGGGTCGCTCCTCTTTTCAGTTCGCTGCAGCTAGTGACTGGAACGAGCTGCAACAAACACTCAAACTGGACAGTTTTATCTCAATCTCTTCATTCAAAGACTCAATCATGGACACTCTTACTGACAGTTGTGGCTGCTTTGCGTGATGTATTGTTGTCTCTACCTTCTTGCCCTTTGTGCTGTTGTCTGTGCCATCGTTTGTACCATCTTTTGTCCTGCTACCATGTTGTTGTCATGTTGTGTTGCTACCATGCTGTGTTGTCATGTGTTGCTGCCTTGCTATGTTGTTGTCTTAGGTCTCTCTTTATGTAGTGTTGTGTTGTCTCTCTTGTCGGGATGTGTGTTTTGTCCTATACTTGTATTTTATTTATTTATTTTAATCTCAGCCCCCATCCCCGCAGGAGGCCTTTTGCCTTTTGGTAGGCCGTCATTGTAAATAAGAATTTGTTATTAACTGACTTGCCTAGTTAAATAAAGGTTCAATAAATAAATAAAATAAAAAAGAAGGCAAAAGGTCATTGGCCACAGATAAATTGACGTCAAATCACGTTATATCTACCGTAGCTTTGATTTCCTCTAGTTGTACACGTGACATGGTGGTAGAAATGAGGTAAAATGGATTAAAGTTCAAAATATTAGCTAACAAGCTAGACAAGCAGTCATCATCATGAATCAAGTCGGCAATCTACTGGCAAATGTGAGTAAGACCAGGTTAACATTCACAAGGCCACAGGGACAGACAGATTACCAGGACGTGTACTCAGAGCAAGCGCTGGCTCCCTGACCCAGTCTATGATACCTACATGTTTCAAGCCGACCACCATAGTCCCTGTGCCCAAGATTGCCAAGGTAACTGGCCTAATGACTAACCCTGGACACATTCCAATTCACATACCTCTCCAACAGATCCACAGCAATATATAGTATGAGTTAAACAGACATAGTGTTTCCTCTCCCTCACTCTTAGGTGTTAATTTCAGTCTGTCCATTTCGTGATGCTCTATACATTTTGCCATGAGGCTGAGAGAAAATGCTGCAGTTAAACTAACTGTCCAGTGAAAATCTCACTTTGAGAAGTTCATATTCTGTTAACTCATACCCAAATAATGTTTTTGACTCATTCTATACTTGTATTGGTGGCCAAAGCATAAATTGTAGAAAAAGACCCACTTCAATCCCACCTCAAAAAGACTGTTTAAAAAATGCTTGATATGATTTAATCCTTCTGAGGAGGATGAGATGGCCAATCAGCGGTCTAGTCACATTAATATTTTTAATGACCGGTATTGGCCCACACTATTCTGTTGTTAGGGTATGCCCACACTATTCCAAAACAGAAAAACTGCTTTTTAACATACTTAATTACCATTTTCATGTAGAAATCTGGAAACACCGGACAGTTACTTTAACTACTTCAGTCACGGCACGCATGACCAGAATGTCACATCGATGAACGACCAAAGGCACCCCCCATTTCTGTTTGAAAATTGAGAAAGAAGAGGAGTGCCCAAAGTTGACCGTTGAAGCTAATGTCTTGCAATTCTACACATTTTGCCACTGATTATGACGTGTTCATATGGGCGACTTAACAAAATTCACATAAAAATATGTGTTTATAGATCTGTCATTCTCATTAAAAGCAAGTGTAAGAAGTGGTAAATCTGTTCTATATGCGCTATTTCTATGCTTCCTGTTCTTAAGTTTCGTTGTTGCATCTTTCGGTTTTGTACACCAGCTTCAAACATCTGAAAATAAAATATTTTTGTTTATGGAAAATATATTTCACAGCTGTTTATATGGTACAATGATTCTCTACACTATACTTGCTTATTTTGTCACATAAACTGAAATTAGCCAAACTATTAGAATTTTAGTAAACCAGGAAATGGCAGAGCAATTTCTGCATAGTGCATCTTTAAAGCTAATGATTGGGTGGGACAAATCAACCTGTTCCGTGGCCATTTCGCCATGTGTGGTATGGCCTATTCACAACTCTAGTCCAGTACGAGCAGTATGTAGTAACTCCCCCTGCTATTTCCCACAGCCACGAACTACAGCACCAGCCATTCTGAAGGCTTTGTTGCGCTTGCTCTCTGATGTAAGTCACAAACACATTCTGCATCAGAAATGTTCAACTCATTATCTCTCCCAGCACCGGACAGATTGGAGAGCAGGTCCAGCTAATCACTATGTCCAGTAGAGGTCAACCACATTGTATTCACAAGGAAGACGCAACCCCTGAAGTATGTGTGTGCGTAATGTTATCCCTACCTGCATGCATCAGCTAGCAGAGCAGACATACGATCTGTAGTTTAAGGTGCAGGATAAAAAGAGAGAGGCTTGGAGAGTATTAATGAGCGTGTGTGGGATTTAAATGTCCATGATTATGTCACAACAGGGGAAATACTATAACAAAACACGGCAGCAAGATTACTGGCACCTGCCTCTGTGTCACTTTCTGCAGCCTGTTTTTGTTTACAGGCAATTAAATGATCCTAGCCCCTAAGGGCCTCTCCCTGGCAGGCTGGCCAGCAGTGGCATAGGCATATTGAGCATATGGCACTGGCAGTCACAATCACTGATGTCCAGAGGGAACATCAGCTTGCACCTGTGGTCTCAAATGCCAGGGCAAAGGGGTTTAATGGTAGAGGTAAAGGAATCTTTCCTCCATGCCCTTTCTGAAGGTGAAAGTATCCACTCTCTGGAAGCAGAAAAACATTGTTTTTATCATTTATAGTTTTTGCAGGGCCCGTCCAGTGTCATTAGCTCAAAACCTGAATTACTCTGGAACGCAAAAGACATTGGTGTTCCAGGAAATGCTATATGAAATCTATTGTACATTTCTTGAACTTAAATTCTCTAACTCTATTTCAGAAAAGATATGACACCATGACTTATTTTTAGGGAAAACTACCACTCAAACTTTGTTGGTGGATTTTTGGAATCATCATATGCCGCCCACGCACCCAATATGCCTGAGAAAATACTTCAAAATCCCACTGCAAGTCATCCCTTAATCTGCATATCCCAGGGAAATGACTGAGTATGCAGCTTATTCCACGTTTCACTGTGCACAAAATCACCCACAATTCATGATCTTTACATTCAGCTCAGCAGTTCTGTTCCCAAGAGCCACACAGCCAAGAGGAAAGATACAGAGAGTGAAATAGCAGTCAGTGTTTCTGAAGAGCATAAAAACTTCAGAGGCAGCTGTAAGCTAGTCAATCACACATTGCCTACACATGCTAGGACAGTGTGGATACGCTTACACAAAAAAATTCTGATTGTTCTGAGTCTGATTGTTTTCCTCAGAAAATATGTCTGACAAACAACAAAAACAGAGGGCCTCCTGAGTGGCACAGCGGTCTAAGGCACTGCATTGCAGTGCTTGAAGCGTCACTACAGACCCAGGTTTGATCCCAGGCTGTGTCACAGCCGGCGGTCACCAGGAGACCCATGAGGCGGTGCACAATTGGCCCAGCGTCGTCCGGGTTAGGGGAGGGTTTGGCCATACGCTGACTTTGGTCGCCAGCTGGATGGTTTTTCCTCCGACATATTGGTGCGGCTGGCTTCCCGGGTTAAGCGAGCAGTGTCAAGAAGCAGTGTGGCTTGGCAGGGTTGTGTTTCGGAGGGCGCATGGCTCTCGACCTTCGCCTCTCCCGAGTCCGTAGGGGAGTTGCATAGATGGGACAAGACTGTAACTACCAATTGGATATCACAAAAAAGGGGTACAAGTAAAAAATATATTCAGTACTAGTCAAAAGTTTGAACACACCTACTCATTCCAGGGTTTTTCTTAGTTTTTACTATATCCTACATTGTAGAATAATAGTGCAGACATCAAGCTAAGAAATGACACATATGGAATCACATATGGAATCATGTAGTAACCAAAGATAAAATATTATTCAAAGTAGCCTCCCTATGCCTTGATGACAGCTTCATGAGGTGGTCACCTGGAATGCATTTCAATCAACAGGTGTGCCTTGTTGAAAGTTAATTTGTGGAATTTCTTTCCTTATTAATGCGTTTGAGCCAATCAGTTGTGTTGTGACAAGGTAAGGGTGGTATACAGAAGATAGCCCTATTTGGTAAAAGAGAAAGTCCATATTATGGCAAGAACAGCTCCTTAGATCGCTGCTCCCGAGTGGCGCAGCGGTCTAAGGCACTGCATCTCTGTGCCCGAGGCGTCACTACAGACCCTGGTTATATTCCAGGCTGTATCAAAACCGTCCGTGATTAGGAGTCCCATAGGGTGGCGCACAATTGGCCCAGCGTCATCCGGGTTAGGGTTTGGCCAGGGTAGGCCATCATTGTTAATAAGAATTTGTTCTTAACTAACTTTCCTTGTTAAATAAAGGTTAAAAATATATATAATAATAAGCAAAGAGAAACTGCAGTCCATCATTACTTTAAGAAATGAAGGTCAGTCAATCTCAAGAACTTTGAAAGTTTCTTCAAGTACAGTTGCAAAAACCATCAAGTGCTATGATGAAACTGGCTCGTATGAGGACCGCCACAGAAAGGAAGACCCAGAGTTACCTCTGCTGCAGAGGATAAGTTCATTAGAGATACCAGCCTCAGAAATTCCAGCCCAAATAAATGCTTCACAGAGTTCAAGTAACAGACACTTCTCAACATCAACTTTTCAGAGGAGACTGCGTCAATCAGGCCTTCATGGTCGAACTGCTGCAAAGAAACCACTACTAAAGGACACCAATAAGAAGAAGAGACTTGCTTGGGCCAAGAAACATGCACATTAGACAGGTGAAAATCTGTCCTTTTGTCTGATGAGTCCAATTTTTTTATTTTTGTTTCCAACCGCTGTGTCTTTGTGAGACGCAGAGTAGGTGAATGGATGATCTCCACATGTGTGGTTCCCACCGTGAAGCATGGAGGAGGAGGTGTGATGGTGCTTTACTGGTGGCACTATCTGTGATTTATTTAGAACTCAAGGCACACTTAACCAGCATGGCTACCATAGCATTCTGCAGCGACACGCCATCCCATCTGGTTTGTGCTTAGTGGGACTATCATTTGTTTTTCAAAAAGGACAATGAGCTGTGTAAGGGCTATTTGACCAAGGGGAGTGATGGCTGTGTAAGGGCTATTTGACCAAGGGGAGTGATGGAATGCTGCATCAGATGACCTGGCCTCCACAATCACCCGATCTCAACCCAATTGAGATGGTTTGGGATGAGTTGGGCCGCAGAGTGAAGGAAAAGCAGCCAACAAAAAGCAGCTCATCATATGTGGGAACTCCTTCAAGACTGTTTGAAAAGCATTCCTCATGAAGCTGGTTGAGAGAATGTCAAAAGTGTGCAAAGCTGTCATCAAGGCTAAGGGCTACTTTGAAGAATCTCAAATATAAAATAGATTTTGATTTGTTTAACACTTTTTTGGTTACTACATGATTCCATATGCGTTTAAAAAATAGTAAAAATTAAGAAAAACCCTTGAATGAGTACTTTTTTGTTGTTGACTGCTACTGTATATATATATATATATATATATATATATATATATATATACACTGTATAGTCTATCAGGCTGCCAAACACCAAAGAGATGGCTAACACCCAACATCAAAGACTCACATTCCTGCAAACACCTTGTTCCATACATGTCTTCATTCTTCCATACAGGCAGCTTGAGCAAACGCCTGCTATGAAGTTAACATGTGAATTGAGAAGGTATAGAGAGAGCTGTCTTGGATACTTGTCTCGTAAAACTGTCCGGGGTGAGAGAGTCATGGAATATCACTTCAAATAGTAAAGGGTTACTACCATGTAATAACAAAACACTAGGGTAGGCTAAAGGCTATGCGGACAATAAACCATGTTGTACGAGTTTAAACTCTGTAAATAAGAGACTAAAACGTCCATGTCCTCAGTGTGCTCTCTCGATCGATACAACCTTTATGTGTGTGTATGTGTGTGCCTGTCAGTTCCTACTCGTACGGCTATAGTTCTGGATAGCCAACCCGCTCTCTCTAGCTAGTTGCTGCAGACTCCTCTCTGCCTGTCGTAGTTGAGTAAACTACATAGACATTAGCGGGCGCACAGAATGCAGCACAGCCGAACACGAGTGGATTAGAACGGTATGCTTCTTTAGAGAGTCAGTCAGTCAGTCGACCGTGTAACTAGAGGAATAAACCCCAAATACTTTCACACATTAGTTTACTCTAATTTACTGAAACGTTTAGCCAGGTAGCGGTAACTCAGTGGTGCATTGTGTAATAAAAAGAGATCGGCTGGAATGGCTTCATCTCCTTGCAGCAGTGTTAACTTTGATTCCGGACTGGAAATCAAAACTCGGTCGGTGGAACAAACACTTATCCCATTGGTCTCGCAGGTGAGTTGTTGTGCGCCAGAACGAGCCGAGTGAAACTTTGTCTATGAACATTCTTAAAGGACGAATTGTTATTTTGTTTCATTTACTAAGCTAGCGCAGTGTGTTGTGGATAGAAGGAGACTGCATTGCACTTTCACTCTCAAGTCGTCGGTTGTTAAACTATTCAGACGTTTCTGTAAATGTGAAAGTTTGATAGAGGTGGTTGAATGACGGTGCATTGGAATAACTGCGTTGTTCCCGTTTGTTTACGTGGAGGCCGCCGCATGTTCATGTTGTTGAGAAGTTTTGCCCTTACGGAAAAATATTGCAGTCAGAGTGCAGAATAACTGCAGTACACTGCATTATTACTGCATTTAGAGTGCAGTATAACTGCACTATGCTGCAAATACTGCGTCCAAAATAATAGTTTTTTCTTACTGTAGTAATTTTGCAGTGTAACTGCAGTTAGATTGCAGTATTCTGTAATTACTGCAATTACTGCGTCCACAATACCACAGTTGACTGCAGTTACTGCACTTTTACTGCAGTTTCAAAACGGCAATCTTTTTTAAGGGTGGAATTTGTACCCATTGAAATATCAAACTGCTGTAAAGGCCCCACATTATTTTTTATTTATGGTCTGAAAGTCTCAAATTATTTAATTGCAAAGGGCCCAACTTGGGAAGAATGTGGGGACATGATCACAAGGACGTTTCAAAGGGTAGCCTATTAATGCTACAATGTGTCATTTGCTCATCGATGAACTATTGTTGAAACTGTTTATTTTCAGTAAATTTCATGTATCAAATTGTCTGTGAACATTTCTCCTTGTTTTTTCCCCTTCTAATTGGTGCACATCAGGGCTGACCCCAAAATGTAGAAGAAAAGTTACAAATAGCCTATATTCTCAGAATTTATGTTAACTTTTCTCCCCTCACTAGATGCAGAGAACATTATGGTGACTAGCCTATACCCTATTGCCATGCAAGACTGCAGAGAAATTTCCATGCAAGACTGCAGAGAAGGTTTCTCTGAATATCAATAGTTTTACCCAGTTTGCTCCAGCAATCTGACTTCCAGAACAGTGTTGACCCCACCCCCTCTAATTACTTTGACACACTTGTTTTGTTTTTCAATCAATAACTCTAATTTGGCATACCAACCATTTTTCAAAGTCTTAGCATTAGTAGGGGTTCATCAGATATCAAAAAGTACCTGCTCTTCTGCAGTTTAAAAGGATAGGCTATTACAGTTCTATAGATTAAGCTATAAGCAATGTATGTCTATTATCCCCATTGAGAAATAGGATTTGTCCAGATCAGATAAACAACATAATCCGATTTTCATGAATAGCTCCTGTTTCAGCATGTGTAAAACTAACCCTGTATGCTCTTGTGTGACCTCTAGGCTGATTTCCAAATCCAGCAAGTCACATGGCCAGCTTGCATTGCATCACCTCAATGGTGGAAATGAGAGAGAGAGAGAATCACATAAATGCTAATGTGTTTTTGTTTAAGAAGTAGTGGCTATTGGAGAAGGGTCAGAGAGACATGTAATATCTGCTGTTGTGTCTCTATTCATCTACAGTGGAAAGAGAGGCAGTGGGGCACCTCTCCAATGAGGGTTTACAGGGCCCCAGACAATACAGTGGTGAGGGGGGTCTCTGTCCAGGACCCTTCCCCCTCAGAGGGGTGTCAAAGCCTGGGTCCTCCCTCTATTGGCACTGGCTCATTTGAAAGATAAGGCCACTAGTGTCGTCCTTGTGGATACCCCTCTCAAGAGGATAGCTGCATGGCGTAGGCCTAGGATACTCTTGTCATTCCAATGCATTCATTTAGCACTGGGCAGTGTGCTTTTTAATTCCCTGTATCTGAAGTGAAGAAGCAGGTTGTACATGCTTTAGTTTATTGATGAAATGAGCTGTAAAATCAATGTTTCTGCCTTTCTCAAGGAAAGCTTAAAATATTCAAGGCCTTCTCTAGCTTAACTTTGTCATGCCAACTAATTTGAAAAACTAGCAGAGTTGTTATTGTGTCATTCATGCACATTCCACAGCCAACTTACTGAATGTAAGGCTACAGTGCTGCAAAATGAAGTTGTAAGGTTTGTTTCAAGTTTCCTATATTCTCTCCGGTGGTGAGGAAGGATCATCATGTGTGGGCGTGCTATAATGACATTCACAATCTTGCTGTTTTAGATGTAACAAAAGCGTCAAGGACAAAATGTTTGCTCAACAATTACAATTTCTCTCCACCGTGTAAGAATCCCCATAGCAACCGTTTGCGACACAGATAATCTCTGCTAAATGTTTTCTCCATATTTGTTGTTGTTGTTAAAGTCATGATGTCATTGGGGATAATCATGCAACCAGACAGTGTTGTTGATACAATGTAAATGTAGTACACTGGTTTCCCTGCAGTGAGAGGCTTCTGTTGTGTAGAGGGCAGAAGTAGATTGTGAGGGACTGGCTTCATTGTGTGGGTTCTCCTTTGGGAGTGGGGTTGGGGGGTTGGAGAAGGGGGTACTGGATGATTGTCTGACTGCCTGCATTGTGTGGGCTCTCCTTTGGGAGTGGGGTGGTTAGAGAGGGGGTGAAAAGTCTGTGTCTCTGAGAAAAGTCCGGGAAGATTATTCTGGTGCAGATTCCACCCCTGTCTGTACGCTGTGACATTGATCTTCTCTCAGCCTCTGTTCTGTTATCAGCTCCACTCCCATCAGCATGTAATCTCAGAGCTAGTAGCTGGGAGGGAGATGTACTGCTGGGCCTGCTCACGACCGCACACCTCTACAGCCACAGAATGAAATGGAACACTTTTATACACTCTCAGAACAATATAATATAGAACATTGGCAGCAGTTTTACGGGCGCCCAACCAATTGTGCTATTATGTGTTTTTTTTCCTCGTTATTTGTAACTTATTTTGTACATAATGTTTCTGCAATCGTATTTTACGGCAAAAAGAGGTTCTGGATATCAGGACAGCGATCACTCACCTTGGATTAGACAAATAGCACAGGACATTCTCAGAACACCCGACAAGGCCAACATCCCAGTTATTTGCAAGAGGAAGAGACGCAGGTACAGAGAACACAGAGTGGGATGCCTCGTAAGGATCCGCAGAAGGTGAGTGGGAAAGCTGCTGTTACCGTCAATATTACTCGCCAACGTGCAAAGATTGGACAATAAATTAGATGAGGTACGATCACGAATATCCTACCAATGGAACATCAAAAACTGTAATATCTTATGTTTCACAGAATCGTGGCTGAATGATGACATGGATATCAGCTAGCGGGATATACGCTGCACCGGCAAGATAGAACAGCACACTCCGGTAAGACGAGGGGAGGCGGCCTGTGCATATTTGTAAACAACAGCTGGTGCAGGAAATCTAAGGAAGTCTCTAGATTTTGCTCGCCTGAGGTAGAGTATCTTGTGATAAATTGCAGACCACACTACTTGCCTAGAGAGTTTTCAGCTACAGTGAGGGAAAAAAGTATTTGATCCCCTGCTGATTTTGTACATTTGCCCACTGACAAAGAAAGTCTATAATTTTAATGGTAGGTTTATTTGAACAGTGAGAGACAGAATAACAACAAAAAAATCCAGTAAAACGCATGTGAATAATGTTATAAATTGATTTGCATTTTAATGAGGGAAATAAGTATTTGACCCCTCTGCAAAACATGACTTAGTACTTGGTGGCAAAACCCTTGTTGGCAATCACAGAGGTCAGACGTTTCTTGTAGTTGGACACCAGGTTTGCACACATCTCAGGGGGGATTTTGTCCCACTCCTCTTTGCAGATCTTCTCCAAGTCATTAAGGTTTCAAGGCTGACGTTTGGCAACTCGAACCTTCAGCTCCCTCCACAGATTTCCTATGGGATTAAGGTCTGGAGACTGGCTAGGCCACTCCAGGACCTTAATGTGCTTCTTCTTGAGCCACTCCTTTGTTGCCTTGGCCGTGTGTTTTGGGTCATTGTCATGCTGGAATACCCATCCACCACCCATTTTCAATGCCCTGGCTGAGGGAAGGAGGTTCTCACCCAAAATTTGACGGTACATGGAACCGTCCATCGTCCCTTTGATGCAGTGAAGTTGTCCTGTCCCCTTAGCAGAAAAACACCCCCAATGCATAATGTTTCCACCTCCATGTTTGACGGTGGGGATCATAGGCAGCATTCCTCCTCCTCCAAACACGGCAAGATGAGTTGATGCCAAAGAGCTCCATTTTGGTCTCGTCTGACCACAACACTTTCACCCAGTTGTCCTCTGAATCATTCAGATGTTCATTGGCAAACTTCAGACGGGCATGTATATGTGCTTTCTTGAGCAGGGGGACCTTGCAGGCGCTGCAGGATTTCAGTCCTTCATGGCGTAGTGTGTTACCAATTGTTTTTCTTGGTGACTATGGTCCCAGCTGCCTTGAGATCATTGACAAGATCCTCCCGTGTAGTTCTGGGCTGATTCCTCACCGTTCTCATGATCATTGCAACTCCACGAGGTGAGATCTTGCATGGAGCCCCAGCCCGAGGGAGATGGACAGTTCTTTTGTGTTTCTTCCATTTGCGAATAATCGCACCAACTGTTGTCACCTTCTCACCAAGCTGCTTGGTGATAGTCTTGTAGCCCTATCCAGCCTTGTGTAGGTCTACAATATTTTCCCTGACATCCTTGGAGAGCTCTTTGGCCTTGGCCATGGTGGAGAGTTTGGAATCTGATTGATTAATTGCTTCTGGGGACAGGTGTCTTTTATACAGGTAACAAACTGAGATTAGGAGCACTCCCTTTAAGAGTGTGCTTCTAATCTCAGTTTGTTACCTGTATAAAAGACACCTGGGAGCCAGAAATTTTTCTGATTGAGAGGGGGTCAAATACTTATTTCCCTCATTAAAATGCAAATCAATTTATAAAATTGTTCACATGCGTTTTTGATGGATTTCTTTGTTGTTATTCTGTCTCTCACTGTTCAAATAAACCTACCATTAAAATGATAGACTGATCATTTCTTTGTCAGTGGGCAAACGTACAAAATCAGCAGGGGATCAAATACTTTTTTCCCTCACTGTATACTTTTCGTGGCTGTTTATTTACCACCACAGACGGATGCTGGCACTAAGACACGCTCTCAGTCAGCTGTATAAGGAAATAAGCAAGCAGGAAACCATTCACCCAGAGGCGGCACTCCTAGTGGCCGAAGACTTTAATGCAGGAAAACTTAAATCTGTTCTACGTAATTTCCATCAACATGTTAAATGTGCAACGAGAGGGGAAAAAATTCTAGATCACCTGTACTCCACACACAGAGACGCGTACAAAGCTCTTCCTCGCCCTCCATTTGGTAAATCCGACCACAGTTCTATCCTCCTGATTTCTCCTTACAAGCAAAAATTAACACAGGAAGCACCAGTGACTCGGTCTATAAAAAAGTGGTCAGATGAAGCAGATGCTAAACTACAGGACTGTTTTGCTATCACAGACTGGAACATGTTTCGGGATTCTTCAGATGGCATTGAGGAGTACACCACATGAGTCACTGGCTTTATCAAAAAATGCTTCAAGGACGTTTTCCCCACAGTGACTGTGCGTACATACCCCAACCAGAAGCCATGGATTACGGGCAACATTTGCACTGAGCTAAAGGGTAGAGCTGCCACTTTCAAGGTGCGGGACTTATAAGAAATCCTGCTATGCCCTTCTACGAACCATCAAACAGGCAATGCGTCAATACAGGGCTAAGATTGAATCATACTACACCGGCTCCGATGCTCGTCTTATGTGGCAGGGCTTAAAAACTATTACAGACTACAAAGGGAAGCACAGCCGAGAGCTGCCCAGTGACACGAGCCTACCAGATTAACTAAATCACTTCTATGCTCGCTTCGAGGCAAGCAACACTGAGGCATGCACATCAACACCATCATCCCAGAAACCCTAGGCCCACTCCAATTTGCATGCCGCCCCAACAGATCCACAGATGATGCAATCTCTATTGCACTCCACACAGCCCTTTCCCACCTGGACAAAAGGAACACCTATGTGAGAATGCTATTCATTGACTACAGCTCAGCGTTCAACACCATAGTGCCCTTAAAGCTTATCAATAAGATAAAGACCCTGGGACTAAACACCTCCCTCTGCAACTGGGACTGACGGGCCACCCCCAGGTGGTAAGGGTAGGTAACAACACATCCGCCACGCTGATCCTCAACACAGGGGCCCCTCAGGGGCGCGTGCTCAGTCCTCTCCTGTACTCCCTGTTCACTCATGACTGCACGGCCAGGCACGACTCCAACACCATCATTAAATTCGCTGATGACACGAGTGGTATGCCTGATCACAGACAAATATGTCTGAAATATGCATCGAATGAAAATAAATACAGTGGGGAAAAAAA
Source organism: Brachymystax lenok tsinlingensis (assembly GCA_030435695.1). NCBI lineage: Eukaryota > Metazoa > Chordata > Actinopteri > Salmoniformes > Salmonidae > Brachymystax > Brachymystax lenok. The sequence goes on from CM059799.1 coordinate 16,536,630, forward strand.
GTATTTAGTCAGCCACCAATTGTGCAAGTTCTCTCACTTAAAAAGATGAGAGAGGCCTGTAATTTTCATCATAGGTACACTTCAACTATGACAGACAAATGAGGAAAAAATCCAGAAAATCACATTGTAGGATTTTTATGAATTTATTTGCAAATTATGGTGGAAAATAAGTATTTGGTCACATACAAACAAGCAAGATTTCTGGCTCTCACAGACCTGTAACTTCTTCTTTAAGAGGCTCCTCTGTCCTCCACTCATTACCTGTATTAATGGCACCTGTTTGAACTTGTTATCAGTATAAAGACACCTGTCCACAACCTCAAACAGTCACACTCCAAACTCCACTATGGCCAAGACCAAAGAGCTGTCAAAGGACACCAGAAACAAAGTTGTAGACCTGCACCAGGTTGGGAAGACTGAATCTGCAATAGGTAAGCAGCTTGGTTTGAAGAAATCAACTGTGGGAGCAATTATTAGGAAATGGAAGACATACAAGACCACTGATAATCTTCCTCGATCTGGGGCTCCACGCAAGATCTCACCCGTGGGGTCAAAATGATCACAAGAACGGTGAGCAAAAATCCCAGAACCACACGGGGACCTAGTGAATGACCTGCAGAGAGCTGGGACCAAAGTAACAAAGCCTACCATCAGTAACACACTACGCCGCCAGGGACTCAAATCCTGCAGTGCCAGACGTGTCCCCTGCTTAAGCCAGTACATGTTCAGGCCCGTCTGAAGTTTGCTAGAGAGCATTTGGATGATCCAGATGAGGATTGGGAGAATGTCATATGGTCAGATGAAACCAAAATAGAACTTTTTGGTAAAAACTCAACTAAATCGTGTTTGGAGGACAAAGAATGCTGAGTTGCATCCAAAGAACACCATACCTACTGTGAAGCATGGGGGTGAAACATCATGCTTTGGGGCTGTTTTTCTGCAAAGGGACCAGGACGACTGATCCGTGTAAAGGAAAGAATGAATGGGGCCATGTATCGTGAGATTTTGAGTGAAAACCTCCTTCCATCAGCAAGGGCATTGAAGATGAAACGTGGCTGGGTCTTTCAGCATGACAATGATCCCAAACACACCGCCCGGGCAACGAAGGAGTGGCTTCGTAAGAAGCATTTCAAGGTACTGGAGTGGCCTAGCCAGTCTCCAGATCTCAACCCCATAGAAAATCTTTGGAGGGAGTTGAAAGTCCGTGTTGCCCAGCGACAGCCCCAAAACATCACTGCTCTAGAGGAGATCTGCATGGAGGAATGGGCCAAAATACCAGCAACAGTGTGTGAAAACCTTGTGAAGACTTACAGAAAACATTTCACCTCTGTCATTGCCAACAAAGGGTATATAACAAAGTATTGAGATAAACTTTTGTTATTGACCAAATACTTATTTTCCACCATAATTTGCAAATAAATTCATTAAAAATCCTACAATGTGATTTTCTGGATTTTTTTCCCTCATTTCGTCTGTCATAGTTGAAGTGTACCTATGATGAAAATTACAGGCCTCTCTCATCTTTTTAAGTGAGAGAACAATTGGTGGCTGACTAAATACTTTTTTTCCCCACTGTATATATATCGTGATAATTTATTTGCCATATCGCCCAGCCCTAGTTTAGGGTATAGGGAATGTTTTTCCTAAACAAATTATGGATTTCGGTAACATAACTTTTCAGTCAGAAATGTCTGTAATTATGTTGCCGCTTCAGCAACGCTGACAGCGTGATACACACTGTTGATGCAGGGAGGAGAGAGCGGGTGCTAGTCACAGTCACTCGCTGTCTTTTTTTTTAACACAGCGCAGCAAGTCTGAGCCAGGACCAGCACTCCCTCTTGTCATTTATGTGTCTTAATTATTTCATCAAACAGTTTGCTTAAAGCATCAGACAAGCTCAGTTCATATAGTTGATTTGATTAAAACACATTGAATGTGTCTATATATGGAAAAATACATGTTTTAAAATTCCAACCAATCAAATAATAGTTCTGGTCTTTGGCTATATAATTGAGGTGTTCATTTAATTCAACAAAAGTTCCAGTGTAGAGTAGAGGTCTAACACGGTGGTCTGTGTCCTAACTGGATGCGTGGGTGGAGGAGGTGGTGTTGTCTGGAGGTTTGGGTCTTGTGGGAAGAAAACAAGGCTAATAAATTACACCTGAGTCTTTGATCTCATCTGGGAACATTTAAACGCCTGTGACACCCAAAGCCTTGTTATAACATATTTGTGCTGGCTCTGTTGTTTTTCTGCCAGACTAAGCACAGTTTCTTAAAAGATTTTCTCTTATAATTGGGGCTGCGAAATCCTTTCTCTGCCCAAGTTGGTCAAGTTGAGTTGTCATGCTTGCGTAACTTCTGCACCACTTGCAGTTTTCTGAACGGTCAAAAGGTCTGAGAAAGAGAGGAGTTTTTTGTTGTTGCTCACAATCTGGAATAAGACCAAATATGTATTACCATAACAACACTTCAGTGATAGGCTTTCAGTCAATTGTTGATAGCGTTACCTATTTTGTCAAATAACCACTCTGACACCTCAGAATAAGGAGAAAATGCTGCATAACGTTTTCTCTGATATCTGAGTGTTCCTGTCCCATCTATTCCTGAATGTTTAATGCTAAAATGAAATGTTGTTTTATGGAGGAACTAACCACCCTGTGCAGTAATGTCCTAGCCTAGAATCTAAAGGGGATATACTCTGTTTCACCAGCATATCAGTGTGGATTCCAGGCTAGTAATGTCCCCATCCCAGCAGTGGAATGACATGATAAACACCCAGGTGGAAAAGTAGTTTTTTATTTCCAGACAGACAGTAGAGGCATTAACCTAGTTTGAGAGCATAACAGATCTGCTTCCTCTAGCCATGACTGTAATGAAGATGAATGACTCCATGGCTTAAAGGCAAGCCACGAAGGATTACCACACCAAACACCTCTGGGATAGGAGGGAAATGTGTGTGTGTGGTGGTGTGCTGTGTGTTCAAGCGTGTTTGCCTGTGGTAAGCGGTTGTATTCCCTCAGCATGATGTTTCTTTAGCTATAGCTAAACACGGGTGGCCAGGGCCAGGGAAATATCTGATAAATTATTTCACAGTCGACTTCAGGCTAACTATGTTGAGGCCTCCGTTTGTTGGTTTCCTCATAATAGTCTTCTGTGTGAGGCCAAAGCCTGCTCTGCACTGTGGATAATGATGCAGGCAGGCAGTGTGCATCACACACCATGAACCATGAGGCACAGAACAGGCAGAGAAAATGGGCTGGTGTAAGATAACATCAGATCAGCTATGAAAACACATGAGCTAGCCTGGGGGCTGACTCGTTGTGTGACTGAACATTTTAAACAATACTGCCTTACTGCTCTTTAATTATTTGTTACTTTTTTTTTTTTTTAGGTATTTTCCTTAAAACTGCACTGTTGTATTCGGGGGATGTGACAAATACAATTTGATTTGATTTGATTACTCATGAGCTGGCTAGTGCAGGCCATCAACAAAGATTTAATTTGAAACCCAGATCTGTCAACAATGTATTTTGTTTCGATGCACCACATTTCTAGGCCGTCGTTGTAAATAAGAATTTGTTCTTAATTTACTCACATGGATAAATAAAGGTTAAATAAAATACTAAATAAAACCACGGATCCCACAAATATTTGGGGTGGGAAGCCAACATGTAGTAGTTGGCCAGGTGGTTTGGTCCTATTAGGGAATCTTGGCCCCCCTTCCTATGACCACAGTTTCCCTCTCTCATCCCTCGATCGCTCTTCTGTCTCTTCCCCTCCTTTATCTCTTCCCCTCTTCCGTCTCTTCCCCTCTTCTGTCTCTTCCCCTATTCTGTCTCTTCCCCTCTTCCGTCTCTTTCCCTCTTGCTCTATTCTGTCTCTTCTCCTCTTCCGTCTCTTACCCTATTCTGTCTCTTCCCCTCTTCCGTCTCGTTCCCTCTTGCTCTATTCTGTCTCTTCTCCTCTTCCGTCTCTTCCCCTTTTCCGCCTCTTACCCTATTCTGTCTCTTCCCCTCTTCCGTCTCGTTCCCTCTTGCTCTATTCTGTCTCTTCTCTTCCGTCTCTTCCCCTCTTCCGTCTCTTACCCTATTCTGTCTCTTGCCCTCTTCCGTCTCTTCCCCTTTTGCACTATTCCGTCTTTCCCTTCTTCAGTCTCTTACCCTGTTCCGGTCTCTTCCCCTCTTGCCCTCTTCCGTCTCTTCCCGTCTTGCACTATTCCATCTCTTCCCTTTTTCCGTCTCTTCCCTTCTTCTGTCTCTTACCCTCTTCCATCTCTTCCCCTCTTGCACTATTCCGTCTCTTCCCTTCTTCCGTCTCTTACCCTCTTCCGCCTCTTGCCCTATTCCGTCTCTTCCCTTCTTCCGTCTCTTACCCTCTTCCGCCTCTTGCCCTATTCCGTCTCTTCCCTTCTTCCGTCTCTTACCCTCTTCCGCCTCTTGCCCTATTCCGTCACTTTCCCTCTTGCACTATTCCATCTCTTCCCTTATTCCGTCTCTTACCCTCTTCCGCCTCTTACCCTCTTCCGTCTCTTACCCTCTTCCGCCTCTTGCCCTCTTCTGTCTCTTACCCTCTTCCTTCTCTTTCCCCTCTTCCCTCTCCTCCCACTCCGGCTATCAAGGGAGTCATTACCACGCCGTGTCTTTTTAAGAGGCGATAAAAAGGGTGTCCATCAGTTGTCCTCTCCCAGATGTGGATCAGGACCTCTCCTCTGCTAATATACTGCATGATAAGAGTCCAACACCTCCCTAGGGAGAGAACTGGGGAGGAGAGGAATGGGTGATGGCGGGCAGCCCATCCATCCACAGTTTGTGTGTGTGTGTTTCTGTGCATGTGTGCGTGTGTGTGGTGCCATTTCACCTTCCTCCTCCTCATTGGTTTTAGAGATAAGAGGAGAAGGAGTCATTACCCAGAAGGGATCTCTCACCTGAGAGAATGGGGAGGTAAGTGGAGTGTCTCTCACCCTCGCTGGTGGTAATCTATTGGCCAGTGGCTGGTGGCTGATAGCCAGACTCATTATCTGGAGTGGAGCTAACTGCATGCCTGCTGCCTCAGACTGCGAGATGAGAGGAGACCCAAGCCTGGGGGCCTGGGCCCATTTTCACAAAAAGTCTCAAAGCAGGAGTGCTGACCTAGGGTAAATTTTCCCATTTAGGTGTTAATGAATACAATCATATGGACAGGGAGAACCTGATCCTAGATCAGCACTCGTACTCTTGAGACTCTTTGTGAATAGCAGCCTTGGGGGTCTTACTGAGGGAAGGTGAGCACTGATGAGAGGTTCCTTGTTCCTCTCAGGCCTGACCAGGGCTGCACCTGCCCTGGGTTCCAGGATCAGATGGCATCTTGGTTCACTTCCAATAAACCATAATAATGTCATGGAGGCGTGATATCTCTATCTGTTAGCGTGCTGGGAGCAGGAAGCGATCTCTGTCAGTGGTGGTGGGGCTTGTCGTGTTGGGTTGCCCCCCTGCCCCATTTTCAATCCAGCATGGGAATAAAAGAAGAGCACTCTATGAATAGAGAAAACAAAACATCCACTGTCTTGTCACTGGTGCTGCCTATGATCTCTGGGCTTTGGTGAAGTGCAGTATTGAGTAGCTGTTGATGTTCTCTCTCTGTCTCTCTCTCTGTCTCTTTCTATCTCTCTCTGTTGTGCTCTCTCACTCTCTCTCTCTTCCTGCTCTCTCCCTCCTCCACCTCTCTCTCTGTCAATCAATCAAGTGTATTTATAAAGCCCTTTTTACATCAGCAGATGTCACAAAGTGCTATACAGAAACCCAGCCTAAAATCCCAAACAGAAAGCAATGCAGATGTAGAAGCACGGTGGCTAGGAAAAACTCCCTAGAAAGGCAGGAACCTAGGAAGATACCTAAAGAGGAATTAGGCTCTGGGGTAGCCAGTCCTCTTCTGGCTGTGCCAGGTGACGTTCTTCAAAATGTTCAAACATTCGTAGATGACCAGCAGGGTGAAATAATAATCACAGTGGTTGTAGAGGGTGCAATCGGTCAGCACCTTAGGAGTAAATGTCAGTTGGCTTTTCATAGCTGAGCATTCAGAAGTTGAGACAGCAGGTGCGGTAGAGAGAGAGGGAAAGTCGAAAACAGCAGGTCCGGGACAAGGTAGCACCAACAAGTCAGGGTTCCATAGCCGCAGGCAGAACAGTTGAAACTGGAGCAGCAGTACAACAGGTGGACTGGGGACAGCCAGGAGTCATCAGGCCAGGTAGTCCTGACGTATGGTCCTAGGGCTCAGGTCCTCTGGCAGGGGAGGGAGAGAGGGAGAGAGAGAGAGAGAGAGCATACTTAAATTCCCACAGGACACCAGATAAGACAGGAGAATTATACCAGATACAGTATAACAGACTGACCCTAGCACCCCAGCACGTAGACTATTGCAGCATAGACACTGGAGGCTCTTTCTCTATCTCTCTGCTCTCTCTCTCTCTCTCCCTCCCCTGCCAGAGGACCTGAGCCCACCTCTCTAATGACATGCCATTTGTAGACTCCAAGCATGCTGACTGAGTCTTCATTTGTGTCAGCCTACCACACACAGTTTGGTGGTTGTTGTCAGTCTCCTATTACTCTTCTATAACTAGCCCCACTCATCCCTTTCTTCTCAGTTGACTGGACCACAGACAGAGAATCACATCAGAATATTAGTTACTGTATATGTGTTAATTTCTTCCGTGTGAGCAGCTGTGAACCTCTCCCTCCCTTCGATAATGAATTGAAAGTTATCATAACAGAACAAAGGACTGTCAGGACAGGAACTTCTAGAACATTTTTGGGCCTGGACTCTGAGGTGGAAACACGAAAGGCAAAAATGTTTGGCCAAACACTGAAGCTAAGCCTGAAAGTGGAAATTCATCACAATCTTGTGGTAAAAGTTGATGCCTCACAAGTATTATGCCCCCTTGTGTGTTGCTGGGGCATTCAAGGTTTTCTGTTGAGTTGAGGTGTTGTTGAGTTTTTACCTCTGGCAGGTGTCCCAAGTGTCTTTTTGATAGTGTTCACAGCCCTCTGCCCCCACACCACAGGTAGGACAGTGCCTCTGGCTGTACCTGGTCTGGGACCTGCTGCAGAGGTTGCTTGTCAGGCCGGATGTAACTGTAGGTATGGATTGGTCCAGAGACCTCCATCCGGGCCAGTGGAGTTGGGAGCTGTTCCTGTGATTGCAGGGGGCTGATCAGTGGTGTGTTAATATATTACTTGATACCTCTTGATAAACTCTTTGTTAGGGTGTTTTAGTTCTCGCTCTTTCTTTCTGCCTCTCTCCCCCCTTTTCTCTTCTCTCTCTCTCTTCTATCCCTCTCGCTATCTCTCTCTCTTCTATCCCTCTCGCTATCTCTTATATCCCTCTCTCTTCTATCCCTCTCTCTCTCTTATATCTCTCTCTCTTTTATCTCTCTCTCTCTCTCTCTCTCTCTCTCTCTCTCTCTCTCTCTCTCTCTCTCTCTCTCTCTCTCTCTCTCTCTCTCTCTCTCTCTCTCCTGTCCCTCTCTCTCACTTCTATCTCTCTCTCTCTCTCTCTTCTGTCCCTCTCTGTCCCTCTCTCTCACTTCTATCCCTCTCTCTCTCTTTTCTGTCCCTCCAAGTCCCTCTCTCTGTCTCTCTCTCTCTCTCTCTCTCTCTCTCTCTCTCACTTCTATCTCTCTCTCTCTTCTGTCCCTCTCTGTCCCTCTCTCTCACTTCTATCCCTCTCTCTCTCTTTTCTGTCCCTCCAAGTCCCTCTCTCTCTTGCTTCTATCCCTCTCTCTGTCTCTCTGTCTCTGTCTCTCTCTGTCTCTCTCTGTCTCTCTCTCTCTCTCTCTCTCTCTCTCTCTCTCTCTCTCTCTCTCTCTCTCTCTCTCTCTCTCTCTCTCTCTCTCTCTCTCTCTCACCTGAGAACCCAGTGTCCCAGACTCACAGGTTCATTAATTATACAGGCTATTGAAAGCTTAGCCCCAGGCTAAAGGTAGCTAGCACACTGAGGTAAAATGAACCTGTCGTGTCCACAATGACCCAGCTCCTACTTCTTCTAACCTTTCTCTGTGAGTCAAATGTGTAAACTGAGACTTGATAATACCCACCCATCCCTTCTAAAGAACAGAGCTGGCCTGGAAGTCTGTAACGAAGTCACTGAGTGCGTCCCAAATGGCACCCCATGCACTGTTGGGCAGAGTGTAAAAGTAAAGCATTTCTCTGTACTTGTGCATGTGAAAATGCAACTTGAACTTGAACTAGACTGAAAGTAGTCCACTGTAAAGGGAATAGGGATGCCATTTAGGATGGAACCGCCCACATTCCAAACTCTTCTCACTCCATGTAGGTTTGAGTACCCTACATGGAACCAAGTAGGAGCTTGCGGCATTCTGATCATGTTTTGTGTGTAATGTTGCTGTTGTCACGTGGCGAGTCAGAGCAGTGTTTACTTAATTTGAATAGGAAAGGGACAGATATGTCATTTTGATAGATTTGAATAGGAAAGGGACAGATATGTCATTTTGATAGATTTGAATAGGAAAGGGACAGATATGTCATTTTGATAGATTTGAATAGGAATAGGACAGATATGTCATTTTTATAGATTTGAATAGGAAAGGGACAGATATGTCATTTTGATAGATTTGAATAGGAAAGGGACAGATATGTCATTTTGATAGATTTGAAGGTCCTCGCAAAACAAAAGATCAACGTTCAATGCTGAAGAGTTTTCATTGCAAATGATTGTCTGTATGACAGTTATGAGAATGAGATTGATTTGCCTGGCGTATTTGTTTGAGATTTGGCTACATTCTGTCGCTTTCAAAACAACTTTCCACACCTACATTTCAGCTAACACTGCGAAAATGTTTGGGGAAAAACCCACAAGCGACTTTTCAAAGAGAGACAGATCCCAAGGGGAGATGTAAAAAACAGAGATAAAATGTCAGCTAGCAGCCCAGAGAAGAGAAGTCACACCAGTGTGAATCCTCCTTTAATTGTTCCAGTATATACATTCTACGCTTCCTTCCTGCAGAGTTGGTTTCCAAAAGCAGCTTCCCAGAGTAATTAGTTCCATCAATCATGTCCCTGGTCTGGGCCCCATGGATTAGCCTAGCACTCAGCTTAGCGCTCAGTGCCCCTCCATCAGACAGATAAGAATAGATGAGGCTAACTCTAATGAAAGCTATTCGCTAAAACATTAGCCTCTGGAATGGATTGTGCTTACTCCATCAAAATCGATAGCGTATCCAGGTTTGTTGGCAGGTATAACAAAACACAGAGTTGGTGTAGATGGCGAGAATGCATTCTTGGACTCCAACAGTAAACCTTTGTTTACAGTTCAAAACAGAATAGATATTTAACATATTTAACTTGCTTTAACTTTAATTGTTTACAAAAATTGATGATTGTCCTCACCACATAAACTTGGGTGAAAGTTTTCAACAGGGCATCTGTCCTTGGTCCACATACAGTGGGGCAAGAAAGTATTTAGTCAGCCACCAATTGTGCAAGTTCTCTCGCTTAAAAATATGAGAGAGGCCTGTAATTTTCATCATAGGTACACTTCAACTATGACAGACAAAATGAGGAAAAGAAATCCAGAAAATCACATTGTAGGATTTTTTATGAATTTATTTGCAAATTATGGTGGAAAATAAGTATTTGGTCACATACAAACAAGCAAGATTTCTGGCTCTCACAGACCTGTAACTTCTTCTTTAAGAGGCTCCTCTGTCCTCCACTCGTTACCTGTATTAATGGCACCTGTTTGAACTTGTTATCAGTATAAAAGACACCTGTCCACAACCTCAAACAGTCACACTCCAAACTCCACTATGGCCAAGACCAAAGAGCTGTCAAAGGACACCAGAAACAAAATTGTAGACCTGCACCAGGTTGGGAAGACTGAATCTGCAATAGGTAAGCAGCTTGGTTTGAAGAAATCAACTGTGGGAGCAATTATTAGGAAATGGAAGACATACAAGACCACTGATAATCTTCCTCGATCTGGGGCTCCACGCAAGATCTCACCCCGTGGTGTCAAAATGATCACAAGAACGGTGAGCAAAAATCCCAGAACCACACGGGGGGACCTAGTGAATGACCTGCAGAGAGCTGGGACCAAAGTAACAAAGCCTACCATCAGTAACACACTACGCCGCCAGGGACTCAAATCCTGCAGTGCCAGACGTGTCCCCCTGCTTAAGCCAGTACATGTTCAGGCCCGTCTGAAGTTTGCTAGAGAGCATTTGGATGATCCAGATGAGGATTGGGAGAATGTCATATGGTCAGATGAAACCGAAATAGAACTTTTTGGTAAAAACTCAACTCGTCGTGTTTGGAGGACAAAGAATGCTGAGTTGCATCCAAAGAACACCATACCTACTGTGAAGCATGGGGGTGGAAACATCATGCTTTGGGGCTGTTTTTCTGCAAAGGGACCAGGACGACTGATCCGTGTAAAGGAAAGAATGAATGGGGCCATGTATCGTGAGATTTTGAGTGAAAACCTCCTTCCATCAGCAAGGGCATTGAAGATGAAACGTGGCTGGGTCTTTCAGCATGACAATGATCCCAAACACACCGCCGGGCAACGAAGGAGTGGCTTCAGAAGAAGCATTTCAAGGTCCTGGAGTGGCCTAGCCAGTCTCCAGATCTCAACCCCATAGAAAATCTTTGGAGTGAGTTGAAAGTCCGTGTTGCCCAGCGACAGCCCCAAAACATCACTGCTCTAGAGGAGATCTGCATGGAGGAATGGGCCAAAATACCAGCAACAGTGTGTGAAACCCTTGTGAAGACTTACAGAAAACGTTTGACCTCTGTCATTGCCAACAAAGGGTATATAACAAAGTATTGAGATAAACTTTTGTTATTGACCAAATACTTATTTTCCACCATAATTTGCAAATAAATAAATTAAAAATCCTACAATGTGATTTTCTGGATTTCTTTTTCTCATTTCGTCTGTCATAGTTGAAGTGTACCTATGATGAAAATTACAGGCCTCTCTCATCTTTTTAAGTTGGAGAACTTGCACAATTGGTGGCTGACTAAATACTTTTTTGCCCCACTGTACATGGAGGAGGGTCAGCTATCTATCTCTGTTCTGCTGTGGGTGGGTTAGCTGATGGCAGCATCTTGGGGGACAGGGAGAAAGGGACAGTGTGTGTGTCTTTCATGGCTTTAGTGCTTCTGGGTGGCTGGAGCCAGTGTGGTGACAGGTGGTGGTGACTGAGAGTGACAGTAAGGTGACTTTTACACAGTGATGAAACTTCCTATTAATAAGTTAGCGTTGGCCCTACCACTGAGCACTATAAATAAACAGTCTGCTTCAAGAGGAAAGATCACGTCCGTTATTGAAATGTTTTCGTATGTAGCCTTATGTGAGTAATGGACTGGTGGGTATGGAATTCTAACTGTAAATATGTTTTAGACTGGTTTGAATAATATAACGCGGATATTGATTGGTTTGGTTCTTAATGTACACAGAGTGCTTGACTTGGGTTGGAGCTGTCCGGGAACCGCGTACCGGCACTTCTAATTTTTGGGGAATTGCGTACCGCTCCTCTATAAAAACAAAGTAACCTATAGCTGGCCCAGATTCGCACACTGAGGCAAAAAAAGGTTGATCAAAGCAGAATGAAGGCGGGATCTTCATTGAATAGCAATGGAGTGGGCCTTAATTTCTGGATTCAGTTTTGTTCAAATTCATTTGCCGCTAGTTTGTGAATCTGTGAGTGACAGTAGGCTGTTTGAGATTGCGCGCAGATTGAAAATGTGCCAGCCTGAATGGCATGATGCGCTGCTCCAAGTTGTCAAATGAAGGTTTGTAAGGTCATGAAACGTCATGGAAATTAGTTTCATAATTGTTGTTCATGTAATTCATGAAAGCACACTTTTAACCTCTCTGCTCACGGATCCCGCTAGCGGGATCGTTTTCAGAGCAAACATAACGCGGCAAATTCAAAATAAAAATTCTTAATATTTAACATTCTTGGATATACAAGTGTTGCATAGCCATCAAAAGCTCTGCTTCTTGGCAATATCACTGCGTTGTCAGATTTCAAAAAGGCTTTATGGCGAAAGCACCACATTTGATTGTTTGAGGCTAGTACCTCACATATTTTCCACATTAGCATAAATTCATATCCAGCTCGGTTCTCAAAATGTCCATATCACAGCTAATATAAATCGCTTACCTTTCAAATTACTTCTGCTGAGGGCTTCCCAAGTGTCCAAACAAGATAATCCATGGTTCTTTTGTTAGAAAAAGTAATTCATTATATCCATAAATCACAGTTTGGTTGGCACGTTATGTTCAGCTACTCCACCAAGCATTGTCAGTCTACTCGCCCGTTGTACAGTGAAGGGAACGCGTTCAAGTTATACCTCTCATCTTTTCACAAACAAATCAAATATCATTAATAATGCATCCTTATGTATTCTTTTATGAATAATAGCGATCATATTTTACACGGACGGTAACTAAAACGTTATAAGAGGAAAAGAAAGCTGGACGCGCTCACGTTCTCGTGAACGTGCATGTTTGTTTACCTTTTTCCCTTCCTGTAGTATTTCTTCTTCTATAAGGATCTCCTCAGGGCGTTTTCCTCCAGACACTTTCCAGAGACTGTTGACATCCAGTGGAAGCCATAGGTACTATGGCTTATTCCCCAGGTACTATGTCCTATTCCCCATTGACTTATATTACCAGGCCTTCAAAGTGAGAGGAGGGCAACAGAAAAAGGAATTCCGGACAGACATTTCTCGGGTTTTTGCCTGCTATATCTGTTCTGGTATACCCACAGACTATATCTTAATGGTTTTAGAAACTTCAGAGTGTTTCCTATCCAATAGTACTAATTATGTGAATATCCTAGTTTCTGGCCATGAGTGGCAGGCATTTAACTTTGGGCACGTCAGACAGGCGAAAATTCGGAAAATGGCACCCTAGCTGTAAGAGTGAAATATGATCAATAAAATAAAATAAAAAAGCCATATCAGTCGTTTTGAGGGTTTGTAAGGTCATGAAACGTCATGGAAATTAGTTTCATAATTGTTGTTAATGTAATTCATGAAAGCACACTTTTAAATATTATCAATCAACAAAAAAAACGACAAATGACTCTTCAGTGCATGTCTGTGGTTCTGCGTGTGTGTGCCAGTGCAAGTGGGCCGTTACCCGAGGAGAGAGAACGCGACATTTCAGCAGCAGGTATAAAATAATAACAGACAGACTAACTAGATCACCAATTCAAAACAAAACATGTAGCGGTTATCTCGCTACTTAACTATAGCTAACTAAGCATTCATTTTGTTGTTGCCTTTCCACCAGCACTGTAGAGCCTAGATACATCTGCACTGTTGGAAAGCCAGTAGCCATGTAATTGCAACAATGTAACAAATATTCTAAGAATAGCATAATTAACAAATAACTTGCTGTGCATAGATCTCCCCTGAAACATGAATGTTTGAGCCTAATATATAAACTTGTCTAGTTTAAATACCTTGCTTTGAAGTAGCCTATCTTATCCGTTTATCCCTGATTTATTGAAAGAGGGAATAAAGTATTTAGTTGTAATGTTGAAAAAGCCAAGCCTGCACAACCAGGAGCTCTCCAGATGGAGGGTTGACCACATGTTGACAAGATGGTACTATCAGTGCAGTTCCATGTGGGGGGTTATGTGCCTGGATCAAGGGCACAATGGCAGGAGGTGGTAGTTGTACATGGGATCAGACACAGCAGCTGTCCAGTGTCAATAATGCTTACTTTTTCATGTAGTCTATCACAATAGTCAAGAAAATTTGGTTAAAAGTTATGGAGAAGTCATAGAAAATGTGTATAAACCATTAACAGTGAATAAACAGAGGTCTCTATAGCATAATGTCATTTGTGAATTTCGGTTAACGGACCGACTACTGGATCGACTTAGAAAAAGACAGCTCCTGCACCAAGTCAAGCACTGTGTACATATAGGGTCTTCAGTGTCAGGCTTGGGTTACAGATTGACCGCAGATAGCTATGGCCTTGAAGGAAATATGGGTGCTTAAAGTAACTGTCCAATGTGTCCAGATTTCTATCAAATATGACTTATAATTAATTACAATATGACAGATTTTTTTTTCCTTACATTTTTTTTAATTAAGTATGTGAAAAAGCAGCTTTTCTGTGTTGGAATGGTGTATGCGTATACCGGTCATTCAAAATATGAATGCTGATTGGCCAGCTCATCCTCTTGAGGATGACAGCATTCCTCAATGAGGAAATAGCAAGCGTTTTTTAAACAGTCTGTTTGAGATACAAGGTTGAGGTGGGGTTTTGATGCTTTGGCCACCAATACGAGTATAGAAAGAGTCAAGAACATTATTTGGGTATGAGTTAACAGAATATTAACTTTTAAAAGTTCGATTTTCACTGGACAGTTACTTTAAAACACTGGAGAACATGATTGTGTGTCATGTAGTGAAAGCAGGTTGCAGTGTGTGTGGTGTGTGTGGTGTGACAAGACACATTCCTTTGTGCAGACTGGCAGGGGGGGCAGCATTCCTCCAGAGACAGGGCTTGTGTATGTGCATGTGTGTGTGTTTTGTTTGTGTTGTGTGCGTGTGTGTGCATATGCTTGCCTGTGCTTGTTTGTGCAAGAGTGTGTGTGTGTGCGCATGTGTCTGTGTGTGCTTGTGCGCATGTGTGTATGCTTGTGTGAGTGTATGAGTGTGTGTCTGTGCAGTGAGAGGAGGGGGCGTCTCCAGTGAGGTCAAAGGCCAGAGTCTCTTAGGGCGAGACACACACAGGATTCACACAGGCCTCTCCAGTCTGCATGAAATCATTGCCTGAATTCATCAATGAATCATCCCGCTTGCCCTCAACTTAAGCTTCTGCTTGATGCTTGATATTTGGCATGACACCCCTTTTAAAGTGATTTATTGATGTAACCATTCCATTTTGTAAGGGTTTTTTCTTCTCAAATGTCACTTACAACACAGCATGATGAACAGCAATCTCAGTTTTTATTTTCCTCAGGATAGAACACGTCGTCGTGTTGACTTGATTTCACACCTGACATCTTCTCTACCATCTCTTTGTTTAATCATTGAAGAATTATTTGAAAGCAGAGCGATTGTGACTCACGCGAAAGCAACACCACAGCTCACTTACTCATGAGCTTAATTCAGTTGGCTGTCATGTCTACCCCCGGCGAAGGTCAAGACTAACTCTTTCATGTGACACTTGAGCTTTTTGTATTTGATTTCACCTCAATGGTGTTTCTCTCTCGTTGACTGAAAACCGTGTGTTCCCCTTTACTTTCCCTTCCATTCAGAAGTTACACAGCCCCTTTTATTAGATTAGCATCCGAATGAATGTAGCTTTTGACTGCAGCCATGCGGCTGAGGGCCGTGGTCATTAACCCTGTTAGCACTGTGGGAAGCTATGTGACGCTATGTGACGCTATGTGACGCTATGTGAAGATTTGTGGCGCTATGTGACTCTTTGTGAAGCTATGTGAAGCTATGTGACGCTATGTGACGCTATGTGACGCTTTGTGACGCTATGTGGCGCTATGTGACGCTATGTGACGCTTTGTGAAGCTATGTGAAGCTATGTGACGCTATGTGACGCTTTGTGATGCTTTGTGACGCTATGTGACGCTATGTGACGCTTTGTGAAGCTATGTGAAGCTGTCACAAAGCGAGTTAAGCTACTTTCACACACTGTTCCCCAGCTCTGTATTATTTGTCCATTACTTGGAATTACTGGTCATGAAGACTGATGGAATTTCTGCCTCTGACTTGGCTGCGATTTGGGATTATCCTCCCGTAGGGGTTGGTGTAATTATCAAATCATCAGACACAGCTCTGGGTGAATTCTTTTTGAGAAATGGGTGATTTTGCCGGAGGACAGGTTCCCCTTAGGATCCCCGGCATTAGCGACCAACCAACTTGCTTTTTGGATATCGAAATCGTCTATGGAAGTTATTTTCCAGAACAAGATGGCTCATACCTGGGTTTTCCTGTCTTGCTAATGCTTTGGTGTGATACTGAAAGGCAAATACATGGATAGGTCCCGGGTAAAGTCAGCTAACTCACATCCACTCACATCCACTACACTTAATCTAGGATCAGGTCCCCCCTGGCCATGTTACTGATCCTACATAATAATATATGCCATTTAGCAGACACTTTTATTTTATGTATGGGTGGTCCCGGCATTTAAAAAAATGACTAGTGCCATGCTCTACCAACTGAGCTACAAAGGACCACCTACCAGCACTCCTTCTGTCAACCATTACTGTGCACCTCAGCAGCAGGGGCCAAAACGCCACAGGAGTTTAAACGGGCAGTTTATTCTCATCTGAGTCATTGTTGTGTGAGGCATCAGTCAGATGACTCTAAGATAATGATGATGAAAAGATGCAGAGATGCTAATTACAGTGACTGATCTCCGCTTTGCTCTCAGCAGGGTCCCCGTCCACCCTGTTGGATGATAATGGTACCTGAGGTACTTACCACAGTAGACCGGATTGATTTACACTCTCAGCGATGCGCCGACCCACCTGAAAGGGTATGTGCGTGTGTACGATCTCGGGCCGAGAGGGTTGGAAGGTTGGTTTCCATCAATCACCACTCCGCTCGCTCACTGCCAAAGGATCCTTCTCTCTGAGATAAGTGGAGAGGTACAATGAAGCCTCATCAGGCATGTTTCTTCTTCAAAAGGTAATCAAGGAAGGGGATAATCAAAGTTTGGGCTCATGCTAGTCATGTTGAACAACAAAGAGTTAGCCTTGGGCCCTGCGCTTTTTTTTCCGCTTCAAATTTTTCCAAGAAAGAGATTTGTTACACCCTATGTAAATTCAGGACAGTTTTTTTTCTATATTGATTTGGGATGCTTGATCTCACCAGCTGCAAATAACAGGTCTAGACTGATTTACATTTTTAAACTGATGGAAAATACTATTTTCAAGCGTAATTTGGCAGATCTCATTTCCCCTCATCTCCAACAAGAGACGTTGACCTTTTGAATAATGCAGTAAGTTCAATCATATGTAGGCCTTGGCCTGAACAAGTGCCCCAGCTACCTTGAACCGTGAATCTGAAAGTGTATCTGAAATGAAGGCAGCATAGTTTTTTATTAATTTTAGATGTAGGCTATTTCAGTAAACTGCTGCATTCATTTCACACACACTTTATATTTCACAGAATGCAGCAGACTGCCCCACACAGCTGAATTCCCCCTCCCCATAATGCCAGCAGTGTCTATATTGAGACCTCACATCTAGATGTAATGTGTCCTGTCCTGCTGTTTGCATGCACTGTTTGGCTCTCCAGGTTGTCTTCTCTGGCCAGGTTAAACAACTGCCATCTCCCTGTAAAATAATAGTTAATCTGGGGAGGGGGTATGAGCCAGAGCCATAACCATGCTGTTAGAGACATAACATAACAGTTCAAAACAAAGAGGCAGTATGTTATACAGTATACCCCACCACCACTACGTTATGGAAATGCGTACAGTGTACATTTTACAAGTGGGTGGGATGGAACTCTGTTTTGTCCTGAAATGTCCTCCTTCGATATAATTCATTCTCTGTCAATGTGTGTTTTATTGTGTTCTACTGACTAACCTTTTACATTTAAAAAATATTAGTCATTTAGCAGGCGCTCTTATCCAAAGCCACTTAGTATATTCATCATAAGGTAGCTAGGTGAGACATAAAAATAAATAAAGAGAGTATCACACTCTACAGTTGAAGTCTGATGTTTACATACACCTTAGCCAAATACATTTAATCTCAGTTTTTCACAATTCCTGACATTTAATCCTAGTAAAAATTCCCTGTCTTAGGTCAGTTTGGATCGCCACATTATTTTAAGAATGTGAAATGTCAGAATAATAGTAGAGAGAATTATTTCTTTCAGTTTTTATTTCTTTCATCACATTCCCAGTGGGTCAGACGTTTACATATACTCAATTAGTATTTGGTAGCATTGCCTTTAAACTGTAACTTGGGTCAAATGTTTTGGGTAGCTTTCCACACGCTTCCCACAATATGTTGGGTGAATTTTGGCCCATTCCTCCTGACAGAGCTTGAGTAACTGAGTCAGGTTTGTAGACCTCCTTGCTCACACACGCTTTTTCAGTTCTGCGCACACATTTTCTATAGGATTGAGGTCAGGGCTTTGTGATGGCCATTCCAATACCTTGACTTTGTTGTCCTTAAGCCAATTTGCCACAACTTTGGAAGTATGCTTAGGGTCATTGTCCATTTGGAAGACCCATTTGCGACCAAGCTTTAACTTCCTGACTGATGTCTTGAGATGTTGCTTCAATATATCAACATAATTTTCCTCCCTTATGATGCCATCTATTTTGTGAAGTGCACCAGTCCCTCCTGCAGCAAAGCACCCCCACAACATGATGATTCGCACCAAAGTACATTCATCTCTAGGAGACAGAACGCGTCTCCTTCCTGAGCGGTATGACGGCTGTGTGGTCTCATGGTGTTTATATTTGTGTACTATTGTTTGTACAGATGAACGTGATACCTTCAGGTGTTTGGCAATTGCTACCAAGGATGAAACAGACTTGTGGAGGTCTACAATTATTTTTCTGAGGTCTTGGCTGATTTCTTTTGATTTTCCCATGATGTCAAGCAAAGAGGCACTGAGTTTGAGGGTAGGCCTTGAAATACATCCACAGGTACACCTCCAATTGACTCAAATGATGTCAATTAGCCAGAAGCTTCTAAAGCCATGACATCATTTTCTGGAATTTTCCAAGCTTTTTAAAGGCACAGTCAACTTAGTGTATGTAAACTTCTGACCCATTGGAATTGTGATACAGTGAATTATAAGTGAAGAAATCTGTCTGTAAACATTTGTTGGAAAAATGACTTGTGTCATGCACAAAGTAGATGTCCTAACCAACTTGCCAAAACTATAGTTTGTTAACAAGAAATTTGTGGAGTGGTTGAAAAACAAGTTTTAATAAACATCCGACTTCAACTGTATATACAAGCTCCCAGTGATTTGTAAACCACCGTTTCGGCATCACTGTGCCTTCTTCATGGTGAGACATCCACATATCTCCGCCATAGGAAGCACAGTGTTCTTCAATAAAGCAGCTATCTGTGAAGTCAGTGCTAGTTAGAAAAGTAAAAATGTGTGAGTGTGACTTCAAGGCTCATTGTTGGTGAATCTGGTCAATGTAGTGCACTAAATCATTGTTGGTGACCCTGGTCTAAAGTAGTGCACAAAATCAGGAATAGGGTACCATTTGGGACATTATACATGTCTCTGCAAAAGGTTTCTGCTGTGTGCTCTACACTGGAAGCAAGATAACCAGTAGGGAGGTGTTCGGCGTGTTAATAGAACACCACCATCATTACTTTGGACTGGGAACAATGATGTGAAGGAACTAATTACCTACCTCTGTTTCAATGTATTCTGAGATTAGTTTTTCCTCTTGGGCCTTTGAAGAAAATACGCCTCTGAAATGGACAGGGTACTTGATTGAGAGTGATTATGACTCATTGCCACACGCACATGCACATGCACGCACACACATTTTTATTTTATTTTTTATTTCACCTTTATTTAACCAGATAGGCAAGTTGAGAACAAGTTCTCATTTACAACTGTGACCTGGCCAGGATAAAGCAAAGCAGTTCGACACATACAACAACACAGAGTTACACATTGGAGTAAACAAACATACAGTCAATAATACAGTAGAAAAACAAATCTATATGCAATGTGTGCAAATAAGGTAAGATAAGGAACGTAAGGCAATAAATAGGCCATGGTGGCGAAGTAATTACAGTATAGCAATTTAACACTGGAATGGGAGATGTGCAAAAGATGAATGTGCAAAGTAAAAATACTGAGGTGCAAAGGAGCAAGATAAATAAATGAATACAGTAGGGGATGAGGTAGTTGGTTGGGCTATTAACAGATGGGCTATGTACAGGTGCAGTGATCTGTGAGCTGCTCTGACAGCTGGTGCTTATAGCTAGTGAGGGAGATAAGTGTCTCCAGTTTCAGTGATTTTTGTAGTTCGTTCCAGTCATTGGCAGCAGAGAACTGGAAGGAAAGGCGGCCAAAGGAGGAATTGGCTTTGGGGGTGACCAGTGAGATATACCTGCTGGAGCGTGTGCTACGGGTGGGTGCTGCTATAGTTACCAGTGAGCAGAGATAAGGCGGGGCTTTACCTAGCAAGGACTTGTAGATGACCTGGAGCCAGTGGGTCTGGCGACGAGTGTGTAGCGAGGGCCAGCCGACTAAAGCATACAGGTCGCAGTGGTGGGTGGTGTAAGGGGCTTTGGTGACAAAGCGGATGGCACTGTGATAGACTGCATCCAGTTTGCTGAGTAGAGTATTGGAAGCCGTTTTGTAGATGACATCGCTGAAGTCGAGGATCGGTAGGATAGTCAGTTTTACTAGTGCAAGTTTGGCAGCATGAGTGAAGGAGGCTTTGTTGCGAAATAGAAAGCCGATTCTAGATTTATTTTGGATTGGAGATGTTTAAAGTGAGTCTGGAAGGAGAGTTTACAGTCTAGCCAGACACCTAGGTATTTGTAGTTGCCCACATATTCTAGGTCAGAGCCGTCCAGGGTAGTGATGCTAGTCGGGCTGGCGGGTGCAGGCAGCAAACGGTTGAAAAGCATGCATTTGGTTTTACTAGCGTTTAAGAGCAGTTGGAGGCCATGGAGGGAGTGTTGTATGGCATTGAAGCTCGTTTGGAGGTTAGTTAACTTGTTAGGGAGCAGCGCACGAAGTGACCGTTTTGGAGAGCCTGGCGTGCCCAAAGTAAAATGCCTCCCATTCAGGCCCAGAAAATAGGATATGCACATATTTAGTACCATTGGATAGGAAACACTCTGAATTTTCTAAAAGTGTTAACCATTTGTCTGTGAGTAAAACACAGTGTCCAAAGAAGAGCCATAAGTATACAGAATGGTGTCGTCTGCATAGAGGTGGATCAGAGAGTCACCAGCAGCAAGAGCGACATCATTGATGTATACAGAGAAGAGAGTCGGCCCAAGAATTGAACCCTGTTGAACCCCCATAGAGACTGCCAGAGGCCCGGACAACAGGCCCTCCGATTTGACACACTGAACTCTGTCTGCAAAGTAATTGGTGAACCAGGCGATCATTTGAGAAACCAAGGCTGTTGAGTCTGCCGATAAGGATGTGGTGATTGACAGAGTCAAAAGCCTTGGCCAGGTCAATAAATACGGCTGCACAGTAATGTCTCTTATCGATGGCGGTTATGATATCGTTTCGTACCTTGAGCGTGGCTGAGGTACACCCGTGACCAGCTCGGAAACCGGATTACACAGCGGAGAAGGTACGGTGGGATTCTAAGTGGTCAATGATCTGTTTATTAACTAGGCTTTCGAAGACTTTAGAGAGGCAGGGCAGGATGGATATAGGTCTATAGCAGTTTGGGTCTAGAGTGTCACCCCCTTTGAAGAGGGGGATGACCGCGGCAGCTTTCCAATCTTTAGGGATCTCGGACGACACGAAAGAGAGGTTGAGCAGACTGGTAATAGGAGTTGCAACAATGGCGGCAGATAGTTTTAGAAAGAGAGGGTCCAGATTGTCTAGCCCAGCTGATTTGTATGGGTCCAGGTTTTGCAGTTCTTTCAGAACATCTGCTATCTGGATTTGGGTGAAGGAAAAGCTGGTGAGGCTCGGACAAGTAGTTGAGGAGCTGTTGGCCGGGGTTGGGTTAGCCAGGAGGAAAGCATGGCCAGCCGTTGAGAAATGCTTGTTGAAATTTTCGATTATCCTGGATTTATCGGTGGTGACCGTGTTACCTAGCCTCAGTGCAGAGGGCAGCTGGGAGGAGGTGCTATTGTTCTCCATGGACTTGACAGTATCCCAAAACCTTTTGGAGTTAGAGCTACAGGATGCAAATTTCTGTTTGAAAAAGCTTGCCTTTGCTTTCCTGACTGACTGTGTGTATTGGTTCCTTACTTCCCTGAACAGTTGCATATCGCGGGGACTATTTGATGCTATAGCAGTCCACCACAGGATGTTCTTGTGCTGGTCAAGGGCAGTCAGGTCTGGAGTGAACCAAGGGCTGTATCTATTCTTAGTTCTACATTTTTTGAAAGGGGCATGCTTATTTAATATGGTGAGGAAGTTGCTTTTTGTCAGGGTGTGCGCTACTGGGGTGAAATCAGGTGCAGGAGAGCGGAGCGTGTCGTGAAGGCGCACACTTTAATGGCACAAACAACAAAAGAAAGAACGCAAACAACGCGTCAATATATTCTAGGCCACTAAATAAAGTGTCTAGCGCTACGACAATAAACACAGTCCAAGTTACGCACAACAATACAAATGCGGGTTAACAACCGTTACCCGGCAAAAAAGAGCCTGTGCTACACATACAATCAACAATGATAATTCCACACAATGACATGACATATTCACCGGAAATAAATACATGCCTCAATCACTGGAATACAAACCAGGTGCGAGGTGAACAAGACAAAAGCAAAGGAAACAAAATAACAGCTGAGCGGCGATGGCTAGATAGCCGGTGACGTCGACCGCCGAACGCCGCCCGAACATGGAGAGGAGGCGACTTCGGTGGAAGTCGTGACACTTTTAAAGAACAACCAGGCATCCTCGACTGACGGAATGAGGTCAATATCCTGCCAGGTCGATTAGAAAGGCCTGCTCGCAGAAGTGTTTTAGGGAGCGTTTGACAGTGATAAGGGGTGGTCGTTTGACCGCGGGCCCATAGCGGATGCAGGCAGTGAGGCAGTGGTCGCTGAGATCCTGATTGAAAACAGCAGAGGTGTATTTGGAGGGCAAGTTGGTCAGGATAATATCTATGAGAGTGCCCATGTTTACAGATTTAGGATTGTACCTGGTGGGTTCCTTGATGATTTGTGTGAGATTGAGGGCATCTAGTTTAGATTGTAGGACTGCCAGGGTGTTAAGCATATCCCAGTTTAGGTCACCTAACAGAACAAACTCTGAAGATAGATGGGGGGCAGTCAATTCAGATATGGTATCCAGGGCACAGCTGGGATCTGAGGGGGGGTCTATAGCAGGCGGCAACAGTGAGAGACTTATTTCTGGAGAGATTAAATTTTAGAATTAGAAGTTCAAACTGTTTGGGCACAGACCTGGAAAGTATGACAGAACTTTGCGGGCTATCTCTGCAATAGATTGCAACTCCTCCCCCTTTGGCAGTTCTATCTTGGCGGAAAATGTTGTAGTTGGGTATGGAAATCTACGAATTTTTTGTGGTCTTCCTAAGCCAGGATTCAGACACGGCAAGGACATCAGGGTTGGCGGAGTGTGCTAAAGCAGTGAGTAAAACAAACTTAGGGAGGAGGCTTCTGATGTTAACATGCATGAAACCAAGGCTTTTACAATTACAGAAGTCAACAAATGAGAGTGCCTGGGGAAACACAGGGCCTGGGTTTACCTCCACATCACCCGAGGAACAGAGGAGGAGTAGGATGAGGGTACGGCTGAAGGCTATCAGAACAGGTCGTCTGGTGCGTTAGGAACAGATAATAAAAGGAGCAGATTTCTGGATGTGGTAGAATAGATTCAGGGCATAGTGTGCAGACAGAGGTGTGGTGGAGTGAGAGTACAGTGGAGGTAAGCCCAGGCACCGAGTGATGATTAGAGTGGTTGCATCTCTGGAGGTGCTGGTAATTCTGAGTAAGGTCACCGCATGTGTGAGAGGTGGGACAAAGGAGGAATCTGAGGCATGTAGAGTGGGTCTAGGGGCTCCACTGTAAACTTAAACAATGATAACCATCCTAAACAACAGTAAACAGGGCATATTGATATTTGAGAGAGACATAAAGTGAGGCATAAAGCAAACACAGGTGTTGATTGGGAGAGCTAGCTAAGACACAACAGGTAAGACCACAACAGCTAATCAGCTAAGATAACAACAACAGGTAAACTGGCGATGAATGGGCAAAGAGGGCCTGAGTAGCGGCTGGGGCCAACAGATAAACAAAAATAAACAGAATGATGTACCGTGATTAATGAATAGTCCAGCAGGCATCAGCTATGTAGCCGAGTGATCATAGGGTCCAGCGAACAGCAATATATGAGACAGGGAAGCCACGAGGTAGTCGTTACTACGCCGGCACGCAGGAGACACGGCGTTTAAAGTTAGAGTTAGAGTTAGCCGTCCGGGGTTGGTAGAACCGTCTGCTCCGACGTCCGACAGAGAGCGGTTGCAGGCACAGCGGATGGAGTAATCGTCGGCAGACCAGTCGAGGTGGTACGACGGGGCGTCGTGTCGAGAGGTGGCGAGAGAGGTATTGTTGTTGTGGTACTTTCCTTTGCTAGCCGGGAGATGCGCCTGGCTCGCGGCTAACTGGTGCTAGCTTCGGGGCAGGGGCGTTAGCCACTATAGCCACTCGGTAGCAGCGATGAACCCGGTGCCAGGGTCGAGAGCTCACGGCAAGGAACCGGTGGAGTAGTACACACGACTCCTGTCAGTTGATGCATATAACACCTGCGGTTCATCATCTGCATAAATCAAATGGTTCTCCATAATTGATACACCACATGAAATATGAATGTAAAGCTATATATATACAGTGGGGCAAAAAAGTATTTAGTCAGACACCAATTGTGCAAGTTCTCTCACTTAAAAAGATGAGAGAGGCCTGTAATTTTCATCATAGGTACACTTCAACTATGACAGACAAAATGAGGAAAAGAAATCCAGAAAATCACATTGTAGGATTTTTTATGAATTTATTTGCAAATTATGGTGGAAAATAAGTATTTGGTCACATACAAACAAGCAAGATTTCTGGCTCTCACAGACCTGTAACTTCTTCTTTAAGAGGCTCCTCTGTCCTCCACTCGTTACCTGTATTAATGGCACCTGTTTGAACTTGTTATTAGTATAAAAGACACCTGTCCACAACCTCAAACAGTCACACTCCAAACTCCACTATGGCTAAGACCAAAGAGCTGTCAAAGGACACCAGAAACAAAATTGTAGACCTGCACCAGGTTGGGAAGACTGAATCTGCAATAGGTAAGCAGCTTGGTTTGAAGAAATCAACTGTGGGAGCAATTATTAGGAAATGGAAGACATACAAGACCACTGATAATCTTCCTCGATCTGGGGCTCCACGCAAGATCTCACCCCGTGGGGTCAAAATGATCACAAGAACGGTGAGCAAAAATCCCAGAACCACACGGGGACCTAGTGAATGACCTGCAGAGAGCTGGGACCAAAGTAACAAAGCCTACAATCAGTAACACACTACGCCGCCAGGGACTCAAATCCTGCAGTGCCAGACGTGTCCCCTGCTTAAGCCAGTACATGTTCAGGCCCGTCTGAAGTTTGC
Organism: Brachymystax lenok tsinlingensis; assembly: GCA_030435695.1. Lineage (NCBI taxonomy): Eukaryota > Metazoa > Chordata > Actinopteri > Salmoniformes > Salmonidae > Brachymystax > Brachymystax lenok. The sequence continues at coordinate 16,561,942 of CM059799.1, forward strand.
TAGAGAGCATTTGGATGATCCAGATGAGGATTGGGAGAATGTCATATGGTCAGATGAAACCAAAATAGAACTTTTTGGTAAAAACTCAACTCGTCGTGTTTGGAGGACAAAGAATGCTGAGTTGCATCCAAAGAACACCATACCTACTGTGAAGCATGGGGGTGGAAACATCATGCTTTGGGGCTGTTTTTCTGCAAAGGGACCAGGACGACTGATCCGTGTAAAGGAAAGAATGAATGGGGCCATGTATTGTGAGATTTTGAGTGAAAACCTCCTTCCATCAGCAAGGGCATTGAAGATGAAACATGGCTGGGTCTTTCAGCATGACAATGATCCCAAACACACCGCCGCAACGAAGGAGTGGCTTCAGAAGAAGCATTTCAAGGTCCTGGAGTGGCCTAGCCAGTCTCCAGATCTCAACCCCATAGAAAATCTTTGGAGGGAGTTGAAAGTCCGTGTTGCCCAGCGACAGCCCCAAAACATCACTGCTCTAGAGGAGATCTGCATGGAGGAATGGGCCAAAATGCCAGCAACAGTGTGTGAAAACCTTGTGAAGACTTACAGAAAACGTTTGACCTCTGTCATTGCCAACAAAGGGTATATAACAAAGTATTGAGATAAACTTTTGTTATTGACCAAATACTTATTTTCCACCATAATTTGCAAATAAATAAATTAAAAATCCTACAATGTGATTTTCTGGATTTCTTTTTCTCATTTCGTCTGTCATAGTTGAAGTGTACCTATGATGAAAATTACAGGCCTCTCTCATCTTTTTAAGTTGGAGAACTTGCACAATTGGTGGCTGACTAAATACTTTTTTGCCCCACTGTATCTACCTCTATCGATCCAGTATCTCTGCACATTGTGAATATTGTATTGGAACTGACCGTGAACTGACCCTGTATACAGCTTACTTACTTTATCGTGTTCTTCTTATTTCTTATTTTTCTTGTGTGTTTTTGGTCTACCTTGTTATTTTTACTATTGTAATTGGTTACTGCATCGTTGGGGTAGGAGCTTGCAAGAAAGGCATTTCACTGTACTTGTGCATTAAAACTTCAAACTAGATAGAGGGGAGTGCTAGAGAGAGAGAGAGGAGAGAAAATGGAGAGGGAAATAGAAGAGTTTGTGTGTGAGACAGAGAGAGAGCGACAGAATGATAGAGCGAGAGAAAGAGAAAAGCCCTGTGACTCAGATCATCTCAGCGTGGTCTCTGCTCCCTGTCATTGCTGTGAAGAGATGAGAAGACATTATACTTCAGATAGTCTTCTACGGTCAACCACCAAAGCCGGAAGAAAGAGCAAAACACTGATACACTTATCTCCTCTGTTAAAAGCCTACCGTCCGTGTTCCAAATGGTACCTGTTCCCTACATAGTGCACTACTTGTGAGCGTTTGGGATGCACATTCAGTCATTGGTTAACCTTTTACTACAGTGGGCTAAATCAGGGTCACACAGTGTTTCTTGGTAGTCTTAAACAAATCTACTTTGAAACAAAAGTATACACCGCACACACATGGTTATGAGCTTAAAAAAAGAAGACACCTGTACCATGTCAGATATAGTTTTGAGTTTACATCCCAATAGTGAGGTAGCTTGGCGGGTAGGAGCGTTGGACCAGTAACCAAAAGGTTTCTGGATCTAATCGCCGCGCTGACAAGATACAAATCTGTTGTTCTGCCCCTGAGAAAAGCAGTTAACCCACTGTTCCCCAGGTGCTGATGACGTGGATGTTGATTAAGGCAGCCCACCGCACCGCTCTGATTCAGAGGGGTTGGGTTAAATGCAGAAAGACACATTTCAGTTGACTAGATATCCCCATTCTCTTCCCTTTTTATACATTACAGAAGACTGAAATATAACAAAACCGTTTGACTTAGAAACTCTGGATCTTTAGCGTAGAAAAAACAAACATTTTATTAATTATTAAATTAGGAAAAAATATGAATAACATTCCACCTATGTGGCCACTAGGTAATTTGACTGCAGGAAATGGCTACAAGAGTGGCGAGCCATGACTCAAACCCCCGTTGTGGTTCACCAACCCACCCTGTTAATCTTAGCCTACAATGCCATGACTGGCAGGCCTGCCAAGTTTGTGGGAAAATACAGAATCGGATTCTGAAAGACCTCGGGAGGAAATTCCTGTCTTGTTTCCGTGGCTATTGGGGAAGCATTGAATTCATTGTACTGAAATGTAAGTAAATACAATATGTTAATATCATCGAGTACATTCGATAATGTTTATAACCATGTTATCATATTCAAGTAAACAGAAAAATCTCCCCCATCAACATAATCTACTCCAGTAAATTTGATGATGATCATGTTTTCATTGACTTGGAAATGGGCCAACTGAATTATCTAGGCCAGGCTTGTCTTGTGTAACCAAACATTGTCATAATTGGGGGGAAAAGATTCCATGAGTTCACTTCTGCTTTTTCCATTATAATTCTTCCGCGTTTTCTTAGCATCAAGGTCAAACGAGTCAAAAGGTTAAAAGCTGGTGTTTACTACAACAGGTTGAGTAAATACAGGGGAAAGCCCTGCTGAAGAGCTGGTCATTGATTGATAAGCAGGTACTTATACAGTGGGGCAAAAAAGTATTTAGTCAGCCACCAATTGTGCAAGTTCTCCAACTTAAAAAGATGAGAGAGGCCTGTAATTTTCATCATAGGTACACTTCAACTATGACAGACGAAATGAGAAAAAGAAATCCAGAAAATCACATTGTAGGATTTTTAATTTATTTATTTGCAAATTATGGTGGAAAATAAGTATTTGGTCAATAACAAAAGTTTATCTCAATACTTTGTTATATACCCTTTGTTGGCAATGACAGAGGTCAAACGTTTTCTGTAAGTCTTCACAAGGTTTTCACACACTGTTGCTGGCATTTTGGCCCATTCCTCCATGCAGATCTCCTCTAGAGCAGTGATGTTTTGGGGCTGTCGCTGGGCAACACGGACTTTCAACTCCCTCCAAAGATTTTCTATGGGGTTGAGATTTGGAGACTGGCTAGGCCACTCCAGGACCTTGAAATGCTTCTTACGAAGCCACTCCTTCGTTGCCCGGGCGGTGTGTTTGGGATCATTGTCATGCTGAAAGACCCAGCCACGTTTCATCTTCAATGCCCTTGCTGATGGAAGGAGGTTTTCACACAAAATCTCACGATACATGGCCCCATTCATTCTTTCCTTTACACGGATCAGTCAGTCCTGGTCCCTTTGCAGAAAACAGCCCCAAAGCATGATGTTTCCACCCCCATGCTTCACAGTAGGTATGGTGTTCTTTGGATGCAACTCAGCATTCTTTGTCCTCCAAACAGTTTTTACCAAAAAGTTCTATTTTGGTTTCATCTGACCATATGACATTCTCCCAATCCTCATCTGGATCATCCAAATGCTCTCTAGCAAACTTCAGACGGGCCTGACATGTACTGGCTTAAGCAGGGGGACACGTCTGGCACTGCAGGATTTGAGTCCCTGGCGGCGTAGTGTGTTACTGATTGTAGGCTTTGTTACTTTGGTCCCAGCTCTCTGCAGGTCATTCACTAGGTCCCCCCGTGTGGTTCTGGGATTTTTGCTCACCGTTCTTGTGATCATTTTGACCCACGGGTGAGATCTTGCGTGGAGCCCCAGATCGAGGAAGATTATCAGTGGTCTTGTATGTCTTCCATTTCCTAATAATTGCTCCCACAGTTGATTTCTTCAAACCAAGCTGCTTACCTATTGCAGATTCAGTCTTCCCAACCTGGTGCAGGTCTACAATTTTGTTTCTGGTGTCCTTTGACAGCTCTTTGGTCTTGGCCATAGTGGAGTTTGGAGTGTGACTGTTTGAGGTTGTGGACAGGTGTCTTTATACTGATAACAAGTTCAAACAGGTGCCATTAATACAGGTAACGAGTGGAGGACAGAGGAGCCTCTTAAAGAAGAAGTTACAGGTCTGTGAGAGCCAGAAATCTTGCTTGTTTGTATGTGACCAAATACTTATTTTCCACCATAATTTGCAAATAAATTCATAAAAAATCCTACAATGTGATTTTCTGGATTTCTTTTCCTCATTTTGTCTGTCATAGTTGAAGTGTACCTATGATGAAAATTACAGGCCTCTCTCATCTTTTTAAGTGAGAGAACTTGCACAATTGGTGGCTGACTAAATACTTTTTTTGCCCCACTGTACATTACATCACCAAAAGTATGTGGGCAGATGCTCGTCAAATATCTCATTCCAAAACCATGGGTATTAATATTGAGTTAGTCCCCCCATTTGCTGCTATTACAGCCTCCACTCTTCTGGGAAGGCTTTCCACTAGATGTTAAAACATTGCTGCGGGGACTTGCTTCCATTCAGCCACAAGAGCATTAGTGAGGTCGGGTACTGATGTTGGGCGATTAGGCCTGGCTCGCAGTCGGCATTCCAATTCATCCCAAAGGTGTTCAATGGGGTTGAGGTCAGGACTCTGTGCAGGCCAAGTTCTTCCACACAGATCTCGACAAACCATTTCTGTACGGGACCTCATTTTGTGCACGGGGGGCATTGTCATGCGGAAACAGGAAAGGGCCTTCTCCAAACTGTTGCTACAAATTTGGAAACACAGAATATACTAGAATGTTATTGTATTATGTAAAGATTTCCCGTCAGTGGAACTAAGGGGCCTAGCCAAAACCATGAAAAACAACCCCAGACTATTATTCCTCCTCCACCAAACTTTGCAGTTGGCACTATGCATTGGGGCAGGTAGCATTCTCCTGGCATCTGCCAAACACAGATTTCTCTGTCAGACTGCCAGATGGCGAAGTGTGATTCATCACTCCAGAGAATGCGTTTCCTCTGCTCCACAGTTCAATGGAGGCAAGCTTTACACTACTCCAGCCGGAGCTTGGTATTGCACATGTTGATTTTAGGCTTATGTGTGGCTGCTCGGCCATGGAAACCCATTCCATGAAGCTCCCAACAACACAGTGCTTGTGCTGACGTTGCTTCCAGAGGCAGTTTGGAACTCGGTATTGAGTGTTGCAACCGATGACAGGCAAGTTTTACGCGCCTCAGCACTCGGCGGTCCCATTCTGTAAGCTTTTGTGGCCTACCACTTCACGGCTGAACCGTTGTTGCTCCTAGACGTTTCCACTTCACAGTAAGAGCACTTACAGTTGACTGGGGAAGCTCTAGCAGGGCAGAAATGTAACAAACTGACCTGTTGGAAAGGTGGCATCCTATGACATGCCACGTTGAAAGTCATTGAGCTCTTCAGTGAACCCATTTCACTGCCAATGCTTATCTATAGAGATTGCATGACTGTGTGCTCGATTTTATACACCTGTCAGCAATGGGTCTGGCTGAATTGCGAAATCCACTAATTTGACGGGGTGTCCACATACCTTTGTATATATAATGTATGTACAGTCGTGGCCAAAAGTTTTGAGAATGGCACAAATATTATTTTCACAAAGTCTGCTGCCTCAGTTTGTATTAATGGCAATTTGCTTATACTCCAGAATGTCATGAAGAGTGATCAGTTTAATTGCAAAGTCCCTCTTTGCCATGCAAATGAACTGAATCCCCAAAAAACATTTCCACTGCATTTCAGCCCCGCCACAAAAGGACCAGCTGACATCATGTCAGTGATTTTCTCGTTAACACAGGTGTGAGTGTTGACGAGGACAAGGCTGGAGATCACTCTGTCATGCTGATTGAGTTCGAATAACAGTCTGGAAGCTTCATAAGGAGGGTGGTGCAAGGAATCATTGTTCTTCCTCTGTCAAACATGGTTACCTGCAAGGAAACACGTGCCATCATCATTGCTTTGCAGAAAAAGGGCTTCACAGGCAAGGATATTGCTGCCAGTAAGATTGCACCTAAATCAACCATTTATCGGATCATCAAGAACTTCAAGGAGAGCAGTTCAATTGTTGTGAAGAAGGCTTCAGGGCGCCCAAGAAAGTGCATCTGCACGCAGTGAGGCAAAGACTTTTGGAGGATGGCCTGGTGTCAAGAAGGGCAGCAAAGAAGCCACTTCTCTCCAGGAAAAACATCAGGGACAGACTGATATTCTTCAAAAGGTACAGGGATTGGACTGCTGAGGACTGAGGTAAAGTCATTTTCTCTGACGAATCCCCTTTCTGATTGTTTGGGTAATCCGGAAAAAAGCTTGTCCGGAGAAGACAAGGTGAGCGCTACCATCAGTCCTGTGTCATGCCAACAGTAAGGCATCCTGAGACCATTCATGTGTGGGGTTGCTTCTCAGCCAAGGGAGTGGGCTCACTCACAATTTTGCCTAAGAACACAGCCATGAATAAAGAATGGTACCAACACATCCTCCAAGAGCAACTTCTCCCAACCATCCAGGAACAGTTTGGTGACGAACAATGCCTTTTCCAGCATGATGGAGCACCTTGCCATGAGGCAAAAGTGATAACTAAGTGGCTCGGGGAACAAAACATCAATATTTTGGGTCCATGGCCAGGAAATTCCCCAGACCTTAATCCCATTGAGAACTTGTGGTCAATCCTCAAGAGGCAGGTGGACAAACAAAAACCCACAAATTCTGACAAACTCCAAGCATTGATTATGCAAGAATGGGCTGCCATCAGTCAGGATGTGGCCCAGAAATTAACTGACAGCATGCCAGGGCGGATTGCAGAGGTTTTGAAAAATGTTGACTCTTTGCATCAACTTCATGTAATTGTCAATAAAAGCCTTTGACACTTATGAAATGCTTGTAATTATACTTCAGTATTCCATAGTAACATCTGACAAAAATATCTAAAGACACTGAAGCAGCAAACTTTGAGAGTGCATAACTATTCACCCCCTCAAAGTCAATATTTTGTAGATCCACCTTTTGCAGCAATTACAGCTGCAAGTCTCTTGGGGTATGTCTCTATAAGCTTGGCACATATGTGCTTCTACACCTGCATTGCTTGCTGTTTGTGGCTTTAGGCTGGGTCTCTGTACATCACTTTGTGACATCAGCTGAAGTAAGAAGGACTTTATAAATACATTTGATTGATTGATTGATAGCCACTGGGATTTTTGCCCATTCTTCAAGGCAAAACTGCTCCAGCTCCTTCAAGTTGGATGAGTTTCGCTGCTGTACAATAATCTTTAAGTTGTACCACAGATTCTCAATTGGATTGAGGTCTGGCTTTTGACTAGGCCATTCCAAGACATTTAAATGTTTCCCCTTAAACCACTCGAGTGTTGCTTTAGCAGTGTGCTTAGGGTCATTGTCCTGCTGGAAGGTGAACCTCCATCCCAGTCTCATATCTCTGGAAGACTGAAACAGGTCTCTCTCAAGAATTTCCCTGTAATTAGCGCCATCCATCATTTCTTCAATTCTGTCCAGTTTCCAAGTCCCTGCCGACGAAAAACATCCCCACAGCATGATGCTGCCACCAACATGCTTCACTGTGGGGATGGTGTTCTTGGGGTGATGAGAGGTGTTGGGTTTGCTCCAGATATTTTCCTTGATGGACAAAAAGCTACATTTTAGTCTCATCTGACCAGAGTAACTTCTTCCATATGTTTGGGGAGTCTCCCACATGCCTTTTGGTGAACACCAAACGTGTTTGCTTATTTTTTTCTTTAAGCAATGGCTTTTTTCTGGCCACTCTTCCGTAAAGCCCAGCTCTGTGGACTGTATGGCTTAAAGTGGTCCTATGGACAGATACTCCATTTTCCGTTGTGGAGCTTTGCAGCTCCTTCAGGGTTATCTTTGGTCTCTTTGTTGCCTCTCTGATTAATGCCCTCCTTGCCTGGTCTGTGCGTTTGGGTGGGGGGCCCTCTCTTGGCAGGTTTGTTGTGGTGCCATATTCTTTCCATTTTTAATAATGGATTTAATGGTGGGATGTTCAAAGTTTCAGATATTCTTTTAGAACCCAACCCTGATCTGTACTTCTCCACAACTTTGTCCCTGACCTGTATGGAGAGCTCCCTGGTTTTCATGGTGCCGCTTGCTTGGTGGTGCCCCTTGCTTAGTGGTGTTGCAGACTTTCAGAACAGATGTATATATACTGAGATCATGTGACACTTAAATAAAGTCCACCTGAGTGCAATCTAACTAATTATGTGACTTCTGAAGGTAATTGGTGGCACCAGATCTTATTTAGGGGCTTCATAGCAAAGGGGGTGAATACATATGCACGCACCAAGTTATTTTTTTCATTTCACATCACCAATTTTGACTATTTTGTGTATATCCATTATGTGAAATCCAAATAAAAATCCATTTAAATTACAGGTTGTAATGCAACAGAATAGGAAAAAAACGTAAAGCGGGATGAATACTTTTGCAAGGCACTGTACTGGGCTGTATGCACTGCCCTCAGTAGCATCATGCGATCGAGGGCTGTGCTATTGCCATACAAAGCAGTGATGCAGCCAGTCAAGATGCTCTCAATGGTACAGCTGTAGAACCTTTGGCGGATTTGAGGGCCCATGCCAAACCTTTTAAACCTCCTGAAGGGGAAGAGGCGCTGTCGCATCTTCTTCACAACTGTGAGCGTGTGTGTGGACCATTTTAAGTTCTTAGTGATTTGGACACTGAGGAGCTTGAAGTTGTAAGCCCGCTCCACTGCAGCCTGTCTGGGTGATGGAGTTGATGTGTGCCATAACCAGCCTCTCAAAGCACTTCATGATTACAGATGTGAGTGCTACAGGGCTGTAGTCATTGTGGCATGAAGCCTTAGAGTTCTTGGGAACAGGAATGATGGTGGTCATCTTAAAACATATAGGGATTACAGACGGGGACAAGGAGAGGTTAAAAATGACCGTGAATATGCCTGCCAGCTGTTCTGTGCAAGCTCTGAGAACGCGACCTGGAATACCATGACTGAGGTGTTTAGTCATGAAACATATTCCAATCAGCGCTAGCAAAGCAGTCCGATAGCATGATCTCTGATTCTGGAGAGTCACAGGTACTTCCTGTTTGAGCTTCTGCTTGTACGGAGTCATTATCTAATTTGCCGAATGGTGGAAGAGGGAGGGCCTTGTGTGTTTGCTTGTGGGTAGCATAACAGTGGTCTAGTACTTTATTGCCCTTAGTAGAGAGGGAGACGTGTATATGGAAGTTGAGCATTGTGTCTCTTAATGACGCGGCATTACAATCGCCGACAACCAGAGAAGCAGCCTCTGGATGTAAGTCTTCCTGGTTATAGCCTCGTTAAGTGACAGCTTGTTATTTTTCTTGTCCTGAAAACTCCCCTTTTTCCTGTTTACACTAATCTGTTCTGACAGTATATCTCTTCATCAAACCTGGCTCACACTCTGCTCTTCCCTTGTTTATCACCCAGTCTCATCATCTGCTGTATGTTGTTGTGCAGTGCTTACAGTAACATTACACAGTGATAGTGATGTTTTCCGTCTTCACTGTATTGAGTGTGCTCTGCTTAGTAGTCTGTGAGAGTAGCATATAAGCCTTTCTGTATAGTCGTCTGTTAGGGTATATTCTGAAAAAAGAGGATTGATTTGGACTTAAAAAAAGGATTCCCTATGTAGTCCACAGGCTCCGCTTAATAACTGATGGATTCCCTATTACGACCAGTTCCATATGGGCCTTGGTCAAAAGTAGTGCACTACTTATGTAATAAGGTGCCATTTTGGACGCAGAGTATATATGCTGCTTCGGTCAGAGTGACTCATGAAGAGTGCTTGCTGCTTAGCCATGTTCCACAGGCTCCACTTAATACCTGAAAGATTTCCCATTACGGCTCAGACAGCAGTGATGGAGCACCAGGTAAACCAGCCGTTTCCTCTCTCTCCTACTCTTACTACTGCTCTTATGATCAACTCCCCACCACTCAAGAGAATGAACGACGAGACTTCTACTTATGATCAACTCCCCACCACTCAAGAGAATGAACGACGAGACTTCTACTACCATCCATGAGACAAATTAGTAGTTTAATGTGGAAAGCTATATGGAAAACGGAAGCAAGGTTTTTCCTTCTTTGCTCACATCTGCCATTTAGCCAAAGCGACTCAGTCCTCAGACGTGGTCCTTTGTAGATCAGTTGGTAGATCGTGGCACTTGTAACGCCGGGGTAGTGGGTTTGATTACCGGGACCACCCATACGTAAAATGTATGCACACATTACTGTAAGTTGCTTTGGATAATAAAGCTAAATGGCATATATTATTTTATCAGTGAGTTAACACATTTTCGTATCGGTGGCCTCAACTGGAATCGAACCCACCACTCTGCTCTACCAACTGAGCAACATAGAACCGGAAGGTTTTTCCTTCTTTGCTCTCCCTCCTCATAATTTTTTATCAGTCCTCCATTAATGTCTATGGACATTTGAACTGTGGCATAGAGCACAATGCACAATGTCAGGCCATAATGCAAAGGAAGCATATCGTAATAGGGATATATTTTACATTGATTTGACACTGAATGGTGCTATGGAAAACCTAAGTGCTGTGTTTAGAGGTTGGTTTGCAGTGTGCTTGCCTGGCTGTACGTCTGGTAGGGGTTGGCAAGCGTCTGCTTGCTGTGTCCTGGCATGTTCAGACAGAGACGTGTATTGAGTGAGACCTCAAGTAATCGACACTTAGGCAGCAATTACAGATAAGAAGCCCATAAGAAGCCTAATTGTAGAAACTGAGGTGCACTGGTTAAAGGGGAACAACAAAGTGGTCACCCAGCCACTTGTTTTGGTAAACAGTTCAGGGATGGGGCCTTTAAGTGTACTGAACATCTGTGGACCAACAACAAAGGTCTTGCCTAACATAATATAGTCTACATATTTAATCAGATTTTGATTCCAAGGGAAGGAGTCCTTTGGTGCAAGAAGGGTTGATTCAGCTGGATTTCCGTTCGTCCCTGAGACTCAACTGGCCAGCTCCGACTGGCCTGTCACGAATCATGTTGTGTCACGATGTGTGGAACAGAAGATGACAGTGACATTGTTTGATGGGACCACACTGTGTGGCACGCACGGCAAGCCACGAACTGATATTGCTTCTGACCGCCGCTAAGGGATTTCCTGTTCCCTCGAAGGTTGTAACTGTCATCTGTCCATGGCGATAGAAGCTGAAAACAGACATGGTGCTATAGAGGAAGAGCTTGTTCATTACTCAACCTCACACTCTGGGCTCAGTGACTGGAGCCTGAAGAGATGAGTTCTCAGCTCTGTCTGTCCTCCTGTGGGATGAAGACATGGATTAGAAGTGGAAGATTCAGTCTCGTCCAGGGAAACTTTACTATCGCCTTCTGTCAGAGCAAAGGAGAGAGTAATTGGGGATATGGAAGGAGAGGACACCGAATCCCGCCAGTCCGTGTCAGTCCATAGATCCAAACCTCAAGGCTACCGCTGCCTCCAAAAGTGGGAGTGCTGGGTAAATTGGGGACATAGAGTGAGTTCAGAGTGCTCTATCACCCCTGAGATTACAGCTCCTCAGTTTGAAATGGAGGCACTGCAGATGTAGCAACGTTACGTCTACGCACCAGGTTCAGAAAGCTGTCAAGGCGGGACTTATATAACTCAAATCTCCCAGGACAGGTGGACTGCATACTTGCCTCCGGTACTCTCTCACATGCTAATCTCTGATGGATCTACATTCATGGAAAGGTCAGGTGAACCAAGGAGCAGTGATCTTCCTAGAATCATTCACGCAGCAGGCGTGGCAGGCATTCACGCAGCAGAGAAAGAGTGAGTTTCACTGGGATACAGTAAATAGTCAGTCACGTTGAATTCTAGGCTGTCTACCCCCAATAATCACGCGCACAGAACAGAAAGAAAGGAAGGTATTGTGCTCTGCTGAATGTGCTGAATGTGAGCGGTGTGTGTGTGTGTGTGCAGTGAGGACTCACTGGAATGCGATGACGAGTGTACAAACGTATGGCACGCCAGCCCTCAAGCATCTGAAGGCTGTGTCCCCAAAGCACCTATCTCCCCTTTCAGCTCTCACCGGAGAGGAGCAACACGTTTAATGGACTTATATTAACTAATATTTCCATTAGGAAGATAATATGCATGAGAAGTAAACACACATGCATGTATGCTTATGCATGTCATGTTCAGAGATTATGAAGGCTTAATGAATGGTTTATGAAGGCTTTAGGCCATCCCCCCATTCATGTAAGAGTACTGTAGTAGAATGCTTCCTTCGATCTGATTCACACACACACACACCAGGGTCGTACAGTTGTCTTTTGTCTAGGCGTTTGTCCTTTTTGTTGTTTTGTCCTTTCGCATTTGAGTAGAGTGAGTCAAAAACAACAGGGGAGATCAGAAGAACTCTGGTGTTGTTGAGTGGTGTTGACGCACACTGTGATTGTCACAGCTCTAGTTATTCCTCATTGACCCTAATAACCGCTCTGACTCCTTGGCTCTGGAGGTCACCAAGGTTTCACTCTGTTTACCGCTGCATTAATGTCAACTGATTGCTGGGCCAATTGAACAAAACTTTTCTCTCAGTGCTGTGATGGGTCGGATCTGATAATACAGAGTGGAACAACTGCCTGCGACACACACACACACACAACAGGTTGACACTGGAGTGGAAATTCATTCCTGTCCAGTCTTGTCCTGTAAATTATTTTCCTTTACTGTTCTATAACCCTGAGAACTTTTTTGTGAGCACAGAAATATGTAGGCTATTGTGTTTGTTTAGGAAGTATTGAAAATAATGTAATGAATGCATTATGCGACTGTGTGGTTGTCTTACCTATTTTAGTTAAATGCACTGACTGTAGGCCAAAGTTGCTGTGGATAAGAACATATTCTACATGACTTGGATGTAGATGGGTTAAGGCTGGAGGATGAGGACAGAGACCCAGCAGGATGGTCTGCTCAGCACAGCACCGACATACATCTGTAGCTTACAGATGAGCACTGGGCACATATGAACTTTTACAACACATTACAATGTACAACATGAACATAAACATGAACAAAAACCTGAGCGGCAGTACTGCATAAGTCAATCTATTTGTATTTCACTCTTCACCTCAGATGGCACGGGTTTAGTTAAATACTCAAACAATTGGGCTTGACTGTAAAGTCGTTGCGAGAATGAGCACCTATGCCGCTTCAAGCCTCTCTCTGGTTGGTAGCCTATTTGATTAAACCGCAGTATTTTTTACAAGCCGTGTACTCGGTTCCTTCTTTGTCAAAGACAACTCCATCAAATGTATTTTTTTTTTTAATCGCTCTTTCCTTGACTCTAATGTTCATGTTAGGGATGGGTCCTTGGCTGCAACAAGACGTTGCAATTCCTATATTGAAGGCTTCATTGTTTAGCCTACTGTTGTAGGTTGGCATCTGAGTTAGCCTATGGACTGGCTACAACTGGAGTGAGGCCTGAGAGAGGGCTGGCAGTAGGGGAGGGGGAAATAACCATTTTCTTTTTTATTGATTTTTATAATGTAAACTATAATAGGCCTAGCCTACACAGTGGTTGTTATATGAAATGCAAAAGTATGTGGACACCCCTTTAAATTAGTGGATTCGACTATTTCAGCCACACCCGTTGTTGACAGGTGTATAGAATAGAGCACACAGCGATGCAATCTCGATAGACAAACATTAGCAGCAGAATGGCCCCTACTGAAGAGCGCAGTGACTTTCAACATGGCACCGTCATTGTATGCCACCTTTCCAACAAGTCAGTTTGTCACATTTCTGCCCTGCTAGAGCTATCCCGGCCAACTGAACATGCTATAATTGTGAAGTGGAAACACCTAGGAGCAACAACGGCTCAGCTGTGAAGTGGTAGGCCACACAAGCTCACAGAACGAGACCACCAAGTGCTGAAGCACGTAGCACGTAAAAATCGTCTGTCCTCAGTTACAACACTCACTACAAAGTTCCAAACTGCCTCTGGAAGCAATGTCAGCACAATAACTGTTCGTCGGGAGCTTCATGAAATGGGTTTTCATGGCTGAGCAGCCGCACACAAGCCTAAGATCACCATGCGCAATGGCAAACGTTGGCTGGAGTGGTGTCAAGTTCGCTGCCATTGGACTCTGGAGCAGTGGAAACGTGTTCTCTGGAGTGATGAATCACGCTTCACCATCTGTCAGCCTGATGGAAGAATCTGGGTTTGGCGGATGACAGGAGAATGCTACCTGCCCCAATGCATAGTGCCAACTGTTAAGTTTGGTGGAGGAGGAATAAGGGTCCAGGCTGTTTTTCGTGGTTTGGGCTAGGCCGCTTAGCTCCGTTGAAGGGAAATCTTAACACTACAGAATACAATGACATTCTAGACAATTCTGTGCTTCCAACTTTGTGGCAACAGTTTTGGGAAGGCCCTTTCCTGTTTAAGCATGACAATGCCTCCATTCACAAAGTGAAATCCATGCAGAAAAGGTTTGTCAAGATCTGTGTGGAAAAACTTGACTGGCCTGCTCAGAGCCCTGTCCTCAATCCCATCGAACACCTTTGGGATGAATTGGAATGCCAACTGCGAGCCAGGCCTAATCGCCCAACATCAGTGCCTGACCTCACTAATGCCCAAAAATACCCAGTGTCTCACTGGGTATTTTATGGGTACCGCACAGCTTTGAGTCTGCCGTCTCTCTGGAGCCATCCGTTGTGCAGCCGTCCTGTAATGCAGCCCAGAGCCATCTGGTCGCTGGTTCAAATCTTTAGCCGACGTGGTGAGACATTTGCTGATGTGCCCTTAAGCAAGGCACTTAACCCTAATTGCTCCAGTAAGTCGCTATGGATAAGAGTGCCTGCTAAATGACTAAAATGTAAATGTAAAAGTATGTGTGTACTGCGAAAGTAAAAGCGTGTGTGTGTGTGTACTGTGATAAGCAATAGTTCTACAGTCCTCCACCAGGCTCATCAGCCCAGTACCAGTCTGCCCATGCTGATAAGAGGCAGCCTCTCTCAGCCCATCTTATCTTGTGCCCAGTGCCCAGCTAATTCATACCTGTGATGTATTACTCTCAGTTTGCCACTTGTTTAGGAGATTATGGACTGCCACTACAGCAGCAGACTAGTGTCTTTGGAAGATGCAAAATGTCAATTTTCACTTTTGAAAGTTAAAAGGTTTTATGTTTACTTGCAAGGGGTGTTCAAAGTTTACTGAATGCTAGGAGTTTCTTCTCAAATTCTTCCTCAATAAGTTGTTATAGCTGAAATGAAAAAGCTCAATATATTGGTAGCGGTGCGTTAACTGTGTGCTGCGCTTGTTGGTTTTAGGAGTAGTGTAAAGAGATTAAGCTCACAGTTCCTCCAGAGGATGGAAAATAAAACCTAGCGAGGCCTCACTCTGAGAGCTGAATGAAAGATAGGCCTGTATGTTCACAGTAATTGTTAAGAATGCATGGACAGAGAGCACCACATGTGGCACGACTCCGTTCAGCTCTGTTCAGTCTTTAAACACATGAAGAAGCTGCCATATATATGGAGCTTGTTGTTATAATTTAGTAAGGTAGAAACCCCTTTCTTTTCCTATTAGCTGACTCCATGACTCCTTCTTTGTCTCTGTAGCCAGTTCAATCAGCATGAAACGATTCAAGTCTGTTTCCAGGATAATGGTTGTGGTTCATGCGGTGGGATTTGCCTGCAGAGAGAAGAGGGTGGAGGGGGGTTTGTATGCCTGGCTGCCAGCCCGGTATGTTTCACTCACTGATGCTTTGTGTCGGTAAAGACCGCCCTGGTGTACAAGAGCAATGCTTTTGTCTCAGAATCAGAAACCACCCCCATGGTTCTCATTAGCTCTGCTCTGAGCAGGAGCGCCCCACGGGTTTGGTTCAGCTGCGGTCCGCACGTTAAATGACTGTAACCAGAGGTGTTTTGGCGGGAAATATGAGTCTCTGTATAAAGAGAGATGCTGTCCTCAGTTGCAACACTCACTACCAAGTTCCAAACAGCCTCTGGAAGCTACGTCAGCACAATAATTGTTTGTCGGGAGCTTCATGAAATGGGTTTGCATGTCCGAGCAGCCCACAAGCCTAAAATCACCATGCGCAATGCCAAGCGTCGGCTGGGTGTAAAGCTTGTTGCGATTGGACTCTGGAGCAGTGGAAACGTGTTCTCTGGAGTGATGAATCACGCTTCACCATCTGGCAGCCTGATGGAAGAATCTGGGTTTGGCGGATGACAGGAGAACGCTACCTGCCCCAATGCATAGTGCCAACTGTTAAGTTTGGTGGAGGAGGAATAATGGTCTGGGGTTTTTCATGGTTCGGACTAGGCCCCATACTTCCACTGAAGGGAAATCTTAGCGCTACAGCATACATTGACATTCTAGCTGATTCTGTGCTTCCAACTTTGTGGTATATTTGTGGTAGAGTAATGCCCAAGATTTTGGAATGAGATGTTCGACGAGCACGTGTCCACATACTTTTGGTCATGTAGTGTATGTTTCCCATGCCAATAAAGCCCCTTTGAATCGGAAATTTGAGATGGGTGAGAGGAGAGAGATGTCTTCTCTTACCCATAGACAGTAACAGGGCAGGGGCCCTTGTGTAAATGTGTCCTCTCCTAAGCCCGACATACTGTCCCCGTTCCACTCTCTGATCTTAATTATCTGCCTGCTCTCTCTCTCTCTCTCGCTCGCTCTCTCTCTCTCTCTCTCTCTCTCTCTCTCTCTCTCTCTCTCTCTCTCTCTCTCTATTTCTCTCTCTTTTGCTCTCTCTTTCTCTGTCTCTCTCTCTCTCTCTCTGGCTAGCGACCAGCGCACCGTACTGAGCCTCATCTGCTCACAGACTATTTCGAATTAATTTGTTCTTCCATTAAAGTGCATATTCAGCACAACTTTCATCTTTTTGCACCCATCCCCCTGCGAACAGAACAGCCTCACCTCAGCAGCATCACATAGCAGAAAGACCTGTGTTTCAAGGGCACCTCGGTTCAGGTTCCAGAAAAACAAGTCAAACCCTGCGGAAAACATTACATTGGTAAAGTGGTGAAAATAAAAGCATCCAGACAGTTGCCAGTTTTAGGGCAATGTTCTATAAAAATCTGTAGATGAGATGGAAAAGGGTGGAGTTTCTGTGACAAAATAATGTCTGTGATAGTATGGGACTGTGAGCTTTACAGCAGAGTGCAGAGCTACAGCCCTTGGTTACAGTAGTGTCTGTGTCACTGGCTAATTCATTTTAATGGCCTTTGTTTCAGTGGAGAAAAAGTTCTGCTTGTTACCAAGGTTTCAAAGCATCTTTTAATTACCGTGTTGATTAGTGCTCCTGTTTTTTAAATGCCTATCCCCCAATTAGAGACGCAACCCCGCAATCCTTTTTTCAGTTGATGTCCATCTGCTCAACTGGAAGAGGTTTTCTGTACAGTCTACAACCAGGTGTATTCAACTCTGACCCTACAAGGTCCGGAGCCTGCTGGTTTTCTGTTCTACTTGATATTTAATTACACCCACCTGGTGTCCCAGGTCTAAATCAGACCCTGGTTAGAGGGGAACAATGAAAACAATGCAGTGGAACTGGCTTCGAGGTCCAGAGTTGAGTTTGAGGGGTCTACAGTCTAAACAGTCTACACATTCTACAGTCTAAACAGTCTTACAGTCTATAGTCATTAATCGTCTACAGCCTTAACAGTCTACAGACCATCCCTATTGTCATTATGTGACCGACTGGGGTGCAAACCTAAGTCTGCTGCCACCACCACAAGACTGTGCTAGCCCATTGACATAAAGTAAATGTCCATCTACTCAACTATTGTATGCGATTGACCAAGTTGAGGAGACTAAACTGCTGGGTGTAACCCTAGATACTGTCATGGTCAAAACATCTAGACTCAATGGTTGCTAAAATAGGAAGAGGTCTGTCCATGGTAAGGCAATGCTCTGGTTTCTTGACATCGACCAGACAGGTCCTACAGGCAATAGTTTTGTCGCACCTGGACTACTGCCCAGTTGTGTGGTCATGTGTGGCAAACAGGGACATACACTACTGTTCAAAAGTTTGGGGTCACTTAGAAATGTCCTTGTTTTTGAAACTCGTCAGTCTATTCTTGTTCTGAGAAATGAAGGCTATTCCATGCAGGAAATTGCCAAGAAACTGAAGATCTCGTACAACGCTGTGTACTACTCCCTTCAAAGAACAGGGCAAAATGGCTCTAACCAGAATAGAAAGAGGAGTGGGACTGAGCACCACTGAGCAAGAGGACAAGTACATTAGAGTTCCTAGTTTGAGTCACAGACACCTCAACTGGCAGCTTCAATAGTACCCACAAAACACCCGTCTCCACGTCAACAGTGAAGAGGCAACTCCGGGATGCTGGCCTTCTAGGCAGAGTTCCTCTGTCCAGTGTCTGTGTTCTTTTGCCCATCTTAATCTTTTATTTTTATTGGCCAGTCTGAGATATGGCTTTTTCTTTGCAACTCTGCCTAGAAGGCCAGCATCCCGGAATCGCCTCTTCACTGTTGACGTTGAGACTGGTGTTTTGCGGGTACTATTTAATCAAACTAGACACTCTAATGTACTTGTCCTCTTGCTCAGTTGGGCACCGGGGCCTCCCACTCCTCTTTCTATTCTGGTTAGAGACAGTTTGCTCTGTTCTGTGAAGGGAGTAGATAAACTTGAATTAGCTAACACAACGTGTCATTGGAACACAGGAGTGATGGTTGCTGATAATGGGCCTCTGTACACCTATAAAAAATCTGCCGTTTCCAGCTACAATAGTCATTTACAACATTAACAATGTCTTCACTTGTATTTCTGATCAATTTGATGTTATTTTAATGGACAGAAAATTAGCTTTTCTTTCAAAAACAAGGACATTTCTAAATGACTCCAAAGTTTTGAACAGTAGTGTAGGTAAATTGCTGTTGGATGTACATGGCTCATAATGCACTCAGATGTACATGGAGGACGAATGTCAGTAACATGCATGTCCATCTCTCCTGGCTCAAAGTTGAGAGAATGACTGCATCACTATTGGTCTTTGTGCGAGGTGTTGGTGTGTTGAAGGTACCGAACTGTCTGTTCAAGCAGTTGGCACACAGTTCGGACACTCATCGGTACAACACAAGACATGGAATCTGAGGCCTCTATACAGTCCCCAGGTCCAGAACAAAGTCTGGGAAACGCACAGTATTAAATAGAGCCACTCTGCCAGCCCAGGTAACTCAAAATAGCAATAAAACCAGATAAAAGAACACCTTACAGCACAACGGGGTAAATGTGCTTGTCATTTAGTAAGCCGGGTTTCTATTTACAATGTAATAGGCCTAGATCTCATTATTATAATGCCAGGTTCCTGTTTATAGAAAGCCCCAGGTAGCCCTAACCCTGCCAGGTTCCTGTTTGCAGACAGCCCCATGTAGCCAAACCCTGCCAGGTTCCTGTTTGCAGACATCCCCAGGTAGCCCCAACCCTGCCAGGTTCCTGTTTACAGACAGCCCCAGGTAGCCCTAACCCTGCCAGGTTCCTGTTTACAGACAGCCCCAGGTAGCCCTAACCCTGCCAGGTTCCTGATTACAGACAGCCCCAGGTAGCCCTAACCCTGCCAGGTTCCTGTTTATAGACAGCCCCCGGTAGCCCTAACCCTACCAGGTTCCTGTTTATAGACAGTCGCAGGTAGCCCTAACCCTGCCAGGTTCCTGTTTATAGACAGCCCCCGGTAGCCCTAACCCTGCCAGGTTCCTGTTTATAGACAGCCCCCGGTAGCCCTAACCCTACCAGGTTCCTGTTTATAGACAGTCGCAGGTAGCCCTAACCCTGCCAGGTTCCTGATTACAGACAGCCCAATGTAGTCACGTGTTCTGTTGATCCCCCGGAGGAAGTTAATGGCAACATTGCTCTACTCTATCTCTACCTAACACAAACACACACACACTGACCGTCAATACACTCTCACATTTACAGGTACTCTACATTTACAGGTTTCTCTAACAGAAATACACGCTCATACACACAATCCTTCTAAATCAGACATTGTAAGAGACTCCTGCCCTGAAAGATACTTTCTCCTTGTTTTTATTATCTGCATGCTATTTACGCACACCATGTGCACACACACACATACGCGCGCACACACACACACACACATCATACACAGGGGCAGAGACTTTGAACCCAGGACTTTTATGTAAATGTGACTGTCATGTTGTTGGTTCAAATTCAGGCCAAACATTCTAACCTTTTACAGAGGTTGAGTACAGTGTGACATATGGTAACTCTACCACTGAGTCACCAATGGTGACACTATACTGTCATATACTGTAGTATAACTTATCCAGTATTCAGGCTTCAGGACAGAAATTACGTTTCCCTTTTCCTATAGAACGCCTATTTTTGGAGGCAGCGTAACTAGTGGCTCTCTAATCCTGGCCACGCAGCGCTGTTGTCACGTATGGAAAGAGAGAGAGGGAAGGAGAGAGAGAGGGAAGGTGTGAGAGAGAGGGATAGAAGGACTGAGTGAGAGGGAGAGGGGAAGAGATGGGGAGAGAGAAAGAAAAAGAGGGAAGAGAGAGAGAGAGAGAGAGAGAGAGAGAGAGAGAGAGAGAGAGATGCTCTGTTACAGTTTCTGTAGTTTTCTGATTATCCTCCTGTTCAGGGACACACGTCACTAAACCGACCATCACATTCCACTCGGTTACCCTGTGGCGTTACATACTCACCCGCCGCCCCCTTTCCACTTAATGTGCCTGGAGCCTCTTCGGTCATGCTTCTGTTCTGTTCTGACTGAAGAGTGGGCTGTGGTTCTGTTCTGGTTGAAGAGTGGGCTGTGGTTCTGTTCTGACTGAAGAGTGGGCTGTGGTCCTGGTTGAAAAAATGGGATGTGGTTCTGTTCTGACTGAAGAGTGGGCTGTGGTTCTGTTCTGGTTGAAGAGTGGGCTGTGGTTCTGTTCTGGTTGAAGAATGGGCTGTGGTTCTGTTCTGGTTGAAGAGTGGCCTGTTGTTCTTCTCTTGTTGAAGAGTGGGCACTGGTTATTTTTTGGTTGAAGATGGGCTGTAGTTCTGTTCTGGTTGAAGAGTGGGCTGTGGTTCTGTTCTGACTGAAGAGTGGGCTGTGGTTCTGTTCTGGTTGAAGAGGGGGCTGTGGTTCTGGTTGAAAAATGGCCTGTGGTTCTGTTCTGGTTTAAGAGTGGGCTGAGTCTCTGTTCCGACTGAAAAATGGGCTGTGGTTCTGTTCTGTTTGAAGAGTGGGTAGTCGTTCTGGTTGAAGGATGGGCTGTGGTTCTGGTTAAAGAGTGGGCCGGGGTTCTGCTCTTGTTGAAGATTGGGCTGTGGTTCTGGTTTGGTTGAAGAGTGGGCTGTGGTTCTGGTCTGGTTGAAGAGTGGGCTGTGATTCTGTTCTGGTTGAAGAGTAGGCTATGGTTCTGTTCTGGTTGAAGAGTGGGCTGTGGTTCTGTTCCTGTTCTGGTTGAAGAGTAGGCTATGGCTCTGTTCTGGTTGAAGAGTGGGCTGTGGTTCTGTTCTGGTTGAAGAGTGAGCTGTGGTTCTGTTCTGGTTGAAGAGTGGGCTGTGGCTCTGTTCTGGTTGAAGAGTGGGCTGTGGTTCTGTTCTGGTTGAAGAGTGGGCTGTGGTCCTGGTTGAAAAAATGGGATGTGGTTCTGTTCTGACTGAAGAGTGTGCTGTGGTTCTGTTCTGGTTGAAGAGTGGGCTGTGGTTCTGTTCTGGTTGAAGAATGGGCTGTGGTTCTGTTCTGGTTGAAGAGTGGGCTGTGGTCCTGGTTGAAAAAATGGGCTGTAGTTCTGTTCTGGTTGAAGAGTGGGCTGTGATTCTGTTCTGGTTGAATAGTGGCCAGTGATTCTGTTTCTGGTTGAAGAGTGGGCTGTGGTTCTGTTCTGGTTGAAGAGTGTCCTGTTGTTCTTCTCTTGTTGAAGAGTGGGCACTGGTTATTTTTTGGTTAAAGAGTGGGCCGGGGTTCTGCTCTTGTTGAAGAGTGGGCTGTGGTTCTGGTTTGGTTGAAGAGTGGGCTGTGGTTCTGTTCTGGTTGAAGAGGGGGCTGTGGTTCTGGTTGAAAAATGGCCTGTGGTTCTGTTCTGGTTTAAGAGTGGGCTGAGTCTCTGTTCCGACTGAAAAATGGGCTGTGGTTCTGTTCTGTTTGAAGAGTGGGTAGTCGTTCTGGTTGAAGGATGGGCTGTGGTTCTGGTTAAAGAGTGGGCCGGGGTTCTGCTCTTGTTGAAGATTGGGCTGTGGTTCTGGTTTGGTTGAAGAGTGGGCTGTGGTTCTGGTCTGGTTGAAGAGTGGGCTGTGATTCTGTTCTGGTTGAAGAGTAGGCTATGGTTCTGTTCTGGTTGAAGAGTGGGCTGTGGTTCTGTTCCTGTTCTGGTTGAAGAGTAGGCTATGGCTCTGTTCTGGATGAAGTGTGGGCTGTGGTTCTGTTCTGGTTGAAGAGTGAGCTGTGGTTCTGTTCTGGTTGAAGAGTGGGCTGTGGCTCTGTTCTGGTTGAAGAGTGGGCTGTGGTTCTGTTCTGGTTGAAGAGTGGGCTGTGAAAAGGGGAGAGAACACTTGATGAGCTTTACTCTCTCTCTCTTTCAATTCAATTGAAGGGGCTTTATTGGCATGGTAAATATATGTTAACATTACCAAATCAAGTGAAGTAGATAATAAACAAAAGTGTAATAAACAATAAAAATTAACAGTAAACATTACACTCACAGAAATTCCAAAAGAATAAAGCATTTCAAATATCATATTATGTATATATTCAGTGTTGTAACTATGTGCAAATGGTTAAAGTACAAAATGGAAAATAAATAAACATAAATATGGGTTGTATTTACACTGGTGTTTGTTCTTCACTGGTTTCCCTTTTCTTGTGGCAACAGGTCACAAATCTTGCTGATGTGATGGCATACTGTGGTATTTCACCCAGTACATATGGGAGTTAATCAAAATTGGGGTTGTTTTCGAATTCTTTGTGGATCTGTGTAATCTGAGGGAAATAGGTGTCTCTATGGTCATATATTTGACAGGAGGTTAGGAAGTGCAGCTCAGTTTCCACCTCATTTTGTGGGCAGTGTGCACATAGCCTGTCTTCTCTTGAGCCAGGACTGCCTATGGTGGCCTTTCTCAATAGGCTATGCTCACTGAGTCTGTACATAGTCAAAGCAAATCAAACTTTATTTTCCACATGCGCGCCAAATGAAATGCTTACTTACAAGCCCTTAACCAACAGTGCAAAAGTAATAATTAAAAGTAACACAATAAGAATAACAATAACGAGGCTATATACAGGGGGCACCGGTACCGAGTCAGTGTGCTGGGGTACAGGCTAGTTAAGGTAATCTGTAGATGTAGGTGGGGGCAAAGTCACTATGCATAGGTAACAAACAAACAACGAGTAGCAGAAGTGTCCAAAGGGAGGGGGGAGGGTCAATGTAAATTGTCCGGTGGCGATTTTTATGAATTGTTCAGCAGTCTAAAGGCTTGGGGGTAGAAGCCGTTGAGGAGCTTTTTGGTCCTAGACTTGGCGCTCCCGGTACCGCTTGCCGTGCGGTAGCAGAGAAAACAGTCAATAACTTGGGTGACTGGAGTGTCTGACAATTTTATGGGCTTTTCTTCTGACACCGCCTATTAAATAGGTCCTGGATGGCAGGAAATTTGGCCCCAGTGATGTACTGGGCCATTCGCACTACCCTCTGTAGCGCCTTACGGTCAGCAGCCGTGCAGTTGCCATACCAGGCGGTGATGCAACCGGTCAGGATGCTCTCGAAGGTGCAGTGAAATGTCCGAAACAAATAGTAGAGAGAATGATTTATTTCAGATTTTAATTCTTTCATCACATTCCCAGTGGGCCAGAAGTTTACAAACACTCAATTAGTATTTGGTAGCATCGCCTTTAAATTCTCCAAACTTCGCACAATAAGTTGGGTGAATTTTGTCCCATTCCTCCTGACAGAGCTGGTGTAACTGAGTCAGGTTTGTAGGCCTCCTTGCTTGCACACGCTTTTTCAGTTCTGCCCACAAATGTTCTATAGGATTGAGGTCAGGGCTTTGTGATGACCACTCCAATACCTTGACTTTGTTGTCCTTAAGCCATTTTGACACAACTTTGGAAGTATGCTTGCAGTCATTGTCCATTTGGAAGACCCATTTGCAACCAAGCTTCAACTTCCTGACTGATGTCTTGAGATGTTGCTTCAATATATCCACATCATTTTCCTCCCTTATGATGCCATCTATTTTGTAAAGTGCACCAGTCCCTCTTGCAGCAAAGCACCCCCACAACATCATGCTGCCACCCCCATGCTTCTCGGTTGGGATGGTGTTCTTCGACTTGCAAGCCTCCCCCTTTTTCCTCCAAACGTAACGATGGTCATTATGGACAAACAGTCCTATTTTTGTTTTATCAGACCAGAGGACATTTCTCCAAAAAGTACAATCTTTGTCCCCATGTTCAGTTGCAACCCGTAGTCTGGCTTTTTTATGGAGGTTTTGGAACAGTGGCTTCTTCCTTGATGATGCGGCCTTTCAGGTTATGTCGATATAGGACTTGTTTTACTGTGGATATAGATACTTTTGTACCTGTTTCCTCCAGCATCTTCAATCAATCAACCACATTTATTTATAAAGCCCTTCTTACATCAGCTGATGTCACAAGATGCTGTACAGAAACCCAGCCTAAAACCCCAAACAGCAAGCATTGCAGGTGTAGAAGCACAGTGGCTAGGAAAAACTCCCTAGAAAGAAACCTAGAGAGGAACAAGGCTATGGGGGGATGGCCAGTACTCTTCTGGCTGTGCCGGGTGGAGATTATAACAGAACATGGCCAATATGTTCAAATGTTCATAGATGACCAGCAGGGTCAAATAATAATAATCACTGTGGTTTTCAAGGGTGGAACAGGTCAGAACCTCAGGAGTAAATGTCAGTTGGCTTTTCGTAGCCAATCATTCAGAATATCTCTACTGCTCCTGCTGTCTCTAGAGAGTTGAAAACTGCAGTTCTGGGACAGGTAGCACGTCCGGTGAACAGGTCAGGGTTCCATAGCCGCAGGCAGAACAGTTGAAACTGGAGCAGCAGCAGGGCCAGGTGGACTGGGGACAGCAAGGAGTCATCAGGCCAGGTAGTCCTGAGGCATGGTCCTAGGGCTCAGGTCCTCCGAGAGAGAAAAAGAAAGAAAGAGAGAAAGAGAGAGAATTAGAGAGAGCATACTTAAATTCACACAGGACACCGGATAAGACAGGAGAAATACTCCAGATATAACAGACTGACCCTAGCCCCCCGACACATAAACTACTGCAGCATAAATACTGGAGGTTGAGACAGGAGGGGTCGGGAGACACTGTGGCCCCGTCCGACGATACCCCAGGACAGGGCCAAACAGGCAGGATATAACCCCATCTTCACAAGGTCATTTGCTGTTGTTCTGGGATTTATTTGCAGAGACAGAACGCGTCTCCTTCCTGAGCGGTTTGATGGCTGCGTGGTCCCATGGTGTTTATACTTGCGTTCCAATGTTTGTACAGATGAACGTGGTACTTGGCTGATTTCTTTAGATTTTCCCATGATTTCAAGCAAAGAGGCACTGAGTTTGAAGGTTGGACTTGAAATGCATCCACAAATACACCTCCAATTGACTCAAATGATGTCAATTAGCCTATCAGCCATGACATAATTTTCTGGAATTTTCCAAGCTGTTTAAAGGCACAGTCAACTTAGTGTATGTACATTTCTGACCCACTGGAATTGTGATACAGTGAATTATAAGCGAAATAATCTGTCTGTACCAATTGTTGGAAAGATTACTTGTGTCATGCACAAAGTAGATGTCCTAACCGACTTGCCAAAATTTGTGGAGTGGTTGAAAAACGAGTTTTAATGACTCCAACCTAAGTGTATGTAAACTTCCGACTTCAACTGTGTATATATATATATATATATATATATATATATATATAAAATAATGTATTTTTTCTTTGTTTCATAATTGTCCTTCAATTTGCAAAAGGCTGAATGTATCTCACCAGAGATAGTATCTGAGCAAATGAAACAGCGCCCCTCTGTCTCTGTATGGATAGCCCATGTATCTGATGCTGTCTGGTCAAAAAGAGGATGATATTGTTGCCGCCCGTAGCATTGGATGCAGGGAAGCCAGCGAGCATTTGCTCGCCCTTAATAATAAAAAAAAGAAATAATAGCCAACCAGCGTTGAGCTAAACTGAGCGAGCTCAACTGTGAATGGTCCTGGCGCACCAAAAAAAAAGTGTAAAGGGAAGCCAGTTTGGATTTGGCTTCACACCAATCACATCACATCAAGCCAAACGCCATTGACAGAATAAACTTGAATTGTTGCGTCTCGTTGTTGTTGTTGTCCTCCGGTGGACAGCTAGCTAGCTCAAATTGACCCTTTCCTAAATTAGTCATGGATGGAAATAGGGATTTGGTCTTACCTAATTCTCAGTACTGGCCAATGATTATAACGGTGATTCTGATCCAACCATAAATTCATACATTGTGCCCCTTGCTTGATGTAGTAGGCTAATGTTAACTCGCTGGCTCATCGTTGCCCATGAAGTTAGGCTAGTGAGAAAGCATTTTAGCCAGGTAGCCAATCAGAATCATACAGAATCATAGACCATTTTGGCAACATGAAAGAGAGGAGGATGGCATTGGAGTTTCTCTACAAGTAGGGTGAGCTCACATGTTTTTTCTACTTGCAAGCACGCACACACAAATTAGTACCATGGACAGCCACATTATATTTAGCTTATGTTGATTGGACTAAATTGTTTTTGGGATCTTTTAGTTGTCACTGTATTAGACTAAGCAAATGCGATGTTGAAATGTCGAAGTTGAAATGGTGCTGGAATAGTGGAGGCAGCTCTTGTTTTCTTTGCAACTTGCAGTTGCTCATTTTCCACGACAAGACGTGATTTGTTTTATGATGGTGATAGACTAGGAATGGCTTGGAGATCACTGCTGTACACCTATATTACAAACACACAAGGCACACCTCACTGACTAGTCTCTGTCTCTGAATCCTCCTAGATCACCACCCTGATCAATCACAAAGACAAACCAAAGAAGTTGGAGCAGACACAGCAGGCCATCCAGAGGGTGGGCCAAGCCGTTAGTGTTGCTGTGGGTCGCTTCGTTGCCGTGGGCGAGGCCATTGCCGTGGAGAACGAGGAGCTGAAGGAGGAGATGGGCATGGCCTGCTTCGAGGCCCGCAGAGCAGGTAACTGGATCTGCGTCTGAAATTACATCCTAAATGGCATCCTAAATGGCATCCTAGTGCACTCTATAGGGAAGAGGGTGCCATTTTGGATGCAGTCCAACTAAGCGAGTGTTTTCATCATAAATACATTTTTTAAAAGGGTCAGAAACTTTCCATGGGAAGTTAAGCCCTTGAATTTGTGGAATTTTGCTTACATTCATCAAAAAAGTTAGCTTATAACAGTGAACCTTTTTTGTGGGATACAGATAAGGCAATTCTAGGTCTTGTGGCATATTTTGGTTAAACTATCACCAATTCAATGGAATTGCAACCCTCTGCATGGACAGTGCATTATTCCATCACATGTGCAGTACACTCTTCCATCACATGTACAGCTGATTCTCAAGATCTTGCACACTAATGAGATGCTATTGAGCCTGCGCTACTACACTGTCTGACCCAAGGACTACATGCTTTCTGGTAAGTTTTGATTACAATACTGGGTGGGGTGAATATATTTTATATGACATACATTATTTTTTGTTAACTAGTAAATAGTAGCCTACAGCAAAGTGTGTTTAAATCATTTCTAACTTGTTAACAATTTCTGATAGTTCGTTTTTGCTACAATGTGGGTTTTAGCTTGCTTGAGCCTGCTAACTGAGAAGTGTTAATTCACCTATTTCATTCTAAAACATTTGTCTTACAAAGGTGTTGATAATCTAACTGCTTAACTATTTATCTGTACAGGGAATTGTATTTGTTGTTTTTTTACTCATATTTTTGTAATCTTTACAGGAAAATGCCATGAGCACTATCTGATGTGTGGAGACATTTCACTGCAGCTAATGTAGAAGGAAAGGCTGTGTACATTTTGCAAATACTGTGCCAAATCATATGTGAAGAATGCAACAAAGATGCAGAATTATCTGGCCAAGTGCATAACGTTCCCTCAGAGCTCACAACAAGCAACCTCTGACAAAAGTCCCTCTACTTCTATTCGAGGTGAAAATGATGAATCAGACACCTTATCAATAGCAACAGCTCATGGTCCTCCTGGAATCAAAGGTTTTTTTGACTCAATGGAGGAACGTAGTCAGAGAAATGGTGATGAATGTCTTGCTCGAGCTGTGTATGCAACTGGTTATCCTCTGATGCTCACAGGCAATGTGTATTGGAAAAGATATCTGAATGTTCTTCGCCCAGCATACACCCCTCCAACCAGACATGCTTTATCTACTCATTTGCTGGATGCAGAGTTCAACAGAGTTCAACTGAAGGTCAAGCAAATCATAGAGAAAGCAGACTGTATTGCAATCCTCTCTGATGGGTGGTCGAATGTTCGTGGGCAAGGAATAATGAACTATATCATCTCCACCCCTCAACCAGTATTCTACAAGAGCACAGACACAAGGTACACCAGACACACCGGCCTCTACATTGCAGATGAGTTGAAGGCAGTCATTATTGGTTACTACATGATTCCATATGTGTTATTTCATAGTTTTGTCTTCACTATTATTCTACAATGTATAAAATAGTACAAATAAAGAAAAGTAGGTGTGTCCAAACTTTCGACTGGTACTGTGTGTATATATATATATATATATGCAAATATATATATATATACAGTGAGGGAAAAAAGTATTTGATCCCCTGCTGATTTTGTACATTTGCCTACTGACGAAGAAATGTACAGTCTATTATTTTAATGGTAGGTTTATTTGAACAGTGAGAGACAGAATAACAACAACAAAAATGATTACATCTCCCTGTTCTCAGCTGTTCGGCAGTTGCATCCTTTGCTTAGAGAGACAAAAAGAAAACAGGGAGATGTGACCTTGTGCCCCCCTCTTTCAACACTTTTCCATGAGCCCATGCAACTAAATATACCTACAAACGCCGACCCTTCATCTCTTCATCATAACTGTCCAGTCATTCTCCGAATAACTACCACATGCCGTGGGAGGAGGATATCTATCAACACTCTTTTAAAACAAACAGAGTAATATATTTTTGAGTCGGCTTTGCAACTCTCATCAAGTGAAAAATAGCAGGATGAATAGGGGGTCAAACCCTGAGGCCCAATCAAAGTCTTATCCTGTTGATATGTTAAGTCCAAAACAAAATCTCACAGGGTAAGAATTTAGAACCCAACGCAGGGGATAATAGGTTTATGTTGGGGAGAACCGGCATGTGTAACAGTGCGTTTAATCTCCCAGTGTGCTGATTTGAAAAGGGCTGAACCCAAACAAAAGAGAGCTGGTGGGAAGCGTCAGCCAGATTGGCCCACTGTGGCCAATTTATTCCTTTGACTCCTCCTTTCTTCCGTTTTCTTACCTTCTTCACTCTATAGAGGGAATATTTTACCTTCACCGTTAAAAAGACAGAAAGTGAACTTCTCCCTCCGTCGTTCTGGGACGGAATGAAGTTGTCTTCTCTGTGATGAAAAGAAAGAAAGAAGGGGAAAGGAAGGTAAAGCTTTAAATCTGCGGGAAGAGGGGAAGGATTGACGGCCTCTTAAAGTGTAGCCAGAGGGAGGGAGAGACTAAGCGGACCTCCTCCAGCGCAGGGAGGGAGGCAGGCAGGGAGGGAGGGAGGGAAGCAAACAAGGAGGATGGAGGCAGGCAGGCAAAGACGCAGGGAGGCAGGCAGGGAGGGAGGGAAGCAAACAAGGAGGATGGAGGCAGGCAGCGTAATTAAATAAATTAAAAAGGTGATTACATTACTTTAATTTGGTGATCTCCATCATGGGGCGACGTCGTATAGAGGGGGCAATGAGGCAGAGATGTTGGCTTCAATCTGTTCTGCTTGACCAGACCAAACAAATTATGCCGCTAGCTAAGGTTTTAGGAGCCAAATACTGTATTAAGAGTTTTGGATAGTGAGTGTATAAAAAGGCACCAAGGTCCTGTATCTCTCAAACTGTGTATGACAGTGCAACCTGCAGGCTGTAGACTACATAATATCACAATCACCCTGTTACAAGACTCTTTTTATGGTCAGGACTCAATCAGTTACAAGACTCCACAGGTTTTAATCAATCCAAGTGTTCGCCCTTTCGAATACCAAGCAGCAGAAAACAAACATTTCCCATAAAAAGAGAGCGTAGCAATAAAGAGAACAAGAACAAGAAGACGAATGAGCAACACTGTTACAACACTCTTGTGAAGCATGGAAGGGGACATTTGGCATAGTTTAATCATACTCCTTGGAGCTTCTGGACCTTATTCTGATGTTCAGCAACATTATTTGTGAGCTAGGCTGAATGTTTCAGCTGGTTTGGGGGATTCTGGGGGCTGTCGAATGCAATCAGTTCGTCGGTGCACTTTCTTTTGGATTGCAAGCCAACCCAAACAAGGAGCCTAACCATGCAGCCAACGTGAAACAAGTCTCTCTTCACCCTCCTTTCTCTCTCGCTCTCTCTCGTTCTCTCTCTACTGCCCGAGACTATTTTGGTTATGGTTCTTCAGCCCAATATTTGTATGTTGGTTTTCCTTTTCCGAAAAAAAGGAAATAGCCTGGTCATGCCTCTCAGAGGGCGTGCCAGCTGGCCCTAGCATTGGCTGGCATCACATTGCTGCAGTGCCACCGAGCTGAATATAAGCCTGTCCAGGATAAGATGTTCCCACTGGGGTTTATGGTGCTACCGTTGACTGACAGGAGAGCAGAGGAGAAGAGAAGAGAACGGAGGGGAGGAGCCTCTCAACTGTCACATAGGGCACCATGGGAAGGGAACCTAGACTGAAAAACAGCTTCTACCTCAAGGCCATCAGACTGTTAAACAGCCATCACTAACATTGAGTGGCTGCTGCCAACATACTGACTTAAATCTCTAGCCACTTTAAACATAGGAATTGGATGTAACAAATGTATCACTAGCCACTTTAAACAATTTTGTATATAATGTTTACGTATCCGACATACTCATATCAAATGTATACACTGTACTCTAAACCATCTACTGTATCTTGCCTATGCCGTTCGGCCATCGACCCAAATCTCTAGCCACTTTAATAATTATAACTCGATGAAATAATGTATCACTAGCCACTTTAAACAATGCCATTTATATAATGTTTACATATCCTACATTACTCATCTCATATATATATATGTGTATATACTGTACTCCATACCATCTACTGCATCTTGCCTATGCCGGTCAGCCATCGCTCATCCATATATTTATATGTACATACTCGTATTCATTCCTTTACTCTTGTGTGTATAAGGTAGTTGTTGTGAATTTGTTAGATTACTTGTTAGATACTACTGCATGGTCGGAACTAGAAGCACAAGCATTTCGCTACACTCGCATTAACATCTGCTAACCATGTGTATGTGACAAATAACATTTGATTTGATTTGAAAAAAATAAATAAAGGGTTTTAGCTCTCAAATAAAGTGGAGCTGAATTCTGGATGTCACTTTTTAGTTTATGCAACTTTGAACAAGTTTTTGGATAATGGGGTTTGCATGAAACCACTGTGAAAAAATATCACCAAGTATTAGAACATTTAGATAAACTGATAATGTACTATACATGGTACTTCTGAAAATGTTTTATGGTGTTTCTATGCTGAATGATATAGAACAATTCCTATATATTTGATCATCATCATCATCATCCTCCCCCTTCCCCTCCGCTTACTCCTCCTGATCATCATCATCACCCTCCCCCTTCCCCTCCGCTTACTCCTCCTGATCATCATCATCACCCTCCCCCTTCCCCTCCTCTTACTCCTCCTGATCATCATCATCACCCTCCCCCTTCCCCTCCTCTTACTCCTCCTGATCATCATCATCACCCTCCCCTTCCCCTCCGCTTACTCCTCCTGATCATCATCATCACCCTCCCCTTCCCCTCCGCTTAATCCTCCTGATCATCATCATCACCCTCCCCTTCCCTCCTCTTACTCCTCCTGATCATCATCATCACCCTCCCCTTCCCTCCACTTACTCCTCCTGATCATCATCATCACCCTCCCTCCTCTTACTCCTCCTGATCATCATCACCCTCCCCCTTCCCCTCCTCTTACTCCTCCTGATCATCATCACCCTCCCCCTTCCCCTCCTCTTACTAATCCTGATCATCATCATCACCCTCCCCCTTCCCCTCCGCTTAATCCTCCTGATCATCATCATCATCACCCTCCCCCTTCCCCTCCTCTTAATCCTCCTGATCATCATCATCATCACCCTCCCCTTCCCCTCCGCTTAATCCTCCTGATCATCATCACCCTCCCCTTCCCTCCTCTTACTCCTCCTGATCATCATCACCCTCCCCTTCCCCTCCTCTTACTAATCCTGATCATCATCATCACCCTCCCCTTCCCTCCTCTTACTAATCCTGATCATCATCATCACCCTCCCCTTCCCTCCTCTTACTCCTCCTGATCATCATCATCACCCTCCCCTTCCCTCCTCTTACTCCTCCTGATCATCATCATCACCCTCCCCTTCCCCTCCGCTTACTCCTCCTGATCATCATCACCCTCCCCTTCCCCTCCTCTTACTAATCCTGATCATCATCATCATCACCCTCCCCCTTCCCCTCCTCTTACTCCTCCTGATCATCATCATCACCCTCCCCCTTCCCCTCCTCTTACTCCTCCTGATCATCATCATCACCCTCCCCCTTCCCCTCCTCTTACTCCTCCTGATCATCATCATCACCCTCCCCCTCCTCTTACTCCTCCTGATCATCATCATCACCCTTCCCCTCCTCTTACTCCTCCTGATCATCATCATCACCCTCCCCCTTCCCCTCCACTTACTCCTCCTGATCATCATCATCAAAACCACTAGAGCCTGACTGATATATCGGTTCACTGATAATATCAGTCGATCTTGGCCTTTTACTACTATATCGGTATCGGCCGAGAAGTCCACCGATATTCCATAAATAGGATAACAAAAGGGAATCTCATGCTTTTCCGAACACTTGCAGCCATTCTTATGACGTGTCATTAATTTCACAATGTAAGAAATCAACATTTGAAGCATGTTTCTAAGGACAGTTGCTCTTCTGAATGGCAATTTATGAGAATTCAGTGTGGGAAAAATATTGTTTTTCATTTCCGCTGTAAACAGTATATCAGCAGATATATTGGTATCAGTAAGTTTTGTCCCCCCAAAAATCTGAATTGATATCAGACCCAAAAAACATATTGGTCGGGCTCTGAAAACCATTATCATCCTCCGTCCTTTTTGTCATCTAGGGGATGCCATAGCCCAGCTGACAGATGTTGGGACTGCGGTGGCGCCCCCTGTGGACGGACGCACAACAGTGTTCAGTGACCGGACAGGCATGGTGAAGGCCGCCCGCATGCTCCTCTCCTCCGTCACCAAAGTCCTGGTCCTTGCAGACCGCATCGTCATCAAACAGATCATCACCTCACGCAATAAAGTAGGTACCCATCGTCATCAAACAGATCATCACCTCACGCAACGAAGTAGGTAGCCATCGTCATCAAACAGATCATCACCTCACGCAACGAAGTAGGTACACATCTTCATCAAAAGGATCATCACCTCACGCAACAAAGTAGGTACCCATCGTCATCAAACGGATCATCACCTCACGCAACAAAGTAGGTACCCATCGTCATCAAACAGATCATCACCTCACGCAATAAAGTAGGTACCCATCGTCATCAAACAGATCATCACCTCACGCAACGAAGTAGGTACCCATCTTCATCAAACAGATCATCACCTCACACAACAAAGTAGGTACCCATCGTCATCAAACAGATCATCACCTCACACAACGAAGTAGGTACACATCTTCATCAAACAGATCATCACCTCACGCAACAAAGTAGGTACCCATCGTCATCAAACAGATCATCACCTCACACAACAAAGTAGGTACCCATCTTCATCAAACAGATCATCACCTCACGCAACAAAGTAGGTACCCATCGTCATCAAACAGCATCAAGTAGTTACTGCTTCCGACCACACAGTATAGATATAGGGCTATAGATGCACACAGACTCACAGAACAAAGTAGGTACAGACAGAGTCACGCACTCACACACACACACACACACACAGCACCCAGCACTGGCAACTCCCTCCTTCCAGTCCTTCAGATCTTATCTGAGCTCCATGATACAGTACAGGATAACTCATCTGCTGCTGGGGAGATAATGGAGGGGGAGTAGCAACACATTCACATAAAAGGACCAGGCCCTGTTTCTATTCCTGCAGCTTTCAGGAACGGGATGTGATGTGTGTGTATGGCTCTTAGAAGCAAGGGGGCACACACACACACGCACATACACAGAGTGTAAGGGCATAATCACGTTTAGTAAGGCCTGTTTGGACAGACGGGCGACAGGTCTGCTCCCATTACTGGCAAACACAATTCAATTCTGAACCCTGTCTCTGTCTGATAACAGCATATAGCTCCTGCCTGGCTTGCAGGATGTCACTACTGTTTACCCTCCTAGAGCCAAGCCACTCTCACACAGACACACACACACACTGCTCCGGATGGATGGATCACACTGTTTTATAATAGATTCATATGTCATGATGTTTTGGGGGGGTCTGAGAGGTGTTGAAGGTTTGATGCATTATGCATCAGCTGATTTTGTTCAGTGTTGCATGTGTCAGACAAAGTTCACTAGTAGCATATTATCAAGGTACGTGTCTTATAAAGTAGCTGAAGACGTAGTAAGCTAATGAGTTCTACATTTTCATGGCAATAGTCATTCCTGTAACTATTGTATACATTAATACACCTTCTGTTCCATCTGTATTGCAGACAGATCCCAGATTACCCTTTTAACACACCTTCATGCAACACAGAGTTCTATCTGTATTGCAGACGTATCATAGGTTACCCTTTACCCCACCATGTGTGTTCCATTGTGTACAGTAGAGGTGATTGGGGTAAATCATTGTGATCTGATTGGTTTCTCAGATGCCCCACTCAGCCCCAAGGCCATTGTGATAACTCCTGAAAACACCACCATTAATCCTCCTTTCTATTTCCCCGTTCACCAGATGATTGGGAGACAATACCACTTCTTGTCACTATGACCTTTTCCTGCTTCAACAGACAGGTCCTCCGTGTCGTCTCAGTCAATCAGTCATGACAAACTGCTCTACTGAACACTGCGGCTGGAAAGCGTGGAAAGTACAATGAATGGCCATCACTTGTATGGCGAGGCCCACATTAAGAATTTGCTTTGCTACCTCATTCACATATCTTAAAGCAGCACTTTGCCAGCTGCAAGGCAGTCTGAGGTGTCAAAGCAGTAACATCTCTCACAGCAACTTTGCTCCCTCAAGACATGGTTCTGGCAGAAAAAAATGCCATCTTTGAGTTCAGCGTGTAGTATTTTGTGTTTAATTCAAGAGTTGTTGTTGTTGTGTAGGTGTGGGAGCCGACGGTAGTTACTGCAATAGTGTTCCTGATCTTCCCAGGTGCTAGTAACCTTGGAGCAGCTGGAGAGAGTGTGCACCTTCCAGGAGTTTGTCCAGATCTTCAGCCAGTTCGGGAACCAGATGGTGGAGTTCGCCCACCTGACCGGAGACAGACAGAATGTGAGTATCATCCCTCTCTGAAGTGTATTGGGCAAAGTCATCCTTCTTTCCCCCCATCCTACATACTGTCTTTCTACCAAACACTATGTCATCCTACCAAACACTATGTGCCTCTCCACTCCCCACCAGCTCTCATTGTTGATAAACACAGTCTGTCCAAAGAGGCGGGGTGGGGGAGACCCTCCAGATTGTGTACAGTGCCATGAGCTGTTGGCTCCACATCCACTCAGACAGCGAGATGACACAGATAGCAGAGTGTGTGTGATGAGCCCATGCTGCCCAGACACACACACACACACACACACACAGATACACTCCAGGGCTGCACCAGATAGGCGAGTGTGTGTGTGTTTAGACAAATGGCATAAAAAATGAAGGGTCAGATGTGACTCACATATCAAACGAGAGTTTACATCATGAAAGCAGAATGTTAATATGCCTTGATACGTTTTGACCTTCAAATCAAACAAACTCTCTATTTGAAATATATTATGTGCAACATGTCATATTTATAAAACAAAAAGTTTTACAGAAATAATGAGGCCAGAAAAACTCCCCTGTAGTGTAAGCGTCTGCTAATCCTGCTTTGATTCATACACAGTCTCTTTGTATGCATCCCTAATGGCTCCCTTTTCCCAAAGCCCCATAGCTAGTGCACTAGACAGGGAATAAGTTGCCATTTGGGATACAGTCTATGGTTTAACAGACTGCGCTAACTAGCTGATGAAAAGTGTTATAGGGAGAGAACGGATAATATTCAGCTTTCCTTCCCTTCTTTTTGTTTAAAGGGGTGTTTCACAAACATGCCACGTCCCCATTTCTCTCTTCGTCTGGAAATCTCCTGGCTCTTCTATTGAGAGACTAACCTAGCGAAGAGCAGGGGAATATAGTAACACATCATCACATCTCCATAGTAATCCATGGCTCTGCGCCTCGAGAGAAGTCGATTCAGCCTCTCCTGAAAAACACGCACACACACACACACACACACACACACACACACACACACACACACACACACACACACACACACACACTAAATCCCTACTGGAGGCTAAGTCTTTGAAACACAGAGAGAGGAGAGAGAGTCCGTGGATGTTACTGAGATATCTAGTCTCCTGCCGACTGCGTAATGTTATCTACTGCATTGAGTCGTGCTTCACCAGGTTGATCTATGAGTAAGAACTCTGATGGCCTGAGAACTAGGCTTTAACTAAACATAGCCTAATAACTCTGATGTATCTTTCCCATCATAGGAATGTGGTCCATATGTATTCAGCATGCTCTTTAGGAAGTGCACTACATAGTGAATAGGGTGCCATTTGGGATGTGGCCTTGGTCCACTAGTCCAGACCACTGGTAGGGTCAGACCCCACTGAGTCAGAGTGGGTTTGAGACTTGCGTCAGAGCCCACTGGTGCTGGTCAGTCGTGTTGTATTGAAGCTTGGGAAAGGGTTCTGTCTATTCGGTGGCTCACAAGATCATTCAAAAGGCTTTAACTGGGTCACACTCACAAATCAGAGAAGTTTTGGAACCTGCTACTTCTCTAACTGTCCAGTGTTGGTCTCTGTCCTTTAGGACCTGAAGGGAAGCTTCTTCTCTTAAGCCTTGTTCACACTGCATGCCTTAATATTGAAAATCAGTTTTGTTTCTGATTTTTCTCTGTCATTTAGGATCTGAAGGACGAGAATAAGAAGGCCAGGATG
This sequence comes from Brachymystax lenok tsinlingensis, assembly GCA_030435695.1. NCBI lineage: Eukaryota > Metazoa > Chordata > Actinopteri > Salmoniformes > Salmonidae > Brachymystax > Brachymystax lenok. The sequence goes on from CM059799.1 coordinate 16,599,243, forward strand.
GCAGCAGCCAGAGCAGTGCTGGAGAAATGCACCATGATGCTGCTCACTGCGTCCAAGGTATGTACATCCTACCACTACTGCTAATGTAGTAGGTCAAAGCTGTGAGCTGGAAAACCTTAGTACTGCATGGGTGAAATTAGGCCTTATGGCGGTCATGTGAATTTTCATTCTTTTTTTGGAATCAAACAAGCCTAACTTCTCACCTAAAACATAGTTTTTGTGTTAAATATACAGTTGAAGTCGGAAGTTTACATACACCTTAGCCAAATACATTTAAACTCAGTTTTTCACAATTCCTGACATTTAATCCTAGTAAAAATTCCCTGTCTTAGGTCAGTTAGGATCACCACTTTATTTTAAAAAATTGAAATGTCAGTATAATAGTAGAGAGAATGTTTTATTTCTGCTTTTATTTCTTTCATCACATTCCCATTGGGTCAGAAGTTTACAAACACTCAATTAGTATTTGGTAGCATTGCCTTTAAATTGTTTAACTTGGATCAAACGTTTCGGGTAGACTTCCACATGCTTCCCACAATATGTTGGGTGAATTTTGGCCCATTCCTCCTGACAGAGCTGGTGTAACTGAGTCAGGTTTGTAGGCCTCCTTGCTTGCACACGCTTTTTCAGTTCTGCACACAAATGTTCTATAGGATTGAGGTCAGGGGTTTGTGATGGCCACTCCAATACCTTGACTTTGTTGTCCTTAAGCCATTTTGCCACAACTTTGGAAGAATGCTTCCTTTGTACACTTAGTTTACAAACAATCTGTTATGAATGTTGTATTGTCAATTTGTTTTGTATTTAAACGCCACTTTAAAATGTGTACATGACACTGCAACAAAATTTCCCCATGGGGATAATAAAGTCAGTCAGTAAGTAAGTAAGTAAGTAAGTAAGTCATTGTCCATGTGGAAGACCCATTTGCGTCCAAGCTTCAACTTCCTGACTGATGTCTTGAGATGTTGCTTCAATATATCCACATCATTTTCCTCCCTCATGATGCCATCTATTTTGTGAAGTGCACCAGTCCCTCCTGCAGCAAAGCACCCCCACAACATGATGCTGCCACTCCTGTGCTTCACGGTTGTGATGGTGTTCTTCGACTTGCAAGCCTCCCCCTTTTTCCTCCAAACATAATGATGGTCATTATGGCCAAACAGTTCTATTTTTGTTTCATCAGACCAGAGTACCTTTCTCCAAAAAGTATGATCTTTGTCCCCATGTTCAGTTGCAAACCGTAGTCTGGCTTTTTTATGGCGGGTTTGGAGCAGTGGCTTCTTCCTTGCTGAGCGGCCTTTCAGGTTATGTCAATGTTTTACTGTGGATATAGATACTTTTGTACCTGTTTCCTCCAGCATCTTCACAAGGTCCTTTGCTGTTGTTCTGGGATTGATTTGCACTTTTCGCACCAAGGTATGTTCATCTCTAGGAGATGCGTCTCCTTCCTGAGCGGTATGACGGCTGCGTGGTCCCATGGTGTTTGTACTTGGATGCTATTGTTTGTACAGATGAACTTGGTACCTTCAGGAATTTGGAAATTGCTCCCAAGGATGAACCAGACTTGTGGAGGTCTACCATTTTTTTCTGAGGTCTTGGCTGATTTCTTTAGATTTTCCCATGATGTCAAGCAAAGAGGCACAGAGTTTGAAGGTAGGCCTTGAAATCCATCCAAGGGTACACCTCCAATTGACTCAAATTATGTCAAATCATTTTCTGGAATTTTCCAAACTGTTTGGAACTTAGTGTATGTAAACTTCTGACTAGAGGTTGACCGATTAAATTAGGGCCGATTTCAAGTTTCCGTAACAATCGGTAATCTGCATTTTTGGATGCCGATTATGGCCGATTACATTGGACTCCACGAGGAGACTGCGTGGCAGGCTGACCACCTGTTACGCGAGTGCAAGGAGCCAAGGTAAGTTGCTAGCTAGCATTACACTTATCTTATCAAAAACAATCAATCTTCACATAATCACTAGTTAACTACACATGGTTGATGATATTACTAGTTTATCTAGCTTGTCCTGCGTTGCATATAATCAATGCGGTGCCTGTTAATTTATCATCGAATCACAGCCTACTTCGCCAAACGGGTGATGATTTAACAAGCACATTCGAGAAAAAAGCACTGTCGTTGCACCAATGTGTACCTAACCATAAACATCAATGCCTTTCTTAAAATCAACACACAAGTGAAAAGAATTCAACCTGCATATTTAGTTAATATTGCCAGCTAACATGAATTCATTTTAACTAGGGAAATTGTGTCACTTCTCTTGCGTTCTTTGCAGGCAGAGTCAGTGAATATGCAGCAGTTTGGGTCGCTTGGCTCGTTGCGAACTGTGTGAAGACCATTTCTTCCTAACAAAGACCGGAATTAATTTGCCAGAATTTTACATAATTATGACATAACATTGAAGGTATTGCAATGTAACAGCAATATTTAGACTTAGGGTTGCAGCCCGTTCGATTATATACGGAACGGTTTCGTATTTCACTGAAAGAATAAACGTTTTGTTTTCGAAATGATAGTTTCCGGATTTTAGCATATTAATGACCTGAGGCTCATTTTTCTGTGTGCTTATTATATTATAATTAAGTCTATGATTTGATAGAGCAGTCTGACTGAGCGGTGGTAGGCAGCAGCAGGCTCGTAAGCATTCATTCAAACAGCACTTTCCTGCGTTTGCCAGCAGCTCTTCGCTGTGCTTCAAGCATTGCGCTGTTTATGACTCCCGAGATTAGGCTGGCAGAGTGCCTATAAGAACATCCAATAGTCAAAGGTATATGAAATACAAATGGTATAGAGAGAAATAGTCCTATAATAACTACAACCTAAAACTTCTTAACTGGGAATATTGAAAACTCATGTTAAAAGGAACCACCAGCTTTCATATGTTCTCATGTTCTGAGCAAGGAACTTAAACGTCAGCTTTTTTACATGGCACATATTGCACTTTGACTTTCTTCTCCAACACTGTGTTTTTGTATTATTTAAACCAAATTGAGCATGTTTCATTATTTATTTGAGACTAAATTGATTTTATTTGTGTATTATATTAAGTTAAAAAAGGTGTTCATTCAGTATTGTTGTAATTGTCATCATTACAAATATATATAAAAAAATATATATAAAAAATTCTAATAAAAATCGTACGATTAATCGATATCGTCTTTTTTTGTCCTCTAATAATCGGTATCAGCGTTGAAAAATCATATTCGGTCAACCTCTACTTCTGACCCACTGGAATTGTGATACATTGAATTAAAAGTGAAATAACCTGTCTGTAATCAATTGTTGTAAAAATGACTTGTGTCATGCGCAAAGTAGATGTCCTAACCGACTTGCCAAAACTATAGTTTGTTATCAAGAAATTTGTGGAGTGGTTGAAAAATTTGTTTTAATGACTCCACTTTCCGACTTCAACTGTATATACGAGGTGGAGGGACTGTAATTACTACAATTGATTTCAAACATGGACTGTTTCTTCATCTGCTGCTTGGTTTTCCAATCATGTGCCAGATACTTATAAAACCATGAGTCTCTCTCCTCCCTGTAGACGTGTCTCAGACACCCTGACTGCGAGTCGGCACGTATCAACAAAGACGCCGTGTTTCACCGCATGCGTTTCGCCCTGGAGCAGGTCATCGAGATTGTGACGGACGCCCGGCCCTGCGGGGAGACCAAGGTCCTTCCCCTCAGCATTTACACAGGCATCAAGAACTTCAAGGTAGGACGACAGGGGAGGACCGAGCCTGGGGGCTCCTTCCATATGTTGTTGTTTTTTGTCCCACTTTGTATTGTAACACGGTTCTAAGTACAATGCAGCAATGTGTTAAAACACTGTACTTGCCTGTGTTAATACAGTATGCTGCTTTAGGCCTCTACATACAAAGGTGAAGTACGCTAGGAGTTCTGTGCGAGTTCTTTAGAATAAGTCAATTATCCTTAGTCAACCAGAGCTTTCTAATGATCTTCTCTGTCTCTGCCTGTGTCTCTGTCTATGCCTGTTTCAATTCAATTATTGGCATGACAAATAGTTTTTGTATTCACTATTGTCTCTGTCTCTGTGTCTCTATGTCTGTCTCTCTGTGTCTCTATCTCTCTGTCTGTGTCTCTGCCTCTATGTCTCTGTCTGTGTCTCTGTCTCTGTGTTTCTCTCTGTGTCTCTGTATCTTTCTGTCTGTGTCTCTGTGTCTCTCTCTATCTCTCTGTCTGTCTCTGCCTCTATGTCTCTGTCTGTGTCTCTGTCTCTCTCTGTCTGTGTCTCTGTCTCTCTCTGTCTGTGTCTCTGTCTCTGTGTTTTTCTCTGTGTCTCTGTGTGTATGTCTGTGTCTCTGTCTGTGATCCCAGTCCAACGTGGAAGGTCTGCGTGAGGGTCTGTACTTGCTGCCCCACCAGGCTTTGTCTGGCCAGCTAGAGGCGGTAGTGGAGAGGACGGAGGACTTCACTGACTCGGCCTACACCAGCCACGAGCACCGAGAGGGCATCCTGCAGCTCTGCCAGCTCACCCGCCAGGACACTGACCAGCTTATCGCAGCCTGGATGGAGGCGGTATGTGGCCATTCACAGGGCATACACGCACATATAAACACTCATACGTGCATATACACAAGCACAGATACACACAGGTACACACAAACATGTATACAAGTACTTACACAGAAATGTGATAGATATGTACTCACACGTCTACATGGTTAAGAGCACACATACAGTATGTTATGATTTAACACATGCATATGCACATTTAAACGTGCAAATACCCACAGACCTCTTTTCCTTTTTATTTGTGCATGCATATTTTATTAAACCTTTATTAAACCAGGTTAGTCTCTTTGAGATAAAAATCTGTTTTTCAAGAGAGACCTGGAACATACACATACACCTTCTCTCTGTTTCTCCTTTCTATATTGTCAGTGAATGTTCTTGAGCTGTCAAGTGATTCTCTGGGTGACAAATGGATCACACTGCAGGAGTGTAGTTGCATGACCTTGTGTACTGTTGATAGGTTTATAGATAATGTGGAGGAGAAGTATAGAATATCCAGCCTTTTCACACTACCCTCCTGCATACTACTATACAGTACTATTTTCCTTAATTTACTATAGGCGTGTTTCCATACAGGATATACCCTAGTGTTTTACCCAAAAGGCTCAGACTTGTCTGTTTCCATCTACGTGGGCCGGTACCCGTGTCTCTGGCAGACCTGCTCTCACTTGGGACCAAAACCAGGCCACTGGTACTTTTCAGCTTGCATTTACATAACAATGGATAACTATGAACTGTAGCACCTTCTCACAAAGCAACTGTTTTGATTATGCAGAGGTTGTGGATTCTGCTCTTCACAAATCCTCACTGTCAGCCCTAGCTTTGGGAACAGAATGTCCCTAGTTTAACATAAGGGTGTATACATTAGTGTTCATCCGTGTTGCAGTAGTAAAGCAGTATAAAGGGGTTAGATCTAACTTGAAGTCAGCCTCGTTGTATGAATAGCTATCCACTTGACTCCACTGATAACACGGAACACATTGTGTTCTCTGTCTCACACCTCGCTCAAAAGATTCTCCTTGGACACCGAAACTTGGAGGTTTTATACAATGTGTTTTTGGTTTAAGCTGGTATAAAGATGTGAAAGTAGAGGCCACAGTTCCATTGACAAATTGAATGGAATCAGAGCTACAACACGTTGAAGGATTGGTTCCCTAGTGAGACACATTTCCACAACGTGCGTCACTAGCTGGATCCCAGGGTCTGTTTGTGTTTCTCCACTCAGTTCAGTAGAAACAGAGAGGGTGTGAGAAGATGTGTTACTCCACTCATTTAAGTGGAAACCGAGAGAGTGATATGAGGGGCTGTGGTGAGTGGGTCAAAGACAAATCATCTGGTGCCTCCTGCTTGTTTGACAGTGTTTTGACACCCTGCTGTAATCCTGTCTGTGCAAGGTTGGTACTGCCCACCTGTCTCCTTGGCCTAAGAACCTGTGTCTGAAACTAGTATGTTTTATATGCTATTGGTGAAGCAGAAGGGATCTCAATTAAATTAAATTAAATTCAAGGGGCTTTATTGGCTTGGGAAACATATGTTAACATTGCCAAAGCAATCGAGCGATCTCTCTCTCTCTCCGGCTCTCTGATAGGGCCTGAACAGGTCTGTGTGATCTCGTGTGGGTCAGAAACTGACTCCTCCTTCCTCTGCAGAGACAGGCCACATCCAAGGCAGCAGTCCATGATTTATGTGACAACTCTTATCTTTTCCCACTCCCTCCTTCTTTCTTTTTGTTTTTATCTTTCTTTCAAGAAGCAGTCTCTAAATGCTAAAGAGGCCACGGAGGAGATGGAGCTGTCTATACTGAAGACCTGCCAAAGTGTCTACGAACTCCGCAGAGAGGTGAGTCCTGTAACCCTGCGCTCTTACCCAGAATGCTTCACTGTCTGGCATGCCTAGGGGTTCAGTCCTAGAGCAGAAATGTCTGGAGTTTTCTGTACTCCATCACAGTTTGTCTGTATCTCTTGCTCTTTTTTGTCTTTGATATGCCCACATCACTCTCCCTTTTTTTCTTCTTCTCTGTCCATATTTCTTTCACTCTTTATCTCTCTGCCTTGCTCTTTATCTCTCTGCCTTGCTCTTTATCTCTCTGCTTTGCTCTTTCTCCCTCTGCTTTGCTCTTTATCTCTCTGCCTTGCTCTTTCTCCCTCTGCCTTGCTCTTTCTCCCTCTGCTTTGCTCTTTCTCCCTCTGCTTTGCTCTTTCTCCCTCTGCTTTGCTCTTTCTCCCTCTGCTTTGCTCTTTCTCCCTCTGCTTTGCTCTTTATCTCTCTGCCTTGCTCTTTCTCCCTCTGCCTTGCTCTTTCTCCCTCTGCTTTGCTCTTTCTTCCTCTGCTTTGCTCTTTCTCCCTCTGCTTTGCTCTTTCTCCCTCTGCTTTGCTCTTTCTCCCTCTGCTTTGCTCTTTATCTCTCTGCCTTGCTCTTTCTCCCTCTGCCTTGCTCTTTCTCCCTCTGCTTTGCTCTTTCTCCCTCTGCTTTGCTCTTTATCTCTCTGCCTTGCTCTTTCTCCCTCTGCCTTGCTCTTTCTCCCTCTGCCTTGCTCTTTCTCTCTCTGCCTTGCTTTCTCCCTCTGCCTTGCTCTTTATCTCTCTGCCTTGCTCTTTCTCCCTCTGCCTTGCTCTTTATCTCTCTGCCTTGCTCTTTCTCCCTCTGCCTTGCTCTTTCTCTCTCTGCCTTGCTCTTTCTCCCTCTGCCTTGTTCTTTATCTCTCGGCCTTGCTTTTTCTCCCTCTGCCTTGCTCTTTCTCCCTCTGCCTTGCTCTTTATCTCTGCCTTGCTCTTTATCTCTCTGCCTTGCTCTTTATCTCTCTGCCTTGCTCTTTCTCCCTCTGACTTGTTCTTTTTCTCCCTGCCTTGCTCTTTCTCTCTCTGACGTGCTCTTTCTCTCTCTGCCTCGCTATTTCTCTCTCTGCCTTGTTGTCTTTCTTACAATTGTTTTCTCTTTCTGCTACCATTGTGCAGCCAGGCGTAGAAAAGATACAAAACGTACACACATATTCACCCCCTCTTCCCCTCTCCCTTCCGTCCAGCTCCATAAAGTGGCGGTGGGGCGTGCGGCGGACGTGCTGAAGCTGCATGCGGAACACCTGCCTCTGCGGGCCCTGAAGGCCTCGGGGGGCGAGGGCAACCTGGAGGCTGTGGCAGAGTACGCCCGGACGCTCGGCGAGCAGAAAGAACAGCTGGTGGAGGTGAGAGAAGCTCACTGGGCTGGGGAAGTTGACTTAAGTCTGTTGAATCTCCTTGATCATGTCACCATTGAAGCACAATAAAGTATTCAATTAAATCAACAAAAATCCAACCTCATATCCATCTCTATGCCTGAGGTATATGGATATGTGTGATGTGGGCTACTGGCTTTGGAAGCCTGTATGTGTTTCTCCAATTGAAACATTTGGATAAGTATCTTGATCTGTTGTTGGCATCAACATGTAGGTCTGTGTCTGCTGCTCATATCCAGTCATATTGATGTTAGACGCCAATGTTGTTTGTCCTGTACCAGACTTGTCGTCTGCTGTGTCACGTCTCGGGGACAGAGCCTCTGGAGATCACCTGTATACACGCTGAGGAGACCTTCCACGTCATCGGCCCCCAGGTAACACACACTGACAGGTAACACACACTGACAGGTAACACACACACTGACAGGTAACACACACATTGACAGGAAACACACACACTGACAGGTAACACACACACACTGACAGGTAACACACACACACACTGACAGGTAACACAAACCAACACTTACGCATCACACTCACTCTGAGAACGGGGCCCTGAAGGGCCAAAACAAGACACATGAGATGGCGTAGTCCTGATCAGGTCTGATACAATCCATGTTGCGACAGAAACTTGATAAACTGTATAACCTCTCCATTATCAAGGTTCAGTTTGTCAGCACATTCCCTGTCATCTAGATCCCTTATAGCTTCCATCCATTAAACACAGCCAACCATTGCAGAAACAGACATTAAGAAGACTTAATCTGATACATGGGGAAATAACTCAGACAACCACGTGCACACAAGTCAGAGTGCATCACCCCCAGTGCGCTGCATTTAATTGGCAATTACCCGCGTGACTCCCTTTATTATCATTGAAAGACACGCACAGACACACACACACACCAGTATCATCCCTCCCTGCTGGGCGGTGGCTCCCCCTCTGTGACCTTATTGATTGGTTGACCTTTGAGCCTATGAGCTTAGTCATTACTGCAGGGTCATGCAGCGTCTGACGTTACCGTGGGAGGATCATCACATTTCACGCTATATCCCCAGCAGCAGTGGGGAACAAAACTGATGCCCTGACCGCTGAATATTGTGTGAAATGGAACAAATCCGACCCCACACTGAAAGGTAATGATCCGGTGTAACTCTTGTGTCTCTGCTGTCTCATAGTAGTTCAACATTGTACGAGACTGAGGCCTGTTTCCATTCAAATCACCCTCTCCTTTTCTTGGGCCCCTTGTTGGTCTTCCCTCAAAGAATCATCACTAAGCTAAGGATTCTGGGACTAAACACCTCCCTCTGCAACTGGATCCTGGACTTCCTGATGGGCCGCCCCCAGGTGGTGAGCGTAGGTAGCAACACATCTGCCACGCTGATCCTCAACACTGGAGCTCCCCAGGTGTGCGTGCTCAGTCCCCTCCTGTACTCCCTGTTCACCCACGACTGCATGGCCAGGCATGACTCCAACACCATCATTAAGTTTGCAGACGACACAACAGTGGTAGGCCTGATCACTGACAACGACAAGACAACCTATAGGGAGGAGGTCAGAGACCTGGCCGTGTGGTGCCAGGACAACAACCTCTCCCTCAATGTAACCAAGACTAAGGAGATGATTGTGGACTACAGGAAAAGGATGGCCGAGCACGCCCCCATTCTCATCGACGGGGCTGTAGTGGAGCAGGTTGAGAGCTTCAAGTTCCTTGGTGTCAACAACAAGCTAGAATGGTCCAAACACACCAAGACAGTCGTGAAGAGGGCACGACAAAGCCTATTCCCCCTCAGGAGACTAAAAAGATTTGGCATGGGTCCTGAGATCCTCAAAAGGTTCTACAGCTGCAACATCGAGAGCATCCTGACTGGTTGCATCACTGCCTGGTACGGCAATTGCTCCGTCTCTGACCGCAAGGCACTACAGAGGGTAGTGCGTACGGCCCAGTACATCACTGGGGCTAAGCTGCCTGCCATCCAGGACCTCTACACCAGGCGGTGGCAGAGGAAGGCCCTAAAAATTGTCAAAGACCCCAGCCACCCCAGTCATAGACTGTTCTCTCTACTACCGCATGGCAAGCGGTACCGGAGTGCCAAGTCTAGGACAAAAAGGCTTCTCAACAGTTTTTACCCCCAAGCCATAAGACTCCTGAACAGGTAATCAAATGGCTACCCGGACTATTTGCATTGTGCCCCCCCCAACCCCTCTTTTACGCTGCTGCTACTTTCTGTTTATCATATATGCATGGTCACTTTAACTATACATTCATGTACATACTACCTCAATTGGACCGACCAACCAGTGCTCCCGCACATTGGCTAACCGGGCTATCTATCTGCATTGTGTATAAAAATATTATGACCCCATCACTGAAAGATAAGACTCCCAGGAACACGCATGTGTCTGTTTCCTTCTACAATGCCAACAAGCCTCATTAGAACAGAGTGGACAAGACCAGGCACTAAGTCAGACTGGGGGGAAAAGATCATACAAAATGATTATCTGAGGACCTTCTGAACTTCCCAATACCTTTTGATGCAATTCATTCACTTCAAACCAGTACTTTTCAAATACTGTCAAAAGTAATGTCAGACTCATTTGTAATAGGCTGTCTAATAAAAAAGTTAACATTGGCCATCATTTTTGTTACATGGTGGGGTCACGAATTAAATGCGATATCAAAATGGGGTTGTGGGCCAAAAAAGTTTGGGAACCCCTGACTTAAGGTACAACTTAGTGCACCTTATCAAAACACTTTGACAGTCCAATACAGTGTAAAACATAGCTACTCCATCTGCTCACTCTATCTCTCCTCCTCTCTCTCTCTCTCTCTCCCCCTCTCTCTCTCTCTCTCTCTCTCTCTCTCTCTCTCTCTCTCTCTCCCCCTACCTCTCTCTCTCCTGTCAGATCATCTCTGCAGCCCAGACGCTGGCCCTGCACCCATCCAGTAAGATTGCCAAGGAGAACCTGGATGTGTTCTGTGAGGCCTGGGAGTCCCAGCTCTGCGACATGGCCGTGCTGCTAAGGGAGATCAACGACGTGTTCGAGGGCCGCCGAGGTGGGGCTGCCAGTGGTAGGAGAGGGGGAGAGGGTGTGTGTTATGGGCAGCCAAAGTGGGCCTCCCAATTGCAGGAGAGGGTTGATGTAGGACAGCTCACTACAAGCCGTGGTTGTTTTTACTCTCTGTCTCTCGCTGAGCTGCGGTAGTCTAAAATGAATTGATCCTATTCATAGACAGTTGAATCTCTATAACCGTAGTTGTTTGTATTATCTGGCACAATCTCTATCTGGGAGGGGATGTCAAATTAAAGCACCATCAGCAGGATACTTCTCATTGAGTCGGAGATACACACCGTTCTGTTACAGGCCTGACAGCCAGTGTTTGTCCCAGCGTGGTGATGCCAGACGTTTCTCAGAGCTCTCTCCCAGCACGCAGCTTGATTCCTATCATCCGTAACCTCTGTGGCGTGTCACGGTGCCAGTATGTATGGGCTACGATCCCAAATGACAAGCAGCGAGAGAGACGACAGAGGAGGAATAGGGATAAATCTCCCTCCCTGGTGGAAGTTTAATGAGGAAGTTCACACTGTGCCCTCAAGTTGTGGCTCTCACATAGTAAAAGTGCTATTATTCTTCTGGTAAAGCTGGTATGCGTGTGTGTTTATCTGTGTATGTGTGTGTGTGTCTACCTTTCTGTTTGTGTTTGTGTGTGTGCTCACCCGTGTGGAGGGGGTGTGGTACTCAAGCGACACAGACAGGTCCTCCAAAAAGCTGCCTATACTTTTATGTGAAGTAATGCTCCTTGAACATGTTAGTGATGTTTATCACATCCTCACCACCCCTGGAAATTCTACTGAAATGTCCCTTTACCCGAACTTAGAGAGTGAGTTGATTGTTTGCACTCCATTTGAAGTCTGATAGATGATGTGTTGGGGATAATCAACTGTAGTATGATAGAGGATGTGTTAGGGATAATCAACTGTTGAAGTCTGATAGATGATGTGTTGGGGATAATCAACTGTAGTATGATAGAGGATGTGTTAGGGATATTTAACTGTAGTATGATAGAGGATGTGTTAGGGATAATCAACTGTAGTATGATAGATGATGTGTTGGGGATAATCAACTGTAGTATGATAGAGGATGTGTTATAGATAATCAACTGTAGTATGATAGATGATGTGTTGGGGATAATCAACTGTAGTATGATAGAGGATGTGTTAGGGATAATCAACTGGAGTATGCTATAGGATGTGTTAGGGATAATCAACTGTAGTATAATATAGGATGTGTTAGGGATAATCAATTGTAGTATGCTATAGGATGTGTTAGGGATAATCAACTGTAGTATAATAGAGGATGTGTTAGGGATAATCAATTGTAGTATGATAGAGGATGTGTTAGGGATAATCAATTGTAGTATGATAGAGGATGTGTTAGGGATAATCAATTGTAGTATGCTATAGGATGTGTTAGGGATAATCAATTGTAGTATGCAATAGGATGTGTTAGGGATAATCAACTGTAGTATAATAGAGGATGTGTTAGGGATAATCAATTATAGTATGCTATGGGATGTGTTAGGGATAATCAATTGTAGTATGCTATAGGATGTGTTAGGGATAATCAATTGTAGTATGCTATAGGATGTGTTAGGGATAATCAACTGTATTATAATAGAGGATGTGTTAGGGATAATCAAGTGTAGTATGCTATAGGGTGTTAGGGATAATCAACTGTAGTATAATATAGGATGTGTTAGGGATAATCAATTGTAGTATGCTATAGGATGTGTTAGGGATAATCAACTGTAGTATAATAGAGGATGTGTTAGGGATAATCAATTGTAGTATGATAGAGGATGTGTTAGGGATAATCAATTGTAGTATGATAGAGGATGTGTTAGGGATAATCAATTATAGTATGCTATGGGATGTGTTAGGGATAATCAATTGTAGTATGCTATAGGATGTGTTAGGGATAATCAATTGTAGTATGCTATAGGATGTGTTAGGGATAATCAACTGTAGTATAATATAGGATGTGTTAGGGATAATCAATTGTAGTATAATAGAGGATGTGTTAGGGATAATCAATTATAGTATGCTATGGGATGTGTTAGGGATAATCAATTGTAGTATGCTATAGGATGTGTTAGGGATAATCAATTGTAGTATGCTATAGGATGTGTTAGGGATAATCAACTGTATTATAATAGAGGATGTGTTAGGGATAATCAAGTGTAGTATGCTATAGGGTGTTAGGGATAATCAACTGTAGTATAATATAGGATGTGTTAGGGATAATCAATTGTAGTATGCTATAGGATGTGTTAGGGATAATCAACTGTAGTATAATAGAGGATGTGTTAGGGATAATCAATTGTAGTATGATAGAGGATGTGTTAGGGATAATCAATTGTAGTATGATAGAGGATGTGTTAGGGATAATCAATTATAGTATGCTATGGGATGTGTTAGGGATAATCAATTGTAGTATGCTATAGGATGTGTTAGGGATAATCAATTGTAGTATGCTATAGGATGTGTTAGGGATAATCAACTGTAGTATAATATAGGATGTGTTAGGGATAATCAATTGTAGTATAATAGAGGATGTGTTAGGGATAATCAATTGTAGTATGCTATAGGATGTGTTAGGGATAATCAACTGTAGTATAATAGAGGATGTGTTAGGGATAATCAATTGTAGTATGATAGAGGATGTGTTAGGGATAATCAATTGTAGTATGATAGAGGATGTGTTAGGGATAATCAATTGTAGTATGATAGAGGACGTGTTAGGGATAATCAACTGTAGTATGATAGACGATGTGTTAGGGATAATCAATTGTAGTATGATAGAGGATGTGTTAGGGATAATCAATTGTAGTATGCTATAGGATGTGTTAGGGATAATCAACTGAGTCCCTCTCTTTTAGTATCATTTCATGGGTTGGCGTGGGGCATTTCAAAAGGCACACAATACTTTTGCTGGAAAATGATTTTGACCAAACTTACCTTGTGATCAATGCCCAAAATATGACTTCAAAAAATATCTTTCCTCAAAATGCTTTCTTTCTTTCTGATTAATTACAGGTGATAAGAGAGCCTACGTGTCGCTTCCCAGACCAGGGGTGAGTATCAGAATATACAATGTTATGACTGGTGAATATTTCTTATTTCATTTTATTCAAATGACTTTCCATCATTTCCTCCTTTAATATCACTCATCCTGTCAAACCTTTTCTCCCGCCAGAAACATTCAGCCAACCTGAAGACGGTGAAGGCAGTCAAGCTAGATGTGGAGGTATAACTTAATCAATTACACAATACACCTTACATAGGATGTGTCCCAATACATCTCACATAGGATGTGTCCCAATACACCTCACATAGGATGTGTCCCAATACACCTCACATAGGATGTGTCCCAATACACCTCACATAGGATGTGTCCCAATACACCTTGCATAGGATGTGTCCCAATACATCTCACATAGGATGTGTCCCAATACACCTCACATAGGATGTGTCCCAATACACCTCACATAGGATGTGTCCCAATACACCTCACATAGGATGTGTCCCAATACACCTCACATAGGATGTGTCCCAATACACCTTGCATAGGCTGTGTCCCAATACATCTTGCATAGGCTTGTGTCCCAATACATCTCACATAGGATGTGTCCCAATACATCTCACATAGGATGTGTCCCAATACACCTCACATAGCCTGTGTCCCAGTGGTACTATATTCCCCCCAGGTGCCCTGGTCAGAAGGGCACTATATCTGGGATAGCATTCGGGACACGTCCATTACCTCTACTTCCTCACCCTGACAAGTGAAGTAATTCTGCAGGAAATGAATAACTGTTCAAACACACTATTGGAGAATTATGCCGAAATTACAGGAACCATGGTCTGCTAGATTTTAGCAGGATTGTCAGTCATGACTGGGCATGCAGGGTCAAGAGTGTTTTATGAGTAACTTAGTACACAAAATGATAATCAATAATTGGAAATGATTAGGAAATATTTTGGCTGATTGATAATGCATGACATTTAGAGGTGAAGAGCAGAACTGAGTTTTATATTCAAACTGATAATGCATGTGTCACGATCTTTAAAAGGAACAGACCAAAGTGCAGCGCAGACTGAGTTCCACATCTTTTAATTAACGAATGCGAAACTCAACAAAATACAGCGAAAATCAGATCGGCCCTAAAGCAGTGTGTAACACAACATCACCTACTCACAAACAATAACCCACAATGCAGATGGGAAAAGGAACATCCTACATAGGATTCCCAATTAGAGGCAACGACAACCAGCTGCCTCTAATTGGGAACCAACTGTAAGACAACCCTAGTCACGCCCTGGCCTAACCCCCATAGAGAAACTCAGAGGGCTATCCATGGCCAGGACGTGACAGCATGATTATGAATGATCATGAATCACTAACACAGATGATAATGAAAAAAAAAGTAATCTACTTATTGCTTATGGACCACCCAATATTGCCTGACCTTATACCTAAGCAGCCTGGGCAGGTTTCCCAAAAGCATCTTTAGGCAAAGTTCATCGTTAGAGCCTTCGTAGGACCATCGTTAAATTTCCGAGCTGTTTCCAAAAACCATTGTTACTGAAGTTGCACTTGAAAAGGCTTGTTAATTAACGACTGCCTCAGACCACTAGTAGAACAGCTAAGTGCTTCGTTAGATGCTTTTTTTGCCCTTCCGCGTCACTTTATAAACAGATCTCTGCTAAACACAAAATCAAGATGTGTATCTGTCTATCTGTGACCGCCGATAACTTCAGAACGAATGTGAGAGACAAATACAAAGTTGCCAATGTCTAGGCAATTGTTACAAACAAGCGAAGGATATAAGATGCTACATAGAGCTATATATTTTAATCATATTGAAATCAATTTCTTGTTCATTCAATTGAGTTTTATTATTTAGCTATTTGTACGCTAGTGTTTGTAATTTTTGCCTCAATATATTTCATGATTTGTAACATGTGCGCAATGATGTTTTAAATCTTGATTTAGTACATTATTATTGGGTAAGCATTAGAATAAGCCGCCTCAATATTTGTAGCCGTAGGTGATAATATCTCTTAGGAGCTGATCCGTCGTCTGTATTGTGGAATAGTTCTAATGTTAAGGTAAGATTTTAAAGGGAGAACGCTGATCCGAGAGCAGTGCTGTCTTTCTTTTGATCCTATCAGTATCAACACATGCATCCACGACGCACTTAGCAAACGTTGTCTCTGCGTGGTGTTTTGGGAAACGTGTGCTTCATCTTCGGCCGTTGTAGGAATGATGCATTGTTAAAACACTCGTAAGCCTACAGTACCAGTCAAAAGACACCTACTCATTCAAGAGTTTTTCTTTATTTTGACTATTTTCTACATTGTAGAATAATAATGAAGACATCAAAACTATGAAATAACACATGGAATCATGAAGTAACCAAGAACATTTTAAACAAATCTAAATATATTTTATATTTGAGATTCTTCAAAGTAGCCACCCTTTGCACACTCTTGGGATTCTCTCAACCAGTTTCATAAGGAATGCTTTTCCAACAGTCTTGAAGAAGTTTCCGCATATGCTGAGCACTTGTTGGCTGCTTATCCTTCAATCTGCGACTCAACTCATCCCAAACCATCTCAATTGGGTTGAGGTCGGTGATTGTGGAGGCCAGGTCATCTGATGCAGCACTCCATTACTCTCCTTGGTCAAATAGCCCTTACACAGCCTGGAGGTTTGTTTTTGGTCATTGTCCTGTTGAAAAACAAATAATAGTCCCACTAAGCGCAAATTACATGGGATTGCATATCGCTGCTGAATGCTGTTGTAGCCATGCTGGTTAAGTGTGCCTTGAATTCTAAATAAATCACTGACAGTGTCACCAGCAAAGCACCCCCACACAATCACACCTCCTCCTCCATGCTTTACGGTGGGAACTACACATGCAGAGATCATCCGCTCACCTACTCTCCGTCTCACAAAGACACAGCGGTCTAATGTCCATTCCTCGTCTTTCTTGGCCCAAGCAAGTCTCTTCGTATTGGTGTCCTTTAGTAGTGGTTTCTTTGCAGCAATTCGACCATGAAGGCCTGATTCACACAGTCTCCACTGAACAGTTGATGTTGAGCTGTGTCTGTTACTTGAACTCTGTGAAGCATTTATTTGGGCTGCAATCTGAACCTATTCTCTGCAGCAGAAGTAACTCTGGGTCTTCCTTTTCTTGTGGCGGTCCTCATAAGAGCCAGTTTTATCATCGCGCTTGATGGTTTTTGCGACTGCATTTGAAGAAAGTTTCATCGTTTTTGAAATGTTCAAGATTGACTGACCTTAATGTCTTAAAGTAATGATAGACTGTCGTTTCTCTTTGCTTATTTGAGCTGTTCTTGCCATAATATGGTATTTTACCAAATAGGGCTATCTTCTGTATACCACCCCTACCTTGTCACAACACAACTGATTGGCTCAAACGCATTAAGAAGAAAATAAATTCCACAAATGTACTTTTAACCAGGCACACCTGTTAACTGAAATGCATTCCAGGTGACTACTCATGAAGCTGGTTGAGAGAATTCCAAGAGTGTGCAAAGCTGTCATCAAGGCACAGGGTGTCTACTTTGAAGAATCTCAAATATGAAATATATTTTGATTTGTTTAACACTTTTTTGGTTACTACATAATTCCATATGTGTTATTTCATAGTTGTGAAGTCTTCACTATTATTCTACAATATAGAAAATAGTAACAATAAAGAAAAACCCTGGAATATGTTCCATCGTTATCGGGAAACTGAGTCCTACTAAGTTCAGTACTTTCGGATGGCATTATTAACTAGGGATACGTTATCTTTCTTTCTTTCTTTCTTTCTTTCTTCAGGAGCAGAGCACCATAGCCAAACTGGGTCTAGAGCTGCGTCTGCTGACTTCAGACGTGGACACGGAGGTGGAGAAATGGGAGGACCAGGAGCATGACATCGTCCGCCAGGGCCAGAGCTTGTCCAGCATGGCCTACTCCATGCACCTCTTCACCAGGTAGACCGTCTGTCTGTCTGTCTGTCTGTCTGGTTGCTTTTGTGTGACAGAAGATTGCAACTCCTTTGCACCAGCCAGGTATTGACCACCAGCCAGGTATTGACCACCAGCCAGTTATTGACCACTAGCCAGGTATTGACCACTAACTAGCCAGGTATTGACCACTAACTAGCCAGGTATTGACCACCAGCCAAGTATTTACCACCAGCCAAGTATTTACCACCAGCCAAGTATTTACCACCAGCCAGGTATTGACCACCAGCCAGGTATTGACCACTAGCCAGGTATTGACCACCATCCAGGTATTGGCCACTTTTGTATGGATATAGATGTAGAGGACACAGATGCCATCACAAATCTTGTTGATATGATGTGCATAGTCAATATACACTACATGGCCAAAAGTATGTGGATTTGGCTATTTCAGCCAGACCCGTTCAGACAGGTGTATAAAATCAAGCACATAGCCATGCAATCTCCATAGACAAACATTGGCAGTAGAATGGGCCGTACTGAAGAGCTTAGTGGCTTTCAACGTGGCACCGTCATAGGATGCCATCATTCCAACAAGTCAGGTTATCAAAAATTACCCTGCCCCGGTCAACTGTAAGTGCTGTTATTGTGAAGTGGAAACGTCTAGGAGCAACAACGGCTCACAGAACGGGACTGCCGAGTGCTGAAGTGTGTAGCGCGTAAAAATCGTCTGTCCTCGGTTGCAACACTCACTACCGACTTCCAAACTGCCTCTGGAAGCAACGTCAGCACAATAACTGTTCGTTGGGAGCTTCATGAAATGGGTTTCCATGGCCGAACAGCCGCATACAAGCCTAAGATCACCATGCACAATGCCAAGCGTTGGCTGGAGTGGTGTAAAACTCGTCGCCATTGGACTCTGGAGCAGTGAAAATGCGTTCTCTGGAGTGATGAATCACACTTCACCATCTGGCAGTCCGACGGACAAATCTGGGTTTGGCAGATGCTAGGAAAACGTTACCTGCCCCAATGCATAGTGCCAACTGTTAAGTGTTGTTGAAAGAGGAATAATGGTCTGGGGCAGTCATGGTTCGGGCTATGGATGACAATGCCCCTGTGCACAAAGTGAGGTCCATACAGAAATGGTTTGTTGAGATCGGTGTGGAAGAACTTGACTGCCCTGCACACAACCCCATCGAACACCTTTGGGATGAATTGGAACGCCGACCTGAGCCAACATCAGTGCCCGACCTCACTAATGCTCTTGTGGCTGAATGGAAGTCCCCCGCAGCAATGTTCCAACATCTAGTGGAAAGCCTTCCGAGAAGAGTGGAGGCTGTTATAGCAGCAAAGGGGGGACCAACTCAATATTAATGCCCATGATTTTGGAATGAGATGTTCGACGAGCAGGTATCCACATACTTTTGGCCATGTAGTGTGCTTCATCAGTTGTTATCATCAGGTAATATAAAATTCGCTCTGTTCCATTTTTCTTTCATTTCCTCTATCGATTGTGTAGGGGGGAGGGCCTACTGAAGACAACCACGGATCTTTTCCATCAGGCTGAGGTAAAGTACTGTACATGCCCCCTGTCCTCCACTCCACTCATCCCTCTCCTCTCCCTTCATCCTCGTCTACTTCATACAGGGCTTTAATTGAATCTGTCCCAAGTGCCATTAAGGACAACCACATCCCTGGGAGAAGACAGAATCAATACTGTATTAAAAGGCCCAAGACAATAATTTCTCTGTGGTAACGAGAGGATGAATAGACAGACAGACAGACAGAGAGAGAGAGAGAGAGAGAGAGAGAGAGAGAGAGAGAGAGAGAGAGAGAGACAATCATAGAGACGCAACTATACTTTATATAACTCTACCTTTTCACACAGCAAAATGTAACCTGCAATTATCGTAATTGGCTGCTCATTGATTGGCTGATTGAAATGCACCTTTTGGAAAACCTACAGTGTGTTCTGGTCTTGTTCACATCCTCCCGGCTACTTAAAATACAGCCATTGAGTGTAATTGACAATACTTAGCTGATAGATTTGCCAGACCAGTGTTCAGAATGTTCTGCCAGTGAAGTGAGTCATGCTTTTGACTTCTCATTCTCTTTTTCTCTCTTTCTGCAGGTGCTTTCTGAGGAGGGACTCCAGCTGTGTTCTTCCCTACACACTTTCTCCACCCAGGTACACATGCACGCCCGCAACCACACAAAAAACACACAGGCTCCAAGACAGCTTCTACCCCCAAGCCATAAGACTGCTAAATAGCCAGACAGCTAAATAGTCAATTAATGGTACCCAAACTGCACTGACTCTATCTTGCACTGACCCTACGCACTCTCACTAGACTTTATATTCACACCGTATACACACTCAGTCACACACACTACATTGACACGCCCACACAAAACCCACACGCATTCACATACACTACATACGGACACACACACGAACACAACACAAAAACACACATTCTTACACATTACACACACACATGCACACACTCACTTTTACACTTGTCATTTGCTGCTGCTACTCTGTTCTTTATTTTACTCTTATTATTATCTATCCTGATGCCTAGTCACTTTACCCTGCCTTCATGTACATATCCACCTCAAATACCTTATTATTATCTATCCTGATGCCTAGTCACTTTACCCTACCTTTATGTACATATCTACCTCAAATACCTTATTATTATCTATCCTGATGCCTAGTCACTTTACCCTACCTTTATGTACATATCCACCTCAAATACCTTATTATTATCTATCCTGATGCCTAGTCACTTTACCCTACCTTTATGTACATATCTACCTCAAATACCTTATTATTATCTATCCTGATGCCTAGTCACTTTACCCTGCCTTCATGTACATATCCACCTCAAATACCTTATTATTATCTGTCCTGATGCCTAGTCACTTTACCCTGCCTTCATGTACATATCTACCTCAAATACCTTATTATTATCTATTCTATTGACTAGTCACTTTACCCTGCCTTCATGTACATATCTACCTCAAATACCTTATTATTATCTGTCCTGATGCCTAGTCACTTTACCCTGCCTTCATGTACATATCTACCTCAAATACCTTATTATTATCAATCCTGATGCCTAGTCACTTTACCCTGCCTTTATGTACATATCTACCTCAAGTACCTTATTATTATCTATCCTGATGCCTAGTCACTTTACCCTGCCTTTATGTACATATCTACCTCAAATACCTTATTATTATATATATAAATCTATGGATTTCACATGAATGGGAATACAGATAATACAGATATATCTGGTGTGACCACCATTTTTCCCATGCAGTGTGACTTATCTCCTTCGCATAGATTTAATCAGGCTGTTGATTGTGGCCTTTCGAATGTTGTCCCACTCCTCTTCAAACAGAAATTTGCATCCTGTAGCTCTAACTCCCAAAAGTGTTGGGACACTGTAAAGTCCATGGAGAATAAGAACACATCCTCCCAGCTGCCCACTGCACTGAGGCTAGGTAACACTGTCACCACCAATAAATCCACGATAATCGAGAATTTCAATAAGCATTTCTCTATGGCTGGCCATGCTTTCCTCCTGGCTACCCCAACCCCGGCCAACAGATTCGCACCCCCCGCAGCTACTTGCCCAAGCCTCCCCAGCTTCTCCTTCACCCAAATCAAGATAGCAGATGTTCTGAAAGAGCTGCAAAACCTGGACCCGTACAAATCAGCTGGGCTAGACAATCTAGACCCTCTCTTTCAAAAATTATCCGCCACCATTGTTGCAACCCCTATTACCAGTCTGTTCAACTTCTCTTTCGTATCGTCCGAGATCCCTAAAGATTGGAAAGCTGCCGCGGTCATCCCCCTCTTCAAAGCGGGTGACACTCTAGACCCAAACTGTTATAGACCTATATCCATCCTGCCCTGCCTTTCTAAAGTCTTCGAAAGCCAAGTTAACAAACAGATCACTGACCATTTCGAATCCCACCGTACCTTCTCCGCTGTGCAATCCGGTTTCCGAGCTGGTCACGTGCGCACCTCAGCCACACTCAAGGTACTAAACGATATCATAACCGCTATCGATAAAAGACAGTACTGTGCAGCCGTCTTCATCAACCTGGCCAAGGCTTTTGACTCTGTCAATCACTGTATTCTTATCGGCAGACTCAACAGCCTTGGTTTCTCAAATGACTGCCTCGCCTGGTTCACCGACTAGACAGATTTCAGTGTGTCAAATCAGAGGGCCTGTTGTCCGGACCTCTGGCAGTCTCTATGGGGGTGCCACAGGGTTCAATTCTCGGGCCGACTCTTTTCTCTGTATATATCAACGATGTCGCTCTTGCTGCGGGTGATTCCCTGATCCACCTCTACGCAGACGACACCATTCTGTATACATCTGGCCCTTCTTTGGACACTGTGTTAACTAACCTCCAAACGAGTTTCAATGTCATACAACACTCCTTCCGTGGTCTCCAACTGATCTTAAACACTAGTAAAACCAAATGCATGCTTTTCAACCGTTCGCTGCCGAACCCGCCAGCCCGACTAACATCACTACTCTGGATGGTTCTAACCTAGAATATGTGGACAACTACTGTAAGGATTCATTAACTTATGACAGAGAAGTCAGGCGCAGGAGAGCAAAACTTGGTAATGTTCATAGTCGTTTAATAAATATCACCCAACGGTTAAACAACACGAGAGTACATGGGCACAAAATAACCCGAAATGCACCAGTCTAAAATAATGTGCACAAGCACTAAAACAACAATCCCACACAAAGACATGGGGGGGAACAGAGGGTTAAATACAAAACATGTAATGAGGGAATTGAAACCAGGTGTGGAAAACACAGACAAAACAAATGAAAAGAGGATCGGTGATGGCTAGAAGAACGGTGACGTCGACCGCCGAACACCACCCGAACAAGGAGAGGCACCGACTTCGACGTAAGTCGTGACAACTACAAATACCTAGGTGTCTGGCTAGACTGTAAACTCTCCTTCCAGACTCCTATTAAACATCTCCAATCCAAAATTAATTTTGCAACACCGCCAAACATACCCTCGTAAAACTGACTATACTACCGATCCTCGACTTCGGCGATGTCATTTACAAAATAGCTTCCAATACTCTACTCAGCAAGCTGGATGCAGTCTATCACAGTGCCATCCGTTTTGTCACCAAAGCCCCTTATACCACCCACCACTGCGACCTGTATGCTCTAGTCGAATTGCAAAAATCGCTTTAGCTGGAGACTTATATTTCCCTCACTAACTTTGAACATCAGCTATCTGAGCAGCTAATCAATCGCTGCAGCTGTGCATAGTCCATCTGTAAATAGCCCACCCAATCTACCTACCTCATCCCCATATTGTTTTTATTTACTTTTCTGCTCTTTTGCACACCATTATTTCTACCTGCACATCATCATCTTCTCATCTATCACTCCAGTGTTAATTTGCTAAATGGTAATTACTTCGCTACTATGGCCTATTTATTGCCTTACCTCTTCACGTCATTTACACACACTGTATATAGACTTACTTTTTTCTATTGTGTTATTGACTGTACGCTTGTTTATTCCATGTGTAACTCTGTGTTGTTGTTTGTGTCGCACTGCTTTGCTTTATCTTGGCCAGGTCGCAGTTGTAAATGAGAACTTGTTCTCAACCAGCTTACCTCGTTAAATACATTTTTTAAATGGCTGTGCGAAGTTGATGGATATTTGCAGGAACTGGAACATGCTGTCGTACACATCGATCCAGAGCATCACAAACATGCTGAATGGGTGACATGTCTGAGTATGTAGGCCATGGAAGAACTGTGATTTTTTCAGTTTCCAGGAATTGTGTACAGATCCATGTGACATGAAGCCGTGCATTATCATGCCATCGTGGGGCACACTGTTCACAACGTTGACATCAGCAAACCGCTCGCCCACACGATGCCATACACGTCTGTAGTCTGTAGTCAAGTCAAGACCCTGATGAGGATAACGAGCATGCAGATGAGCTTCCCTGAGACGGTTTGTGACAGTTTGTGCAGAAATTCTTTGGTTGTGCAAACCCACAGTTTCATTAGCTGTTCGGGTGGCTGGTCTCAGACGATCCCGTAGGTGAAGAAGCCAGATGTGGAGGTCCTGGGTTGGCGTGGTTTCACGTGGTCTGCGGTTGTGAGGCCGGTTGGAAGTACTAACAAATTCTCTGAAACGACATTTGAGGCGGCTTATGGTAGAGAAATTAACATTCAATTATTTGGAAACAGCTCTGATGGATATTACTGTAGTCAGCATGCCAATTGCATCTGACTGCAGGAATCTGTGGCGTTGTGTTGTGTGACAAAACTGCACATTTTAGAGTGGCCTTTTATTGTCCCCAGCACAAGGTGCACCTGTGTAATGATCATGCTGTTTAATCAGCTTATAATATGCCACCCCTGTCAGGTGGATGGATTATTTTGGCAAAGGAGAAATGCTCACTAATGTAAACACATTTTTACACAATTTGAGAGAAAAAAGTTTTTGGTGCGTTTTTGGGATATTTTATTTTAGCTCATGAAACATGGGATCAACACATATATATTTTTGTTCAGTGTACCTCCATTCTTGCAAGTTATTTTATTGTTTGTGTTACTATTTCCTCTAATGTTACTCTGCATCATTGGGAAGGGCTCGTAAACAAGCATTTCACAGTCAAGTCTACACCAGTTGTATTCAGCACATGACAAATAACATTTGATTTGATTCTCCACCCAGGTAGCCTACTGCACGACCGTAAATCACATACACAGGGCAGGAAATTTATCCTGTTAACCAGTTTCAGTTTCCTCTGTACTCAAATCAAAGAAACAAGTTAGTATGCCTCCCTCTCTCCAATGTGCCCAGGTCCTGGAGTTTAATTAAATGCCCCCCTCTGACAGACATTAATGACTGCCATCCGTCTCTGGGGAAAGTGGCAATGTGGTTATCAGCATTGGCTCACCCTGTTCTCTGGAGAGGGCATCCAAACACTAATACACACACGCATACACACGTGTGCAGGCAAATGTGCATATGCACACACACACAGGCACACACACACACAAACTACTAATACATTATCAACACATCCAGCACTTCAGCTCAGCAGCGTTTGATTAATTACTTCAAACAAACATTGGCTAATCGATTCCCCACCACTCTGAAATGAAGCAGGCTTGTGCAGCTGCACAAGTTATTTATGCTAATTAGCCTTAACGTTTTCAATTGAAACTGAACACTTTTATTAGTATTATTACCAGAGGTTGTGAATGGTACTACAGAGCTCTATTATAATGTACGATAATATCATTCACTTTTTTGTCCCAAATAAGAGACTTTAGTCACTGTTAGATTTGAATGCATCTACTCCATCCTAACCTCCTATACCTTTACTGTGCTTTTGTCTCCCTTTTTTATTTTTGTAATCACATTTTTACCTGTATTTTTATATAACTAAATGTGTCTTTATGATCACATTTTCACTTTTATTTTTATAAAACTACATTTCATTTTTGGTGATCACATTTGTACTTTTATTTTCATATAACTTAACGTCTTTATTTTGTCATAAATTTTTTACTTGTGTTTTGATATAGTAAATATTTCTCTCCTGATTCCTAATCAACAGCTGATGGATGAAGAAAAGGTGGTAGTGCTGTCGGAGATGGAGAAGCTTATGGGCTTATGTCAACAGCTACAGATGGGGGTGAGGACACCGGTACAGGGCAAGACTGCCACCTTCCAGAAGGTACTATTATTGATATACTAGCCGACATAATATGTTGAACTATGGTGTTGTTGTCAATGACTGGATTTGTTTTTGTAATCAAATCCACTTTTATTTAAGTTTTATGTTACAATAGTCCGCAAAGGATTAGTCTATTAATTAGAATTGTCATACAGAATACAATCCAAATATTGCCAGGAGAGCACATGACTATAAATATGGTTGTATTATGTTGAAATAAACCATTGTCCAAAATCTAGCTTGCCTACTACTTACTTAAACTGCATACTGTGTATACTAATCGTAGTACATACTGTTTAGAACGTACTGTTTAGTAAAAAACAAATGAGGTCAGCAACAAAAATCAGCATACAAGGCCCATCCTACAGAGAATACGTCATCTAATGCGCAATTGCTTTGATTTCCGCCATTAGTTCATTTTGGTACAGCGCGTCCCCACAGCTGAATATCAGCTGTTGTCAGACACACGTGTCTTGAAATACAGTATGACATCATGGCATTTTAAAGCGTACAAAATGTTCTAAATTGCACATAATATAAAACTAACTTTTTCGCATAACTAAAATGTCTACTATTTAGAACGCAAGTACCGGTATTCAGACATGGCCATGGTTATAGGGAGCTTGAGACAATGCACTGAAAAGAAACCGGCAAGGAGTATTGATAAACTGCAATGAAAAGAGACAGTCACCCCATTCTTAATACAGCATTGGCAGCATTGGGCAAACATTTGTTACTGCTTTACAGACAGAGGTCAATCATAAAAACATTATTGTAAAATTAAACCCTATAATGACACTGAGCTTAATGAACATCTTAAAATCAGTTGGACAGTGATGAACTGACACTGGTCACCTTGTACTAATGGGAAAGGTTACAATCAGGATGAGAATAACATGGTGTACATCCCAAATGGCATCCTATTCCCTAGATAGTGTGCACTGCTTTGAACAGGGCCCATAGGATTCTGGTCAAAAGTAGTGCATTATGTTGGGAATAGGGTGCCATTTGGGACACAACCATTGGGCTTCTCTGATTAATGTGGATCTGTTAGATAGGCATTGGCTTTCCCCTCAAGTTGTCATTAGCCAGACAGATCGGTCCTCTCTGTCCGTCACAGGGGAATTAAGGGTGTTTTAATCAGGCAAAGGTCATTGCTGAAAAGTCTTTTTAAATGGAGCAGGAGATGGAGGATGTGTGTGTTTGGTGTGTCTAGTGTTGGTTTAGAAACACTGTAGAGACAACTTAGATGGTAATTCTTAGATTATTACTAGTGTCCCTATCAGCTTTCCCATGTATACATACCATTAAATGTTTTAACATTATCTGTATCTTTATGTTGTAATCATAATTATTACATTCTATCAGACCACCATCCTTTACATGTTTTTGAAATCGTTATCTCTGTCTGTCTCTAGGTGGATTCCTCCATTCAGAACACTAGAGCCATCATTACTGTGGTGATCTACCTCCTGCCAGTCTGTAACAAGATTGTCAGAAAGGTGAGAGGTCACAGTTGGCATCAGCTCATCTACCAAGTGGTTCAAGTGCACCCTCTTACCAATGTTTACTGGGGTTTGAGTACACTTTTTTTAAGAACAGATGAATATATCAATGGTGGTCATTTTCCAGTTTTTTATTACCTTATCCTGTGTCTGTGTATCCAGTATAAGTCAGAGAGAAGCAGTCTGGGCTCTCCACAGAGCTGGAGGGACAGGCAGTCGTCCCTGGCCGTCAAAGACGACATGCTCAACGGCAAGAACAGCAACGGCTTCGGGGTCAAATCCCTGGAGCAGCATATGGCCAACCTCACCTTCCTGGAGAGTAAGTAGTCAAGTCCACCAACCTTTGATCCCTAACCTGTATCACCTATCAGAGTTGGAGCGTACCATTGTCGACCACCAGGGGGCGACATACATGAAGCCTCACTCACGCAGACATAATGGCAGTGCACCCACCCCACTCACACGTGCCTCTGTCAGTGTAATCAGCCCATTCGCTTTGTGGTGTAACTGTTACCTGTAGCACATCTCAGCCAAATACAGCAGATGTATGAACAAATATAAAAAAATATGCTGTAATGAAATTCATCGCCAGTGCATGATGCCGTCACCTGACAGGTCTTTTAATCTCCTTTTATCAATCCCTGTGATTTGGGCTGTTAAACCAGCTTTCTGGTTGCCTGGTCCCAGATCAGTTTTGGCTGTCTTATCAACTCCTATGGCCATTGTCGTGAGGAGTTGGCAAGACAGCCCAAACAGATCTGGTAGCAGACCAGCTTTCTGCTGTTTCTCTCACTGTTGTACACCAACCAAATCCTATCATGGTTTAGTAATTATTGAGTGAAATCAATGCTCTCACTTTGATGCCAAATAAGAGAGTAAATGGATGGTTTAATCAGGGTATTATGACACTTGGCTTGCTAATAGACTGAAACATAAGGCTCTTATTATTGCGCCATTTCAGCAGAGGCGGAGACAATTTTATCCAATTGACTTTCTACTGTCTGTAGAGTATTGAATCATATTCAGTGTTTGTGTTATACTGTTTTATCCATTTTTCAGAAGACATCTAAGATTTCTGGCAAGGCGCATGGTTTTGTAGCTGTTCCTTATGAAGTGTACTTGTAATTAATGGTATGTCCCAAATGGCACCCTATTCAGTGCACTACTTTTGACCAGCGCCCATAGGTCTCTGTTCAAAAGTAGTGCACCTGGTTTCCCAAAATATTTTGGCCTGCAAACCCATTTGTCAGAATTTCAAAAAATGTATGTAGTCAATGGCTGTTTACTTTTTTAAATTGGGACAATGACAGTATTACAAATCAGTCGGACACTACTTTTGACAGTATTTCAATCTAAAGTGTGGTTTGAAGTGACTGAAATGCATCTGAAAGGTATTGGGAAGTTCAGAAGATTATCAGGCAATCATTTTGTAAGATCTTCTGTGTAGAGAAGAACATGTTATTTTTCCCCCAGTCTGATTTAGTGCCTGTTCTAATTAGTCCTTTGTGACTTGTGGGCATTGTAGGTGTTCCTGGGAGTCTTATCTTTCAGTGATGGGGTCAAAATATTTTGTAGCTTAAACCGTTCAAAAGACTGAGCCACATTTGTAGGAAGAAAACAGAAACCTTATTATAACTGCATCTAGCGGCTACTGGAGGTTACTGATGTGACCCGTGTTCTATGAACCAAGCACAATTTATTTTCTTTTTTTACCCCTAGTTTGGAAAACACTGGAAAGGGGTGTCATTTGGGATGCAGGCTAAGACTGCCTTGTGGGCTATTGTGTATTACAGTTTATTATTATGGTACTTGAAGCATAGATATATACAGGTAACTGCCAAAATAAATGACAGATACAAAGTATATTGAAAGCAGATGCTTCCACACAGGTGTGGTTCCTGAGTTAATAAAGTAATTAACATCCAATCAAGCTTAAGGTCATGTATAAAAATGCCTAGTTGCCCATTATTTTGGCTACCATGGCTAGAAGAGATCTGTGACTTTAAAAGAGTGGTCTCAAATGAGCATAGGGGATTTAAAGGGTGTGTGTGTCTCATTCACCAGATCTCAACCCAATTGAACACTTATGTGAGATTTTGGAGCGAAGCCACC
Source organism: Brachymystax lenok tsinlingensis (assembly GCA_030435695.1). Lineage (NCBI taxonomy): Eukaryota > Metazoa > Chordata > Actinopteri > Salmoniformes > Salmonidae > Brachymystax > Brachymystax lenok. The sequence continues at coordinate 16,628,447 of CM059799.1, forward strand.
ATCAACAAAACACAAAATGATGGAATTTCTAGTGGAAGAATGGTGTCGCATCCCTCCAATAGAGTTCCAGACATAGAATCTATGCCAAGGTGCATTGAAGCTGTTCTGGCTCGTGGTGGCCCATCTCCTTTATTTTGGCAGTTACCTGTAGCTATAGCCACTGAGGTGACGATTCTGGTACTATGATTAGTGTGAAGACTGCATAACCATATAAAGCTTTAGAGTTGATTGTGTATGGCTGTAGCTAATGTAATCTGTTGAGTAAAGAAACCACAGATGTGCAGAAACAGATGTACCTTTAGACCATCTATCCTTTTGACAGTTGAATGATTGATAAACAGAACACAAATCTAAATAAACATTATTTTTCTTAACAGGGTTGATTGTGTCATTTATTAAGGTATGTATAGTACACAAAAAATACATGTATCTAACAGAACAAAAATGTGGGCTTGTTTGGTACAGTCACTTAACTGACATAATGGAACTATCTTAGACTTCCTGCTTTGAAAATAAATCTCACGTTCCATCAACGATCATAATAAAGAGCAAAACATTTTAAAAAGGTATCTCATAAAACTTAACTGGCACTGAATTTCTTCATGTTACATCAAAGCAAACAAAACAGTATTTGCCCTGGACTGCCTACAGGTAAGGTAGAGGCTTGAGAACTTAAAAGGCACAGTGCATTACCTCCAGCACCCCAGATATCTGCACTGTCATCCACCACGGGCATAAGTCCATATCTGGACAGGGGAATGCACTATGCTGTGATGTAAGTACCTAGGTCTGGCTGGGCATGAGACGAGGGACCCCCTCCAACAGAGCTGCCCCAGGAAAGGTCACTCCAGCTGGGCTGAGGATAGTGTGAGGAGTCCCTGTGACCTCCTCATTCCTCAGCATGGCTCTGGCTGTGGCTGTGGCTGTGGCTCTGGCTGGGTGCTGCTGGTCCGTTTAGAGACAACGCTCTCGTACTCCTCTCTGCTAAGGAGACCGTTAGTGACCGTCTTGCTCTCCTCTATTTTAGGGAGGATGACCGCAATGTATCCCTCAGTGGAAGGCTGGTCAAATACACATGAAAGGCAGGTAGGACAGTTAGCCATGCTAATGGTAATGTGATTTACCATCTCAATGGGGTACATGTAAATGAAGAACATTAGATTGACCAAAAATGTGTTTAACTGGTATGAAGCTTATGGAAATGCTTCTCACCTTTCCCAGTAAAAGTTCTGGTCTTTCAAGAATATCCTCATTGACCTCCAATAGCCGACCCCTTATGCAGCTGAAAAGATTAACCAGGATTATATTTCAGGCTAATTTAAAAAGATCTGAGAGTAGTGAATGGCACTAACCATAAAGGGTGGATTATCTGCAGAGGTGAACATCATAATACAAGAGCAGCAAAGGTTGTAATCACCTGTAAATGGTGAACTCCACACCATCTGTACATGTTATTCTACACAAAGGAGCGAACTCTGTGAGGAACTGTCCTCCCTGGAAAAGAGGGAGACATGTGTTAGTTTGACAGTCACAAATCAGAAAATCAAAGGATGTCAATACCATAGTATATGTAATAGTAGTGTAACATATAATAATAGTCTTAATATGCCAGAGTATCCTTACGGCAGGTAGCCTTGCGGTTAAGAGCGTTGGGCCAGTAACTGAAAGGTCGCTGGTTCAAATCTTGAAGCAGACTAGGTGAAAAATCTGTGCCCTTGCTTAAGGCACTTCACCCTAATTGCTTCTGTAAATTGCAGTGTCTGTTAAATGACTCAAATGTAATAATATACCAGACTATTTATAAAATCACTTCAGTTTTAGTAGTACATACCAATGATTTGTTTTGACGCCACCACACCTCCATCTTGGCACTCCCACACCATTGTAAAAAAAAAAAATGTAACTATAGAAATGCATTTACTAATGTCTACATTTGTTTTTAGTAGTGCTGAGCGGTTAACTGAAAAGTAGGTTCAATTATTTGAATTCTATTTCTTTCGTCTTTTTTCTATGAGCTCAATGATCACATTGTTGTAGTTTCCAACAGGCCAATATAAGCGCATGTAACTTGGCAATTAACTACAATACACATAATCCATTGAGCATCTACTTGTCCGGCCTGCTACATTAGGTTAGTGTGGTGCAGCACGGTGAGAAGAATGCGCGATTGTGAGGGGATATAGAGAGCAGCTGTTGCTTCACAAGGTATCTCTACCTGAAAATACATGATCTAAGTGAATGACAGTTGGTATTCAGCAGTCATAAAAGTATGCCTTATTACCTTTGAAGAACTACAAAAATTGTGATTTTGTCAGGCAGCAGCTCTATAGAGATGAGATGATAACTTGGAATGAAATTAGATTTGTTTTATGACTATATTATATACACAACTTAAATATTTTGAAGTAAAGTAATGTGAATAAATTATGGTTAATAACTGACAAGCAGTTAATTGTTGGTTAATTGTTTTATTCTGTATTGTTACAGCATTCAACCTAAATAATATTACAGTAGGTGAGCTAAAACATATAACTGCTAAATTAAAGTGTATATTACTTTTTATTTTACTAATGTTACCCTCCCCACTACAAAAAAATAATAATTGAAATAGCCTACATGTAACTTTGTCCTTGAAACATTTTAATGAAATATGGAGGACTACTTTTCTGATGAGTGCCAATATGGCCAACCCATGGCTTCAAAGCCTCTCCATGGCCAAAACATAGCATCAGCAAACCAGGATTTATAAACATCATTGGTACATACTCTCTTTGACTTCCCAGACACTCTGTTATGCAGGCGACTGCAGCCAGCGCTGATCTGATAGTTGATGCTCTTGATTGACCTCCCGTTCTGAAGGATAGGGTGACTCTCTGCCAGGGTGATGACACATATTCTGTCAAAAGAGATCCACAGAAACACATTAACGCCATGTTTAAATTTACAGAAAATAAATAAATGTAGTCTGGAGGTAGCAAAGCAAATCGTTGATGAGCGTTGGGACAACATCGGAAGTGTTGTGTCCCAAAGCAAAGCGTTGATGAGCTGCAGTTTTAAGTAGGAAATGAACACATTATCTTAGCCAGCTACCTGTTTGAATGCTGCAGAACGCACTGGTCTTCACAATCCTTGCCCTTGATATCTAAGCACAAAGAAGAATATATCTTTCGTTACAACTTTATTCATTCATAAAAAATAAGCCAGTGGTCCGCAACTATGGACAAGAAGGGATACGGGTTTGAGGTTTATGGACCAGCCCAGCTCTTAAAGAAATTAGTCAACTGCAAATTCTATGAAAATACATCGCAAAAGCTGTCAGGCTAACTACCCAAAGCCAAAACACACGTGTTGGTCTCATGTCGACACCCAATGTCAGCGGCCAACACTGGTAAAGTTAGCTAAACAATGTCTAGTTAGCTAATAATTACCTGTTTTATACCATCGAGTGTAATACCGATCGATGACAGAGGGTGCCTTATTATGCTCCATGTCTTCCATTGATACAAGTACTAAAGGGCATTAGCTAGCTAGCTAAATAACAACAACTAATGTTTGACAGATAAATGTAGAAATGCTTCGACTTCGTGACGGAGTGTAAACAGTGTTACACACTTCGGGTCCGTCCCTTTTAAAAATCCGGAAGACTTTCTAACTGAAATTCCAACGTTCCGATAACCTTTTAATCTGTTATAAAATGACTTGATGTCAACCAAAGGTTTATATTTACCCAGAGTTGGGTAGGTTGCTTTCTAAATGTAATCCGTTACAATTTCTAGTTACCTTTCCAAAATTGTAATCAGTAAAGTATCTTTGGGATTACCCAAACTCAGTACGTAACCGGATTACTTTCAGTTACTTTTAGATGAATTTCCCGTTAAGAGTCATTATACCAATTATTAACAATTGACCGACATCTATTGTAGAATAAATCAATGTTAGAGTTTACATAAAGTGCCATAAACAGATGTTGCATTTTACTTTATGATTATGTATGCTTCTTCCAACCCATCTTTTTTTTTACTACAGATAATAATATGATTAGGCTATATAAAAACCAAAGTCGGTCAGATTTCCAGAAATTACAATTAATTTATTACCCAGTGATGTACTGGGCCGTTCACACTACCATCTGTAGTGCCTTGCGGTCGGAGGCCGAGCAGATGCCATACCAGGCAGTGATGCAACCAGTCAGGATGCTCTCGATGGTGCAGCTGTAGAACCTTTTGAGGATCTGAGGACCCATACCAAATCTTTTCAGTCTCCTGAGGGGGAATAGGTTTTGTTGTGCCCTCTTCACGACTGTCTTGGTGTGCTTGGACCATGTTAGTTTGTTGGTGATGTGGACACCAAGGAACTTAAAGTTCTCAACCTTCTCCACTGCACCTCTCAAGATTAACTGAACTGCTCACAAAAATTGCCTGAAAGGGACCTTGTGAAAACACCCTTAGATTTGATGTTGCTGCAATGCAGTTTCCTACATGATCACTCAAACAAGCTGTCAGTTTCTCATGCCCTTCAAGCTCAATTTCCTGTGATCGCTAATGAATCCAACCCCTAAAACTGGGTTAAATCCAAAATGCACCTAAACAGGCGTTTCATCAATTAATAATTCCCTTCACAATCAACACATCTCAATAGTTTTCACAGCAGTGGCTATTACATAATATAGTTCAGCATATATTTACAACTTTTTCTTCACTTCTTCCCTAGGGAAGGCTGATGCAGAGAATCTTAGCAGAGGGTAAAACTGCTGACACTATATCAAATCTCCATCAGTATTCTCCTGAGAAGATACAGTATAGACCAACCTTTTCAAACTTCCAAGGTCCATCCATTTTCCATCATGATAAATGAGGATGCCAGATCCTCCATGGACAGGTAGGTCATTAAGGTTTTGCAATTTCACCTCTTTTCTTAAATCAATGTCAAGCTCTTTAGAATGTTCTATCTGAATTAACACTCTCACTTTTCTAAATTTCTAGTCAAGTTTTCTGTACATTCAGCTGGTTTTGTTGTAGAGTAGGCCTACTGTGTAATAGCCCACATAGGCACCCAGCTGTTTGATTGACGTTTCCCGAGATGTCTGAAAGGATAGCTTTCAACTTGCAACCCCTGACCTCTCTCCTCCATGAAAGTGTGCTTGGATCATTGTTGTGCCTTTTACTCTCTGTTATAATGCCACTAGATGTCACTGTGATACAACCTTGGAGAGGTTAGTTCATGGCAAATCCATCAGGGTAATACAAACCATACACATGCTAGTTAGTCACAGTCTCTACAGTTTTAATTGATGATTCATCGCGGCTGATCTTCCGAACCTACTGACTGATGTGTTTTGCTCTGATTCTGTTAACGGTATTACGATAAAAATGTTGAATCTCAATCTGTTTTTTTTTTTCCTGGAAGTTCTTATCAATATCAATAAAACTTTTTATATTCAGCTTTAATGTTTCTCGCAGGCCTCATATAAATATTCCTCCATACAAATTATTGTCACCGATTACGAAATGATTTCTAAGCGCTAGGGGTGAGACAGAAGGACCATGGGAATGTTTTCCTTTCCTGAGTTTGAGAAATTGAGATTCCAGGCATATCGGACGTGGCTGTTTGGCTATGTGGACCATTTGGAGGGAACAGTTATTTTTTTCTTGCACAAGGCAGCTTAAGTGAAATGTACTCACTTTGGCCACAAGAGAGAGAGAGAGAGAGAGGGGGATGGAGAATAGAGAGAGAGGAAGAGAGGTACAGTACATATAGTTTTTCCATATATCGGCTAACAGGAAACTGTGGCTGAAAAGTGCCTACTAAATACGCTTTTCCATTAATCTTCCCTGTGGTAGTGTATAGTCTGTAATTTATTCAGAAAAAAATGCAAAACTGGAGCTGAGACAGTGTACATAAGTATAAATAATGCATTGAATCTGGTTTAAAAAATAAAAACAAAAAACAGTTACATTCAATGACTGAAATACTACAATACTTCCCTCCAAGTCTCCCAGTCTGGGTAGGTGTGACAGACATAGGACTGTATTTAGTCTCTGTGAGAGGAGGGTGATGCTCATCTCTAGACTGGCTGCAGTAAGTCAATTGATTAACAAGGTGCGTTACAAAGACCTCTGTCACCACAGGAACAACGATTATTGTTGGGGTGGCAGGTAGCCTAGTGGTTAGAGTGTTGGACTAGTAACCGAAAGGCTGCAAGATTAAATCACCGAGCTGACAAGGATAAAATCTGTAACTCTGCCCCTGAACAAGGCAGTTAACCCACTGTCTTTGAAAATAAGAATTTGTTCTTAACTGACTTGCCTAGTTAAGTAAAGGTAAAAAAAAAAAAATGTCTTAGAGTGATCTGTGGAAGTATTTAGGTCATAGAGGATCCTGTATTGAGAAGGAATAGTTTAGTCATCTCTCGCACTGTCTAGGGGGACGATGGTGATGAAGCCAGAGCCTGACAACAGTTCCTCAATGGATTGAGTTGCTTAGTTTTACACACTTAAAAATAAGGTGAAGTGTGTGTGTTTGTTATCCTAACTGGCAGGTGGTCTGACGACATGGTGCTTGGAGCATTGGAGAATTCCTGAGACATCTCAGCACATGCATACACACGCGCACACCTGCACGCACGCACACACACACACACACACATTTATATACACTGACTGTACAAAACATTAGGAACACCTGCTCTTTCAATGACAGACTGACCATGTAAATCCAGGTGAAAGCTATGATTCCTTATTTATGTTAGTTGTTAAATCCAGTGTAGGGGAGGAGACAGGTTAAAGAAGTATTTTTAAGCCTTGAGACAATTAAGCCTTGAGACAACCGGTTTGTGTCAAGAACTGCGAAGCTGCTGCGTTTTTGACATTCAACAGTTTCCCATTTGTATCAAGAATGGTCCACCACCCAAAGACATCCAGACAACTTGACACAAATGTGGGAAACATTGGAGTCAACATGGGCCGGCATCCCTGTAGAACGCTTTCAACACCTTGTAGAGTCCATGCCCCAACGAATTGAGGCTGTTCTGAGGTCAAACGGGGGTGCAACTCAATATTAGGAAGGGGTTCATAATGTTTTGTACACTCAGTGTATATAGTGCCTTCGGAAAATATTCTGACCCCTTGACTTTTTCCACATTTTGTTACGTTACAGCCTTATTCTAAAATTGATTAAATAAAAAAAATCCTCACCAGTCTACACACAATACCCCATAATGAAAAATATACATTTTTTGAAATTTAAATGTATAAAAAATATAATACAGAAATACCATATTTACATAAATATTCAGACCCTTTGCTTTGAGACTCGAAATTGAGCTCAGCTGCATCCTGTTTCCATTGATCATCCTTGAGATGTTTCTACAACTTGACTGGAGTCCACCTGTGGTAAATTCAATCGATTGGACATGATTTAGAAAGGCACCCACCTGTCTATATAAGGTCTCAAAGTTGACAGTGCATGTCAGAGCAAAAACCAAGCCATGAGGTTGAAGGAATTGCCCGGAGATCTCCGAGACAGGATTGTGTCGAGGCACAGATCTGGGGAAGGGTACCAAAACATTTCTGCAGCATTGAAGGTCCATAAGAACACGGTGGCCTCCATCATTCTTAAATGGAAGAAGTTTGGAACCACCAAGATTATTCCTAGAGTGGGCTGCCCGGAAAAAATGAGCAATCAGGGGGAAAGGGCCTTGGTCAGGGAGATGACCAAGAATGCGATGGTCACTCTGACAGAGCTCTAGAGTTCCTCCGTGGACATGGTTGTCCTTCTGGAATCTATCTTGCCTAGTTAAATAAAGGTAAACATTTAAAGAATAAGGCAGTAACCTAACAAAATGTGGAAAAGGTCTAGGGGCCTGAATACTTTCTGAAGGCACTGTATATATACAGTACCAGTCAAAAGTTTGGAAACACCTACTCATTCCAGTTTTTTTTTTATTGTTACTATTTTCTACATTGTAGAATAATAGTGAAGACATCAACACTATGAAATAACACATATGGAATCATGTAGTAAACAAAAAAAGTGTTAAACAAATCCAAATATATTTTATATTCGTCAAAGCAGCCACCCTTTGCCTGGATGACAGCTTTGCACACTCTTGGCATTCTCTCAACCAGCTTCATGAGGTAGTCACCTGGAATGCATTTCAATTAACAGGTGTGCCTTGTCAAAATGTACTTTGTGTAATTTCTTTCCTTCTTAATGTGTTTGAGCCAATCAGTTGAGTTGTGACAAAGTAGAGGTGGTATACAGAAGATAGGTCTATTTGGTAAAAGACCAAGTCCATATTACGGCAAGAACAGCTCAAATAAGCATTGAGAAACGACGGTCCCATCATTACTTTAAGACGTAAAGGTCAGTCAATCCGTACAATTTCACCAACTTTCTTAAAGTGCAGTTGCAAAAAACGTCAAGCACTATGATGAAGACCTCCACAGGAAAGAAAGACCCAGAATTACCTCTGCTGCAGAGGATAAGTTCATTAGAGTTACCAGTCTCAGAAATTGCAGCCCAAATAAATGCTTCACAGAGTTCAAGTAACCGACACATCCCAACATCAACTGTTCAGAGAAGCCTGCGTGAATCAGGCCTTCATGGTCGAATTGCTGCAAAGAAACCACTACTAAAGGACACCAATAATAAGAAGAGACTTGCTTGGGCCAAGAAACACAAGCCATGAACATTTGACCAGTGGAAACCTGTCTTTTGGTCTGATGAGTACAAATTTGAGATTTTTGGTTCCAACCGCCGTGTCTTTGTGAGAAGCAGAGTTGGTGAACAGATGATCTCCGCATGTGTAGTTCCCACCAGGAAGCATGGAGGAAGAGGGGGTGCTTTGCTGGTGACACTGTCAGTGATTTATTTAGAATTCAAGGCACATTTAACCAGCATGGCTACCACAGCATTCTGCAACGTTACGCCATTCCATCTGGTTTGCGCTTAGTGGGATTATCATTTGTTTTCAACAGGACAATGCCCCAACACACCTCCAGGTGGTGTAAGGACTTTTTGACCAAGAAGGAGAGTGATGGAGTGCTGCATCAGATGACCTGGCCTCCAGAATCACCCGACCTCAACCCAATTGAGATGGTTTGGGATGAGTTGGCCCGCAGAGTGAAGGAAAAGCAGCCAACAAGTGCTCAGCATTTGTGGGAACTTCTTCAAGACTGTTGGAAAAGCATTCCAAGCTGATTGAGAGAATGCCAAGAGTGTGCAAAGCTGTCATTAAGGCAAAAGGTGAATCTAAAATCTAAAATCTCAATATATTTAGATTTATTTAACACTTTTTTGGTTACTACATGATTCCATATGTGTTATTTCATAGTTTTGATGTCTTCCCTAAAACCCTTGAATGAGTAGGTGTGTCCAAAACGTTGACCTGTACTGTATATACATTTACACACACACCAATCACTCCAATGTGTAATCGATTGATGATGATGATGATGAGTTGACTTGGACCGCAAGTGGCTGCAGCTGCAGACTTGCAGCAGTCGGCAAGGCTTCTTCCTCTAGCTCCATGTCAGCTACTGTTGCAACATGGTTGTCTCCTTATTTGCCTCGCTTCCTAGATGGAGTGACATTCTCTGGCTCCCGATAAGCCAGTCAGTATTCTAGTGTACATACCCTCATACACTCAGCTAAACATTTGCCTGATAAGGGATCAGCAGAGCTTTATCATCAAGGGAACAGAGCACAGTTTCTGTGGTTGTCAAGTTTTAATATCACGTGCACAAGTACAGTGAAATGCCTTTCTCGCAAGCTCTAAGCCCAACAATGTAGTAATCAAAATGATGATCATAAACAGCTGGTCGCAGAGTCTTATCATGGTCTGGTTAATTCAATACTGCTGCTCAGTGGAAAACAATCCTTTTCTGATCTTAGTCAGTAATCATCTGAAATATGGTTTAGATCAGAAGTCTCTGGGGAGTTATCTACAAGTATGGAAGACCTGTCGCCCGGTCATCAGGCACTGATTTTATACATTTATTATTGTTATTTTAATTATTTGTCTATTCTTTACCAGGCAAGGCAATTGAGAACTGCTGGAACATAAAGTCAATTGTTGTCCCTGCTTGTTGTACTATACATAAATAACAATCATTATCTTGAAAGGTCAACATTCCGAAGTTCTAGAACCCCACACATTCTTTGAAACCTGAGAAAATAGATTTTGTGTCCTTCCTGAGGAACAACTCTGTTTTTTTATTGGCTTTTCTTGTTGGAAAAGAAAAGAGAGACGCCTGCATATTGAAGTTTTCAAAAGGATAAAATAGTTACTATGCTAAAGTGTACATTAAAAGTTAAGAGCCACTTTATTTGTCACGACTTCCACTGAAGTCGGCTCCTCTCCTTGTTCAGGTGGCGTTCGGCGGTCGACGTCACCAGCTTTCTGGCCATCGCCGTTCAGTTGTTCATTGTTCCATTGGTTTTGTCTTGTTCCCGTCACACCTGGTTTTAATTCCAGTAATCACGGCATGTATTTATTCCTCTGTTTCCTATCATGTTGATGTGTGGAATTGTTTTGATTGTTCAGGTTTGTGTATCGAGCCAGGCTAGGTTCAGTCGGGTAACGTGTTTTTACCCGTTATTATATTTTGGTTATCTGGAGACTATTGGACATTGTGCTTATGTCGCACCTTACACTTTTGTTTTTGGCTAGAGGGTAGTTTGATGCTAGTTGCGTTCATTCTATTGTTTGTTGCTTCTGCCATTAAAGTGTGCGCCTGGAAATTACTCTGTGCTCTCCTGCACCTGATTTCACTACAGTAGCGCACAACTCTGACATTATTCACTTGAATATTTCAGTTAAAGCTTTTGGATTATTTCATGTTGGCACCTGCACATCTCTGTGGATGTATGAGCTTATTCCATTACGCAGAGTTACGTGAGGACAGCCTTTGATCCCAAAAGATTGTTATTCCTATATGTAAATTCCACTATTGAGAGAATCCAGGGTATTTTTTTCCCTCTTTTAACAATATTTCTATTAAATGCTCAAATTGATGTGGTGCCGGTATTATAAAATGATGCGTTAATACTGGTCTAGGCAGGTCAAGCACCACTCTCTCTTTCGTGGGCCTTGTTTCTGGATCCTCTCCAAATGGCCCCTGTAACAAGTTGCTACCAACCATGGTTGCCTGGGGCACCAAGAACGACCATAGGGAATTGTCATATTGTATTTGGGCTGAGAGAAAGGAACGCATTAAACATGAGAATGAGACTATGGATGCTTAAGTATTTAGAGGACTTCATTCTCACTGCCAGCTAGAGGTTCCACTTTACATTCCACAAGTCAAGATGTTATACTAACTAGATAGATAGACCACTCATATCTCAGGAGCGGATTCAACCGCAGTTCTCACAACCATAAGCACTTATGCGAATGATTGGGCACATCTGTTTAGTCCAGTTCCCATGAAAACATATTGTATAAAATGAGAAGAACTACAGTTGTGTGACGTCTGCTCACACAAAGAAGTTGGAGATGTTGGTGGTTGGTGGTTGTAGAGATGTGTCGGTGTCAGTGTTGTATTGGCTCAGTGCGTTCTCAGACCATGTGGAAACGTTATGGAGCCATTAGGGGTTGATGATCTCTGGGTTGATTAAGCTCCAAACAGACCAGCTCAAGCATCTCTCTTACTGATGACATCACAGGAGGAAAGCACTACTGAACTGTGAACAAACAAGCTACACTTTGCTCAGTGACACAAAAACACACTATATATACAAAAGTATGTGGACACCCTTCAAATTCTTAAATTCCAGCCACAACCGTTGCTGACAGGTGTACAAAACCGAGCACACAGCCATGCAATCTCCATAGACAAACATTGGCAGTAGAATGGCCTCACTGAAGAGCTCAGTGACTTTCAACGTGGCACCGTCATAGGATGCCACCCTTCCAACAGATTGCTGCCCTGGTCAACTGACCACTACCGATGCAGCCTGCGCGAGGACGTCCGACGGGAGTTGGCCTGCAGGGACGCCACCATCACGTTTGACCAACTGGTGGATTTGTCCATCCGATTGGATAACCTGCTGGTCACCCGCGGACGTCCAGAGAGGGCTCTGTCGGTTCCATCTTGTGCTGTTATTGTGAAGTGGAAACGTCTAGGAGCAACAACGGCTCAGCCGCAAAGCGGTAGGCCACACAAGCTCACAGAATGTGACTGCCGAGTGCTGAAGCGCGAGTTCCAAACAGTCTCTAGAAGCAACTTTAGCACAAGAACTGTTAGTCGGGAGCTTCATGAAATGGGTTTCCATGGCCGAGCAGCCGCACACAAGCCTAAGATCACCATGCGCACTGCCAAGCGTCGGCTGGAGTGATGTAAATCTTGCCGCCATTGGACTCTGGAGCAGTGGAAACGCATTCTCTGGAGTGATGAATTCCACTTCACCATCTGGCAGTCCGACGGACTAATCTGGGTTTTGCGGATGCCAGGAGAACGCTACCTGCCCGAATGCATAGTGCCAACTGTAAAATCTGGTGGAGGAGGAATAATGGTCTGGGGCTGTTTTTCATGGTTTTGGCTAGGCCCCTTAGTTCCACTGAAGGAAAATCTTAACGCTACAGCATACAATGACATTCTGTGCTTCCAACTTTGTGGCAACAGTTTGGGGAAGGCCCTTTTTCTTTTTCAGCATGAAAAAGCGAGGTCCATACAGAAAGGGTTTGTTGAGATCGATGTGGAAGAACTTGACTGGCCTGCACAGAGCCCTGACTTCAACCCCATCGAACAACTTTGGGATGATTTGGAATTTCGACTGTGAGCCAGGCCTAATCGCCCAACATCAGTGCCTGATCTCACTAATGCTCTTATGGTTGAATGGAATCAAGTCCCTGCAGCAATGTTCCAACATCTAGTGGAATCCTTCCCAGAAGAGTGGAGGCTGTCATAGCAGCAAAGGGGGGACCAACTCCATATTAATGACATGATTTTGGACTGAGATGTTCAACGAGCAGGTGTCCACATACTTTTGGTCATGTAGTGTATGTTCCACTCTCAAAAGTGATTGCATGCATTTTCCTGAAAATGACAGTGTGACTCGTTCACGCATCAGACAGCAGCATGAGACAGCTGCCACATGTCTCTGATGACCAGAGCCATGCATCTAAATCTATGGCTATGTTGATTACCTTAAAACACATAATCACACATCTATTGTGACAGAAAAAGCCAAAATCCTAGTTTTTCTGTGTGTGATGCTATAAAAGCTCTAGTCATGTTAGTACTGATTCTAGAATCTAGAGCAGGGCTCTCCAACCCTGTAGGTTTTCACTCCAACCCCAATTGTAACTTACCTGATTCAGTTTATCAACCAGCTATTATTAGAATCAGGAGCACTAGATTAGGGTTGGAGCGAAAACATACAGGACGGTAGCTCTCCAGGAACAGAGTTGGAGTTAACCTACAGGACGGTAGCTCTCCAGGAACAGGGTTGGAGTTAACCTACAGGACGGTAGCTCTCCAGGAACAGGGTTGGAGTTAACCTACAGGACGGTAGCTCTCTGGGAACAGGGTTGGAGGTAACCTACAGGATGGTAGCTCTCCAGGAGCAGGGTTGGAGTTAAAACCTACAGGACAATAGCTCTCCAGGAACAGGGTTGGAGAGCGCTGGTCTGAAGACCTTCTCCCAAGTTTGTTGAAAACCTGATTACCAGTTTTTATAGAATGGGACCCCCATAAATTGTGGACTTTTCCTCTGTCCTGGTCTGTATCCCCTCTATCCTCCCCTGTCTTGGTCTGTATCCCCTCTATCCTCCTCTGGTCTGTATTCTCTCTATCTTCCTCTGGTCTGTGTCCTCTCTATCCTCATCTGGTCTGTATCCCTTCTATCCTCCTCTGGTCTGTATCTCCTCTATCCTCCTCTGGTCTGTATCCCCTCTATCCTCCTCTGGTCTATATCTCCTCTATCCTCCTCTGTCCTTGTCTGTATCCCCTCTATCCTCCTCTGTCCTGGTCTGTATCCCCTCTATCCTCCTCTGTCCTGGACTGTATCTCCTCTATCCTCCTCTAGTCTGTATCTCCTCTATCCTCCTCTAGTCTGTATCTCCTCTATCCTCCTCTGTCCTGGTCTGTATCCCCTGTATCCTCCTCTGTCCTGGTCTGTATCCCCTATAGCCTTCTCAGTCCTGGTCTGTATCCCCTATATCCTCCTCTGTCCTGGTCTGTGTCCCCTCTTATCTTCCTCTGGTCTGTATCCCTTATATCCTCCTCTGTCCTAGACTGTATCTCATCTATCCTCCTCTGGCCTGTATCTCCTCCATCCTCCTCTGGCCTGTATCTCCTCCATCCTCCTCTGGCTATATCTCCTCCATCCTCCTCTGGCCTGTATCTCCTCCATCCTCCTCTGGCCTGTATCTCCTCCATCCTCCTCTGGCCTGTATCTCCTCCATCCTCCTCTGGCCTGTATCTCCTCCATCCTCCTCCATACTAGCCTCTCAGGACAGCCTTAATAGCTGATTTGTTTAGATGTTCCAGCGCTACTAAAAGGCTTCTATGGAATGTGATGCTCATCTGGGTAAAGTCATATCCCCCTCCAAAAAAAGGTGATGGCATAAAAGTTTTTTAGCTTTGGTTAGATGTGATTCTGGGTGCCGAGATTACCTCCGTACTGATGACAGTGCTCTTGTCAACACAGATTAATAACTCACTGTTGGAGCCTTGAAGGACTCTGTGGCTGCAATTTGGAGACAGAGGAGGTACTTCTGATTTACAGAGCAGGGCATGGACCAAACCACCACATGATTAGCCTAAAGGGGGACAAACACTTCTGTACTCGGCCTTCAAATAATCAAATTGTATTAGTCACATGCGCCAAATACAACAGGTGTAGACCTAACAGTGAAATGCTTACTTACGAGCCCCTAACCAACAATGCAGTAAAAAAAAATATGAATAAGAATAAGAAATAAAAGTAACAAGTAATTAAAGAGCAGCAGTAAGATAACAAATGCAAGACTATATACAGGGGGGTACCAGTACAGAGTCAATGTGCGGGGGCACGGGTTAGTTGATGTAATACAGTGGGGCAAAAAAGTATTTAGTCAGCCACCAATTGTGCAAAAGTTCTCTCACTTAAAAAGATGAGAGAGGCCTGTAATTTTCATCATAGGTACACTTCAACTATGACAGACAAAATGAGGGAAAAAAATCCAGAAAATCAAATTATGGTGGAAAATAAGTATTTGGTCACATACAAACAAGCAAGATTTCTGGCTCTCACAGACCTGTAACTTCTTCTTTAAGAGGCTCCTCTGTCCTCCACTCGTTACCTGTATTAATGGCACCTGTTTGAACTTGTTATCAGTATAAAAGACACCTGTCCACAACCTCAAACAGTCACACTCCAAACTCCACTATGGCCAAGACCAAAGAGCTGTCAAAGGACACCAGAAACAAAGTTGTAGACCTGCACCAGGTTGGGAAGACTGAATCTGCAATAGGTAAGCAGCTTGGTTTGAAGAAATCAACTGTGGGAGCAATTATTAGGAAATGGAAGACATACAAGACCACTGATAATCTTCCTCGATCTGGGGCTCCACGCAAGATCTCACCCGTGGGGTCAAAATGATCACAAGAACGGTGAGCAAAAATCCCAGAACCACACGGGGACCTAGTGAATGACCTGCAGAGAGCTGGGACCAAAGTAACAAAGCCTACCATCAGTAACACACTACGCCGCCAGGGACTCAAATCCTGCAGTGCCAGACGTGTCCCCCTGCTTAAGCCAGTACATGTTCAGGCCCGTCTGAAGTTTGCTAGAGAGCATTTGGATGATCCAGATGAGGATTGGGAGAATGTCATATGGTCAGATGAAACCAAAATAGAACTTTTTGGTAAAAACTCAACTCGTCGTGTTTGGAGGACAAAGAATGCTGAGTTGCATCCAAAGAACACCATACCTACTGTGAAGCATGGGGGTGGAAACATCATGCTTTGGGGCTGTTTTTCTGCAAAGGGACCAGGACTGACTGATCCGTGTAAAGGAAAGAATGAATGGGGCCATGTATTGTGAGATTTTGAGTGAAAACCTCCTTCCATCAGCAAGGGCATTGAAGATGAAACATGGCTGGGTCTTTCAGCATGACAATGATCCCAAACACACCGCCCGGCAACGAAGGAGTGGCCGTAAGAAGCATTTCAAGGTCCTGGAGTGGCCTAGCCAGTCTCCAGATCTCAACCCCATAGAAAATCTTTGGAGGGAGTTGAAAGTCCGTGTTGCCCAGCGACAGCCCCAAAACATCACTGCTCTAGAGGAGATCTGCATGGAGGAATGGGCCAAAATACCAGCAACAGTGTGTGAAAACCTTGTGAAGACTTACAGAAAACGTTTGACCTCTGTCATTGCCAACAAAGGGTATATAACAAAGTATTGAGATAAACTTTTGTTATTGACCAAATACTTATTTTCCACCATAATTTGCAAATAAATAAATTAAAAATCCTACAATGTGATTTTCTGGATTTCTTTTTCTCATTTCGTCTGTCATAGTTGAAGTGTACCTATGATGAAAATTACAGGCCTCTCTCATCTTTTTAAGTTGGAGAACTTGCACAATTGGTGGCTGACTAAATACTTTTTTGCCCCTCTGTATGTACATGAAGGTAGAGTTATTATAGTGTCTATGCATAGATGATAACAACAGAGAGTAGCAGCGGTGTAAAAGAGGGGGAGAGGGGGGCAATGCAAACAGTCTGGGTAGCCATTTGATTAGGTGTTCAGGAGTCTTATGGCTTGGGGGTAGAAGCTGTTTAGAAGCCTCTTCGACCTAGACTTGATTACATTGAGGGAGGGATTGTTGTCCTGGCACCACACGGCCAGGTCTCTGACCTCCTCCCTATAGGCTGTCTCGTCGTTGTCAATTATCAGGCCTACCACTGTTGTGTCATAGACAAACTTAATGATGGTGTTGGAGTCGTGCCTGGCCGTGCAGTCATGAGTGAACAGGGAGTACAGGAGGGGACTGAGCATGCACCCCTGAGGGGCCCCTGTGTTAAGGATCAGTGTGGAGGATGTGTTTTTAGCTACCCTTACCACCTGGGGCGGCTCGTTAGGAAGTCCAGGATCGAGTTGCAGAGGGAGGTGTTTAGTCCTAGGGTCCTTAGCTTAGTGATGAGCTTTGAGGGCCCTATGGTGTTGAATGCTGAGCTGTAGTCAATAAATAGAACACAGTCACACAGTCTTCCGGAACAGCTGATGCGAGCATAGAAGTAGTTTAGCTCATCGGGTAGGCTCGTGTCACTGGGCAGCTCTCGGCTGTGCTTCCCTTTGTAGTCTGTAATGGTTTGCAAGCCCTGCCACATCCGCCGAGCATCAGAAACGGTGTAGTACGATTCAATCTTAGTCCTGTATTGACGCTTTGCCTGTTTGATGGTTCGTCGGAGGGCATGGCGGGATTTCTTATAAGCTTCCGGGTTAGAGTCCCGCTCCTTGAAAGCGGCAGCTCTAGCCTTTAGCTCAGTGCAGATGTTGCCTGTAATCCATGGCTTCTGGTTGGGGTATGTACTGTACGTACGGTCACTGTGGGGACGACGTCATCAGTGCACTTATTGATGAAGCCAATGACTGATGCGGTGTACTCCTCAATGCCATCGGAAGAATCCCGGAACATGTTCCAGTCTGTGATAGCAAAACAGTCCTGTAGCTTAGCATCTGCTTCATCTGACCACTTTTTATTGATCTAGTCACTGGTGCTTCCTGCTTTAGTTTTAGCTTGTAAGCAGAAATCAGGAGGATAGAATTATGATCAGATTTGCCAAATGGAGGGTGAGGGAGAGCTTTGTATGCATCTGTGTGTGGAGTAAACTAGGTCCAGAGTTTTTATTCCTCTGGTTGCACATTTAACATGCTGATAAAACGGATTTAAGTTTCCCTGCATTAAAGTCTCCGGCTACAAGGAGCTCTGCCTCTGGGTGAGCGTTTTCTTGTTTGCTTATGTCAGAATACAGCTCATTCATTGCTGTCTTAGTGCCAGTTACTGTGGTGGTCTGTAAACAGCTACGAGAAATACAGATGAAAACTCTCTCGGTAGATAGTGTGGTCTACAGCTGATCATGAGATACTCTACCTCAGGTGAGCAATAGCTCGAGACTTCCTTAGATATCGTGCACCAGCTGTTATTTACAACAATACATAGTCCCCCCGCCCCTTGTCTTACCAGACGCCCCTGTTCTATCCTGCCGGTGCAGCATATAACCAGCCAGCTGTATGTTGATAGTGTCGTTGCTCAGCCACGACTCCGTGAAGCATAAGATATTACAGTTTTGAATGTCCCGTTTGTAGTTTAATCTTTCGCGTAGGTCATATATTTTACTGACCAAAGATTGCATGTTTTCTAGCAGAATGGAAGGAAGTGGGGGTTTGTTCCTCTGCCTCCTCTTCATGCAAATCACGAAGATCTGGGCCTGTTCCCGAGAAAGCAGTGTATCGTTTGCGTCGGGCTCTTCAGACTGGTTAAAGGAAAAAAAGGATTCTGCCAGTCCGTGGTGAGTAATCGCAGTCCTGATGTCCAGAAGTTATTTTCGGTCATAAGAGACGGTAGCGGCAACATTATGTACAAAATAAGTAAAAACATAAGTTACAAACAACGCAAATAAACGAACAAAAAACGCAATTTGTTGGGGGCACGTAAAATGTCTGCCTTCTTCTCCAGCGCCATTGTATTCCTCTTCCATCCTCACACCTGGTTTTCATCAAGAAGAAAGATCTGTTAGTCAATCAGGGACAGATAAGTCCCTGGCGGGACACACACACAGACACCACACACTAACTCCAGCGCCTAAGATTTAGCATTCAGCAGTGTCAGGGATTGGAGGAGATTAGAGACTGTGATGTGGATGCATGAATTCTCGGATTCGATAACAGGTGGCATCCTATGACGATATCTTCACTGATTTTCACCCAACCTGGTCTGAGGTAGGCTCACTGCTTTTGACCCTCCATCTTGTGACAGTGCAGTAAACCATAGGCCATGTTTACGTTTACTTTCACCATTAACGGAAAGGGAAATGGAGGCGAGGCCTATTTAACCAGGTGGAAAGAGGACGTCACCGGGGTATGTTTTGATTCATGAGAAGGAGACCGACGGAAAAGGTTACCATGTGGAGTGGAAGACGGAGGTGCTTGGACTGAGGCTTCCGCGCCACGCCGTCTGATGCGACGTGGAGTCTGGCGATTTCCATAGCGGCGCACCTCAAAGACCGGTTGTTGTTGGTGAGCGGTCCACTCTCAAGTCCAAGGCCGTTAAACTTCCTTCCTGGAGCCGGGCGGGGTCCATCTACCCTCTCCATTTGCGATTCCCTCCGCCAAAATTGGTTAGTGACCTTTGTATCTTGCTAACGGTGAAGCAGAGGTTCCTCTTGGATGGTTGAATGTCTCAATTAATCTTCATGATAAAGTATTCACCATACCAGCTGCAGTTCTAGCACCCAAAGCTCTGTCATATTCAGTAGTCCTGGGCTTGGATTTTATCTTCTTTAGTGGTTTACAAATAAGTGTAATCGACAAAAAGTATACCTTCAAATCTACTCCTGACGTGGAATACCCATTCCAACCAGGCTGTGCAAGTGTCCCTGAGAACAGACCCAGAAAAGGAGAGCAACAAGGTAGTACCAACCAGAGTATCTCTCTCTTGAGTTCAATCCCAATCCCACCCAAATGTACCTTCGGCACAGATGACATGGACATCAAAAACTTTATTGACAGTGCAGTGAATGACGCCCACTTACCGGCTGATGGAAAATGCCAGCTACGTCAAGTCCTGGAGGCCAATCCAGAGGTATGTGCGCTCAGACCAGGTCGCACTGATGTTCTCCAACATCGTATTTACCTCACCCAACAAGTACCAATAAAACAACGACCCTATCGCATGTCCCCTGCCAAACAAGCTGTTGTGGAGAAACAACTTGAAGAAATGTTGAGTGCAGGTTTTGTGAAACCTTCTCATTCAGGCTGGGCCTCACCTGTTGTCCTTGTCCCAAAAAAAGATGGGAGTCTCCGGTTTTGTGTAGATTACCGTAAGGTAAATGCTGTTACGGAAAGTGATGCATACCCACTGCCAAACATCGCAGAGATCTTGGAATCCCTTTCTGGAGCTGCTATTTTTTCAACCATTGACCTGAATAGCGGTTACTGGCAGGTGACCATGGACCCTGAAAGTACAGCGAAGACAGCATTTATTACACCATTTGGATTATTTCAGTTTAATGTTATGCCATTTGGATTGAAAAATGCCCCAGCTACCTTCCAAAGATTAATGGAAACGGTTTTGGGTGAACTACGTGGTCACAATTGTTTTGTGTACATAGATGACATTATCATCTATTCCCCAACTATTGAACAGCACTTCCTTGACATCCAGAGTGTCTTATACAAGCTGGAAAAAGCAGGCCTGACTATCAACCTTAAAAAGCAAATTCTGTCTGCAGGAATTAGCGTTCCTAGGCCATGTCGTGAGTATTCAGGGCATCTCCGCTGATTCCAGCAAAGTTGAGGCTATTCGTTCTTACCCAATTCCAAGAAACCTCAAGGAGGTCCAGCGATTCCTTGGTTTAGCCGGATGGTACCACCGGTTTGTTCCATACTTTTCACAGATCGCTGAACCTCTCAATGCCCTGAAGAAAAAGGACAGAGTTTTCCAGTGGGCGCGCAATGTCAGCAGGCTTTTGAGCAGCTGAAAAGAAGCTTGATGACACCTCCCATTCTGGGACACCCAAATTTACAGCACCCCTTCATTGTCTACACAGATGCTAGTGAGACCGGTCTGGGCGCTGTGTTGACACAGAGGGACCATGGGAAAGAGGAAGTCATAGCTTATGCTAGCAGAGCTTTGAACAAAGCTGAAGTGAATTATTCTGTGACGGAAAAAGAATGTTTGGCAGTAGTTTGGGCTCTGGAGAAGTGGCAGCATTATCTGGAACACAAGTTGTTTACTGTGGTTACGGACCACTCGGCACTGCAATGGGTGATGGGGTCCACCAAGACCTCAAGTCGTTTAATCAGATGGGCCCTGCGACTGCAGAGATTTGATTTCATTGTTGAATACCGGAAGGGAAAGCTAAATGTGGCACCTGACGCTCTCTCTCGAATCCCCATCAGTGTGAGTTGCAATGTGTATGCCAGCCACAAGGAGTCAGAGGTTCTCCCAATCTCTTTGGATAAGATCTGGGAAGAACAACATAAAGACACCGTAATCATGAAAATAATGCAGGCAGACGGTGATGACAACCTGAAAGAACAATATGAGGTACTGGAAGACAAGCTTTACCGTAAAGTTCACCTGGCTGACCACCAGCTGCATTATTGTGTTCGGGTTCCTAGTAGCCTCATTCAACAGGTACTTCAGCATTATCATGCTGGGCCTTTGAGTGGCCATGGAGGGATATTCAAGACCTATAAGAGAATTCAAGAAGTGGCTTTCTGGCCAGGAATGTGGACTGATGTCAAGCAATGGGTAAAGAGATGTGTAAAATGTCAACAACTTAAGAGTGACAATCGAAAACCTGCTGGCAAAATGCAACACACCACTGTCACTCACCCCCATGAAATGTTGGGTGTGGACATAATGGGGCCGTTGCCAGGTAGTTCGAACCGAAATGCATATCTCTTAGTGTTCATTGACTATTTCACTCGCTGGGTTGAGATGTTCCCCATGCGGAATGCCACTGCACAAACAGTTGCTGCCATTTTCAAGAAGGAAATTCTGACCAGGTGGGGTGTGCCTGATTTCCTGCTGTCCGATAGGGGTACACAATTTGTGTCGTCTGTATTTAAGGAGGTCTGTGAAAAATGGAATGTAACTCCTAAACTGACGACTGCATACCATCCTCAGACCAACATGACTGAGAGAGTCAATCGCACACTAAAATACATGATAGCGGCATACCTAGATGAAAATCACAGCAAGTGGGACCAATATTTACCAGAGTTCAGATTTGCCATCAATTCTGCTGTCCAAGAGACCATCGGAATGACTCCAGCGGAACTGCAACTTGGAAGAAAGCTACAGGGACCAATGGACAAACTTCTCCAATGTAAAAATCTCACTCCTGATGTGCCAGCATACGATGTTGTTCATTGTTTAACCCAGCTTCAATCCAAAGCTATGGAAAACAGCAAAAAAGCTCATGTTAGACAAACAAGAAACTACAACAAACACAGACGGGAACTAACATTTAAAGAAGAAGACCGTGTGTGGATAAGGAACTTTCCACAATCTAGTGCAAAGCTAAATTCACTGCTAAACTCGCAAGGAAATGGAAAGGTCCTTACCGTGTAATAAAACAGCTGGGTCCATTGAATTACCGTGTTGCACTGGAGACTACTGGGGAAGATGTTCGAACAACCCATGTGTGCAATATGAAAATGTGCTACCCGACAGCCGAAGAATTAGAGTCCCAAAGTAAGGAAAAACTCCTAAAAATATTCCAAGACAACTCTGATGGAGAAGAGGAGTTTCAGGGATTTTAACACTCACAAATAAACAACCATGGGTTGTTTTCTTTCAGGGGGAGAGTGTGACAGTGCAGTAAACCATAGGCCATGTTTACGTTTACTTTCACCATTAACGGAAAGGGAAATGGAGGCGAGGCCTATTTAACCAGGTGGAAAGAGGACGTCACCGGGTATGTTTTGATTCATGAGAAGGAGACCGACGGAAAAGGTTACCATGTGGAGTGGAAGACGGAGGTGCTTGGACTGAGGCTTCCAGCGCCGCGCCGTCTGATGCGACGTGGAGTCTGGCGATTTCCATAGCGACGCACCTCAAAGACCGGTTGTTGTTGGTGAGCGGTCCACTCTCAAGTCCAAGGCCGTTAAACTTCCTTCCTGGAGCCGGGCGGGGTCCATCTACCCTCTCCATTTGCGATTCCCTCCGCCAAAATTGGTTAGTGTACCCGACGCGCAATCGCACACTACACTCATTCACACGCTATCAGATACACACGCATTCCATTCACATCTGCACATTTGGTTATTGTTTATCCGTGATTTTGATTGTTTAAGTTGAATGCATTATCGTTGATCTCTGAAGTTTTGCATTTTGTTTGATTTTCTACCCTTGAAATGTGAATCCAATGTTTTTTCCTTTCTCTTTTGTTATATGAAAAGTTTGGCGTGAATATGGACACGAATCTGCCAGTGTGGGCGCCCAGCTAGAGAATGACCAGTATGACCTGGGATTTCGTTTAGAGCGTTTATGTGATTGTGTGAATACATTTAATTACTGTTTGTTTGGTTTTTGCTTTTTCGAAATAACTACCTTTTTTTATATAATGGCTATGGACACTATGTAATAAATTCCAGTTAAATTGAAGCCCGTTTTGAAATATTTGTTTTTGTGTGTAATCAGTGGTTTTTTGTTTGCTATCCGGGGTTGTTTGGTTTTTTTTTTTGTCAGTTTTAGAAAACTGTCTGGCGCCCGAAATTTTTGTAAAAAGAAATATAATTTAAGTTAGGGAAGCCGCCACCACTGTTACAATCTGTTCTTTGCCTTATCTGAAAAACTCAATCCTATCTTTCTGCCATATTTTGTGAAGATAAATGTGGATGTGGGCTATGAAAAATAACAGTACGTACCAGGTACCATAAGGCACAAACTACCTGCTGGGATCATCATGTACACTCTTAGAAAAAAAGTGCTATCTAGAACCTTAAAAGGTTATTCGGCTGTCCCCATAGGAGAATCCTTTGGAAAAAAAACGTTATGGTTGTAGGTAGAACCCTTTTGGTAGAGCTACTTTGAACCAAAAAGTGTTCTACCTGGAACCAAAAAAGGTTATTCTATGGGGACAGCCAAAGAACTCTTTTGCAACCCTTTTTTCTAAGAGTGTATCTACAAACACAAACTTAACATCTGATCCTTGAGTATGCTTTAGAGCCAGTGCCTTGGTTATGGACTGCAAATTATAAAAAATAATACTCAGTACAGAATGTTTAGTATTTGTGCATTCATATACAGTAGGTACAAGCTAAACAATGAATTAGCTGCCCACACGTTCTGCTCATGTTCATTAATCTCTTTCTTCATTTGGAACCCATCTGGAGCACAGCTGTTTATGTACTCTTTATGGAAAGAGAGAGTGTCTCCAGGAGACTCCATCTTGTTCTTGATAGCCTGTAGTCTGCGTGCTGTCTGGGATGTTACAGGTCATAACTCTAGTGCCGTTTGAATGACGGTACCACGTACTATCTGACCCAGACAGGTCATTCTGGTTCGTTGGAACCTAATACATCCTACCTTAATCAGCCCATCTCAGATATTCTTAGAAAACTGCATATATCTTGACTTTCCCTGTTGAAACATATTCCATGTTTAAATTGTCTATTTATGACATTGTCTCTCTTTTGTCTTCAAGTTGAAGTATTTTATTCCATATGAATGCACTTAGCTAGCTACAAATGGTCGAATAGGCCTTCCAAATTTTGAAATGTTGTGACCAAACATATGGTGAGTGATGTCATGGTCAAACAATATAAAGGACATTTAAATCGTTTATTTCTCTCAGTAAGAAACAATTAAAACAATTAAAGGAATGACTCATTGTTTGTCCCCTTTGAGTTTATTTTTAAGTGATGTTTTGTAGTTCTTGGTAGTTATCTTGGTTTATTTTCTCACATAAGTGGAATGTTAAAGCGGAATCTGCAAGCAATTTCAGTGCCGGGAGAATGCTGCAACATTTAGACCACACTGCGCAGAGCAGACAGGATAATTTGCATATAATTTATTCTCTCTCTGCGTGTGAACTGAGCCGTTTACAGGAAACCTCCCCAGTGACGAGCGTTGTTGTATTCCTTTAGGTACAATTTTGTATTCTTAATAGTGCTTCTACATCTGCATTGCTTGTTTTTTGGGGTTTTAGGCTGGGTTTCTGTATAGCACTTTGTGACATCTGCTGATGTAAAAAGGGCATTAAAAATACATTTGATTGATTTGTTTAATACTGTATTATTTTCTTTTGGAGAGTGTGATATCACTGTTTTATAGATGGCTGGTGTGTAAATGCACTCACTGTCTTGCCAATTGTGTGTGTGTGTATTCAGAACTACAGAACGGGCCTGTTCTTGAGACATCCCAGTGTCCTATAGGCTACACTACAAAGGGCCATAGCAACCCAATAAGAGACAGCGGGCTGACTACCACTGACCACACTGAGCTGATGACTATTAGTTCTCTGTGTAGAGCTAAAGGTGCTCTCACTGTACATAAGTAACAGTCACATGAATAGAAACGGAACTTTTACATACGTAGCCCACGCTTCAGGGTGATCCTTACATGTTTAATGGAATGAGAAAAGACACCCAGGGGTTTTGTTTAGATCTCCCCAAACTATGTTGAGTTTCTGGAATTACAAGCGCTCTTCTGGAGTCTGGAATTTTTTGTTAGTTTTCCTCTGACTCTCTTGACAGAGTTGGACATGGTTGTATGTGTTGGCTAAGGCTTTTTGTTTGATTTGAAAATACAGCTTGTCATGTGTTGCTGAAAGAGTTTAAAATGTTGTAAATTTCAGGAAAATCTTCCTGCAAAAGGTTGATCGAATTAAAATCCCACATCTGTATTGGGCAATGAACAATAAACTATATTTGAACTCACTAGCAGCTGTAAGTTCCAAATACATACTGCTGATGAATGTTGTAGATTATTCTAAGATTGCTATGTACAGTATATCTTAGGTCAGCTAACAGTCAATAGCCTTCCACACTGAGAGTTTATTCTGTTTGTTTGTCAATATTATTCATTTCAATGTCAAGAGTAGAGGACAGGGGAATGTATGTTGGCTTCCAATTAGCCCTACTTACTGGACACAGACGCCATTTCAACTTCTAGTTTTGATATACATTTGGTTGAGTTATCAACAAATGTAAATTCAACGTGAAATCATGTCATTACATGAAAACAATACGAAATTCTCTTAAGTTGATGACTTTGACTCAACATCACATATCACATGATCAAATATCATTTTTGTTGTTAAAATTATTAGAAAACAATGTTGATTCAACCAGTTTAGCAGAGAGGAAGTGGTGAGGCTTAAAGAGTGGAAAATAACACTTAATTCTTATTTAGCTAGCGAGGCTATAGCCACGTGAGAAGCTTTGACACAACAGACACTATAGCAGTTATTGTCCACAAAACTATTCAGACCGACGGAAACCTGATGCCTAATTTTTCTTTTTCAGAGGAGGGTTACAGGTCCAAAAACATCAAAGAAATGCATACAAAGATAACCCATACCCCCCTCAGTCCCCATCCACCCGCCCATATCCGTCCTCCCCATCCGGAAACAATGTATATATATTTATACTTTTGTAACTTTCTTTGCGTTCAGGCCCACGGGGAATGGGTGGTATGGGGGAAGGGGGTTCTGGAATATATACATATATATATATACAGTACCAGTCAAAAGTTTGGACACACCTACTAATTCCAGGCCTTTTCTTTATTTTTACTATTTTCTACATTGTAGAAATAACACATATGGAATCATGTAGTAACCAAAAAAAGGTATATTTTAGATTCTTCAATGTAGCCACTCTTTGAATTTGCACACTCTTGGCATTCTCTCAACCAGCTTCACCTAGAGTGCTTTTCCAACGGTCTTGAAGGAGTTCCCACAAATGCTGAGCACTTGTTGTCTGCGTTTCCTTCACTCTGCGGTCCAATTAATCTAAAACCATCTCAGTTGGGTTGAGGTCGGGTGATTGTAAAGGCCAGTTCAGCACTCCATCACTCTCCTTCTTGGTCAAATAGCCCTTACATAGCCTGGAGGTGTGTTGGGTCATTCTCCTGTTGAAAAACAAATGATCGTCCCACTAAGTGCAAGCCAGATGGGACAGCGTATTGCTGCAGAATGCTGTGGTAGCCATGCTGGTTAAGTGTACCATGAATTCTATATAAATCACCAACAGTGTCACCATCAAAGCACCATCACACCTCCTCTTCCATGCCACACTTGGGAACCACACTTGCAGAGATCATCTGTTCTCCAACTCTAAGTCTCACAAAGACACGGCAGTTGGAACCAAAAATGTTTGTGTTTCTTGGCCCAAGCAAGTCTCTTCTTCTTACTGGTTTCTTTGTAGCAATTAGACCACGAAGGCCTGATTCGCAATCTCCTCTGAACAGTTGATGTTGAAATGTGTCTGTACTTGAACTATGTGAAGCATTTATTTGGGCTGTAATTTCTGAGGCTGGTAATTCTAATGAACTTATCGTCTGCAGCTTCCTTTTTTTGTGGCGGTCCTCATGAGAGACAGTTTCATCATAGAGCTTGATGGTTTTTGCGACTGCACTTGAAGAAACTTTAAAGTTGGTGAAATTTTTCCAGATTGACTGACCTTTATGTCTTAAAGTAATGATGGACTCTTTGCTAATATGAGCTGTTCTTGCCATAATATGGGCTTTGTCTTTTACCAAATAGGCCTATCTTCTGTATACCACCCCTATCTTCAACTGATTAGCCCCAACGCATTAAGGAAAGAAATTCCACAAATTAACTTTTAACAAGGCACACCTGTTAATTGAAATGCATTCCAGGTGACTACCTCATGAAGCTGGTTGAGGGAATGCCAAGATTGTGCAAAGCTGTCATCAAGGCAAAGCGTGGCTACTTTGAAGAATCTCAAATAAAATATGTTTAAAATATATTTTAATTTGTTTCATACTTTTTTGGTTACTACATGATTCCATATGTGTTATTTCATCGTTTTGTCTTCACTATTATTCTACAATGTATAAAATAGTACAAATAAAGAAAAGTAGGTGTGTCCAAACTTTCGACTGGTACTGTGTGTATATATATATATATATATATATATATACAGTGAGGAAAAAAAGTATTTGATCTCCTGCTGGTTTTGTATGTTTGCCCACTGACAAAGAAATTATTAGTCTATAATTTTAATGGTAGGTTTATTTGAACAGTGAGAGACAGAATAACAACAACAAAATCCAGAAAAACGCATGTGAAAATTTTTATAAATTGATTTGCATTTTAATGAGGGAAATAAGTATTTGACCCACTCTCAATCAGAAAGATTTCTGGCTCCCAGGTGTCTTTTATACAGGTAACGAGCTGAGATTAGGAGCACACTCTTAAAGGGAGTGCTCCTAATCTCAGCTTGTTACCTGTATAAAAGAATCCTGTCCACAGAAGCAATCAATCAGATTCCAAACTCTCCACCATGGCCAAGACCAAAGAGCTCTCCAAGGATGTCAGGGACAAGATTGTAAACCTACACAAGGCTGGAATGGGCTACAAGACCATCGCCAAGCAGCTTGGTGAGAAGGTGACAACAGCTCGTGCGATTATTCACATCACATCATATGTCCCTAACTGATTTAGGGGACACAGTGAACCGTTTGGAGTTGGGGCCAATTTAATCGTAAAACGTATCCTTTGTGTTAAATACAATCTGTGAACAAACTTAAAATGTATAAATTGATGGTTCAGGATGCCAAGGTCATATTTTTCCATATTCTGTTCCAGTTAAAGCAAGGTTCAGATCTGTGGACCACACTTTTTTAATGGCTAGCTCAGAATATGAGTTTTCCGAAAGTTGTTTAAATATTATAGAGATAAGTCCTTTCGGGAGCCCAGATAGTTTATTTATAAATCTTATCATTGGATGTTTCGGTAATTGGGTGTCCTAAGGGACTCCATAGGCCAGCATAGCTGAACTAAATTGTAAATATAGAAAAAAGGAGTTGCCTGGTAATGTGTTTGCATCTTTAAATCTTGGAATGTTCTCAAACCATTACCTTTCATGATATCGGTAAGGGTACGGATTCCACATCTGGAGCATTGGGGTGATGCAAAAGGGTACCCTCCAGATCGCAAGGCATTATTGTGAAATATTGGGCATGCCATTTTGATTCCCAGTTACATTGTTTTTCAATTTTGCGGCAAATAGAAATTGTGTGAGCAATAATAGGAGCAAAGCATAGTTTACATTGTTTAAGGGACATATCAGTGAAGATCACCTCTTCCAGGGCAAAAGCAGCCACCATCTTTCTGTATATACTCAGCCAGGGTATGTCTAAACCAATTTGATGCCTACCCTTCTCATGTGAAAAGGAAAAGTGAAGAAATAGGGCTACGTCCCAAATGGCACCCTATCTTTTAACCGTGGCCCATACAGTAGGGCTTTGGTCAAAGTGGTGCATGTAGGGTACAGGGTGCCATTTGGGTCACAGTCTAGGACCTGATGTAATTAAGAAAAAGGGAAACACATAGCGCCCCTCTTCTTGATTGAGGAAAGCAAACATTCATCCGGATTTTGTCAAGGCACGTCAGGGTTGAGAATCCAGAGCCTGATGTTGTCAGACGTTTGGACAGCTGGGTCTGCTCTGGCTCTGGGGCTTCTGAGCTGAGGATGTGGCTAGATTAGAAAGGCCTGATTATATAACGCTAACTGCTGCTAGCTCAACACAGCTCTCACTGCCTCTCTGGACGAGAGAGGGTCTAAAGATGAGAAAGAGAGGGCGGGGGGATCAAAGATGGAGACTTACGGTGTGACACTGGCTCCATCAGCACTCTTTTGTTTTCCTTCCTATTCAGGGAAAATCCATCATGTATTGTTCCACCATGTTTTCCTTGGTGCCTTAGATCCAGTGTAACATCAAACAGACCTCAGGAATGGAACGATGGAATCAGAACTGTAAGACAGGAGAGAGTGTAGTTTGTTATGTCTCCACAGCCTTTCTAGTTACATCTGAAACAGGGTCGACCTTGAGGTTTTTCCGGGATAGAAGAGAACGTGTTCTCCTGTGAGGGTGTCCAGTTCTTCAGTTTGTTAAAATGTTGAGCTGATTCTCTTCCGCTCTCTTCCCCGTTGTGTTTCTTTGTTTTGGTTGACACATTCTCAAGGCTGTGTGATCGTTGGCAGAGTAGTGAGGTATTCCTTTACAAATCTGCATTTGTTAAACACTTAAACACTTCCATGATATCTGGAAAATGCAGTCATTTCTTGTTAGATGTTTGCTTGTGAAAATGTGAAATCCATGGGAAAGGGAATGGGCTTGGCCTATTTGCACATTACAGGGACATTTGTTTCTAAATAACTCATAGTATAAGTATAAGTCATATTTACTCTGGGTGCTACCACACCTATAAACTCATATTGGAAGTTTACATGAAATCTCCTGCGAAAATACAAGCCTGTATTTCAAGGTGCAGAGATCAGCTTGAGTCTGCATCACCAGGCAGGCGATGCCCCGCTCATGATGCAGAGTACAGCCGCCGATGGACACACACACGCACACACACAAAAGGCTGAATTTGTTTGCCTTGCAGATGTTTAATGGGGATATTAAAAGCAGAGAAAACAAATATTTGATCCTGTTATGAATTTAATAAGAAAGTGTGCTTAGTTTGTCTCAAGGAGTCAGAGTTCCTACAGGTGGCTGAAAAATCTCATGAATTGTAATTAATCATATGGGCCATGTTGCTGACTTTGTAACACCAAAGGGCTCCAGATACAACATTTGCAGCCTGCCAAGTTCAGAGGTAATGATCTTGCGGCTTTTGTTTTTTTCTGGCTTTCACTGGTGATTGTCTTGATGAAAGTGGAAGAACGGACAGTCATAAGGTTGCTGGTAAACTTCTTAATAATGTCTAAAATATCAACTATTTTGGGTTAAGCTGGACAAGTTCACTGTACAAACTTTATTGAGTCATTTCTAGCAATCTGACAGTTTACATTGTCAGACATGGTTATCATTGCTGTCTTTTGTATGACTCAGGTGTACCAGAGTGACCCACAGAGATAGAGCCATACAGGAAGTTCTTAAAGGGATATTGCAAGATTTTGAGATTTCTGTTTTTTTTCTACTTACCCAGAGTCAGATACTATTTTGATGTCTCTGCGTGCAGTTTAGAGATGATTGAAGTTAGCATATTGTAAGTTTATCGTAATTGCTGGTAGTCTCCCAGTACAATAGCCAGCTCCCCCTCAAAAGCAGGGAAATAGACATTCTAACTACTCGAAAGCTGGGTGGTTTGACATTTAGAGTTTTACAAAGCTATACATAGTAATCCATCCTTTATACATTTGTTAATTTGACTGATAATCATAAGAATCATAAGAATGGCGTCTGAGTGCACGGGCAGCGCCATTGAGACAGATACAGTGTTGTGATCTCTATCTCCATGTAAGGTAATTGCATCAGATAATTGATAAGTTAACATCCTCAGATATCAGACAGCACCCACTGGGCACAACTGGTTGAATCTACGTTGTTATAACGTAATTTGTCAATTTATTGTGACATGGAATCTATTTGGAAAATACATTGGATTTTTTAAAAGGTAATCAACGTAAACTGTTGTTTTGAGCAACCAGAGGATTATGTCATCATGGTAACCAAATTTCAACATAGACAAACCAACATCCAGATCAGATAAAAAAATATAGGCTGGGCAGCACCTCCAGCTAGAATTGATCTATGTACAGCTACCCTTTGGTCTCCCAATCCAAGGTTTGAACCAAACCCAGCCCTGCTTAGCTATGATATTTTTCAATGACTATTGCCAATGTGCTATCGTGAGAATGGTTGTTGAGAGATCTCCACTTAAAAACGAAATACATTCACTGTTGCTATTTAAGTCATTCCAGAGGGTAGGTTTAACATAGCAAATTAAATGTGGCCATACTCAATCAGCAATTATGATATTTAGGCCTATATAACATTTGCAAAGTCATCAACAGCAATTGTTTGAATTCAACCCAGAATTCAACAAAATAATAGACAATACAATAGACCTAGGATTTGAAGCTATGGTTGATTTCAAATGTAATGATATTAAGTGATATATTGAATTGTGTTTGGTTGTCAACGCAACCAAATATCAACATTTGAAGGAGATGTATCTTCTGCTTGGATAGTTCCTTCTGTGCCACTGACTTAGTCTGGCTTTAATTCCAGTTTGTCTACACATAAAAAATGTGTACGTTGGATTCACATTTCCATCTCCGCCAAAAGTCTAAGTTAAAGAATTTGGCAAATTCAAGTCAAACTTTATTTAAAGCGCATCGCTGTCTCTAAAAGTTAAATAATCGGATTAAGCCAGTGGCTCAAATTGGACTATCCAAGGAGTAGATACATCTTCTTGATGTTTGGTTGAATAACACATCCATGGCCACATTTGGAGGTTACTGTAACTATACGTTTCTTCTTATGTACTCCATACCATCTACTGCATCTTGCCTATGCCGGTCAGCCATCGCTCATCCATATATTTATATGTACATACTTGTATTCATTCCTTTACTCTTGTGTGTATAAGGTAGTTGTTGTGAATTTGTTAGATTACTTGTTAGATACTACTGCATGGTTGGAACTAGAAGCACAAGCATTTCGCTACACTCGCATTAACATCTGCTAACCATGTGTATGTGACAAATAAAATTTTATTTTATTTGAACCGTAAAAAGCGTGCATCTTCACGATAGCATGCAAAGGTCATCGCAGGTCTGTGGAGATCTTCACAAATGCTGTAATAATCTGCGCAGAATCTCGAACGGCATTGATCACTTGCAACATGCACTTTTAATGTAATCTCAAATGCAATCCAGGACATTTGGTTCTGCTATTACTGTAGATGAAGTAGTGATATCACAGTAATCTGTTGTATAAATAAACAAAATATCTGACATTTTATTCCCATTTGAATTTTGCTGTGATTTTAAATGGTTGAAAGTGCTTTGATAGACATTTGAGTGAAACTAAACCAAAAATCAGATGTTTTTTTTCCATTGGAATTCGGTTGTGCTTTCAGATGGTTGAAGTCAGAGTGATAACACATTGAAAATTCAACTAAACTTTGGTTGTCTTTTTAAGTGGGTGAATATAGGTTGTAATCTCATTGATGAACGTCTCAACCAAATTATTATCCATTTATCCCTATTGAAATTACGTAGTGTACCCAGTGGGCAGCTTTCACAGTAACAATGAACCTATCAGCATCACATATGGCCATGAGGCCTTGGCGAGACAACAGTACACGTCACAATGCACACTATTTTCACTGTGCTGTTTTCCTCAATGTTTGCTAGGATTCAGGAATGCTATGTTGATTCCTATTCAATTTGGTGCATACTTGAAGCCCTGGGTTACGTTCAAGAGGACAAATTGTTCTCAGCCGTCATCTTCTAACGTGATGTTTTATCAACTTATTATGGCTTCTCTGGACATAACTCCCCATATCCCTTCCAGAAAGAACCTTATGTTATGGCTAGTCTCTCGTGACAGACGAGCTGGCCAGACCAGCGCACACACAAGATTTGGTTCTGGGTGCCGAGATTATATGATCATTTACTTTTATTTATATGAGCAACTTGTACACTCAACTGAAATCAGTTTGCAAGGGTTAGGCTAAAGGTTCTGAAACTGTAACCATTGACATTGACATGCTGACAGACACACACATCCATAAATTACACATTTACACACAGTAAACATCCATAACATAGCATTCAAGTCTTACATTGATCAACTGTCATGACGCTAACATGTTTGGTACTCTGGCAGGACACTCGGTCAGTGATCTGGATTCCAGACAGACTTAAAATTCACTGTTGATTTACCCCACGGGAAATTCCTTCAGAGATCAATCCCAAAGGCTCAGATAAGGACCAATGTGTGCTTTGGAGGAAAAATTGTATCTCGTAACAGATGATAAGGACCAATGTGTGCTTTGGAGGAAAACAGATGTTAATATCCTAAATAGAGTAGCTGGCCTCTAAGTCTCTTAGTCCTTCTTTTAAACATATTTGTTGTGTGCTTTATGTTAGTATGTTATAGGACAGTGAAGAGGAGACAGGAAAGATAGCAATAGTTCAGAAGGGCAGTGGTTCAGATTCAAACTCATGCAAGCACTTCTCAAATCTCTTCTCTGGGACCCCCAGATGTTTCACAATTTAGTTGTAGCCCTGAACTAGCTCACGTGATTCACCTAGTCAAGGGCATGTTGATAAGTTGAAAAGTTTAATCGGGTGTGCTAGCTCTAGAATAGATCAAATACATGGAACGTCTGGGGGTCCCTGAGGAGAAGTTTGAGAATGTAACGTTATGACTATAACTACTGTTCCCTGAAGGAGGGAAACAAGGTACGTACAACATACAATGGGGAGTCTCACTCTCTTGACATTGGTTGAAGTATATACAATTGCACCTGACAAGGTCAATGAAATCCGCACCTCGCTGGAAGAAACGCCTAGTGACTTTCCCCTGTCCCAGCTGTAAGCACCCTGTGGGCTACACTGGGAGAAGTGACATCCAAGTGATAAAACCTCATAAAAGTGTGTGGTGATGCCCAACTCACCTCAGCACAAATATCTCCTATAGTCAACCCTTTAAACAACGCCCAAAATGCTGCCAGCCCCCTGGTGGAGTGGGTTTATTTCACTTATAATTCACAGGAACCAGCCCTTTGAAAAGGAACCAGCCCTTTGTCGTGGCACCAGAGCTCAAACACTTGCCACTTATACTCATACAGCCCTCTCATGGAGGGAGCACTTGCTGACTGAATGGTAGCAATAACATTCAGAGGTAGTCATCAGATCGGCCCTCTCAGAGGCCAGGTCCATAGGAACCAAATCTCAGGCCTCGCGTGCCAAACCTGCCCGTGCGTCTGGAATAACAGATCCCTGCGCTACCAGGAGTTGCTATGGGTCCCCCGCCTAAAAGGCAAACAATAACAATCTCCATGAACCATGAACCAAGGCTGCCTGAGCCACAGGGAGCCACAAATATCAGTGATAAACCTTCCCGGCGCACCCTCTCCAATGTGGGCTGAATCAGAACCACTGGCAGAAACTTGTAAAGGAGGATCTAAAGCCACTGGTGTGCCAGAGCGTCCGTTCCCAACAGGTCACTCGGATCCCTCATAGTTTTCTTGTGATGCTTAAAGATCTACGTCGGCCCTGCTGAACATTTCCCATATTAGGGAGACCACCCAGGGGTGTATCCTCCACTCCTGAGAGAGAGGGCCCCACCTGGATAAAAGATCTGCACCTCTACTAGACACCTCATAGGGACTAGAGAGCTACAGGTTGGAATCAGCAAGGAATCTTAGTAATGAGGGGAGGGGCACCCCCTTTGGACAGAGACCTTGGGGAGATTGATATACCCCTTCAACCTCGTGAACACTGTGGAATGTGGGGTAACAGAGGGGACAGCATCAAACATGGACAAGCTTCCAATATACATTGTGGTTCCGTGAGACTGGATAGCCTGCATGAAGCTCGGCCCCTACGGGCACAGGGGGGCTCTGGCAATGGCTTAGGTAGTACCCTGTTTAGCCAAATGTGAGGGCACTTGTCACAGTAATGTTTTTGTGGAGGGGCGTCCTGGTCACTCAGATCCGTGCCAAAGCCACTCGCTCCGGAGGTTACCCCAGCAAAGTGCTCGAATTGAATTGAAAATAGGAATGGGGTTGCCATAATGCTGGGGGAAAGCTAGTACGTTTCACTCACTGGAAGTTAAGCATGCTAGCCTACGTTAGCCAGGAGGTTTTAATCTTAAGCCAGGCTAGCTAGCCTCTTTGATAGCAGCGAGTCCGTTTAGAATCACCAAGCAACTTAACAGTACGTATACTAAACAAGAGAGCTACCCCAGCAACTCCACCGTGGGGGGGCAGGAATAGCTACTAGTAATAGCTAGCTCGTCTCGGCTTGGGGTATGATTATACTATATATAGTATGTTGACTGACTGAAAGAAAATGTAATGTTATGACTATAACTACTGTTCCCTGAAGGAGGGAAACACCTGTTTGGCCCTGTACTGCCTGTTCCTGGGCTTGGTGAAGAGCGGTATTAAATTGAAGGAATGAATCTGAGCCTCACGTTTATCACCTGTGGAAGGCGGACTTCCAGCAAGGTGCGGATTTCATTGGCCTTGTCAGGCGGGATTGTACATCCTTCAACCAAAGAAGCAAGAGTGCGACTCCCCCCGTAATATGTTGTACCGAAGTTGACTGACTGAAAGGGAACCACTAGCCAAGGCTATATATAGTCCTCATCCAAGTCCATATGGCTGAGGCTGTGGTCGGGGGATCACGCAGACAGATTTGCTCTTCTTCTTGCGGTTCTTCTTCTGCTGTCCTGGGTCATGATCCCCGACCAGAGAGAGGTAAGAGGCCATGCTGTTTCTGACACCGTAGCTCACCATGGCATCCCTGTTCTCTTGGCCCGGCACAGCCCCGCTGATCAGATCTTTCCTGTT
The DNA here is from genome assembly GCA_030435695.1 of Brachymystax lenok tsinlingensis. Taxonomy (NCBI): domain Eukaryota; kingdom Metazoa; phylum Chordata; class Actinopteri; order Salmoniformes; family Salmonidae; genus Brachymystax; species Brachymystax lenok. The sequence continues at coordinate 16,664,686 of CM059799.1, forward strand.
GATTGGTTCATATATAGAGAGAGAGGGGTGATTAGAACATGTTTGAGCCAATCATGCAGAGTCACATCTTCCCAGTTTTCCCACAAGCCATGTTTTCCATTAGCCAAAAAGCAGGACTACAATTTGATTGCAGAGATATGAGAGCTGCAACAAATGATACTAAACTATGGGTCTGTACCTGTCTATTTTCTTCCAGTCAAAGTTGTTGTGTCGCATCACTACAGGGGGTGGCTGAGAAGTGATGTCGAGGGGGCTGATAGTCCCAGACAGACACGGGCCAGTGAGAACACAACACAGACCATCTGCAGAGTCTAAGAGATCACAGATGGACTGTGTTAGACACAGACACATGCACATACATTGTATGTAATCAAAAACAAACACATACTGTATGCTCACAAGGGCTCATGACATGAATGTAACCTGAGTAGCTCCGTTTTGTACCAACAAAACTGTGGTTATAGGTAAAAGCCAGACAATTAAGCCTCTAAAATCCATAGATCAATATATCCCAAAGCAACTGGGAGAGAGTGAGAGGTCAGTTATGTACAACAGCAAAACAATCCGTTTTTTTATTTTCCCCTAATCCTACCACCCCTCCACTAATTGGAGTAAACTAATGGACAACAACACTTAGGCTTATACTTCCAGCTTATATATACTATATACATTTTACGGACACAGTATATTGTACATGAGTTATCCTTTGTTTGTTTTTAGTCCAATCCTTCAACTACCCTCAACCCCTCCCATCTATCTGTGAAGACCATTTCTATTTGCCATATATTTTTCAACTGTGCTTCGATGTTTCACAAAAGTTCTGAACCTGTATAGATTTTACGGACATAAACTCCGCAAAAAAATAAACATCCTCTCACTGTCAACTGCGTTTATTTTCAGCAAACAGTTGAACAAGTTTCACAGACATGTGGCTAACAGAAATTGAATATTGTGTCCCTGAACAAAGGGGGTTAAAATTAAAAGTAACAGTCAGTATCTGGTGTGGCCACCAGCTGCATTAAGTACTGCAGTGCATGGACTGCACCAGATTTGGACTGCACCAGATTTGCCAGTTCTTGCTGTGAGATGTTACCCCACTCTTCCACCAAGGCACCTGCAAGTTCCCGGACATTTCTGGGGGGGAATGGCCCTAGCCCTCACCCTCCGATCCAACAGAGGCCAGGCGTGCTCAATGGGATTAAGATCAGGGCTCTTTGCTGGCCATGGCAGAACACTGACATTCCTGTCTTGCAGGAAATCACGCACAGAACAGGCAGTATGGCTGGTGGCATTGTCATGCTGGAGGGTCATGTCAGGATGAGCCTGCAGGAAGGGTACCACATGAGGGAGGAGGATGTCTTCCCTGTAACGCACAGCGTTGAGATTGTCTGCAATGACAATCTCCGCCCCAGACCGCCCCAGACCATGACGGACCCTCCACCTCCAAATCAATCCCGCTCCAGAGTACAGGCCTCGGTGTAACGCTCATTCCTTCGACGATAAACGCGAATCCGACCATCACCCCTGGTGAGACAAAATCACGACTCGTCAGTGAAGAGCATTTTTTGCCAGTCCTGTCTGGTCCAGTGACGGTGGGTTTGTGCCCATAGGCAACGTTGTTGCAGATTATGTCTGGTGAGGACCTGCCTTAAAACAGGCCTACAAGCCCTCAGTCTAGCCTCTCTCAGCCTATTGCGAACGGTCTGAGCACTGATGGAGGGATTGTGCGTTCCTGGTGTAACTCGGGCAGTTGTTGTTGCCATCTTGTACCTGTCCCCCAGGTGTGATGTTCGGATGTACTGATCCTGTGCAGGTGTTGTTACATGTGGTCTGTCACTGCAAGGACGATCAGCTGTCCATCCTGTCTCCCTGTAGCGCTGTCTTAGGCGTCGCACCGTACGGACACTGCAATTTATTGCACAGGCCACATCTGCAGTCCTCATGCCTCCATGCAACATTCCTAAGGCACGTTCACGCAGATGAGCAGGGACCCTGGGCATCTTTCTTTTGGTGTCTTTCAGAGTCAGTAGAAAGGCCTCTTTAGTGTCCTAAGTTTTCATAACTGTGACCTTAATTGCCTACCGTCTGTAAGCTGTTAGTGTCTTAACAACCCTTCCACAGGTACATTTTCATTAATTCTTTATGGTTCATTGAACAAGCATGTGAAACATTGTTTAAACCCTTTACGTTAAAGATCTGTGAAGTTATTTGGATTTTTACGAATTATCTTTTGCTGAGTTTAGTATACATTAGTTATCTTGTTTTTTTTGTTATTTTTAGTCCCAACCTTTAGCTCCCCTCCACCCCTTCCATCTATTTCCGAACTAATCAGTTGGTAAAGCGGCGCGGCAACACAATCCAACAATCCATGGCTTCCCCAGAGTAAAAGACAAGGCGCAACTTGGAGATGCAAAAGATAGTAATGAATTTTTTTTTTGTTTTATTTTTATTTCACCTTTATTTAACCAGGTAGGCAAGATGAGAACAAGTTGTCATTTACAACTGCGACCTGGCCAAGATAAAGCAAAGCAGTTCGACACATACAACAACACAGAGTTACACATGGAGTAAAACAAACATACAGTCAATAATACAGTGGAAAAAACAAATCTATATACAAAGAGTGCAAATGAGGTAAGATAAGGAAAGTAAGGCAATAAATAGGCCATGGAGGCAAAGTAATTACAATATAGCATTTAAACACTGGAATGGTAGATGTGCAGTAGATGAATGTGCAATGTAGAAAAAACTGGGGTGCAAAGGAACAAGATAAATAAATAAATACAGTAGGGGATGAGGTAGTTGGTTGGGCTATTTACAGATGGCCTATATACAGGTGCAGGGGTCTGTGAACTGCTCTGACAGCTGGTGCTTAAAGCTGGTGAGGGAGATAAGTGTCTCCAGTTTCAGAGAATTTTGTAGTTCGTTCCAGTCACTGGCAGCAGAGAACTGGAAGGAAAGTCGGCCAAAGGAGGAATTGGCTTTGGGGATGACCAGTGAGATATACCTGCTGGAGTGCGTGCTACGGGTTGGTGCTGCTATGGTGTCCAGTGAGCTGAGATACAGCGGGGGGTTTACCTAGCAGGGACTTGTAGATGACCTGGAGCCAGTGGGTATGGCGACGAGTGTAAAGCGAGGGCCAGCCAATGAGAGCATACAGGTCGCAGTGGTGGGTGGTATATGGGGCTTTGGTGACAAAACGGATGGCACTGTGATAGACTGCATCCAATTTGTTGAGTAGAGTATTGGAGGCTATTTTGTAAATGACATCACCGAAGTCGAGGATCGGTAGGATGGTCAGTTTTACATTTGGCAGCATGAGTGAAGGATGCTTTGTTGCGAAATAGCCAGACACCTAGATATTTGTAGTTGTCCACATATTCTAAGACAGAACCATCCAGAGTAGTGATGCTGGACGGGCGGGCAGGTGCGGGCAGCAATCGGTTGAAGAGCATGCATTTAGTTTTACTTGCGTTTAAGAGCAGTTGGAGGCCACGGAAGGAGAGATGTATGGCATTGAAGCTCGTCTGGAGGGTAGTTAACACAGTGTCCAAAGAAGGGCCAGAAGTATACAGAATGGTGTCGTCTGCGTAGAGGTGGATCAGAGACTCACTAGCAGCAAGAGCGACATCATTGATGTATACAGAGAAGAGAGTCAGCCCAAGAATTGAACCCTGTGGCACCCCCATAGAGACTGCCAGAGGCCCGGACAACAGGCCCTCCGATTTGACACACTGAACTCTATCGGAGAAGTAGTTGGTGAACCATGCGAGGCAATCATTTGAGAAACCAAGGCTGTCGAGTCTGCCGATAAGAATGTGGTAATTGACAGAGTCGAAAACCTTGGCCAGATCAATGAATACGGCTGCACAGTAATGTCTCTTATCGATGGCGGTTATGATGTCGTTTAGGACCTTGAGCGTGGCTGAGGTGCACCCATGACCAGCTCTGAAACCAGATTGCATAGCGGAGAAGGTACTTTGGGATTCGAAATGGTCGGTAATCTGTTTGTTAACTTGGCTTTCAAAGACCTTAGAAAGGCAGGGTAGGATAGATATAGGTCTATAGCAGTTTGGGTCAAGAGTGTCTCCCCCTTTGAAGGGGATGACCGCAGCTGCTTTCCAGTCTTTGGGAATCTCGGACGACACGAAAGAGAGGTTGAACAGGCTAGTAATGGGGGGTTGCAACAATTTTGGCAGATCATTTTAAAAAGAAAGGGTCCAGATTGTCTAGCCCGGCTGATTTGTATGGGTCCAGATTTTGCAGCTCTTTCAGAACATCAGCTATCTGGATTTGGGAGAAGGAGAAATGGGGGAGGCTTGGGTGAGTTACTGAGGGAGGTGCAGGGCTATTGACCGGGGTAGGGGTAGCCAGGTGGAAAGCATGGCCAGCCGTAGAAAAATGCTTATTGAAATTCTCAATTATTGTGGGTTTATCGGTGGTGACAGCGTTTCCTATCCTCAGTGCAGTGGGCAGCTGGGAGGAGGTGCTCTTATTCTTAATGGACTTTACAGTGTCCCAGAATTTTTTTTTGAGTTTGTGTTACAGGAAGCAAATTTCTGCTTGAAAAAGCTAGCCTTTGCTTTCCTAACTGCCAGTGTATATTGGTTCCTGACAACTGAAAAGTTGCATATCACGCCACAGGATGTTTTGTGCTGGTTAAGGGCAGTCAGGTCTGGAGAGAACCAAGGGCTATATCTGTTCCTGGTTCTAATTTTCTTTAATGTGGCATGCTTATTTAAGATGGTGACGAAGGCACTTTTAAAGAATAACCAGGCATCCTCTACTGACGGGATGAGATCAATATCCTTCCAGGATACCCGGGCCAGGTTGATTAGAAAGGCCTGCTCGCTGAAGTGTTTTAGGGAACGTTTGACAGTGATGAGGGGTGGTCGTTTGACCGCAGACCCATTACCGATGCAGGCAATGAGGCAGTGATCGCTGAGATCTTGGTTGAAAACAGCAGAGGTGAATTTGGGGCGCAAGTTGGTTAGGATGATATCTATGAGGGTGCCTGTGTTTACTGATTTGTGGTTGTACCTGGTGGGTTCATTGATAATTTGTGTCAGGTTTAGGGCATCAAGCTTTGATTGTAGGATGGCCGGGGTGTTAAGCATGTCCCATTTTAGGTCACCTAGCAGCACGAACTCTGAAGATAGATGGGGGGCAATCAGTTCACATATGGTGTCCAGAGCACAGCTGGGAGCAGAGGGTGGTGTATAGCAGGCGGCAACAGTGAGAGACTTGTTTCTAGGTGTATTTTTAAAAGTAAAATTTCAAATTGTTTGGGTGCAGACCTGGATAGTAGGACAGAACTCTGCAGGCTATCTCTGCAGTAGATTGAAACACCGCCCCCTTTTGGCCGTTCTATCTTGTCTGAGCTAAAGGATATCCAGGAAAAGACAGCTAAAATGCTCTCAAAGCACATCAAAACAACAAAAAACTGCTACAATCTGTTAACTTCTTAGGGAGCAGCTCCCGAGGTGACGGTTTTGGAAAGCCTGGCGTGCCCAAAGTAAAATGTCTCCCACTCAGGACCAGAAAATAGGATATGAACATATTCAGTACCATTGGATAGGAAATACTCTGAAGTTTCTAAAGGTGTTAACATTTTGTCAGTGAGTATAACAGAATGGATATGGCAGGCGAAAACCCGAGGAATTTCTGTCCTGGAAAAAGTGATTTTGACACATTGCCTCATTTGGAACCCCTCCCTTATGAAAATGCCCATATAAGGGCATATGAATGCAGTACCTATTGCTTCCTCTGGATGTCAACAGTCTCGAGAAAGTGTTTTGATTCTGTTTAATTGCTTTAGATGGCAGAAGAAGAAGAAGTAGGTAGTGGTCTCACAGAAGTCAATAGAAGAGAACGCGCGTTCCCGGCTTGCGCGCTCTGTGTTTTTTTCCTTTCTTATCGCCCAGTTTATATTCCGGTTGAAATATTATACTAAATATACATAAAAGTGTTCCTAAGGATACATATACAATTATGTTTGATTGTTCTTGGACAAGTTTATAGGTATAGGTTGAACGAGTTCTCTTCACGGTTCAATGGGCGAGTGGACGCTGTATTTGCTGATCATAACGCGCCAACCAAACAGAGATTTATGGATATAATACATTACTTTTTCTAACAAAAGAACCATGGACTGTCTTCGTTGGACACTTGGGAAGCCCTCAGCAGAAGTTCTTCAAAAGGTAATTGATTTGTTTTCGCTGTGAAATGTGTTATGTGTGAACCGTGATGGCTTATGAATTTATGGTAATGGGAAAAATAATGGAGGTGCTATCCTCAAACAATCAAATGTGGTGCTTTCGCCATAAAGCCTTTTTGAAATCTGACAACGCTGTGATATTGCCAAGAAGCAGAGCTTTTGATGAGTATGCAACACTTGTATATTGATGAATGTTTAACTATTCAACTTTTGGATTTTGAATTTGGCGCCTTACATTTCACCGGGTAGTGTCGGGAGTGGGGCGATCACCACTGATCCATAAGAGGTAAGAAAGTAGATTTGTTTAAAAAGGGCTGGAGAGAATGGGTGTGTGGACACATAGGGTTGTCATGACTCTTTCTCCTGGGTGAGGATCAAAGGTACCCCCCCTCTCTTTCCCACCAGAGAGGAAGAGGGGGAAGTTGGGCCGGGTTTTATGACTTAACGACCGGTCGTAAACTTTTTCTCTCTTGCCTTTGCAGTATTGAGAAAGGAATGTCTGAGTGTTACAACAGAGAGACACTTGGCCAAAACTTTAACATCAAAAGATTGGACATTAAAACAATATTTCTAACATAAAGAATCTGGGAAATAGTTGGTGGGGATCCAAACAATAATCATATCATATCAGTTGTTGTTTTGTGACGTCATTAAGGATGGTATAACAAGATAACTCTAACTCTGCAAGTGTACACGTCCTAGTTATCGGATTTACATCTAAATGTTGTACAACTTATATGATTAAATATGAAACTATTTGTGAGAAGATTAAATGTGATTTTAGCCTTCTAAATTAGATAATTGTTTTTCACATAAACTTTTGCCAAGTCAGTAACCACGCCCATGTGAGCACAGACATTGTGGCAACATGATGGAACTGCCCTCCAAGATGAGTGCTTAAAAGGACTCGCTGAAGTATTAACATATCAGACCAGATAACTCGGGGACAATCCACACATTGAAATGGTTGCAATTTAAATGCAGACCAGCGTGACCGACTGCGTGAGCTGAACGTTACAAAATGGTTAAAAACTCTCGACAAGTGAAGAAGATAAAGACTACACATTCACAGTCTGCAGCTGTTTATGTAAAATAGTCTAGGAAACTCGACCAAAGACGAGAAAAGAAGAACATTTCCCTATCACCACCGTGTGAAATACCTTTGAGGTATCTATTCTAACGAACAGACCCCTGCGTTATGTCTGATGTATCCACTCTAGCGAACACTCTGAGACAAAGAAAACTACAACTACATAGGACATTGTGAACTCTGGTGGACAACCAGAGACTTACACAACCAGTCTTACATCCCTCAACTTCCTATAGAACATTGAGTTCAGAGAGAGATGACAGACAAAGACATCTAAGCGTAAATATATGTTGCATTTCTAATTCCAAATGGGCGGTTGTTAGGGTGCTAAATATCCATATTTACTGTGAGCGTATTATTCAACTGTATGTATGATAGTTGAATTCCTTTGTCTCTCCATTTCCCTCTCTTTCTGAACCCTCCATCTTGTGTAACAAGCCATCATATCGGTTTAGTCCACTAGACTTTTCATTGCATTATGTTAGTAATCGACATATACTGTGTGTGTGTGTGTGTGTGTGTGTTTATGTATTTCTGTGTGATTATTTAGTTAGTAAATTAAATAATTAAGCTAATTTGTGTATTGCTGATTCATACGTTAGGTTAGGGTTCGTGTAGACAGCCAAGAATTTTGTGGCGTTTAGAATTGAGACTGATGACTAACAATTGACTGTGATTGAAGTAAGAGATATTTATATCTTTAGAGTTTAAGTTGGGAGATAGTAACTCGTTAAATAACTTTTCCCGTGGTGCCCCAAGATTGCTAATGAGTTCATTGTTCGTTGATTCACTTAATCACGTAATAATTCAACGTAGTTAATTGATTTGATAAAATAACTGTCCTCACATTAACGGTAGTCACGTCACAACAGGGTATATGTTTGGTATTTTATTAGGATCCCTATTAGCTGTTGCAAAAGCAGCAGTTACTCTTCCTGGGGTCCACACAAAACATGAAACATGACATAATACAGAACATTAATAGACAAAAACAGCTCAAACTATCTAGGTCAAATAGGGGAGAGGCGTTGTTCCTTTGCATGTGAATGAAGGAGAATAGATGTATGGATGGGTGTAAATGTGTCTGAGAAGAAGGGAGGGTAGGAATAGATGAGAGGTTGGGACAAACCTGGCTTGGGTGGGCAAGGATGGGAGGGTTGGACAAACTTGGTTTGGGTGGGCCAGGATGGGAGGGTTGGACAAGCTTGGCTTGGGTGAGCAAGGATGGGAGGGTTGGACAAGCTTGGCTTGGCTGGGGTAAAGGGGGGAGAAAAACGATGAGGGGCTGGTGGAAAGGGACAAGCTTGGCTTGGGAAAGAGGGTAGGAAGGATTTATACTGCAATGTAATTGTATTTATTTTTGTGACTTCAAACCTGCTGTAAAATGAATAAGAGTTCTGGTTAAATTAGGAGAGGAGGACAAGTCATTATTATTCCTTGTTTGCCATTGTAGTTAAGATCCAACGGTGGTTATTGGCAAGAGTGGAGATGGGCTCTATCCGAAGGATCGGGACGGGGGAGTTGGGAGGGCAGCATACACTTCCCTGAAGTATGTGTGGTGCCTTCACTCATTTCACTTCTGTCTCTCGGTGGACCCACTCTCCCCAAGTAGAGCCCCACCAGCGACTATACTTTAATTTAATTCCCATTGGGGGCTATATGGAATTGTTTTAAGAAGGTAATACCAATAATCATTTAGCTATTAGAATTAGAATTTTAAGACCCTTGAAAAATAGAATTTGGCCTTACTGCTATTAGTCCCCCCCCAAAAACCTTAAGGAAGTTTGTTCTGAAGTGTCTGTTGTTCTTGTTTAACGGTGTGTTGCCTCATGGAATTATCTTGTTCCTGTTTTTGTTGTTTTATTCAACTTTTCACCTGCTTCCGGACTCACAGCTCCGTTATTACAAAATACCAACTCAAACTATGGAAGCATCAGGAAAATCGGATCTCTCTCAGACGGTTGACGAGCAAGGGTACCTTCCACGTCAACATCATGACCAGCTGGCTCTCCGCAGTCTGCAGCGTCTCGAGAGACGTTGCAGACCAGCAGCGGAGGATACTCTAGAGCCAGTCTACCCAGCGAGCCAGCGCAATCGCCCATTCAGCAACCCGCTCAGGTCAGCGATGCCCGTCTTTTCCTCCCAGAGAAATACGACGGTACACCATCCAAATGCCTTGGCTTCCTCCTTCAGTGCTCCCTCTATTTTTCACACCAGTTGGGAGCCCCCACCACCGAGAGGTCTAAGGTTGCCACAGTTATTTCTCTGCTGACCGGGCAGGAATTGGAATGGGCTATGGCCGTCTGGGAGAGGGGAAGAGCTAGATTCATATGAGGGGTTCATGGCTCTGTTTAAATGCATTTCCGATCATCCCGCGGAGGGCAGAGAGGGAGGTGAGTGTCTGCTTCAGCTACAGCAGGGGAATCAGACGGTTGCTGAGTATCCCTTCAGGACAGTAGCAGCTTCCAGTGGATGGAATGAGCTGGAGCTTCGCACGCTATTTAGATTAGGTCTGTGCGAGAAGATCCAGATGGAACTGGCCTGTCGGGTCGACAACCTTATCCTGGACGCACTCATTGCGATGGCCATCCACCTGGATAACCTTCTCCGGAAGCGTCGGCATTCTCATTGCTTCTCTCCCTCCCTCTGCGAGTGCTCGGGATCAGAGCCTGAACCCATGGAGGTAGGGGTCATACGCCCTTCCACAGCAGAACAACACAGACGGATACAGCTGGGGTTATGTCTGTACTGTGGGCAAGGAGGGCACAAGCTCCAGCGGTGTCCAGTACGTCAGAAACCCGGGATCCACTAGAGCAGAAGGACGGTCACGTGATGTTTCATCCCCTGGATCAGGAGTGAGTATTCCAGATGCAGCTCTTCCTGCTAGACTCTTTTTGGTGTCCATCACTCTGGCTGACTGTCCCTCATGTACTGTGTCTACAGCTTCAGTGGATTCCGGCGCCTCGGGGAACTTTATGGATCAGACCCGCTCTTCTCTCATTTTCCAGTTCAAGATCTTGACTGTTGGCCATTAGGATCTGGGACCATCACACAGATTACTCAACCACTCACCCTCACTGTGGAGTCCAATCACCAGGAGAACATCCCCTTTTTCATCACCAGTTCACAAAATCATCCTCGGCCTCCCTTGGCTTTAACACCATGACCCTACCCTCTCATGGTCGAGGATGAGAATCAGACTGGTCACCTGAATTCCGAAAGACCTGCTTCCCTGTCCTCTGTGGTTCCACGTTGGTTGAGAGTCCTGTGGTTGCCCTTCAGCCCAACATCTCGGAGAAATACCAGGACCTAAGGGAGGTATTTTTGTTTCATCAGACCAGAGAACATTTCTCCAAAAAGTACAATCTTTGTCCTCATGTGCAGTTGCAAACCGTAGTCTGGCTTTTTTATTGCGGTTTTGAAGCAGCGGCTTTTCAGGTTATGTCGATATATGACTCGTTTTACTGTGGATATAGATACTTTTGCACCTGTTTCCTCCAGCATCTTCACAAGGTCCTTTGCTGTTGTTCTGGGATTGATTTGCACTTTTTGCACCAAAGTACGTTCATCTCTAGGAGACAGAACGCGTCTCCTTCCTGAGCGGTATGACGGCTGTGTGGTCCCATGGTGTTTATACTTGTGTACTATTGTTTGTACAGATGAACGTGGTACCTTCAGGCATTTAGAAATTGACCCACTGGAGTTGTGATACAATGAGTTATAAGTGAAATAATCTGTCTGTAAACAATTGTTGGAAAAATGACTTGTGTCATGCACAAAGTAGATGTTCTAACCGACTTGCCAAAACTATAGTTTGTTAACAAGAAATTTGTGGAGTGGTTGAAAAACGAGTTTTAATGACTCCAACCTAAGTGTATGTAAACCTCCGACTTCAACTGTATATACTAAAGCATGAAGAAAGCCTAACTGACAATCTCTTAGATTTTTTTTTATTAACTATTGCATTCAAGACTTAAAAATAACTGATATAGACACAAGATGGAGGGAGTGTTGGAACATAACTAATGAAATTACAGGTAACAAATGTATGCTTATTCCAGTCTAAACGAATGTATAGAATTTATTATACAAAATAAAAAATTCTACAGCACAATGGCAGTTATGTCTTAAGTGTAAAACTAATGACTCAATAATCAATGCTTTCTTGGAATGCTATGAAGTCCGGAAGTTGTGGGCGGAGTTAGAAAGTTGTCTGTCAGAAGTATTACAATGTAAACTTACTTTGAAACCATCTATCTGCATTTTTCAAGACACGGGGATGTAGTGAGAGAACCAATGGGGTGGACCATACTTTAATCATCAATGATTTTGAAAACAATCGCTACTCAAACTGGAAATCAAATGATCCTTCATCACTACGACAGTTGATGAATCCAATGTATTATTATTTAAGTATTGAAACGGTGTGGGCTACATAAAAAAATAGAACAATGCAATTTGAGGCCATATGGCATAGAGTGCTACAAGCACTGGAAAGTTCCAGGGGATGAAGAATGAGGGGGAGTGGGATTGTGAGAAATGTGTGTGTGTTGTCTTTTGTATGGTTGTTATTGTTTGAGAAAATAAATAAAAATAAAACAATGTGACAGTCAATATGAAAGACCTAGTCTCAGCACAAATATGTTAAAATGGTCATCAACAACATCATTACTTCCTGTTTTGTTCTTAGTGTGTGTACTCTCAGAGCTAGGCCAATGCACAGTGGAAAGATGGCTAGCACCTGATAAGAACAAAGCTATTTAAAGATTCTTGAGGTTATTTTCAGTGTGTGTGTGTCTGTCTTGGACTCACCAGAGTAGTGGTTGACCATCTCTTCCAAGCACTGGAAAGTCAGACGAGGAGAGATATAATACCAGCTGTTCTGCAGGCGATAGATTTTATAGTGCTGGATGGATCTGTGCTTTACAGACATGGAGTAGACACCTGCAAATTTAATATAACATAAAAGGCATTAGATATAGGCCTAGATAGATCTTAATGGATACCCATCTCCTATCATCCTACTGACGTCCAGTTTAATAACCCCCTTGAGTTGATGTCTGCACCCGGAAAATCTACCTGTCTGTTCAATCCTCCACCAATGGCGGCCTTCTATATCTGAGGTGGAAGGTGGCTGAGCTACAGCGATGTTTGTCAGAACATGAGACACCCTGAAAATCTGTCTTCTCACTAAAACGTTTGTAGCGTCCAAATGGTTTGGCCTACAAACTAATAATAATTGGCACTCTATGATGGGACCAAAGATGAGACTCTCATGATGGTGTACTCCGTTTTGCTCTACGACCCTCACAAGACTTACTTGTCTGAATGTAGCTATGTACCAGTTTAAAAATTAATGTAAGAACAGTGCCTTCATTAATTATTCACACCCCTTGACATTTAGTTGTGTTACAGCGTGAATTTAAAATGTATTACATTTATATTTGTGTCACTGGCCTACACACAATACCCCATAATGTCAAAGTGGAATTATGATTTTAGAAATTTGTACAAATTAATTACAAATTAATAGATGAAATGTCTTGAGTCAATTAGGTATTCAACCCCTTTGTTATGGCAAGCATAAATTAGTTCAGGATTCAACATTTGCTTAACAATTCACTTAATAAGTTGCATGGACTGGCTTCAAAAATGCAAAAATAGTGTTTAACATGATTTTTTAAAGACTACCTCATCACTGTACCCCACACATACAATTATCTTTAAGGTCCCTCAGTTGAGCAGTGCATTTCATACACAGAGACCAAGAAGGTTTACCTAATCCCCACAAAGAAGGGCACCCATTGGTAGATGGGTAAAAAAAACAGACATTGAATATCCATTTTGAGCATGGTGAAGTTATTAATTACACTTTGGATAGTGTATCAATACACCCAGTCACTACAAAGATCCTTCCTAACTCAGTTACCGGAGAAGAAGGAAACCGCTCAGGGATTTCACAATAAGGCCAATGGTGACTTTAACACAGTTACAGAGTTTAATTGCTGTGATAGGAGAAAACAAACTGAGGATGCATAAACAACATTTTAGTTACTCCACAATACTAACCTACAGAATAAATATATTCCAAATCATGCATCCTGTTTGAAATAAGTCACTAAGGCTAAACTACAAGTAAATTGGCAAATAAATGTACTTTATGTCCTGAATACAAAGCATTATGTTTGTGGCAAATCCAACACAACATATCACTGAGTATATTTTCATGCATAGGTGTGGCTGTATCTTGTTATGGGTATACTTGTACTCGGCAAGGACTAGGGAGTTTTTTAGGATAAAAAGAAACGGAATAGAGCTACAGTAAGTGCAGACAAAATCCTGGAGGAAAACCTGGTACAGTCTGCTTTCCAACAGACACTGGGACACAAATTCACCATTCAGCAGGACAATAACATAAAACACAAGGCCAAACATACAATGGAGTTGCATACCAAAATGACATTGAAGGTTCCTGAGTGGCCTAGTTAAAGTTTTGACTTAAATCAATTTGAAAAACTATGGCAAGACTTGAAAATGGATATCTAGCTATGATTAACAACCAACTTGACAGAGCTTGAAGAATTAAAAAAGAAATAATGTGTAAATATTGCACAATCCATGTGTGCAAAGCTCTTAGAGACTTACCGAGAAAGACTCCACTGTAATCGCTGCCAAAGGTGATTCTAACATGTATTGACTCAGGGTTGTGAATACTTATGTAAATTATATTTTTCTGTATTTAATTTTCAATACATTTAGAAAAATGTGTAAAAACATGTTTTCACTTTGACATTATGGGGCAGCAGGTAGTCTAGTGGTTAGAGCATTGGATGAGTAACTGAAAGGTTGCAAGATTGAATCCCTGAGCTGACAAGGTAAAAATCTGTTGTTCTGCCCCTAAACAAAGCAGTTAACCCTCTGTTCCTAGGCTGTCATTGAAAATAAGAATTTGTTCTTAACTGACTTGCCTAGTTAAATAAAGATAAAATATAAACAATTATGGGATATTTTGTATAAAATCAATGTAATCCATTTTGAATTCAGGCTGTAACACAACATAATGTGGAATAAGTCAAGGGGTCTGAATACTTACAGAATGCACTGTACATGGAAGTAGTTCAGCGCCCCAAAAACATTTTAGGTGATCCGACCGAATTCGCATCATGAGTTATAGAGCTGTCATTCTTATTGATCTGTTCTACGTACGCAATTTCTATACTTCTCTTATAAAGTTTTGTTTTTGAAAGTTTGGGGTCACTTAGAAATGTCCTTGTTTTTAACCTTTATTTAACTAGGCAAGTCAGTTAAGAACAAATTCATATTTTCAATGATAGCCTATGAGCAATGGGTTAACTGCCTTGTTCAGGAGCAGAACGACAGATTTTTACCTTGCAACCTTTCTGTTACAAGTCCAACGCTCTAACCACTAGACTACCTAAGCACATTTTTTGTCAAGTTGATCAGAAATACAGTGTAGACATTGTAAATGACTATTGTAACTGGAAACGGCAGATTGTTTATGGAATATCTACATAGGCGTAGAGAGGCCCATTATCAGCAACAGCTAATCCAAGTTTATCATTTTAAAAGGCTAATTGATCAATAGAAAACCCTTTTGCAATTATGTTAGCACAGCTGAAAACTGTTGTCCTGATTAAAGAAGCAATATAACTGTCACGATCCTCGGAAAGGACAGACCAAGGTGCAGCGAGGCATCCAGTATACATGTTATATTTATTAACATAAACGATACTCACGCAACTGGGCAAAACAATTAACAGAACGAAACGAAGATCATAACATATAACATAGACTTACAATACACAGACGCTATGCCTAAACAATAACCCACAAAATACTACAGAAAACCCCAAACATATATATGGTTCCCAATTAGAGACAACGACACACAGCTGCCTCTAATTGGGAACCATTACCCCAACATAAAAATAGACAAACTAGAACCAAAATAACCCTACGCCAAAATGAAACAAAAAACACGCCAGCCTAAACTCTGGCCTGGACGTGACAGTACCCCCCCCCCAAAGGCGCGGACTCCGACCGCGCCAACAGTCCATGGGGGTCTTCGGGTGGGTCTTTTGGTCCCAGGTGGCGGCTCCGGTAACGGCCGTGTTGGCTCGATGTCCCGCACCGGAGGCCCTGGGCTATTAGCCGGAACTCTGGTGCGAGGAGCAGGAACCGGCCGTGATGGGCTCATACCGAGCACTGGAACTCTGGTGTGGGGAGCAGGAACCGGCCATACTGGACTCCCAAAGCGCACTGGGACTCTGGTGCGAGGAGCAGGAGCCGGCCGTACTGGGCTCACGATGCGCACTGGCACTCTGGTGCGGGGATCAGGAACTGGCCGTACTGGATCCACGACGGGCACAGGAATCCTGGAGCGTGGAACAGGGACAAAACGTGCTGGGTCCTCGACGGGCACAGGGATCCTGGAGCGTGGAGCAGGGACAGGACGTGCTGGGTCCACGACGGGCACAGGGATCCTGGAGCGTGGAGCAGGGACAGGACGTGCTGGGTCCACGACGGGCACAGGGATCCTGGAGCGTGGAGCAGAGACAGGACGTGCTGGGTCCACGACGGGCACAGGGATCCTGGAGCGTGGAACAGGGACAGGACGTGCTGGACTCTCTAAGCGCACAGGGGGCCTGGTGCGCCGGAGCCGAACAGGACGTGCTGGACTCTCTGGCGCACAGGAGCCTGGTGCGCGGAGCCGAACAGGACGTGCTGGACTCTCTGCGCACAGGGGCCTGGTGCGCCAGCCGAACAGGATGTGCTGGACTCTCTAGCGCACAGGGGCCTGGTGCGCGGAGGCGGAACAGGACGTGCTGGATCCACTACACGAACAGGGATCCTGGAGCGTGGAACAGGGACAGGATGAACTGGATCCACAACACGCACAGGAGACCTGATGCGTATAGCCGACACCCCTCTCCCAGGTTGTTCACTCATCCTGGCTTCACCGATGAGGGGAGCTGGAATGTTGTGCACCGGGCTGTGCGCGTGAACATGAGACACCGCACGCATAGCCGGAGCAGGATATTTCGGTCCCAACAGGCGCACTGGAGACCTGGCGCGCAGAGCCTGCACCACTCTTCCAGGCTGCACACTCACCCTAGCCCGACAGATGAGTGGCGCTGGAATTTCGCGCACCGGCCTATGCATGCGCACTGGAGACACCGTGCGCACAATTGCATAGCACGGTGTCTGCTCAAGTTTACATACACTAAGTTGACTGTGCCTTTAAAATTCCAGAAAATTATGTAATGGCTTTAGAAGCTTCTGATAGGCTAATTGACATAATTTGAGTCAATTGGAGGTGTACCTGGGGATGTACTTCAAGGCCTACCTTCAAACCTAGTGCCTCTTTGCTTGACATCATGGGAAAATCAAAAGAAATCAGCCAAGACCTCAGAAAATAAATTGTAGACCTCCACAAGTCTGGTTCATCCTAGGGAGCAATTTCCAAACGCCTGAAGGTACCATGTTCATCTGTACAAACAATAGTACACAAGTATAAACACCATGGGACCACGCAGCCGTCATACCGCTCAGGAAGGAGACGCGTTCTGTATCCTAGAGATGAACTTGATTTGGTGCGAAAAGTGCAAATCAATCCCAGAACAACAGCAAAGGACCTTGTGAAGAGGAAACAGGTACAAAAGTATCTAAATCCACAGTAATTACAAGTCCTATATCAAGATAACCTGAAATGCCTCTCAGCAAGGAAGAAGCCACACTTCCAAAACCGCCATAAAAAAAGAGAGACTACGGTTTACAACTGCACATGGGGACAAAGATCATACCTTTTGGAGAAATGTCCTCTGGTCTGATAGAAATAGAACTGTTTGGCCATAACGACCATTGTTATGTTTGGAGGAAAAAGGTGGAGGCTTGCAAGCCAAAGAACACCATCCCAAACGTGAAACATGGGGGTGGCGGCATCATGTTGTGGGGGTGCTTTGCTGCAGGAGGGTCTGGTGCACTTCACAAAATAGATGGCATCATGAGGAGGAAGAATGATGTGGATATATTGAAGCAACATCTCAAGACATCAGTCAGGAAGTTAAAGCTTGGTCACAAATGGGTCTTCCGAATATACAATGACCCCAAGCATACTTCTAAAGTTGTGGCAAAATGGCTTAAGGACAACAAAGTTAAGGTATTGGAGTAGGCATCACAAAGCCCTGTCCTCAATCCTATAGAAAATGTGTGGGCAGAACTGAAAAAGTGTGTGCGAGCAAGGGGGCCTACAAACCTGACTCAGTTACACCAGCTCTGTCAGGAGGAATGGGCCAAAATTCACCCAACTTATTGTGGGAAGCTTGTGGAAGGCTACCCGAAACGTTTGACCCAAGTTAAACAATTTAAAGGCAATGCTACCAAATACTAATTGAGTGTATGTAAACTTCTGACGCACTGGGAATGTGATGAAAGAAATAAAAGATGAAATAAATAATTCTCTCTACTATTATTCTGACATTTCACATTCTTTAAATGAAGTGGTGATCCTATCTAACCTAAGACAGGGTATTTTTAGTAGGATTAAATGTCAGGAATTGTGAAAAACTGAGTTTAAATATATTTGGCTAAGGTGTATGTAAACGTCTGACTTCAACTGATATATATATATATATTTCAGATTTGGACAGAGATTTTAAAACAAACTTTCTTTTGATAAAACATTTTTCAATCTGTTTTTCCAAGTATGAATCTGTTATTTAATGCGTTTCTATGGGCTAATAGCAGTAAGGCCAAATGCAATGTTTCATCTAATCATTTGTATGTATAATTTTTTTTTTATACCTAAAGAGTCATCAAAAAAATACCCACCCAGCTTAGACTCTTAAGGAATAACTTGGTATGGCTTTAAATGTTCATGGACTCACCTCTCTGCTGGGTGCTCTCTCTGATCATGAAGGAACCCACTTTGTTTTCAGGGAGACTAAGTAGCTCCTCTGCCTTCTGCCTCACTACTCCCTCAAAAAGCCACCTTAAAACAACACACACACACACACACACACACATGCACACACACACACACACAAAGGGACGGTATACATTATATCACTGTACAGAACCAAGTCAACACAGCCTTTAATTATGACAATACAAAACATAATTTTAACATTGCTTACCCATGGTAGACTTTGGCAATATGGTTGTTAGGAATGTAGTTCTCACTTCCTGATTGTAAAGACCGGACTCTCCACCAGTTGCCTTCCCTGAAGAACACATATTTAAGGAGAACTTCAATAGGCTACACTGTAACGGAAACAAAATCTGAAATTGTAGTTCCCCCCTATTTATATAAGTGTTAAGTGTTATCCATCAAATTTCCCCCAATGTGTTCATTCTTTGTTGTGTGCAAAATATTATTGATTGTGTAGTGTTGTTTTGTATTATTGCTTGCTTAGTAGTTCTACTTGTATGCAGAGCTGTGCATTTTGTTTTGGAAAGGACTGTGACTTCCTCTTTTGTTGTCTCGGTATCTGTATCTGTAACTCTGCATCTATCAATTTCTGCCCTAGGAAACTTTTAGTACAGAGTAGGGTTGCAAAACTATCGGTAATACCAAAGTTACTGAAATCTATGGTAATTTATACTCAAATAACTTTACAAAAAATATATTCATAGTGTATTACTTTTTTATATGTGTCCATGAGTTTCTAGTGGATAGATAGACCATATGGTTCAAATATCATAATTAATGAAGAAAGCATCTAATCAACAATGGCATTTCTTTTATTAGCTCTACAGCTCTTCCAACTATAGATTTCTTTCACAACTGCCCCCAGTTTGGTGCCAAAACTTTTACAAGAAAAGCATATTGAGATAAAAAATAAATAATAATAATAATAATGATATTTTATGCTGAAACCTTCATATTAAACATCAATGGTAATCACTAAATTGTACGGTTTGTATTTTGGGTAATGTTTTCCACGTTTGTCATTCTACATGTTACATGTGACTTGTAACTGAAAGGTTGCAAGATCGAATCCCCAAGCTGACAAGGTAAAAATCTGTCATTCTGCCCCTGAACAAAGCAGTTAACCCTCTGTTCCTAGGCTGTCATTGAAAATAAGAATTTGTTCTTATCTGACTTGCCTGGTTAAATAAAGGTAAAAAGAAACAACAACAGAGGGATGGAGATAATTAATGACACCTGGGAAAGTCTTATTTATCCAAAAAGGCTACTAGAGGTCATGTCATAAAATGTCACTTATAATTCAATGTATCACAATTCCAGTGGGTCAGAAGTTTACATACACTAAGTTGACTGTGCCTTTAAACAGCTTGGAGAATTCCAGAAAATTATGTAATGGCTTTAGAAGCTTCTGATACGCTAATTGACATCATTTGAGTCAATTGGAGGTCTTCCTGTGGATGTATTTCAAGGCCTACCTTCAGACATCATGGGGAAATCAAAAGAAATCAGCCAAGACCTCAGAAAAAAAATGGTGGACCTCCACAAGTCTGGTTCATCCTAGGGAGCAATTTCCAAATGCCTGAAGGTATCACGTTCATCTGTACAAACAATAGTACGCAAGTATAAACACCACGGCCGTCATACCGCTCAGGAAGGAGACGCGTTCTGTCTCCTAGAGATGAACGTACTTTGGTGCAAAAAGTGCAAATCAATCCCAGAACAACAGCAAAGGACCTTGTGAAGATGCTGGAGGAAACAGGTACAAAAGTATCTATATCCACAGTAAAACGAGTCATATATCGACATAACCTGAAAGGCCGCTCAGCAAGGAAGAAGCCGCTGCTCCAAAACCGCCATAAAAAAAGCCAGCCTACGGTTTGCAACTGCACATGGGGACAAATATCGTACTTTTTGGAGAAATGTTCTCTGGTCTGATGAAACAAAAATAGAACTGCTTGGCCATAATGACCATTGTTATGTTTGGAGGAGCTGAAGAACACCATCCCAAGAACACCATCCCAACCGAAAATTATGTGCATATATTGAAGCAACATCTCAAGACATCAGTCAGGAAGTTAAAGCTTGGTCGCAAATTGTTCTTCCAAATGGACAATGACCGCAAGCATACTTCCAAAGTTGTGGCAAAATGGCTTAAGGACAACTATGTCAAGGTATTGGAGTGGCCATCACAAAGCCCTGACCTCAATCCTATAGAAAATGTGTGGGCAGAACTGAAAAAGTGTGTGCGAGCAAGGAGGCCTACAAACCTGACTCAGTTACACCAGCTCTGTCAGGAGGAATGGGCCAAAATTCCAGCTTGTGGAAGGCTACCCGAAACGTTTGACCCAAGTTAAACAATTTTAAGGCAATGCTACCAAATACTAATTGAGTGTATGTAAACTTCTGACCCACTAGGAATGTGATGAAAGAAATAAAAGCTGAAATAAATCATTCTCTCTACTATTATTCTGACATTTCACATTCTTTAAATGAAGTGGTGATCCTAACTGACCTAAGACAGGGAATTTTTGGTAGGGTCAAATGTCAGGAATTGTGAAACCTGAGTTGAAATGTATTTGGTTAAGGTGTATGTAAACTTCCGTCTTCAACTGTAATATTCAACTGTAATATATCCTCCCTTTTGCAACCCTAGTGCAGAGACTGTGGGTTTATAATTGTTCTAACAGACAGACAAAGTACTGACTCTACTTACTGAGACAAGACCCTCAGCTTCTCTCCCATCCTAAAGATTGGCTCACTGATGTCTGGAGAAGGATAGTCATGGAGAACGACAAGCATCTCATCTTCTCCTGCTGGGGAACCACCAATGTTACACAATTAGATAGACGTTAACACAGAGACACAATTTGCCTGAAATATAGGAAATAATTGTCTTATTGTACCTTCTAATTCAAATGAATTTTATGAAACACATTTCACAAATGGGTAAAGAGAATGTCATCTAAAAAGTCCTGAGTCAGCTTTTGAAGCTGTGTGAACATTATATATTTTGTAAAGCCTCAACACATTACAGTATCAAAAACTGCATCACAAAGAACCGGAAATAACTGCTCAATAACTCAAAAAATATTGAAGCCTTACCCTTTAATGCACTGTCATGGTAGTTTGAATTTGTTTTGTCCCCAGCTCCTCGTCCCCACATCACATTCCCCATAGCGGCACTCTAATCGGTCTGAGGACAGACGGACATACGGTATAGCTGGTCATCAAGCTAGTCATCAACACGAACTTCCAATAGCAGACAGAGAGTAATCTGGCTGGCCAGTGAAGGCCCCATCCAGGACCTTCGTCCCTGTCATGTATGTGCATGCGTGCATGTTGTAACGTCTCTATTAACAGCCAGAGTGCTATCTCGACCAGGACACGCAGTACAGTCGTGGCCAAAAGTTTTGAGAATGACACAAATATTAATTTTCACAAAGTCTGCTGCCTCAGCTTGTATGATGGCAATTTGCATATACTCCAGTATGTTATGAAGAGTGATCAAATGAATTACAATTAATTGCAAAGTCCCTCTTTGCCATCATGCAAATGAACTGAATCCAAAAAAAACATTTCCACTGCATTTCAGCCCTGCCACAAAAGGACCATCTGACATCATGTCAGTGATTCTCTCGTTAACACAGGTGTGAGTGTTGACGAGGACAAGGCTGGAGATCACTCTGTCATGCTGATTGAGTTCGAATAACAAACTGGAAGCTTCAAAAGGAGGGTGGTGCTGGAATCATTGTTCTTCCCCTGTCAACCATGGCTTCCTGCAAGGAAACACGTGCCATCATCATTGCTTTGCACAAAAAGGGCTTCACAGGCAAGGATATTGCTGCCAGTAAGATTGCACCTAAATCAACCATTCATCGGATCATCAAGAACTTCAAGGAGAGCGGTTCAATTGTTGTGAAGAAGGCTTCAGGGCGCCCAAGAAAGTCCAGCAAGCGCCAGGATCATCTCCTAAAGTTGATTCAGCTGCAGGATCGGGGCTCCACCAGTACAGAGCTTGCTCAGGAATGGCAGCAGGCAGGTGTGAGTGCATCTGCACGCACAGTGAGGTGAAGACTTTTGGAGGATGGCCTGGTGTCAAGAAGGGCAGCAAAGAAGCCACTTCTCTCCAGGAAAAACATCAGGGACAGATGTTCTGGTGTTCTGATATTCTGCAAAAGGTACAGGGATTGGACTGCTGAGGACTGGGGTAAAGTCATTTTCTTTGATCAATCCCCTTTCCGATTGTCCTGGGAATCCGGAAAAAAGCTTGTCCGGAGAAGACAAGGTGAGCGCTACCATCAGTCCTGTGTCATGCCAACAGTAAAGCATCCTGAGACCATTCATGTGTGGGTTGCTTCTCAGGCAAGGGAGTGGGCTCACTCACAATTTTGCCTAAGAATACAGCCATGAATAAAGAATGGTACCAACACATCCTCCGAGAGCAACTTCTCCCAACCATCCAGGAACAGTTTGGTGACGAACAATGCCTTTTCCAGCATGATGGAGTACCTTGCCATAAGGCAAAAAGTGATAACTAAGTGGCTCGGGGAACAAAACATTGATATTTTGGGTCCCTGGCCAGGAAACTCCCCAGACCAATCCTGAAGAGGCGGGTGGACAAACAAAAACCCACAAATTCTGACAAACTCCAAGCATTTATTATGCAAGATTGGGCTGCCATCAGTCAGGATGTGGCCCAGAATGTATTTGACAGCATGCCAGGGCGGATTGCAGAGGTCTTGAAAAAGAAGGGTCAACACTGCAAATATTGACTCTTTGCATAAACTTCATGTAATTGTCAATAAAAGCCTTTGACACGTATGAAATGCTTGCAATTATACTTCAGTATTCCAAATCTGACAAAAATATCTAAAGACACTGAAGCAGCAAACTTTGTGAAAATTAAAAGTTGTGTCATTCTCAAAACCTTTGGCCACGACTGTAGACTGCAAAACCTAAGGGGTGGCTCTGAGTCAACCACAACTTTCCATCCTATTCCCTCTTTCTAAATAATGTATAACTCATGTTACAAAATGTGTTGACTAATTGGAAGGTCCATTTGTGTGTACAGCAGTTGGCTATATTGTGTAGCCTATGTTTTTACCTCACACATAACGCACAGTGAAAACTCCAGGGTTTCCAAATGTTTTGTCGAATCCTGATTAAATTCAGCATTTCCAGGTTTCTATCTAGTATTCAATATCCTCACATTATAGAGTAGTAAACTGGAGTAGATGCTATTATTAAAACTGTAGTGTCCAATTGTCACTCTGCTGAACTAATATGAGAACACAGGAAACAGTGACACAGTGGAAATAATCAGAAGATAATATCTTGGTTAATTTGCATGATATGTCAGCAAATATTTATCATGCTGTGTGTCAATGCTATTTATAGTCAGAGTAAAGAATTGTATTTGACCAAATGTGACCAGCAAATCAAATCAAACTTTGTCACATGCGCCGAATACATGTGTAGACCTTACCGTTAAATGCTTACTTGCAAGCCCTTAACCAACAGTACAGTTCAAGAAAGAGTTAAGAAAATATTTACCAAATAAACTAAAGTAAAAAATTATAAAAAGTAACACATTAAAATAACAATAACGAGGATATATACAGGGGATACCTGTACCGAGTCAATGTGCAGGGTTACAGGTTAGTTGAAGTAAATTGTACATGTAGGTCGGGGTGAAGTGACTATGCATAGATAATATACAGCGTAGCAACAGTGTAAAAACCAAATTGGGGGTTCAATGTAAATAGTCAGGTGGCCATTTAATTAATTGTCCAGCAGTCTTATGGCTTTGGGGTAGAAGCTCTTAAGGAGCCTTTTGGTCCTAGACTTGGTGCTCCGGTACCGCATGCTGTGCGGTAGCAGAGAAAACAGTTTATGACTTGGGTGACTGGGGTCTTTGACAATTTTTTGGGCTTTCTTGTGACACCGCCTATTATATAGGTCCTGGATTGCAGGAAGCTTGGCCCCAGTGATGTACTGGGCCATACACACTACCCTCTGTAGCACCTTACGGTCAGATGCCGAGCAGTTGCCATACCAGGCGGTGATGCAATTGGTCAATAAGCTCTCTATGGTGCAGCTGTAGAACTTTCTGAGTATCTGGGGACCCATGCCAAATCTTTTCAGGCTCCTGAGGGGGAAAAGGTGTTGTCGTGCCCTCTTCACGACTGTCTTGCTGTGTTTGGACCATTATAGTTCGTTGGTGATGTGGACATCGACCCACCCAACTATGTGAAATTCTCGACCCACCCAACTACAGCCCCATCAAAGTTAATGGGGGCCTGTTCGGCCCGCCTATTCCTGTAGTCCACGATCAGCTCCTTAGTCTTGCTCACATTGAGGAAGAGGTTGTTGTCCTGGCACCACACTGCCTATAGGCTGTCTCATCGTTGTCAGTGATCAGGCCTACCACTGTTGTGTCGTCAGCAAACTTAATGATGGTGTTGGAGTATTGTTTGGCCACTCAGTTGTGGGTGAACAGGGAGTACAGGAGGGGACTGGGCACACACCCCTGAGGGGCACCAGTGTTTAGGATCAGCGTGGCAGACGTGTTGTTGCCTACCCTTACCACCTGGGGGCGGCCCGTCAGGAAGTCCAGGATCCAGTTGCAGTGTTTATTCCCAGGGTCCTTAGCTTAGTGATGAGCTTTGTGGGCACTATGGTGTTGAACACTGAGCTGTAGTCAATGAACAGCTTTCTCACATAGGTGTTCCTTTTGTCCAGGTGGGAAAGGGCAATGTGGAGTGTGATTGAGATTGCGTCATCTGTGCATCTCTTGGGGCGGTATGCGAATTGGAGTGGGTCCAGGGTATCCGGGTGGATGCTGTTGATGTCATGACCTGCCTTTCAAAGCACTTCATGGCTACCGATGTGAGTGCTACGGGGTGGTAAATGTTTAGGCAGGTTACCTTCGCTTCCTTGGGCACAGGGACTATGGTGGTCTGCTTGAAACATGTAGATATTACAGACTCGGTCAGGAAGAGGTTGAAGTTGGTCTGCGCATGCTTTGAGTACACGTCATGGTAGTCCGTCTGGGCCCGTGGCTTTGTGAATGTTGACCTGTTTAAAGGTCTTGCTCACATCGGCTACTGAGAGCGTTATCACACAGTCGCCCAGAACAGCTGGTGCTCTCATGCATGCTTCAGTGTTGCTTGCCTCGAATCGAGAATGAAAGGCATTTAGTTCGCCTGGTAGGCTTGCGTTACCGGGCAGCTCGCATCTGGGTTTCCCTTTGTAGTCCGTAATAGTTTTCAAGCCCTGGACATCCGACGAGTGTCAGAGCCGGTGTAGTAGGATTCAATCTTAATCCTGAATCGGCACTTTGCTTGTTTGATGGTTTGTCTGAGGGCATAGCGGATTTCTTATAAGCATCCGGATTAGTGTCCCGCTATTTGAAAGTGGGTGCTGAAGAGTATTTATGTCTGTAATAAAGCCCTTGTGTGGGGAAAATCTTATTCTGATTGACTGGGCCTATGCCCTCCCAGGCCCACCCATGTCTGCTCCCCTGCCCAGTCGTGAAATCCATAGATTAGTGCCTAATGAATTTATTTCAATTGACTGATTTCCTTCTATTAACTGTAACTCTTTGAAACTGTTGCATTTTGCATTGATATATAGGCTTAGTACACTTTTACCAGACACATACTGCAATAAATGTATGACATAGCCTGGAAAACTCACCTAGATGCTGAGTCGTGTTGAGTTGTCAGGCTTGGAGGGCCAGTAGCAGGGGATTCTAGTTGAGCATGGTCTTTGGCTCTCTGTGTTGAAGATCAGCCAGAGGAAGCATGTCAGCTACACTGTTACACTATTACTAATGACCGTCAGAGTTTCACAGTTCACACCCTCAACTGATGCAAGCATAGTGAGGCGAGAGCACTTCCTCTGGCCAAACATATGCACGCACACACACACACACACACCCACTTCCTATGAAGAAATGAGGAAGGAGAAGAGAACCAGAACAAAAGACCAATGAGAATGCTCCTATTACAGAAAAGAGCAAAAATAACATTTTGACTTAAAGTACATACTGGAAATAACACAAAAGAGCAAGGTTATTTCCATGCAAATATGTATGCTGTTCACACCACATGCATAGATTAAATAACATTGCTTTGAACTACATAGATAGTAATTTCCTTACTATAATTAATTGGTCAGTTTGTTTTTTTGTGGTGAATTTTCAAAACAATTGTAACATAGCCAGTCATTTTGTTTGTAGTAATTCTTTACCACACAAACATTGTTCCAAAATATACAGTGAGGGAAAAAAGTATTTGATCCTCTGCTGATTTTGTATGTTTGCCCACTGACAAAGAAATTATCAGTCTATAATTTTAATGGTAGGTTTATTTGAACATTGAGAGACAGAATAACAACAAAAAAATCCAGAAAAACGCATGTGAAAAATGTTATAAATTGATTTGCATTTTAATGAGGGAAATAAGTATTTGACCCCCTCTCAATCAGAAAGATTTCTGGCTCCCAGGTGTCTTTTATACAGGTAACGAGCTGAGATTAGGAGCACACTCTTAAAGGGAGTGCTCCTAATCTCAGTTTGTTACCTGTATAAAAGACACCTGTCCACAGAAGCAATCAATCAATCAGATTCCAAACTCTCCACCATGGCCAAGACCAAAGAGCTCTCCAAGGATGTCAGGGACAAGATTGTTGACCTACACAAGGCTGGAATGGGCTACAAGACCATCGCCAAGCAGCTTGGTGAGAAGGTGACAACAGTTGGTGCGATTATTCGCAAATGGAAGAAACAAAAAAGAACTGTCAATCTCCCTCGGCCTGGGGCTCCATGCAAGATCTCACCTCGTGGAGTTGCAATGATCATGAGAATGGTGAGGAATCAGCCCAGAACTACACAGAATCTTGTCAATGATTTCAAGGCAGCTGGGACCGTAGTCACCAAGAAAACAATTGGTAACACACTACGCCGTGAAGGACTGAAATCCCCCTGCTCAAGAAAGCACATATACATGCCCATCTGAAGATTGCCAATGAACATCTGAATGATTCAGAGGACAACTGGGTGAAAGTGTTGTGGTCAGATGAGACCAAAATGGAGCTCTTTGGCATCAACTCAACTCGCCGTGTTTGGAGGAGGAGGAATGCTGCCTATGACCCCAAGAAACATTATGCTTTGGGGGTGTTTTTCTGCTAAGAGGACAGTACAACTTCAGCGCATCAAAGGGACGATGGACGGGGCCATGTACCGTCAAATCATGGGTGAGAACCTCCTTCCCTCAGCCAGGGCATTGAAAATGGGTGGTGGATGGGTATTCCAGCATGACAATGACCCAAAACACACGGCCAAGGCAACAAAGGAGTGGCTCAAGAAGAAGCACATTAAGGTCCTGGAGTGGCCTAGCCAGTCTCCAGACCTTAATCCCATAGAAAATCTGTGAAGGGAGCTGAAGGTTCGAGTTGCCAAACGTCAGCCTCGAAACCTTAATGACTTGGAGAAGATCTGCAAAGAGGAGTGGGACAAAATCCCTCCTGAGATGTGTGCAAACCTGGTGGCCAACTACAAGAAACGTCTGCCAACAAGGGTTTTTCCACCAAGTACTAAGTCATGTTTTGCAGAGGGGTCAAATACTTTTCCCTCATTAAAATGCATTTCAATTTATAACATTTTTTGTTGTTATTCTGTCTCTCACTGTTCAAATAAACCTACCATTAAAATTATAGACTGATCATTTTTTTTGTCAGTGGGCAAACGTACAAAATCAGCAGGCGCCACATACCCACACTCGCATTTACCACATAAGCTGCTGATACTGTCTATTATCTATCGTGTTGCCTAGTCACTTGACCCTGACCTTTATGTACAGTACATAGCTATCTCAATTACCTCGTACCCCTGCACGTCGACTCAGTTCTGGTACTCCCTATGTATAGCCATGTTATTTTATTTGTTATTCACTGTTTATTTATTTACATTTTATATTTAACTCTGCATTATTGAAAATGGACCCGTAAGTAAGCATTTCACTGTTTACACCTGTTGTCTATGACTCATGTGACATGTACAATTTGATTAGATTTATTTTGGCCCTGTGTTGTCTTCCTTTTTAGCTATTTTATGTTAGACCCTGCTTTAATTTGTTCTCTCTCTCTCTCCTTATCACGACTCAGGATATGACCCAGATGTAGAAACGTGAGGCGGATAGTACTCAGTTCTCAGATTATTTATTAGAAACACGGGGCAGGCAAAGGGCAGGTCAAGGGCAGGCAGAGGTTCGTGATCAGGTCAGAGTCAGGCAGGTACAGGACGGCAGGCAGGCTCAGGGTCAGGGCAGGCAGAATGGTCAGAACCGGGAAAAACAAGGAAACAGGATAGCGGGAAAGAACGCTGTTAAGACCTGACAAGACAAGACGAACTGGCAACAGACAAACAGAGAACACAGGCATACATTATGAAAACTCTTAAAGTTTCAATGTTTTCGTTATAACATCCTCATTTTACTTTTAATAACATTATAAAATAGACATACATTCTCATATTCCATCCATCCTGATTCCCACCCATTCGGATGATAAAATATATTGTCCCAAAGTCCATTTATTTGATGTTCTGTAGTTTGGGGCTGTAAACTCTTCCTAAGGCACACAGACATTCCAGTCTCTCACATTAGAGACCAGAAAGAAGTTTGTCTGCTGCCTTATAATTTCCGATGGGCATGAGGTCGTCAACCCCCGCCCCCCCCATCATTCCTTCTATACCTCTCCCCCTGAGCGGGAGGGAGATATATCTCTGTAGAACTGTGATCCACTGTAACCTGATCCTCAAAGGCCAGTCATGGCAGTCCTCCTCTGGTGGGTTCAACTTGGAAGGATCCTGCAAGTTGCAACCCACCATAAGAATGACCATCGGATGTCCTGGTGTGTGGATCATCGTAGCAGTCCCCTCCTGGTGGTTTAACCTGGTAGGATTTCTGCAAGCTGCCAACCACCACTAGAATGGACAGGGGAGGTCGCAGTTCCTGACCCGCAGTCCGGTTGTCCAGGCTAGTGGATCTAGGCAGTAACTTAGGCAGACATTAATAACGCACAACACTCAGCCAATACATCATTACATTTCTTCCCCAAATGAGCGGTGTCGTGGCACTATCTGGTAGCTTCATGGGGAACTGTTTTTTGGCTTTATCACTTCCTAAGTATCAAAGTGAAGGAAACAAAAATGAATAAAAATATAAAACAAAGATATACAAAATATAGCTACCACACCTTAATCATCTAATTTGAACTACAGTTGAAGTCGGAAGTTTACATACACCTTAGCCAAATACATGTAAACTCAGTTTTTCACAATTCCTGACATTTAATTCTATAAAAAAAATCCCTGTTTTAGGTCAGTTAGCATCACAACTTTATTTAAAAAAGGTGAAATATCAGAATAATAGTAGAGAGAATGATTTATTTCAGCTTTTATTTCTTTCATCACATTCCCAGTGGGTCAGAAGTTTACATACACTCAATTAGTATTTGGTATCATTGCCTTTAAAATGTTTAACTTGGGTCAAACGTTTCAGGTAGCCTTCCACAAGCTTCCCACAAGTTTTGTTTCATCAGACCAGAGGACATTTCTCCAAAAAGTATGATTCTTGTCCCCATGTGCAGTTGTAAACCGGTCTGGCCTTTTTATGGCTGTTTTGGAGCAGTGGGTTCTTCATTGCTGAGCTGAATTTCAGGTTATGTTGATATAGGACTCGTTGTACTGTGGATATAGATACTTTTGTACCTGTTTCCTCCAGCATTTTCACAAGGTCCTTTGCTGCTGTTCTGGGATTGATTTGCACTTTTCGCACCAAAGTACGGTCATCTCTAGGAGACAGAATGCGTCTCCATCCTGAGCGGTATGACAGCTGCGTGGTCCCATGGTGTTTATACTTGCGTACTATTGTTTGTACAGATGAAAATGGTACCTTCAGGCATTTGGAAATTGCTCCCAAGGATGAACCAGACTTGTGGAGGTCTACAATTTTTCTTCTGAGGTCTTGGCTGATTTCTTTAGATTTTCCCATGATGTCAAGCAAACTGAGGCACTGAGTTTGAAGGTAGGCCTTGAAATACATCCACAGGTAAACCTCCAATTTACTCAAATGATGTCAATTAGCCTATCAGAAGCTTTTAAAGCCATTACATAATTTTCTGGAATTATCCAAGATGTTTAAAGGCACAGTCAACTTAGTGTAATGTAATGTAAACTTCTGACCCACTGGAATTGTGATACAGTGAATTATAAGTTAAATAATCTGTTTGTAAACAATTGTTGGAAAAATTACTTGTGTCATGCACAAAGTAGATGTCCTAACCGACTTGCCAAAACTATAGTTTGTTATTAAGAAATTTGGGGAGTGGTTGAAAAACGAGTTTTAATGACTCCAACCTAAGTGTATGTAAACCTCCGACTTCAACTGTACATATCTACCTCAATTACCTCGTATCCCTGCACATCGACTTAGCACTGGTACCCCGTGTTCATAGCCAAGTTATCATTATTCATTGTGTAGTTTACTTTTCTATTATTTCTCTATTTTCTTTCTCTGCATTGTTGGGAACGGCCCGTAAGTAAGCATTTCACTGTTAGTCTACACTGGTTGTTTACACAGCATGTGACAAATAACATTTGATTTGTTATATAGATCATGGTAAATAAGATGATGACTTTCTGGGTCAGTTTGTCTTACTTGGTTTGATGTTGTATTGTATTGTAGCCCATCATCCTCTCAGTAGATTGAGGTGTAATTTCACAAAACTGAAACTGTCACTGAAACTGTCCACAAAATGACACAGGATGACCCAGTAATAACAGATGCGAAACCGCATGCCTAAAAGAATTGTTGAGTCATTATCTTTGAGAAACAAATGGCATAAACAACAGCGACTTTTGGTTTGTAGCTAACCCATAGTCCCTTCCTTTTTACTAGGAATGTGTCTAAATGAGACACACTACACCCATCATTTCTCCGTGATTTCTTTGTGTTAGAAGTTGAAATGATTTGAACTTTTATGAATGTTGGATGATTAATCGATGTATAGACAGGAAGACGGATGCATAGTTCATTCTTGCATTTCAGTCGTGTCTGTGTGACCGGGTCTAATTTGGAAAAGTGGACCATGCAGATAAATGTGGGACAATAAATAAGGTCTATAAAAAGAACATACAGTCAATCAGGAGACAAAATAAGAAGATGCTAATTAACTACAGTAAGTTGTTGTAAAGCATTAGGTCTAGCAGATCTTAAAGTAATCTTAAACCTGACATGTTTATAGTAAATTTCCTTCTGTAAATTAATTAAGGCTTTCAGGGTGTATGTCCTGCATTGAAGTTATTAATTGATGTTACAAAACAGATGGATAATGTCTGGTGAACTTTAAAGAAGGTAGATGATTTGTAGGAATACAGATGACATCAGCCTTGTGGTCGGTGTTGGCTAGAAAGCTGTGTTACCTTTACTGTGTTATTGGACTCAGTGTGTTAACATAACAGACATGTGTTCATAATCAAACCAACACCAGCACAGGATAAAACACAAACCGGGAACGTGTCGGTTGGAATGCCATTTCAATTTCCCCTTAAACACCTTCAAATTCCATATTGTTGTTTACCATAATCTATGTGGTTACTTGTGTTTAGGTCAGTCTGAGGCACCAAGGCTATATGCCATGATGCCATAATGTCTGCTTTTTACCAACAGGTGTCCTCAAACATCTCGTCAAATGTCTCATCCACTGCATTCCTATACAATGTTGGCGCTCCCGCTGGCAGAGCGCAATCCAAAGACTCCCCGGTAGCGTGACAAATGGCACCCTATCCCCTATGTAGGGCACTACTTTTGACCAGGGCCTATAGGGTAGTAGTGCACTATATAGGGAATATCCTGCCATGAGGGACTCCATCTGTAGAAGTTATGAAATCATTATCTCTGCCCCTTGCTGATCCTTCCTCACATTCATATTCCTCATAGCTTTACAAATAGGTCAGCTGGATAAACCCTAAATAATGATTTTTGGCACTCGCATAATGTCTATTGCTTTCTTAGTGATTTCAACATTCATAATAATAGAAACATTTAGGTCCTTGACCAAATTCAATGGCGTAATTGTGGTGAGAGAGTTAAGAGAGCACAGCTATTTACTGTATATATTTATATAATTGAGTTAAATTAACTTCTGTAACAGGACCATGGGATTATCATACTACAATAACCTTTAGTCACTGGACTGGTCTGCCTGGTGTAGGGTGAAATACACTGTAGATGCTGTTCTTCGGTCAGTTTAGCATTTCCCCCACTAATTCTTAAGGTTAAGATTGGGGGTGGGGAAGCTGATCCTAGATCTGTACCTAGAGAAAAATGACCATACCACAGACACTTGGATAACATAAATGGGAAACTAATAAAATAATAACAATATGCCACACCAACATTCATTTCCATTTATACAAAGTGTCAGGTAAATAATGTAATACTTTATTTCTGCTTGTCAAAATAGATAAATTGCCTGTAGTCTGTTCAAAAAGGACTAAGTTGTTCTGATTACAATACCAACCAGAGAGCAAACATATCTTGAAAGACTTTGGTTACAAGCAGGACCGACATAATCTTTTACAGGGCGGTAATGAGGAGATCAATAATGGTTGAAATTTAGCACGTATTGGTGGTTTAACGAGACATCAGATAATCTAGTGCCATCGATGATTGCAATAGGACAATTTTTATTTGATTATATTCCAATAGGCTACATTCTGTCGGCTACCCGTTAGCCTATACACATCGTGAAAGGTGTGAAAAACGATAATAGGCGATAATACTGTTTGTTTCCCTGGCTGAGTTGATGAGCTGACTTGGGCCATCAGTTGATTGACAGATGTAGGCCTTCCATAGAACAATAAACGTTCCTCCAGTGTGGATGCTCGTCCACGTTTTAGGCTATGTATCATTTGTCAATATAGTTCTGGTCTTTGGTGTAGATTGAAAGCATGTATTGTGTGGCTTTAATATTTCATTTCGTAAAGCTGACAAGATGATATGCATATGCATATGAGCCTATTCAAAGACAAAAAAAATGTATGTTTTATTTATCATATTTGTTTTACTACTTGAAATAAATGAAATTACCTTGGTTACTGTATCACCCAGCACTAGGCATGAACTCATGAGCCTCGAAGACCAAAGTACAATGCTTAGACCACTGCGCTACGGCAGTTCACAATGCTTGAGCAAGAACTAAGAATACTATGAATACTGATGATACATAGGCACGTCGTTTTAAATTGTTTTATTTTAAGCATTCCCCAAACCATAGTCCTAGTCCTAACCTTAACCACTCCGAATGAATGCCTAAACTGTTAACCTTAAGAGTTTTTTTTTTTTTACCTTGTAACCACACAGAACTAACCCTGTTATTACGCAGAATTAATGCATCAAAATTAGACGTTCATGAGTCAAATGGCCGGATTCAAACTCGACTCTTGCATATGTGTGCTGGGGTAAGTGGCTGTAACCGCTGGACCTCACAGGCATTGAGGAAACCTTGATCTAAAACAACATATGTTCCCTAACGAAAAATCTATCTACCCCTTACAAATATGTCAATTTATTATAATCCGCAGAAGAATTCCCAGGGGACTCTCTGTAGCCTGCATAAGGTACAATGTAGGTACGGCGAGCATTGTTTTTACAGCTGACCCCTGGCGGCGATTCTAAATATTTCTTCAGATATTCAAATCAAATCAAATCGAATCAAATTTTATTTGTCACATACACATGGTTAGCAGATGTTAATGCGAGTGTAGCGAAATGCTTGTGCTTCTAGTTCCTCCTGCTGCAGGATTATTTTCTTCCTGCGACGAAAGGGGTCAAATTAAGATCCGACATATGTATCTATGAGCCTGAGAGGTGCAGCCAGTCAGTCAGTCCAGCTGGTGAAAGTGGTCTTGATTAGAACTAGTGATTACAGCATAT
Organism: Brachymystax lenok tsinlingensis; assembly: GCA_030435695.1. Classification (NCBI taxonomy): domain Eukaryota; kingdom Metazoa; phylum Chordata; class Actinopteri; order Salmoniformes; family Salmonidae; genus Brachymystax; species Brachymystax lenok. The sequence continues at coordinate 16,698,945 of CM059799.1, forward strand.
GACAGGACACCTGCATAAGCGGGCACACACAAACACACACGCAGCGGCTCCTAATGGCACAGTGGATATAATGCCAGCCTTTATATCCAGGAGAGTACTGTAACTACGTTGCCAGCCCCAGACCATAATAAGCAGCGTTGCCAGCCTGAGCCAGCTCATTCTCCTAAATGGCACAGATGCGATCTCTTATCGCCACGGCAACACCCATTACCTGGTCATTATAGGGCTGTTTCTACAGTCAATTTTTATGCTGTTTGTTTTTACTGAGCCCATGTGGAAGTAGGTCCACCTCCCTGAATTAGTGCATGTAAAAAACAGCCCCCAGGCAGCTGTATCTGATACAGACTCAGTGTAATGGTGTACAGCCCTGTAATCATGATGTTTTTACACCGTAAATTGTGTGTAATAGCACTGTAAATTAGATATCAAGTGGAAAGATTGTAGATTTAGTATCCATAAAAAGTACATATTCATTGTGCATACAATATAGACCACATAGCAGAGGTGGGATCAAGTCATTGTTTTACAAGTCACAAGTAAGTTTCAAGTCTTAGAACTCAAGTCTCAAGTCAAGTCTCAAGTCAAGTCCCAAGTCAAGACAGACAAGTCTGAATCAAGTCTCAAGTTAATTAAGACCGAAAATTATCAAGTCAAGTTTCGAGTCCTAAACAAGTCATAATGTGCTCTTCACCAAATGTAATTCCATTTCATATGTTTAACAAGAGTAATAGTTAGTATATTACATTTATGCAAATCATGAATGCTTTTAAAAATATATGTATTACTTTCCAAATATACTTTATATTTCCATGGAAATACATGGGTAGCCATAAGAAAGACCCCCACCCCCCCAATAGCGATCGACTATCGAGGATCGCTATGGGGCACAATCGGGCGATGTAGGCTTGTACACAATCGCCCACCTTAACACACACACTGTGGTTACAGTAGGCTAACATATGTCAATGGCTTAAGGAACAGCAGTAACATCAGGCAGGATTTAGGCTACCAACTGCCTAGCCAGTTGTAGCTCAATCTTGGGTGCAATGATCACGTTCCCGGACTGACTGACTGTTTGGAGGCTCATTTATTTAACGTTACGTTAGCCAACATGCTACACTGGCAAAATTATGAATGATATACCTGTCGGCTATATTTGCCACGACTTACTGTTCTTTGTGCAGCTTCAAATGTCGAACAAAGTTGGAAGTTGTTGCGCCTCCATCTGTCATTTTCTTCCCACATGTTTGCAAGTTGCAATCCGTTTTTTGTTGATACAGCGTAGTCTTAATATCCGGAAAAATACATTTTCTTTCCAAGGGCTCCGTCTGAATTCACCCGCCGACGTTCCTCTGCACTGCCACGTGCAACTTTTTCTCAGCTGGCACAATTTGATTGTCTGCTGTCCGATTCAAACTGTATCAAATCAAAGTTTATTTGTTACGTGCGCCGAATTCAACAGGTGTAGACCTTACATTGAAATGCTTACTTACAGTCAAGTCCAAGTTAAGTCAAGAGTCATTGGTGTTAAAGTATTTGAATTTAGAATGCATGTATTCTGGTAGCCGTGGATACATGTCTGTACTTGCCAAGTTCAGGGATAGATGGATACTTATCTGAACTGCCGTATTAGCTAAAATACTACACTCTGGTTCACTGCAAGTGCATTTCAATGCAGACTGTGTACTTGGTCCATACAATTTTTGACATGCCAATGAGTGACACAGAGTTGGCATGATAGCACAAGCAGACTGTCAACTGTATTTCTCATTTTCTCTGAACTTTTCTTTCCATCAATGTGTGGACCTAAACCGAGCGTGACCTGACAGCAAAGCGGAGGTGTATCTGAGGATTTAATGCCCCTGTCTGAGAGGGACCAAAGAGGCGAGACCAATCAGTTTTAGGTCAGTGTCATGGCTCCAACAGGCAGGAGAAAGCAGGGCATTGTGGGGGAGATTAATGTAGAGGTTCTCCACTCCTCTGTGGATTATCCCTTCTTCTGACATTTGACCCTCAGCACTGCCATCATGCATATTAAAACATTAAAGTTTAACATCCAACAGAGACAGGGGAATGGATGGAAAATATATTTATTAGGCTAAATTTACAGTCAAATACTGGCATATGGTTGGCAGTCTAAGCTTTTGTGTGGAAAATATTACATCCACATCTCTCTCTTGTCCAAGAGCAAGACAAAAACTACTATTCCTCTGATGCAATCTCTATTGAATACGTGGAGCGATTCTCTCACATTCCTCAAATTCCAGACCGATGTCTTAAACTTTGAATTTCACCCTTTCATCTAGGTCCATTGAGGTCAGAGTCAGTGGCTCACTGTCCACCCCCTTTTCACCTCAGAACTATCAGCCTAGATCCCTGTGTCCCAATTCTCTGTTCTTTCTTCCCAATTAAGTGCACACTTATTCTCTTCCCTTCATGATTTAACAGCAACTGACTGGTATAAGAAATCTGCTGGAAACTCTTTTCCTTTTTCTTCACAAATCCATTGCTTTAAAATGCTTGGTGAGACGTGCACCAGCGCACGCTCTTGGTATGTGGAAAAGAAAGGCCAGATCATTTGGACGCAGAAGCTTTGGCCGTGACCAGGACAATTTGTATTTGGCACACTAAGCTATAAGTCAGCCTGTCAGCAGCCAGATGTGTTTTGGCGCTGGAATCTAAATAGATCTGACCCAGGTCAGTTGAAGCTCCTTTAGCTCTGACTAAGGGTTGTGTCATTATCCACAGTCTTGGACTGCTTGCTCATCTCCTCTGACCTCTCCTGTACTTCACAGTCTGTAGTAGTTGATCCCAGATGCAGATCCCAGATGCTTGTCCACATTCTGATTGTGTCAAAAACAATTGACGGGTGTACATATTGTGTCTGTATATCTTACAAATGTTGATGGATCTAGACTGTGAAAACATTTAAATCATCATTATGTCGGCCTCTAAAATCATTGACAGGTAACACCATTGACTTATGGCATTAAAATGTGTCTTAAAATAAATAAATACATATTATTTTGAAAGAATATCTGTCAAATAATTTAAATACAGGGAGGGACCAGGAAATCTGGTCACAATGCGGACACGGTAGACGGATTCGAGACACAGTTTAATACCATGTGTACACATATTTCTGAAAATGTGGACACAACAGAATGTGGACAAGATCTTGACAAAGGATGTTAGCGCCAGGTATAAACAAGGCTAGAGAGGGGAGAGAGAGAGGGCTAGAGAGGGAGAGAGAGAGAGAGAGAGAGAGAGAGAGAGAGAGAGAGAGAGAGAGAGAGAGAGAGAGAGAGAGAGAGAGAGAGAGAGAGAGAGAGAGAGAGAGAGAGAGAGAGAGAGAGAGAGAGAGAGAGAGAGAGAGAGAGAGAGAGAGAGAGAGAGAGAGAGAGAGAGAGAGAGAGAGAGAGAGAGAGAGAGAGAGAGAGAGAGAGAGAGAGAGAGAGAGAGAGAGAGAGAGAGAGAGAGAGAGAGAGAGAGAGAGAGAGAGAGAGAGAGAGAGATGGTCGGCCTTAGTGTACTGCCTGCATGTTATTGCGTCAGACAAACGGGGTGGTTTGTTTGAAATGTGGTTTTGGCTCCCACAAGTTCACGAGGGAATGAGCTCAACTCTTAAATTCTGTTTAGGAGCTCACTTTGAGAAAATCCCAGTCAGCCATGATGGCTTAGAGATTCCCTCCACTGATTTTAGCATTAAAAGACCCCAAAAACTGACAATAATTTCAGGTCCAGTACCATCGTTGGGCCGCAGGTGTGAAAGATGCAGCAGACTGCTGGCATTACACATCTGGCTAAAAGACTACTGTAGCTCTGCTGGAGTCACTTTTATTGATAACTTTGACACCTTCTGGAAACAGAAGATACTTTACAGGAATGACGGAGTCCATCCAAGTCATCTTGGCTCCTGGAATCTGTCCACACATTTCAAGGCTGTGTTGAAACAATGACTGGTAAATGATCCAAGACCAGCTCAGTTAATCCCTACCATTGTGACAATGAGTCGTCATTATGCTGCATAAAATGTACATGATCTTAGGGGCATTGGCAAACACAATGTAAGTAATTAAATGTATGTACTCCTAATTGCACCGAATGCATCTGTTTATCCTACAGCTATTGTAAGGAGTAATCATGAGCCTATAAACCAGAGTTACACTGTTAGCACTGAGGCGGTGTGCAATAGTAGGAAGACCAATTTATGCAGCTCACCCTGCACTCAGCTTCAATGTAAATAACATGAGTAAGTCTACCTCTGATAAGCTTCCCAGTAAAGCATTAAAAACAATCAAGCAACCCAGCTAAATATTGCCCATATTAAAATAGGTCCATAAAGTCAATAACTTGCTTGTAACAGATGACATTCATATCTCTGAAACTCACTTAGATAATACCTTAGATGATACAGTGGTAGCAATACATGGTTATAACATCTACCGAAAAGACAGAAATGCCAACGGAGGCGGTGTTGCTGTCTATATTCAGAACCACATTCCTGTAAAGCTTAGAGACAATCTAATGTTAAATACTGTTGAAGTAATATGGCTACAGGTTCATCTGCCTCACCTAAAGCCCATTCTGGTGGGAAGCTGCTATAGACCACCAAGTGTTAACAGTCTGTATCTGGATAATATGTGTGAAATGCTTAATAATGTATGTGATATCAACAGAGAAGTATATTTTCTGTGTGATTTAAATATTGACTGGCTATCATCAAGCTGCCCACTCAGGAAAAAACTTCAAACTGTAACCAGTGCCTGCAACCTGGATCAGGTTGTATGTCAACCTAGCAGGGTAGTTACAAACAGCACAGGAATTAAATCATCAACATGTATTGATCACATCTTTACTAATGCTGCAGATATTTGCTTTAAAGCAGTATCCACATCCACAGGATGTAGTGATCACAATATAATAGCCATATCTAGGAAAACCAAAGTTCCAAAGGCTGGGCCTAATATAGTGTATAAGAGGCCATACAAGAAGTTTTGTAGTGATTTATATGTTGATAATGTAAAGAATATTTGCTGGTCTGTGGTGTGTAATGAGGAGCAACCAGACACTGCACTTGACGCATTTATGGAACTACTTGTTCAAGTTACTAATAAGCACACACCCATTAAGAAAATGACTGTAAAAACTGTTAAATCCCCTTGGATTGATGAGGACCTGAAAATGTGTATGGTTGCGAGGGATGAGGCAAAAGGTATGGCAATTAACTCTGGCAGCCCAACTGATTGGCAAACGTATTGCAAATTAAGAAATCATGTGAACTAGTCATGTCAACTAGTTAAAAAGAAAAAGAAACTACACTATGAAACAAAGATAAATTATATAAAGAATGATAGTAAAAAGCTTTGGGGCACCTTAAATGAAATTTTGGGGAAAAAATGCCAACTAGGCTCCTTCATTTATTGAATCAGATGGCTCATTCATCACAAAGCCCACTGACATTGCAAACTACTTGAAAAATGACTTTTTCATTGGCAAGATAAGCAAACTTAGGGATAACATGCCAGCAACAAACGCTGACACTACACATCTAAGAATATCACTATACACGTCAGCTACTACAGTGACTGAAATGACTGCAACACTAAACAAAGAGCTGCAGTTAGTTTCAGAGTGGGTGGCAAGGAATAAGTTAGCCCTAAATATTTCTAAAACTAAAAGCTAAAAACCTAAACCTCAACTAAATCTTGTAATAAATAATGTGGAAATTGAGCAAGTTGAGATGACTAAACTGCTTGGAGTAACACTAGATTGTAAACTGTCATGGTCAAAACATATGGATGCAGTAGTAGCTAAGATGGGGTGAATCTGTCTATAATAAAGCGATGCTCTGCCTTCTTAACAACACTATCAACAAGGCAGGTCCTACAGGCCCTAGTTTTGTCGCACCTTGACTACTGTTCAGTCATGTGGTCAGGTGCCACAAAGAGGAGACTTAATAAAATTGCAATTGGCTCAGAACAGGGCAGCACGGCTGGCCCTTGGATGTAGACAGAGAGCTAATATTAATAACATGCATGTCAATCTCTCCTGGCTGAAAGTGGAGGAGTGATTGACTTCATCACTACTTTTATTTATGAGAGGTATTGACCTGGTGAATGCACCGAGCTGTCTGTCTAAGCTACTGGCACACAGCTCGGACACCCATGCATACCCCACAAGACATGCCACAAGAGGTCTCTTCACAGTCCCCAAGTCCAGAACAGACTGTGGAAGGCACACAGTACTAACTAGAGGCATGACTACATGGAACTCTATTCCACATCAAGTAACTGGCACAATTTAAAAAATAGATAAAGAAAACACCTTATGGAACAGCGGGGAATGTGAAGCAACACAAACATTGGCACAGACACATGCACACACACACACACACACACACACACACACACACACACACACACACACACACATGGATTTAGTACTGTAGATATGTGGTAGTGGTGGAGGTGGGGCCTGAGCGCACACAGTGTGTTGTGAAATCTGTGAATGTATTGTAATGTTTAAAAAAAAGTATAATCTGCCTTAATTTAGCTGGACCCCAGGAATTATAGCTGCGGCTCTGACCGCATCACACACACAACTCGATTTAATCTACTCTGCCTTCATCCCATATGGAAGGTATGCATATGGCACAAAAATTCAAAAGAACAACCCATAAAAAACACATTCACTTGTGGCTGTTACTTAATAGATGCATCGTTAAAATGAACCCCCCAACTTTCCATAGACCATTAATACTCGGAAATGTATAATTTCCTAATTACGACAGTTTTCCAGATAACATCCTTCCAGTGGAAAATAACCGTTGTGTTGGTGTAAAAAGGCCAAATCTCTACCATCAGCACTATACCTTAATCCCCCATGCATCCGAGGAATGAAAGGAAGGCAATTGAATTGAACTGTTGCCTGACAGCCATTTAAATACCTGCAGGCTCTCTGAGTGATTGTGATAAATGCTGCTGAAAGCGTTGACAATTCCTCAACCTCTGTCTGTATAATGAGACTTATGTGCCCATCAGTTACTGCAGCCAATCATTGACTAATTAGGTTTTTAATGGGAACTCCTTAAACACACACACACACACACACACACACACACACACACACACACACACACTGTAAAGAGGCTGCTGTGAAATTGACTAACTTTCAGGCCGCTCAGTTGGCAAGTACAATTCTGTATTTCATATTACAGTACACCTACTGTAATATAAATATGGTATCAAAGCAAGTACTGTTTAATGACACACTGTAAAATTTACTTTATTATACTTATTATACTACCGTAATCACAATGAATGAAATTAATTGAGGGGAGCGGTTTCTATTTACTGTAATCACAAGTGATTGGTTGTTGGCTGCTAGGTAAAGTGTTTACACGTTACAACATATTAATGAACATTTTGTGTTTTATATCTTTTGCACATTTAGAGGCCTTAACACAGGCTTCCAAACTGGCAGTGACAACAGGGCAAAACAGACCTAAAGGGCCTTAAAATGCTCAACTTGCTGCCACTCTACTCTGTCCCCTACACATGTTAAATTGATGGAGCACTATAACCACATGGGAGTTACATTGGTACAGCATTCTTACTCACGGGTGCAACACGTATAGCCTTTAACACAGCACACCTCAAAAGATGTTAATGAGCCAGAAACAACAATCCATGCACCCACTAGTGGTCAAAAGGTTTTTGGCCCTCCAAAGATACGGTACGGTACTGTATTCTGTAGGGTGGAATTACAATACCGTTTGAAATACAGCAATTATTCTCACAAAACTTTCCTGGTTTGATTCCAGGCTGTATCTCAACCGGCTGTGATTGGGAGCCCCATAGGGCAGCGCAAAATTGGTACAGCATCGTCCGGGTTAGGGTTTGGCCGTGATAGGCCGTCATTGTAAATAAGAATTTGTTCTTAACTGACTTGCCTAGTTAAATAAAGGTTAAATAAAAATACAAATAAAAAATATGTTGAGTTTACAGTATGTTAGGCTATTATACAACCAAGGTAAAGCTGAACCAACTACATCTCACAGGGATGCTTGTGGTTGTTCCCCTCTACACACAGAGTGCCTGAAAGGCTGCTTTTGTTCAGTTGTAGAGACGATGGTGATGAATGTCCTTCGTCGGGCCGTAGGAGGAGAGCTCTGCTTTTGTAGACCTGGCAGCATCCTAAATCCCTGCCTTTGTGTCCGTGTCACCTCTCTCCTGCCAAAAACACCCCACTGGGCACAGACATCAGTTCAACGTCTAGTTTTGATTTACATTTGGTTGAGTTGTCAACTAACGTGAATTCAACATGAAATCAACAAAAATTGAGGTTGATTGAGGTTAAAAGTTGGGTGAAAATTCCCTTGTCAAGTCCAATCAGTTTTCCACGTTGATTCAACGTCATCACATAGATTCAACCAGTTTTTGCCCAGTGGGACAGAGAGGAACAAATCAAAGTAGGCTTCATAAAGACAGTGTGTCAGGTTTGACAGCAGAGTTCATTACTTGTGCCCTTTAAATTCTTAGAAAAATAAAAACCTGTCCAGGCATCAGAGGCTTAGGAGCAGGCACGGCCTCTCTCCCACATGCCAAACACTTTGGCTCAGGGCCAGCATTTGTGATACATGTCTGAGCCTGGCATTCAACCCCACAGAGAAAGGACAAGGCTGGTTTGAGCCTGGCAATCAATCCCACAGAGAAAGGACAAAGCTGGTTTGAGCCTGGCATTCAATCCCACAGAGAAAGGACAAGGCTGGTTTGAGCCTGGCATTTAATCCCACAGAGAAAGGACAAGGCTGGTTTGAGCCTGGCATTTAACCGCACAGAGAAATGACAAGGCTGGTTTGAGCCTGGCATTCAACCGCACAGAGAAAGGACAAGGCTGGTTTGAGCCTGGCATTCAACCGCACAGAGAAAGGACAAGACTGGTTGGAGTTTATATTGCAGGGAGGAACTGGACAGGACTCAAACACAAGTTGGTGCCCAGTTTTTGAACCAAAAGGCAGTCAGTCAGATCCAAAAATGAAATTCAAACAAAGTGTTATAAAGACACAGAGCATTATTTATCCACCTGTCGGTGCCAGGGTAATTTGCCATATCTGACAAAGAGTCTAAATCTGACACTGAGCTTTGGCTAATAAATGATCTCAGTTTTGCAAAGGACAGAGATGGCAGCCATACTTTTTATGTCATCAGTAATGTTTTAAATCACAGCTCTCCTCGCTCCAAATCCAAATCCTCTCAAATCAAGTGTCAAAACACGTCAAGCATCCCATGATCCAGCCAGGGTCCTTTGGAAGCCTCCCAAATGGCACCCTATTCTCTATGTAGTGCACTACTTTTGACCAGGGCGCATAGGGCGCTGGTCAAAGGTAGTGTACTATATAGGGAATGGGCTGCTTTTTTTGCCTATTGGGTTTTAGATATTTATTGATTTATATCTTCCAGCACGTGTTGTGACAGGAGAGGCTCATAGCACATATCGGCATATAAGCCCTAAGGAGGCAGCTGGGTCTCAGAACAAGAATGTCTCATTAATCATATTGGATTATCTACTGAGGGAGTGATCTACTGAATGGAAATAATCTACTGAGGAAAAGTGATATGTTGAATGGAAATGATAAACTACTGATTTGGAGAAAGAATTATGATAACTCTTCAAAGTGTTTGGAATGAAAAAGTAAGGAATAATTTGCCAGTTTTGAAGCATGACAACAACTGTTATTATCCTTTCTAGGCAAAGTGCTGTAGCTGCTGGATCTTTATGGTGTGTGTGTACTTAGTATTTGTATTTATTAGGGATCCCCATTAGCTGTTGCCAAGGTAGAAGCTATTCTTCCTGGGGTCCAAACACATTAAAGCATTTACATTACATATACAACAAAAGATAAACAGTGCATCATATAACATTATTACACCACTAAATATCTACAATACAAAATGTATAATACCACCATACAACAATATTACAATGTACTTGTGTGTAGAGTGCGTGTGCTAGCGTGTGTGTGTATGTGTGTGTCTGTACCTGTGTGTGTGTGTCACTTCACAGTCTCCGCTGTTCCATAAGGTGTAATTGTATCTGTTTTTTAAATCTGATTCTACTGCTTGCATTAGTTACCTGATGTGGAATAGAGTTCCATGTAGTCATGGCTCTATGTAGTACTGTGTGCCTTCCATACTTCCATACTTGGGGACTGTTTAGAGACCTCTGGTGACATGTCTTGTGGGGTATGCATGGGTGTCTGTACTAGTAGTTTAAACAAACAGCTCGGTGCATTCAGCTTGTCAACACTTCCTACAAAAACAAGTAGTGATGAAGTCTATCTCTCCTCCACTGTGAGCCATGAGAGATTTACATGCATATGATTGATGTTAGTTCTCCGTGTACATTTAAGGGCCCGCCGTACTGCCCTGTTCTGAGCCAATTGTAATTTTCCTAAGTCTCCTCTTTGTGGCACCTGACCACACGACTGAACAGTAGTCCAAGTGCGACAAAACTAGGGCCTGTGTGTATGTGCGTGTGCCTATTTTTCTGTGTGTGTGTGTGTCTGTCTATCCACACGTTCAGATAGAGGTTCTGAGTTGGTTGCTTTGGTCCCAGGCCTAGGGCACAGAGCCAATACTCTGAGAGTTTTAAATAAAATAACTGTTGTTTTTGGCAAGGCTGTGGCTCGCAAATGTTTGCGTAACATGTCATGACTTTCCATTCAACAACAAATGAAGGCATTAATAGAAAAATGTACATGTTTTTTATGTAAATGGACATTAACAGGATTTTGCAATCTATAAATACCAAATACTAATGGCCAATGATTAACACAGTGTTACTGTTCCCATTACTTAGTACTGTGGCCACACATCCCTCATACAAATCCTCATAATTCACATGTATTACAATAAAAACTCAGATTTTCCCTATACCCATCATGAGGTTGCTACAGCCTAGCCTATGTATTAAAGTTTACAACGTAGGTGCACAGGTCGAGAGAAAATGGTGACAGACAGTGACACATTCAACACCGTCTTGCACACTCTTACCTGCATCTAGCTGATCTAGGGTGTGATCATTAGTCCAACAGTTGCAAACAAGAGTTTCTATTGGACAAATTCAGGTATGTTTATCTCTGTTTTTCCATTTGCTTCTGTTTAAGAAACATTTTAACAGAATTGGCGCAATGAATACTCCCCTGAAAACACACGAACACAGTTCACTTTCATAGCAGCCACATACAAACAGCATGATAATTTTGCACGTTGTATAATTCCTTCTCGCTAATGTCATAGTCAACATAGCTAATAGAACTAACATGTTAGTTAACTTGCTACAATCATGCAGTACAGTGTACAGTCAGCAAGCAGTTTAGCAGGTACACCGGCGGGCCCTGGTGGCAATAAATTAATAAAACCAAAAGCTTACCTTGACTTGGAAAAGTTCCAGTATTGGATAGCCATTGCCAGCTAGCTAACATGGAATCCCTCTCTCTTTAAGCCGTGTGTTTCAGTAGGCTAAACTAGCTAGCTGCTTTCACTAGCTAAGTAATTGAAAAAAAATACAACTAAAAATATATCTCTCTCCCTCTCTTGCTTCTTCTTAATTTTGAAGAAATTAATTTGTTTAAAACTGTTCAATCAACTATTGTCTCTTTGAGTCAACTACTCACCAAATTGTATGCAGTGCAGTGCTAGTTAGCTGTAGCATATTTATTGATCTGATCCATTGATTGGGGGGACAACATGTCAGTTCATGCTGCAAGAGCTCTGATAGGAAGGAGGATGTCCTCTGGAAGTTGAACTTTCAAAATACAGAAATCATCATTGTATGATGCTTTTTGCATCATATGATGCAAAACACAGCCTCATATGATGCCAAACACAGGGATTATTTCTGTCACACCCTGATCTGTTTCACCTGTCTTTGTGCTTGTCTCCACCCCCCTAGGTGTGCCCATCTTCCCCATTTTCCCCAGTGCATTTATACCTGTGTTCTCTGTTTGTCTGTTGCAAGTTCGTTTTGTTTGTCAAGCCTAACAGCGGTTTTCCCCTTGCTCCTGTCTTTTTCTAATTCCTGTTTTCTAGTTTTCCCAATTTTGACCATTCTGCCTGCACCTGACCCAGAGCCTGCCGGCTGTACTGTAACCTTGTCACTCCACCCTGGATTATTGAACTCTGCCTGCCCTGACCCCGAGACTGCCTGCCGTTCTGCACCTTATGGACTCTGATCTGGATGACTGAACTCTACCTACCCTTGGCCTGTCGTTTGCCTGCCCCCTGTTCTAGTAATAAACTTGTATTACTTCGACACTGTCTGCATCTGGGTCTTCTCCTGAAACGTGCTAATTTCTGTATCTTGAAAACTTGATTGCTGACAAGCAAAACATTTTGGTACTATGTTATCAATGGATTAATGAAACAAATACCAAAAGATAGTTTTTGGGTGGGATTTTCCTTTAACATATTTAAATATAGCAATATATAGCAATCTTTCATGTCATAATGGTTGATAAGGAACATGGATAACCTGACTTCAATCAACTTTCAACTTTCACTTTGACTAATTTGCTCAATTATAATCATTGACATGTATATTTATTAAAATGGCTGATACTAGATATGGATGCTTTTGATAGATGACATTGGATGTATGATTCAACTGTTATGAGAGGAGAAGGTATGAATGCCAGTTGGAGAGTCTAACATCTGGAGTCTTTTCAATTCATACTTCCTCTACTTCTAGGCCTGTATATGCTAAATGCATGTTGTCATGGATCCAACTGTACAGTATGATTTAATGTTTTATTTAAACTGATTTAAGGAAACTTTCCCAGTACTGTATGTATTACCAAGTAGCAATTTTCATATGACCTCTTCCTTTCTTTTGAGTTTCTATTGATGCTGCAAACTCACTGGATTAAGAATCCTGCTTAACTTTGAAGCTAAAGGATTTCCAAAACAGGATTTAACTTCAAGGCGTTCTCAGCTCAGGACCATAGAGCTCTGAGACTTTTTAAGGAGGGATTTTCATTTTGCAAATGCTTCATGCCAAATGGCACCCTATTCCCTTTATAGTGCACCACTTGGCCAGAATGAGTGCATTATATAGGGAATAGGGTGCCATTTGGGATAGGGTGCCATTTGGGTGCACAGTAAAAGTACAGGAGACATTCAGACATGGACAGCCTGGCTGATTCTCCAGTCAGGCAATTTATGAAATTGGTTTCTGCATCACTCAACCCATCAGATCAAACCCTTCTTGAATGGTCAATGGGAGAGATAGTCCCTTATAACAGTCCCTTGTGAATCAAATGTTTCAGAGTTGGAGTGCTGATTTAGGGTCAGTTTAGCCTTTAGCCTATATCACATTTAATAAGAATACATGGACAGGGAGGAACTGATACTAGATCAGCACTCCATGAGCCTCTTTGTGAATAAGGGCCCAGATCTTAAACCAGTTAAAAGCTACCCCAATCCTAACTTTAACCATTACTGTATTTGACAAAAAGAATACCTTATGTCAGCCAACTCTCATTGGGCTGAAGCATAGCACAGACTCATTCATCATCCTAGACTGTCATCCTAGGGCCCTGTGTTTTGCACAATTATGTGACATGCCTGGAATTTAATCTTTATTTAAAGCTTTTTCATGTCCCCTTTTTGTGCCAGATGGTCCTGCACCATCCTCAGACAAGTGCTTACATAGTCATCAGAATCTCTTCATGCAGTTTGACAACGCAGCTACAAACACATGGAAAACGAGCTGCCTTGCCTCAAATGCTTTTTAATGGACATGTTTATGATGCACAGCTTCACACTGGCTCCCACTATTGTGTTAAATCTCAAATTAGTAGCAGATGCATGATGAATGGTTTATGATCAGTACACCAGGTGCCTCTGGAAGTGGATAATTATGTTTTTTTACTGGGCCAGAGAAGATGACAAGGTTGGTGCGTGTGTGTGTGCGATTACTCCAAACAATGTGCACCAGATTCATTCATGTAGTAATGAACTGACCATATTTTGTTTGGTCAACGAGTTCGTGATTTTGGGAAGAGCTAATAATACCCAGCATGCTTTGCAGCCATACATTTGTACATTTTACATGTACATTTTGGTCATTTAGTTGACACTTTTATCGAGAGCAACTTCGGTCAATGCATTCAACTAAGGTAGATAAGCAACCCTATGTAAAAGGTTTGTAAAAATTGTAACCGTAGTTAAACTGGTCTGTTGGTTAGCCCTGCTGGACCTGGAACTGGTGGAGTAGCTCATGGCTGAGCAAGAAGCAGATGGGAGTACAAAGTTTAAAGCTTCCTACTTAAGTCTTCACTATACTGACATAATTTGGAAATACAACTTTTGAACGTAAAGTAATGCATTTTTTCATTTAGTAGTTGAATGCTAGTTCAAAGAGCTAGAACTGACAAAACATTTTAATTGAGTTAAAACATTATTACATTTTGTAAATCTGACATAATAATTTCTCATTATTATTTCTCTATTTGTTTTAATAACATAATTAAATTAAGTACAACTATATTAATAATGTCATGTAAAAATAACCTGCTTCTATTAACAGTAACAGCCAAGATCCTTTTCATTCGTAAATTCTGATAGCCATACTTACTTCGCCCTCATGTTGGTGCTAGCAAGCAGGCTACGTAGTTCTGGGTATTACCAGCCAATCCAAGAGGGTCTGGAAACTATAGTGAGCTTCGATTGGTCAATAGCAACGCGAGAAACATTCAGATTTCCCCAACTTTGGTCCCGCCCATGCTTGCGTCGCCCAACGTTTCCTCCGCCCACTTTGTTTCCCTTCATTGAAAATTAATGGGGCTCTGTTGTTTCATCGCCCCCAACGTGCTAGATGGATTTTCGTTGTAGCTACTGTCCAAAATGTAGGTCCAAATACGTTTGTGTGAGTGTGTGTGTGCATGCATGTGTGTGTGTGCTCTGAGGGGTAAGGTCGGTGTGTGTGCGTACTATGAGGGGTGTGGTAAGTGTGGAAAGAGCACCTCTCAGATCACCTCAGAGCCTGACAATCCTGTGCTGGGGATTAGGATGCCGAGGGTAAGTAATTGGGGTTCAGTCATGGGGCGCGTTGCTCAATGCCATTGTGGTCATATTCTCTCTCTGCTCTCTCTCTCTGTCTCTCTCCCTCTCTCCATCAGTTTACCTAGCTTTACAGATGTCCATAATACACCAATCAAACCGTTGACTGGGTTCAGTTCTAAGAGGCTTTTCCATAGTGCTTTTTTATATGACGAGAACTCCCTTTGTTGGAGAGTGTGACTGTGAGCTGTTCTTAAGTCACTCATGGATCTCAGAATTAACCACCTTTCACAGTTTCACATTATTATGAATTTCCCTGCCTAAGGCACTGTAGGACTATTTTCCAGCATGTGGGGTGTTTGTTTGTCGGGCTGGCTCGGCAATGTCTAGCTCTCACCCATCCTCCCCCCTCACCTCAGAGATCGCTATCTCCTTCAGCTTGTGGCTCCAGCCAATCGGAAAGTTCCCATGTCTCACCCCTTACCGTGCACAAGCCATGCAATCTCTCTAGGCCCTGATTGGCCAGACAGTCTGACACCGCTCTCCAAGGGTATAAATATGGCCCAGACCTGGACGGTCTTTTTCCAGTCTGTGAGCGTGGGTGGACGTGTGCATGGGATGCGTGAGAACTCGTAAGTTGTTATCGTTACTGTTTTTGTGTTTAGTTGGCTATGTGCTACAAGTAGATGTTGCCTATTTCTGTATAGCTTCATTCTATTCATTGAATGTTGCTAGGTAATATGTTTACATCAACACTGCTGCTTATTATTGTTAGCAATTAATGCATTAATGCAATACTATGTAATACCTGGTTATCATATACAGTCCTTACTTATTGTGCTATTGTAGTTCTATGCTATTACACGGTTGTAGCTCATCATGTCCATCCACTTCTGCTCTATTTACAGTATATTTATTGTTCCTTTCATTTCTGAATTACAGATCCATCCCCATGTACATCTCCATCAGTGTGTGTGTGTGTGTGTGTGTGTGTGTGTGTGTGTGTGTGTGTGTGTGTGTGTGTGTGTGTGTGTGTGTGTGTGTGTGTGTGTGTGTGTGTGTGTGTGAATAAAGTTCCTGCGTGTGTCATCTCTTGGGCTGCCTTATTCGACTTTAACTGGGGGCGCTGCCAGCAAACACGTTGAGCCGGGTCACTCTCTTTCACACATAAATCACATTTCCTTAACACATTTTCCACAGCAGGTAATCTTGGCTAACCCAGAAGTAAAATCTTACGTAATTTGGTCAGCTACGTGACTAACTTCTGGGTCTATACGTGTTAGCAATTTTTCTGGCGGTTTGCGAAGTCTCGATTCTCACAAAAGGAAACTCTCAACCAAAGCCCCCCACCCCGATCCACTCGAAGCTAAGCACTTTAAGCACTCCCTTCGCCCAATCCTGATACGTCCATATAACCAGTGATGAAAAAACTAAGATTGGCCCAAAGACCAGAATTACTGCAGCTCATTATCTCACACATCCCATTCAGTCCTGGCAGATTATCTGGTCTACACGCAGAATCTGCCCACGGGAGATGACAGCAAAGGCAGTGTAGAAAATATGTGTCTCTTTAACAGCAAAACCCATTAATTCCAGACATTTAAAAATAGGAGTTTTAAAAGACACGATGAACATGGAGGATGACATCATTGTGATTTGAACTGAACATCTGTGAACCAGACAGTTAATTAACCAGACAGTTTCATTTAATTAATACGTAGGCTAGATGAGGGGAAATTCAACTTCCATAGACATATATATCATAAATTGCATCTGCCTTCTAAAGAGAACCTATCCCTCCTTAGTCATTACAGCTACACAGAATAATTCCTGTATGTTAGTGTGGCTTGCGACAGCACCCACATTTTAGATATTGTACAAATTATTTCTGACAAATAGTTATTATTCTTTACAACACTACTCCTCTTACCCTGTTTAAGCTAGAAATGCAGTTCAAACTTTAAAACATGTAGACTAGTCTGAAATAGTGTGCTTGAAAACAATATGTGAAATATCTTTAATACTTTTTAAATTATTAAACTTTTTGTCCTTTTTTTTGTCCACTTTCATGGGATTTCCTTAGCATTCTAAATGTCCCATTGTGACATCATCACTCCCAACATTCTATTTTATTGTCACGATCTCCTTCAAAAAGACTGGACCAAGGCGCAACATGCATAGTGTTCCACATATTTACTGCATGTGAAACCTTCAAAACAACAAAAGACGGATGACCGGACAAAATGTGTAGCAACATACAAACATTCAATAACCCACAAACACAGGTGGTGGAGAGAACAAACTAAATAGGATTCCCAATTAGAGGCAACGAACTACAGCTGCCTCTAATTGGGAACCACACAAAACCCAAACATAGAAAACCTTAGAAACCCCTAGTCACGCCTGACCTAACACACCATAGAGAACCCAGGGACATTTATTCTCTATAAACAATTTAACTTTTGACTCATAAGCTACTTTGACCACTTTCCCAACAAATTAAATAAAAAGTTAGAATGGAATCTTCCACTACTTCTCTGCTATTCAAATCTGAAATCAGAACTGATTATCTGGTACCGATCAAACATTACAGCTAATTAAATAACCGTATCAACAACATTTTCTCTAACTTTTTATAAACAACTGAAATTTTTACCACTTTCCCAACAAGCTAGCGAGTATGACATATTTTTATACTTCTCTGCTATTCCAATCTGAAGTCAGAAAAAATAAATATCCTACCAATCTAACAATACAGCTGTTTTAGTGACCACATTAACACTTTTTCCCAAACTTTTTCCAAATCACTGAATTCTTTTTTTTTAATCACTTACGCAGGACTTTAGACAAAAACGTATACAGTCTGACATCTTGGTCTACTTCTCTGCTATTCAAATCTGGAATCAGAACAGAAATATCTGCTACCAATCAAAAGTTGCAGCTTTTTGTCTGAGTTTAGAGTGATGAAAAGTAGCTAGCTAACGTCAGCTAACAGCTCTCATCATTGAGCAGCCCAAATGGATATGTTGCTATGTATACCAATGCATTTCAATGGCTAAAATGGGCCATGGGCTAGAATGGTAAAAATATATATACAGTGGGGAAAAAAAGTATATTTAGTCAGCCACCAATTGTGCAAGTTCTCTCACTTAAAAAGATGAGAGAGGCCTGTAATTTTCATCATAGGTACACTTCAACTATGACAGACAAAATGAGGAAAAGAAATCCAGAAAATCACATTGTAGGAGTTTTTATGAATTTATTTGCGAATTATGGTGGAAAATAAGTATTTGGTCACATACAAACAAGCAAGATTTCTGGCTCTCACAGACCTGTAACTTCTTCTTTAAGAGGCTCCTCTGTCCTCCATTCGTTACCTGTATTAATGGCACCTGTTTGAACTTGTTATCAGTATAAAAGACACCTGTCCACAACCTCAAACAGTCACACTCCAAACTCCACTATGGCCAAGACCAAAGAGCTGTCAAAGGACACCAGAAACAAAATTGTAGACCTGCACCAGGTTGGGAAGACTGAATCTGCAATAGGTAAGCAGCTTGGTTTGAAGAAATCAACTGTGGGAGCAATTATTAGGAAATGGAAGACATACAAGACCACTGATAATCTTCCTCGATCTGGGGCTCCACGCAAGATCTCACCCCGTGGGGTCAAAATGATCACAAGAACGGTGAGCAAAAATCCCAGAACCACACGGGGACCTAGTGAATGACCTGCAGAGAGCTGGGACCAAAGTAACAAAGCCTACAATCAGTAACACACTACGCCGCCAGGGACTCAAATCCTGCAGTGCCAGACGTGTCCCCCTGCTTAAGCCAGTACATGTTCAGGCCCGTCTGAAGTTTGCTAGAGAGCATTTGGATGATCCAGATGAGGATTGGGAGAATGTCATATCGTCAGATGAAACCAAAATAGAACTTTTTGGTAAAAACTGTTTGGAGGACAAAGAATGCTGAGTTGCATCCAAAGAACACCATACCTACTGTGAAGCATGGGGGTGGAAACATCATGCTTTGGGGCTGTTTTTCTGCAAAGGGACCAGGACGACTGATCCGTGTAAAGGAAAGAATGAATGGGGCCATGTATCGTGAGATTTTGAGTGAAAACCTCCTTCCATCAGCAAGGGCATTGAAGATGAAACGTGGCTGGGTCTTTCAGCATGACAATGATCCCAAACACACCGCCGAGCAACGAAGGAGTGGCTTCGAAAGAAGCATTTCAAGGTCCTGGAGTGGCCTAGCCAGTCTCCAGATCTCAACCCCATAGAAAATCCCAGCGACAGCCCCAAAACATCACTGCTCTAGAGGAGATCTGCATGGAGGAATGGGCCAAAATACCAGCAACAGTGTGTGAAAACCTTGTGAAGACTTACAGAAAACGTTTGACCTCTGTCATTGCCAACAAAGGGTATATAACAAAGTATTGAGATAAACTTTTGTTATTGACCAAATACTTATTTTCCACCATAATTTGCAAATAAATTCATGAAGAATCCTACAATGTGATTTTCTGGATTTTTTTTTTCCCTCATTTTGTCTGTCATTGTTGAAGTGTACCTATGATGAAAATTACAGGCCTCTCTCATCTTTTTAAGTGAGAGAACTTGCACAATTGGTGGCTGACTAAATACTTTTTTCCCCCACTGTATATATTTGACCTATCTCCTCTTTCACCGTTTAAGCTATCAACTCCAAACCAACGTTGAGATGTTCAGACTGACCCTTCTTGATTGCTTGTTAAAAGATGTGTTATACTATAAAGACTATAAAGAAATATAACCATTTAGAATGTGCATAAATTAACATGAGCTTGAATGCGAACTACAGGTGTCATGGATCGCACCTCTGTGGCTCTCTCCGATCACCGAAGGACACCATCACCGGAGTATTGACTACACTTCCCATCAGCCCCGTACCTAGGTCTCATTAGCTGCACAGCTGTATCCACTTCTCTCCCCTATATATTCTATCTCCAGGCCCCAATGCTTTGCGAAGTCTTGCACTGCCCCGGCTAGTCATTTCTGAGCGCTCTTTTGATCTATTGACTGATTCCCTGTTTTTGACCTCGGACTGTGTTTTGATTCCTGTTTACCCGTCTGCCGCCTGCCCCCGACCTACGCCTGGTACCGGTTCTGTTTCTGGATCCCCTTTGACACCCTCTACGCTGTTCTCTGAGTTTTGCCTGTCTGACCTTCCTTCATTAAAATAACTGCCTATGGATCCGAACGTCTCTGGCTCTGTGTTACAACAGGAATACAGAGGTAGTTAGTCAAAATGGTCCTGCTCCTTGGCCAATTAATCTACAAGACCAACTTTAAAACATTCAGGCTATCCTAACTTCAAATTATTAAAAACTTGTATCAACTATAACTATATAAAGTCTTCAGTTACTACGGTGAATGTTTCATCCCATGTAGGAGCTGCACCTATTTTGTACAGTTCTGGGATAATATTGACTTGCCAAATTTCCAATGTGGAAACTGTCAACTTATTGAGAAATATATGTCTGGGAAAAACATCCAAAGTAAGCAAATTGAGACATTGCAGCGTATCCAGACATTCTGGTATTGAATGAAACTTGGATATCTGGGGACATTCTGGACTCTGATATTAATCTTGAGTGTTATAATGTGTTTAGAGCTGACAGACAGGGTCGAGGTGGTGGAGTGGCCATTTTTATAAAATAAAAAAAATGATTTGTTTCTTTACTGAAATCTATTTCCTTTGCCAAAAATGTTGAGCCACTATCTTTAAGCCTGATGCGCATAACGATGGTGACAGTTGTGTGTAATGATGGGCAGGCTGGTGCCCTTGAGCACCAGAGAGGGCGAGTGGGAGCAGGCGTGACAGTACCCCCCTTCTAGGGGAGCCACCCGGCATCCCACCTAGGTGAGCCTGACGGGCTGGCCGAGGCATGGGAGCCGGACGAGCCGGCTGAGGCGTGGGAATGCAACGAGCCGGCTGAGGCGTGGGAACGCGATGAGCTGGCTGAGGCGTGGGAACGCGATGAGCTGGCTGAGGCGTGGGAACGCGATGTCACCAACCAAAACAAAAAACAAACAAAAACTCTCCTGATGCTTCCAATATTGGTGTCAGCATTCTGTAAAAACAGACGCTGGGAGAAGAGAAGCAAGTACAGGGAGTGAATATTTAATGAATTAACAGACAGGAACCAAAACACGAACAGCGTCTGGACAAGGGACACATGACAACATTAATGCTAACACGGGGATCAAACTGAGGAAAAGACAGATAAAGAGGAGGCAATCAATAAAGTGATGGAGTCCAGGTGAGTCCAATGAAGCAGCTTGATTGTGTTAGAGAACACAGTCAACCCTTCTATCTGTTATTGATTATGGTCATATTATTTATCAAAGTGCAGCTCCTAAATTGGAATAGAAATGGTGCTCCACCAAACTGGAAGTCTTCCAACTAGCTTGGAAAGACAGTACAGTGCAATATCGAAGAGCCCTCACTGCTGCTCGATCATCGTCTTTTTCTAACCTAATTGAGGAGAATACGAACAATCCAAAATGTATTTTTGATAATGTTGCAAAGCTAACTAAAAAGCAGCGTTCGACAAGAGAGCATAGGTTTCACTTTTTTCTGTACCGGTACCCCCCTGTATATGGCCTCACTACTGTTATTTTAATGTTGCTCTTTAATTATTTGTTACTTTTATTTTTAAAAATGTACTTATCTATTTTTTACTGCAGTGTTGGTTACGGGTTTATATGTAAGCATTTCACTCATGTGACAAATAAAATTAGATTTGATTTGATCTGCATATTTCTCCAAAGCTCATTTGTCCTGAGTTTGCACAGAACTACCAGGACCTAGGATCAATGGAGACACTCAGTTTTTTAATCCTGTATCTCTTGACACATTCATGAAAATAGTCATGGCCTCTAAACCGTCAAGCTGCATACTGGACCCTATTCCAACTAAACTACTGAAAGAGCTACTTCCTGTGCTTGGCCCTCCTATGTTGAACATAATAAATATCTCCCTACCCAACGTATGTGTACCAAACTCACTAAAAGTGGCAGTAACAAATCCTCTCTTGAAAAAGCCAAACCTTGACCCGGGAAATGTAAAAAACTATCGTCCTATATCAAATCTCCCCTTCTCAAAAATTGTAGAAAAAGCTATTGTGCTGCAACTCACTGCCTTCCTGAAGACAAAAAATGTATATGAAACGATTCGGTCTGATTTAGACTGAGATTGCACTCGTGAAGGTGATAAATTACCTTTTAATGGCGTCAGACCAAGACTCTGCATCTGTCCTCGTGCTCCTAGACCTGCTGATTTTGAAACCATCAATCACCACATTCTTTTGGAGAGATTTGGTCTACATGGACAAGTTCTGTCCTGGTTTAGATCTTATCTGTCGGAAAGATATCAGTTTGACTCTGTGGATGGTTTGTCCTCTGACAAATCAATTGTACGTTTCGGCATTCCTCAAGGTTCCGTTTTAGGACCCCTATTGTTTTCACTATATATTCTACCTCTTGGTGATGTCATTCGGAAACACAATGTAAACTTTCACTGCTATGCGGACGACACACATGTTTCGATGAAACATGGTGAAGGCCCAAAATTGCCTACCCTGGAAGCCTGTGTTTCAGACATAAGGAAGTGGATGGCGGCAAATGTTTTACTTTTAAACTCAGACAAAACAGAGATGCTAGTTCTTGGTCCCAAGAAACAAAGAGATCTGCTGTTGGATCTGACAATTAATCTTGATGGTTGTAATGTCGTTTAAAATAAAACTGTCAAGGACCTCTGCGTTACTCTGGATCCTGATCTCTCTTTTGACAAACATTTCAAGGACAGCTTTTTTCCATATTCGTAACATTGCAAAAATCAGAAACTTTCTCGCCAAAAAGTATGCAGAAAAGCTAATCCATGCTATTGTCACCTCTAGATTAGACTACTGAAATGTTATACTCTCCTGGTACCTGGATAAAACACTAGAATCATGCTAGAATCCTGACTAGAACCCCAAAATGTGATCATATTACTCCAGTGCTAGCCTCTACATTGGCTTCCTGTTAAGGCTAGGGCTGATTTCAAGGTTTTATTGCTAACCTACAAAGCATTACATGGGCTTGCTCCTACCTATCTCTCCAATTTGGTCCTGCCGTACATACCTACACGTGCGCTACG
Source organism: Brachymystax lenok tsinlingensis (assembly GCA_030435695.1). Taxonomy (NCBI): domain Eukaryota; kingdom Metazoa; phylum Chordata; class Actinopteri; order Salmoniformes; family Salmonidae; genus Brachymystax; species Brachymystax lenok. The sequence continues at coordinate 16,722,196 of CM059799.1, forward strand.
GTCACAAGGCCTCATTATTGTCCCTAGAATTTCTAAGCAAACAGCTGGAGGGAGGGCTTTCTCCTATAGAGCTACATTTTTATGGAATGGTCTGCCTATCCATATGGGAGACGCAGACTCGGTCTCGACCTTTAAGTCATTATTGAAGACTCATCTCTTCAGTAGGTCCTATGATTGAGTGTAGACTGGCCCAGGGGTGCGAAGGTGAATGGCAAGGTACTGGAGCGACGAACCACCATTGCTGTCTCTGCCTGGCCGGCTCCCCTCTCTCCACTGGGATTCTCTGCCTCTGACACTATTACGGGGGCTGAGACACTGGCTTACTAGTGCTCTTCCATGCCGTCCTTAGGAGGTGTGCGTCACAGACGTGATCTTCCTGTCCGGTTTTGTGCCCCCTCGGGCTCGTGCGGTGGAGCAGATCTTCGTGGGCTATACTCAGCCTTGTGTCAGCGTAGTAAGTTGGTCTGTTGATATCCCTTTAGTGGTGTGGGGGCTGTGATTTGGCAAAGTGGGTGGGGTTATATCCTGCCTGGTTGGCCCTGTCCGGGGGTATCGTCGGACAGAGCCACAATGTCCCCCGACCAACCCCTGTCTCGGTCTCCAGTATCTATGCTGCAATTGTCTATGTGCCGGGGGGCTAGGGTCAGTCTGTTATATACGTTGTAATTCTCCCGTCTTATCTGGTGTCCTGTGTGAATTTAAGTATGCTCCCTCTAATTCTCTTTCTCCCCCTCTCTCCCTCTCCTCCCGGAGGACCTGAGCCCTAGGGTCATGCCTCAGGACTACCTGGCCTGATGCCTCCTGGCTGCCCCCAGTCCACCTGGTCATGCTGCTGCTCCAGTTCAACTGTTCTGCCTGCGGCTAGGGAACCCTGACCTGTTCCGCGGACGTACTACATTGTCCTGGACCTGTGGTTTTCAACTCTCTCTCTCTACCGCACCTGTTGTCTCAACCTCTGAATGCTTGGCTACGAAAAGCCCACTGACATTTACTCCTGAGGTACTGACCTGTTGCACCCTCTACGACCACTGCTTATTATTTGACCCTACTGGTAATCTATGAACGTTTGAACATTTTGAAGAACAATCTGGCCTTAAATGGCCATGTATTCTTATAATCTCTGCCTGGCACAGCCAAAAGAGGACTGGCCACCCCTCATAGTCTGGTTCCTCTCTAGGTTTCTTCTTAGGTTCCTGCCTTTCTAGGGAGTTTTTCCTAGCCACCTTGCTTCTACATCTGCATTGCTTGCTGTTTGTGGTTTTAGGCTGGGTTTCTGTATAGCACTTTGTGACATCTGCTGATGTAAAAAGGGCTTTATAAATACATTTGATTGCTACTACTCTTTAACCTTTGGATGCCATCTACCATAATGCTCTTCGTTTTGATACAGGCTGCTGTTTTGATACTTATCACTGCATCCTATATCAAAAGGCTGACTGGACTTCGCTAAAGACCTGTCGATCTCTGCATTACTCCCTTTTACTTCATAAACCTCCGTCTTATCTAACTTTGTTGTTGAAGTATAGACACCTGAGTTGCCTAACCCATTCACAGGATTGGTTATCTCGAGGTTCCTAGGGTCTCCACCGAGCTAGGTAAATCTGCTTTTATTTTTAACGCAGTATTTCTGGAACTGTCACACCATGATCTGTTTCACCTGTCCTTTTGCTTGTCCACCCCTCTCCAGGTGTCGCCCATCTTCCCCATTATCACCTGGGTATTTATACCTGTGTTTTCTGTCTGTCTATGCCAGTTTGTCTTGTTTGTTCAAGCCTACCAGCGTTTTGTCTCAGCTCCTGTTTGTCCCTAGTCTCTCTTTTTTCTTGTCCTCCTGGTTTTTGACCTTTGCCTGACCTGACCCTGAGCCTCTGGATTATCGACCCCTGCCTGCCTTGACATGTCATTTGCCTGCTCGTGTGGTTACAATAAACATTGTTACTTCACACAGTCTGCACTTGGGTCTTACCTTGATTCCTGATAGGAACAAAATTCAAAACACAGTATATTCATCTTGATGTTCTGGTGCAGTTATTGATTGGGGACTTATTTGTGGAGGATGGCATAATCTAACTCACCAACAGTAACTCTTAAACTGTTCAAGCTAGATACACCAAACCAACACATGTTCAGGCTATCCTAACTTCAAATTCTTTAAAACTTTTATCAACTATAACTATATTACTATATAACTAAGATGAATCCAAGATGGCGTAGCAGTGCAGACGTGTTTTTGTTTGTCCCCTTGTGTACTTTTGTACATTCCGGTAACCTGACTCACCCAATGTGTTACGTAACCGCTATTTCTTTTGACCTTTTTAGACAGAACTCCATCGGAAGCTAGCCAGCTAATTAGCTACTAGCTATTCAGTCAGGCACTGCTAGCGGCCTTTACCTTCTGCACAGACAGCAGCCCTTTTTTAGCCTGGATAATACTCGCCAGCCTGCCACCTGGACTGTTTCTCCACTACAACTGCCGTAAACCCTGGACCACTACACCTGATCTCCACAGCGAGCTAGCTGCCACCGAGTGACCCAGCCTTGAACCAGGCCCACCTCCCGGCCTCCTCCCAAACACGGCTAGAACCCACTACTCCACCGGTTCCTTGCCGTAAGCTCTCGACCCTGGCACCGGATTCATCGCTGCTACCGAGTGGCTATAGTGGCTAACGCTCCTGCCCCGAGGCTAGCTCAAGTTAGCCGCGAGCCAGCAAAGTACCACAACAACAATACCTCTCTCGCCATCTGGCTTGGATCCCTCTCGACACGACGCCCCGTCGTACTACCTCGACTGGTCTGCCGACGATTAATCCATCCACTGTGCCTGCAACCGGCCTCTGTCGGACATCGGAGCAGACGGTTCTACCAACCCTGGCCTGCTAACTCATAACTTTAAACGCTGTGTCTCCTGTGTCCCGGCGTAGTAACGAATACCTTGCGGCTTCCCTGTCTCATCTATTGCTGTTCACTGGACCCTATGATCACTCGGCTACATAGCTGATGCCTGCTGGACTATTCATTAATCACGGTACTCCATTTTGTTTATTTTTGTTTATCTGTTGGCCCCAGCCGCTACTCAGGCCCTATGTGTAGCTAACCAACCCTCTTTTCCCATTCATCGCCAGTTTACCTGTTGTTGTTGTTTTAGCTGACTACCTGTTGTGGTCTTACCAGTTGTGTCTTAGCTAGCTCTCCCAATCAACACCTGTGTTTGCTTTATGCCTCACTTTATGTCTCTCTCAAATGATAATATGCCCTGTTTACAATTGTTTGGGATAGTTATCATTGTTTTAGTTCTGATAGCCGTACCCTCATCCTACTCCTCCTTTGTTCCTCGGGTGTTGTGGAGGTAAACCCAGGCCCTGTGTGTCCCCAGGCACTCTCATTTGTTTACTTCTGTAATCGAAAAATCTGTAATCGAAAAAGACTTGGTTTCATGCATGTTAACATCAGAAGCCTCCTCCCTAAGTTTTATTCACTGCTTTAGCACACTCTGCCAACCCTGATGTCCTTGCCGTGTCTAATCCTGGCTTAGGAAGACCACCAAAAATTCTGAGATTTCCATACCCAACTACAACATTTTCCGCCAAGATAGAACTGCCAAAAGGGGGAGATCTATTGCAGAGATAGCCTGCAAAGTTCTGTCATACTTTCCAGGTCTGTGACCAAACAGTTCTAACTTCTAATTCAAATATTTAATCTCTCCAGAAATAAGTCTCTCACTGTTGCCGCCTGCTATAGACCCCCCTCAGCTCCCAGCTGTGCCCTGGATACCATACAGTGAGGGAAAAAAGTATTTGATCCCCTGCTGATTTTGTACGTTTGCCCACTGACAAAGAAATGATCAGTCTATCATTTTAATGATAGGTTTATTTGAACAGTGAGAGACAGAATAACAACAAAAAAAATCCAGAAAAATAAATGTGAAAAACTTTATAAATTGATTTGCATTTTAATGATGGAAATAAGTATTTGACCCCTCTGCAAAACATGACTTAGTACTTGGTGGAAAAACCCTTGTTGGCAATCAGAGGTCAGATGTTTCTTGTAGTTGGTCACCAGGTTTGCACACATCTCAGGAGGGATTTTGTCCCACTCCTCTTTGCAGATCTTCTCCAAGTCATTAAGGTTTCGAGGCTGACGTTTGGTAACTCGAACCTTCAGCTCCCTCCACAGATTTTCTATGGGATTAAGGTCTGGAGACTGGCTAGGCCACTCCAGGACCTTAATGTGCTTCTTATTGAGACACTCCTTTGTTGCCTTGGCCGTGTGTTTTGGGTCATTGTCATGCTGGAATACCCATCCACGACCCATTTTCAATGCCCTGGCTGAGGGAAGGAGGTTCTCACCCAAGATGTGACGGTACATGGCCCCGTCCATCGTCCCTTTGATGCGGTGAAGTTGTCCTGTCCCCTTAGCAGAAAAACACCCCCAAAGCATAATGTTTCCACCTCCATGTTTGATGGTGGGGATGATGTTCTTGGGGTCATAGGCAGCATTCCTCCTCCTCCAAACACGGCTAGTTGAGTTGATGCAAAAGAGCTCCATTTTGGTCTCATCTGACCACAACACTTTCACCCAGTTGTCCTCTGAATCATTCAGATGTTCATTGGCAAACTTCAAACAAGCATGTATATGTGCTTTCTTGAGCAGGGGGACCTTGCGGGCGCTGCAGGATTTCAGTCCTTCACGGCGTAGTGTGTTACCAATTGTTTTCTTGGTGACTATGGTCCCAGCTGCCTTGAGATCATTGACAAGATCCTCCCGTGTAGTTCTGGGCTGATTCCTCACCATTCTCATGATCATTGCAACTCCACGAGGTGAGATCTTGCATGGAGCCCCAGGCCGAGGGAGATTGACAGTTCTTTTGTGTTTCTTCCATTTGCGAATAATCGCACCAACTATTGTCACCTTCTCACCAAGCTGCTTGGCGATGGTCTTGTAGCCCATTCCAGCCTTGTGTAGGTCTACAATCTTGTCCCTGACATCCTTGGAGAGCTCTTTAGTCTTGGCCATGGTGGAGAGTTTGGAATCTGATTGATTGATTGCTTCTGTGGACAGGTGTCTTTTATACAGGTAACAAACTGAGATTAGGAGCACTCCCTTTAAGAGTGTGCTCCTAATCTCAGCTCGTTACCTGTATAAAAGACACCTGGGAGCCAGAAATCTTTCTGATTGAGAGGGGGTCAAATACTTATTTCCCTCATTAAAATGCAAATCAATTTATAACATTTTTCACATGCGTTTTTCTGGATTTTTTTGTTGTTATTCTGTCTCTCACTGTTCAAATAAACCTACCATTAAAATGATAGACTGATCATTTCTTTGTCAGTGGGCAAACGTAGAAAATCAGCAGGGGACAAATACTTTTTTCCCTCACTGTATGTGAATTGACTGCCCCCCCCCCATCTATCTTCACAGTTTGTTCTGTTAGGTGACCTGAACTGGGATATGTTTAACACCCCGGCAGTCCTACAATCTAAGCTAGATGCCCTCAATCTCACACAAATCATCAAGGAACCCACCAGGTACAATCCTAAATCTGTAAACATGGGCACCCTCATAGATATTATCCTGACCAACTTGCCCTCCAAATACACCTCTGCTGTTTTCAATCAGGATCTTAGCGACCACTGCCTCATTGCCTGCATCCGCTATGGCCCGCGGTCAAACGACCACCCCTTATCACTGTCAAACGCTGCCTAAAACACTTCTGCGAGCAGGCCTTTCTAATCGACCTGGCCTGGGTATCCTGGCAGGATATTGACCTCATTCCGTCAGTCGAGGATGCCTGGTTGTTCTTTAAAAGCAACTTCCTCACCATATTAAATAAGCATGTAGAACTAAGAACAGATACAGCCCTTGGTTCACTCCAGACCTGACACACAAGAACAACCTGTGGCGGACTGCTATAGCATCGCATAGTCCCCGCGATATGCAACTGTTCAGGGAAGTCAGGAACCAATACACGCAGTCAGTCAGGAAAGCAAAGGCTAGCTTTTTCAAACAGAAATTTGCATCCTGTAGCTCTAACTCCCAAAAGTTTTGGGATACTGTCAAGTCCATGGAGAACAATAGCACCTCCTCCTAGCTGCCCACTGGAGGCTAGGTAACACGGTCACCACCGATAAATCCAGGATAATCGAAAATTTCAACAAGCATTTCTCAACGGCTGGCCATGCTTTCCTCCTGGCTAACCCAACCCCGGCCAACAGCTCCGCAGCTACTTGTCCGAGCCTCCCCAGCTTTTCCTTCACCCAAATCCAGATAGCAGATGTTCTGAAAGAACTGCAAAACCTGGACCCGTACAAATCAGCTGGGCTAGACAATCTGGACCCTCTCTTTCTAAAACTATCCGCCGCCATTGTTGCAACTCCTATTACCAGTCTGCTCAACCTCTCTTTCGTGTCGTCTGAGATCCCTAAAGATTGGAAAGCTGCCGCGGTCATCCCCCTCTTCAAAGGGGGGTGACACTCTTGACCCAAATTGCTATAGACCTATATCCATTCTGCCCTGCCTCTCTAAGGTCTTCGAAAGCCTAGTTAATAAACAGATCATTGACCACTTCGAATCCCACCGTACCTTCTCCGCTGTGCAATCCGGTTTCCGAGCTGGTCACGGGTGCACCTAAGCCACGCTCAAGGTACTAAACGATATCATAACCGCCATCAATAAGAGACATTACTGTGCAGCCGTATTCATTGACCTGGCCAAGGCTTTCGACTCTGTCAATCACCACATCCCTCAACAGCCTTGGTTTCTCAAATGATTGCCTCGCCTGGTTCACCAATTACTTTGCAGACTATGTCTATGGGGGTGCCACAGGGTTCAATTCTTGGGCCGACTCTCTTCTCTGTATACATCAATGATGTCGCTCTTGCTGCTGGTGATTCTCTGATCCACCTCTATGCAGACGACACCATTCTGTATACGTCTGGCCCTTCTTTGGACACTGTTTTAACTAACCTCCAAATGAGCTTTAATGTCATACAACACTCCTTCCGTGGCCTCCAACTGCTCTTAAACGCAAGTAAAACCAAATGCATGCTTTTCAACCGTTCGCTGCCTGCATCTGCCCGACTAGCATCACTACCCTGGACGGCTCTGACCTGTATTATTGACTGTATGTTTGTTTACTCCAATGTGTAACTCTGTGTTGTTGTATGTGTTGAACTGCTTTGCTTTATCTTGGCCAGGTCGCAGTTGTAAATGAGAACTTGTTCTCAACTTGCCTACCTGGTTAAATAAAGGTGAAATAAATAAATATATATATATTAATTAGCATAAAATAACCCACCAACAGTAACTCTTGAACCGTTCAAGCTAGAGACACCAAAACAACTTCCACATGTTCAGGCTATCATATCCACTGTCACAAAGCAAGTCTGAAGCAAGTCACATATTTTTTCTTCATGCAAAATTAACATCTAGTTTACAAATGCTATTGACTAAACTGCAGAGGAGTATAACACAATGCAGAATCAATGACTTAGCTTATTTTGATAAATATGAAATAAATGAAATAACTTGTCTGATTCAATAAGAAAGCTAAAGTTATATATGTGTTTTCTGGTTGTTGAGTCCGTTAGAGTTAGACCATTCAAATTTCAAGTTTATCTAAAAAAAATAAAAAGATAATAATAGCAATAATAATAATAAATATATATATGTGTGTGCGTGTGTGTGTGTGTGTTATTTAAGAGTATTTAGGCAACTGTTCAATTGCATAGCTGGGATGCACATTGCTCAGTTTCTAGACAAGCCAGCTCAACTTCAGTGCGGGCTTTCGCGCGTGAGGAGCAGCGGGTGAGAGTGGAGGAGAGGGAAAAAGCAGAGCGCGCTGCCGGACAAATGTGGGGCTCGTCCTCAAACCTGACGTCAGCAGGCACGAGCTTTAATAACATCACCAGTCCCAGTCCCAGACAGTGGTCCTCGCGGAGGAGATGACAACTACAAGAAGATTGCCTTGGACTTGTGGAGTGCGAAATATTTTGGTTTTAGTAAAGGAATAATTCTGGGTTCAATGAATTTACAATTCCTAACCAGTGATGAGCTGGCTGCTAAAGTGGATTCTTATAGCAGCAGGGATTCAACAGGTGAGAAAGTGCCGTTATAATACTTTTTTTTATCAACACACGGTTTAAGCCATATTTACCAAATCTATTTCTTTCTGAAGTGCCAGATCTGATTCATGATTTCTTTAGAATAGAATAGTATTATTGATGCTTCCAGTAAATTCACCGGGCATTCCCAAGTTATCCATCCATTTGTTAGTTATACTTTACTGCCACCATGTGGTTAGGGGGAGTCATGTTTAGCATTTTACTCCAGATTCAAGAAGTTCTTGGACAATAATGTAGTAGCATAGCATCAACAAACATCTAATAGTATGTTTCTAGTTTAATTTGGCCCTATCTGCCAAGTTATGAAAGGTTTTTCATTAATTCAATACTTCACACGTTAAAACTGCTCACACAGTCTCAAAATGTCTGTCCTCAAACTTAAGTAATACACACTGCATCTAAAGGGGAGAGAAAAAACAGCTGCTTACACAAAGAGATGAAGGTGAGAGTCTATGATGCTTTGTGTTGATTTGACCAGAGTTGTGCTCATGGTCTACCCTCAACATTCAGCTTACACTTTCTCAACCTGACAACAGGCTGCATGTGTGACACACAATTGGTCATTTCACCCAGGTTTGGCAAGGGTTAGAGGTCAAATCAAGCACTCCACAGCTGAGGAAAGAAAGTTCCACGTCTTTATCTGACCTATATGGCAGTAGTGTCAAGGTCACATTAGAAGTCAATCAAGATATTTGATAAACAATTTGTCCATTTTTTCATTCCCAGATGCCCAAACAGCGTTTGATGTTATATGTCTGCTTGAGGTCACATTTGTCACAAGGTCACACAAAGGTCACACAAAAAGTCAAGGGGTTATAAGTCTGAACATGTGATGGTATTCACATTAATCTCAATACCAATTTTGGCTGTCTAGATATGATGGGGGTAAGGAACATTAAAACTGTATACACGTACATAAACCGACAAGCACAAAGCTTCTCATCTCAACAGAAAACCCAGTTCAAATTCATGTTATGCAATATGTATATAGCTTTTAAGATTTTTTTTTGTAGTCTCTTCATCCAATTTCCCTTGTTTTTTAGATTAAAGTAGGAAAGCTACATGGAGACGATAAACTGTTATGGTCATTATCAGTTGTTGTTGTTGTCCGTGTCTTTTTCATTACCTTGTGAAACACCCCCAGAACGCCCTTTAATGCTAAAAGTGACACGTTGGCTGAATTCCCAAATGGCGCCCTATTCCGAAATAGTGCACTATATAGGGAATAGGGTGCCATCTGGGATGTATTCGTGTTCTCTGACATTGTTATGTAATGACTGAGCCTGATGACAGCTGGCTACGCTGCAGATCCCCTGGGTACTGGCTCCTGGTACACCCATGACTAAACCTCGTTTATCTGCATTAAACATCCTATGCGCTCAATGGATTTACTATGTATTACTATAACTATATTAGAAAACCGTGAAAGCAACTGTCACGACTTCAGCCGAAGTTGGTCCTTCTCCTGGTTCGGGTGGCTTTCGGCGGTCGACGTCGACGGTTTTCTAGCTGCCGCCGATCTACTTTTCATTTTCTATGTTTTTGTCTTCATTATACACACCTGGTTTCAATCACTAATTACATGTTCATTATGTAAACCTCTGTCCCCCCATGTCTTTGTGATTGATTGTTTTGTATTGCGGTCTGTTATGTTTGGAATTCATTTTTGACATGTATTATGATTATTTTGAGTAAAATTACAAATATTACTCATCTCTGCTGTCCTGCGCTTGACTCCTCTACACCAGCTACACACAGACGCATCACAGCAACTGATGGGCTGCCAAGAACAAGCTTAGGAAAACAAAAATAACATGATTAAGTGGTCTTTTTCACATTTAATTAATTTCAGATTAATTGTGTGTGTATAACCTACCTGGATCAGAAGCTCTTTGGCTTTTATGATATTAATATAAACATGTTGAGGCTGAAATGTAATTAGAGAGGTTTAATACAGAATTAGACCCTGCAGTAACCTGCATGGGAATCTCCAAGAAATGTTAATTTAGCACTGTTGGACGGCCCATACTGGAGGCAGCAGCTGCTGTTATGACAGCATCAACATTAGTTATAATTGTTTTCATTGAGACGGTTTCCTTGACACAGATTAAGCCTAGTCCTATTCTAAAAGGCTTAATCTGTGTCTGGGAAACCAGCCCCAAAAAGTTCCCTACAAAAAAATCTGTTAGTTGAATGTTCAGACATCAGAAATGAAAGTTTGGCCCTCTGACGTTAGGCATAAAAGGCAGGGCCAAAATAGTGTCCCGTTCACAAAGTATGAGATTTTAAAGTAGCCCATTAGGCGATCTGGCTACTCCATGTGTAATAATGGGTTATGGAACACTCTGTGTCCTGACTCATATGAGGAAGTCCTGCTCTTATAATGTGAGGCCAAGACTGAGAATAATTTTTGGAGTTATAAGTACTGAGCCAGTCTGAGCCAGTTTCCTCTGTAGGGACTTAAACAGTCTGGATCCAAGACCAACCGCCATTTGTTTGGTTGTAAAACTCTTCCTAGTGGCTTGTTCAGACAGCACATCTGTTTTGAGTGCTTTAAAAAATGGGTGTTTTTCATTTGATCACACACACAAAAATTGGGTTTCTGATCTTGGCATAAATATATACAGTTTGTACAGGCAATATTTATGGTGTGAAATGTTGGACACGTTTTATTGTATTGTCACATCAGCTGTGAAAATAATTGTATATTTTCAAAGAAACTATGGAAAATGGCCTACAGGCAGAATGTTGTGTAGACAGGGGAACAAAAAGTACTTTGACTAGTCAGCGCCATATTGATGAAATCATTTTGATTTCATATTCTTTTACCTCTCTTACCCTGTTATCAACCTTGTTGCTGTTGTACAATCCGAACAAGGAGGCCAGCCAGACCTTTTAGCACGTTCAGGAGGTGCAACACTTATCTAGGATTTGGGTCTATTAGTTCTTAGGCCGATATAGGACATGTTGGAAATAAAAAAGATTAAGGACATGAAGCTAATTACGACTTTGTTCCTTGGGGCAACAGGCTATTATTCCCATGTAACTGTTGCTGCGTCAACTTAGCAGCAGTATTTTGGGTGGCACTTATATAATGTGATTGTGATACAGGTGATCCACGTGCTAACAAGTACATGTGCTTCACAGGATGTTGGTGCCACCTTAATTGGGGAGGACAGGCTCGTGGTAATGGAGCGGAATAGGAGGAACGGTATCAAACAACTGGTTTCCATGTGTTTGATGCCATTTCATCTACTCTGTTCCAGACATTATTATGAGCCATCCTCCCCTCAGCAACCTCCACTGATTGGGCTTTTAATTGTCCTAGACATGGAAACCTACACAGATAACATACTGTACATCTTTGATGCTTTAGGAATGTCTGTTCTCTACTTACATGGTTTATTGTGTTACCAAAAGTCATAGCGTTTGACCATAGAAAACTAAAATATGTATTATGTATATCAAAGTGCATAACACTAACTCCTCCCTGTCCCTCTCATCTAGGCCTACTCCCAGAACCAGAATTCTACTGCCATGCTGCCCCTAGCAGAATCCACAGACCTAGAGCCATACAACCGGACCCAGTACTGCCACTGGCCCTGTGAGTGTCCCCTGGTCCCCCCTTCCTGCCCCCCAGGGGTGAGCCTCCTCATGGATGGCTGTGACTGCTGCAAGGCCTGCGCCAGACAGGTGGGGGAGGAGTGCAACGAGGCAGACACTTGCGACTACCATAAGGGACTGTACTGCGATTACAGCTCAGACAAGCCTAGGTACGAAAAAGGAGTGTGTGCATGTAAGTGTTATTTACCACACCTACTCTAACCTACTAAAGACACCAATCTTGATTAAAGGAATAAACTATACTTTGGTATTTGTTTCATTAGTCCACTGCTGATACAGTCCCAAAATATTTTGCATGTCAGCAATCTGGTTTTCAAGATATAGCAAATTGTTACTTGCCACATTATCATGTTGATGTGACAAGTTACAATTTGCTTCTTGGAAGTCCTATATCTTGAAAACCTGATTGCTGACATGCAAAACATTTTGGGACTGTATCAGCAGTGGACTAATGAAAAAAAATTAAATAGATAGGTTTCGCAATCAAATTACTGAATGTCATGACATGTTTGTTTCTGTTCAGATAACACTAAAAACATAGTTTGCTACATTACATTGTTATCATTACCGTATTCACTGTGTATCTCTCTGTGGTATAAGACTGCTGTCCTGACCTTCTTTGTCAGATATGGTTGGCACGGGCTGCGAGCATGACGGTGTGATCTACCGGAATGGGCAGAGCTTCAAACCCAGTTGTAAATACCAGTGTCTGTGTGTGAACGGGGCCATCGGGTGTGTGTCCCTGTGTACGGACTCCCAGCCCCCCCGGGTGTGGTGCCAGAACTCGAGGAGGGTCAAGATCCCCGGACGCTGCTGTGAACAGTGGATCTGTGACGAGCCCAAGAAGGGGAGGAAGACTCCTCCAAGACATGCAGTGGAAGGTAGGACACAGATCCATCAATCAATCAAACAATTGATCAAGCAATCGATCAGTCAGTCAATCAATTAATCAGTGGGGACTGGTGTCACTTCAAATAGGAGTACAGGCTCATTGTAATGGCTGGAATGGAATAAATGGAACCGTTACAAACACATGGTTACCATTAGTGATGGTGAAATGGTCCATGTGTTCAATACCAGTCCATTCATTCCATTCCAGTCATTACAAGGATAGAGTCTCGTGTGTTGAGAATCTTGTTACACTAATAACCATGGTAATATTGAGCAATTCTTTGAGAATTGTGAAGCAAAATAGTTTGAGGACATTGCTTCATAGTAGTTCACAAGTAGTTCACAGGTAGTACTGCTGTTGCAGCAGTAGTTGTGTGGGATCTTTAAACACTATCAGCGGTGGACTAGGGTGTGAATGTAGGTTGTTACTCCAGGGGGAGAAGAGGTGCCGCTGTGTGTAAGAGAAGACCAAACTCTTTTCCTGTACACTCTCTTGCTCTCATTCTCAGTGTTACTTTTTGGGTAGTTCCAGTGCTCAACGATCTTGTCCAGTAGTATGCAAAGCCGAAAAGGAACTTGGATGTACTAGAGCAGGGCTCTTCAACCCTGTTCCCAGAGAGCTACCGTCCTGTAGGTTAACTCCAACCCTGTTCCTGGAGAGCTACCGTCCTGTAGGTTAACTCCAACCCTGTTCCTGGAGAGCTACCGTCCTGTAGGTTAACTCCAACCCTGTTCCCGGAGAGCTACCGTCCTGTAGGTTAACTCCAACCCTGTTCCCGGAGAGCTACCGTCCTGTAGGTTAACTCCAACCCTGTTCCCAGAGAGCTACCGTCCTGTAGGTTAACTCCAACCCTGTTCCCGGAGAGCTACCGTCCTGTAGGTTAACTCCAACCCTGTTCCCAGAGAGCTACCGTCCTGTAGGTTAACTCCAACCCTGTTCCCAGAGAGCTACCGTCCTGTAGGTTAACTCCAACCCTGTTCCCAGAGAGCTACCGTCCTGTAGGTTAACTCCAACCCTGTTCCCGGAGAGCTACCGTCCTGTAGGTTAACTCCAACCCTGTTCCCGGAGAGCTACCGTCCTGTAGGTTAACTCCAACCCTGTTCCTGGAGAGCTACCGTCCTGTAGGTTAACTCCAACCCTGTTCCTGGAGAGCTACCGTCCTGTAGGTTAACTCCAACCCTGTTCCTGAAGAGCTGACAGGTGTATAAAGTCGAGCACACAGCCATGCAATTTCCATAAACAAACATTGTCAGTAGAATGGCCTTACTGAAGAGCTCAGTGACCTTTCCAACAAGTCAGTTCGTCAAATGTATGCCCTGCTAGAGCTGCCCCGGTCAAATGTAAGAGCTGTTGTTGTGAAGTGGAAACGTCTAGGAGCAACAATGGCTTAGCCAAGTGGTAGGCCACACAAGCTCCCAGAACGGGACCGCTGAGTGCTGAAGCGCGTAAAAATCATTGCAACACTCACTAACTAGTTCCAAACTGCCACTGCAAGCAGCATCAGCACAAAAAAACTTTTTGTTGGGCGCTTCATGAAATGTGGATTCCATAGCCAAGCATCCGCACTCAAGCCTAAGATCACCTTGCACAATGCCAAGCGTCGGCTGGAGTGGTGTAAAGCTTGCCGCCATTGGACTGTGGAGCAGTGGAAACGCGTTCTCTGGAGTGATGAATCACGCTTTACCATCTGGTAGTCCAACGGACAATTCTGGCTTTGGTGGATGCCAGGAGAACGCTACCTGCCCCAATGCATAGTGCCAACTGTAAAGTTTGGTGGAGGATGAATAATGGTCTGGGTCTGTTTTTCATTGTTTGTGCTAGACCCATTAGTTCCAGTAGGGAACTTAACGCTACAGCATACAATGACATTCTAGAAGATTCTGTGCTTCCAAAGCGAGGTCCATACAGAAATGATTTGTCGAGATCAGTGTGGAAGAACTTGACTGGCCTGCGCAGAGCCCTGACCTCAACCTCATCGACCAACTCCATATTAATGCCCATAATTTTGGAACGAGATGTTCGACGAGCAGTGTCCACATACTTTTGGTCATGTAGTGTATTAGGTCCAGTTTTAATGAATAATGTCTATAAAGCACTTCTCTCACTTCTCTCAATTGTATTCTCTTTCTCTCTCTCTCTCTCACTCAAACTCTCTCTCTCTCTCTCTCTCTCTCTCTCTCTCTCTCTCTCTCTCTCTCTCTCTCTCTCACTCACACACTTCCTCTCTGCCTGTCTATGTTGACATAGCTCTTCCTGCTGAGGCGAAGGGCCATAGCAGAAACTGTGTGATCCAGACAACCTCCTGGAGTATCTGCTCTAAGACTTGTGGTCGAGGTCTGTCCCTGCGTGTCTCCAATGCCAACGACAGGTGTGAGATGGTAAAAGAGTCCCGCCTCTGCAACATACGGCCCTGTGAGGTGGACATCACCAAACACATCAAGGTACATGTACAGAGTATGTGTATGCATACACACGTTTACCCACAAATATGGACACGGACACACATGCATGCATACACGTACGCATTGCATGGAGGTCAAATGTTTGTTATGATATCTATATTGAAGAGTTCACATTGCAAAAAAAGACCACATTCCCAAGATTCTAGGAACATTACTAAGAAAATATCAATAGCATTGATTTAATCATTTAACTTGTCCTCTTTCTCTCTCTTATCTCTCAGCCAGGGAAGAATTGTTTGAACATCTACAGAGAAGAGCAGCCAAAAAACTTGACCATCTCAGGCTGTGTCAGTAAGAAGTCTTACAGGCCTAAGTACTGTGGCGTCTGCGTGGACACGGACCATCGCTGCTGCATTCCCTACAAGTCCAAGACCATCGACGTGGAGTTTGTGTGTCCCAACGGGGCCGTGTTCACCTGGCAAGTCATGTGGATCAACGCCTGCTTCTGTAACCTCAGCTGCAAGAACCCCAATGACATCTTCGCCGAGCTGGAGAATTACTATGGCTACCCTGAGATTGTGAACTGAGACATTTCAATTGTAAGCCATAAGCTTATTATGGGCTCTATTCAATCAGATCTGCTTAGCCAACATCCGCATAGCGGTTGTTTTGATGGTGTTAGAGGTGGAACTGCTTTAGAGCTGTCAATCCACAAGTGGCTCCCGGGATTATACCTAAAGCGGACATTGCCATTGGCTGCACGGAGTCACATGAACAGCCACTGGAATGTGAGATGTAATCTACACCTCCATTATGATGATAGAAATGCGTATTATTTAATTAAATGAGTTTTCAATTTGAGCGTCATTATTTCTATATAGCCTACACTTTCTCCTTCTGAACTTCTAACAGGAGTGTGGTGGGTGTGGATTTGTGACGATGATCGCATGTGCAGCTGCTCACCGATTTGCAGTTCGACCTCTGAAACATCCACTATGCAGGTGTCTGCTATCACTGGTTAATGCCTGATCTGATTGAATCTAGGCCTAAGCCTCAATCTACCCCTATTTTCACTTACTTTTCCCTTTCTCAGTGTTTTTGGGTTGGTCAGACCTTCAGAAACTCTGTTATATGTGATTTTATTTTATACATAGAGGCCGGTATTCAATCTAAGACGTGTTTTAGAACAGCGCACCATACAGCAGACAG
This sequence comes from Brachymystax lenok tsinlingensis, assembly GCA_030435695.1. Lineage (NCBI taxonomy): Eukaryota > Metazoa > Chordata > Actinopteri > Salmoniformes > Salmonidae > Brachymystax > Brachymystax lenok. The sequence continues at coordinate 16,738,443 of CM059799.1, forward strand.
TCCGCCTTTTAAAGGCAATTTCCCCGGCATTCTCAGAGATGGCATTCAGTCTCTAGATCGTCTATTGGATTGAATTCCAGACAAAGTATTTTTCTTACAAGGGGATCTTTCTTATGCTTTTTTTTCCTATTGGAAAGCTCATCTTCATGGTCTGTATATGGTTGCTTTGGGAAATAGTTTATTGACTTACAAGTAAACCAAGTGTGTGAAATATTTTAGCTATAATTTATTGAAGTACATTTTGAATACTAAATGATTGAGCAAATTGTTTGTCATAAAGTTATTGTAATATTCACAGTAACAAGTTTCATGAAATCTCGTTCATACTCATGTAAAGATTGATTTGATCGCGTGGCTCTGAATTGAATAATGGGTAAGAGATGAAGTGAGATGCTACTATAGAATGCATGTGCTATATATATGGTTAAAGATCCTGTGGAACTGTGGTATCATTTGATCTTACAATCATTAAAATGATGACAACACCAGGACAAAAAGTTATAGGTTTTTAATAAATACAAATTGTTATGCTATATTTAATGCTTCTCATCTACAGCATTAGGCAGTTGTGCATCTTAATATAGCGATGTAGGCCTGTGTTCTACAAAGCCGGCAAGTGTTGCTGTAGTGCACGTAAGAGTGGGAGGCTTTTTGATAAGCTCTATGGCTAACTCAATCTTTATATTACATCATGTGGATCGGCTTGACTTTCTCAAATCCATCACAACAAAGGAGCCTTAATAAGTCAGAGGGTTTCCATGGCACATTATCTTTGTTCTGCCGTGATTACATAGAAATAATAATTTACATACACAAGAAGAAATATCCAAAAGAACAATTGTGCCTGAAGCCATGATCTGTTAATAAAGCAACAGTATGTGTTTGTTTGATTAATGAAAGGATAATCTCATGGAATGTTCTACAATTCATCCAGAAGACTGTTAACTCCAGACAAAACAGACATCCTAAAAGAGAGGAATCATTACAGGAATGTGTTGTATGTACATGATACTTTTCAATTCCCTCCTTTCCAAAGACGAATAGCAATTTGAGAAAATAAAAAAGACGCCATATATTTTTTTATCCACTTGCCTACCTATTCTTACGCCACTTCTCTCCTGTATCCCACAGTACATTAATCATAACATTGAAAAGTTAACGATGAACAATTAGAAAGTCATTTATAGTCAGGTACACATTTGAGAAAGCTGTGTCATATGTAATAAAGAACTATAGACAAAAAACAAAAAAACTCATGATGATAGATTTAAACAAACTGCTGGACTAGGTACTGGTTCTGCAGCCACAGCTTTCTCCCACATTCTCCGTTGAGGTGTGTCACTCTGCTGCGTTGCCACTAACAACTAGATATTACACCTGACTCGGCAGATGAGAAGGGATCTGTTTATTTCAGAATACGTTTTTCCTTCTAAGGAATTTCCTTTATAATGCAGTAGTTTATACTTGCATAGCCTTACACACAACCTCTTCGCATAACTCTTTGGCATAGAGACATTCTCTAGTTGTGTATGTGTGTTTGTAGGTGTGGTTAGTGACAGCGCAGCAGGAACCAGGGGGTCAGAGGTTAAAGGTTGAGTTTCATGTAAGGGTCATCTAGCAGGAGACTTCGGTGGACTTGAGCGCGGTGCTGCTGTTCGCTGTGCCTTCCATACTGTCCGTGTGGGAGCGGCCGCGCTTCTCATTGGTGTGTGACCGGCTCCTGTTGCCCTCGTTGGTGTGAGACCGGCTCCTGTTGCCATCCATGGAGTGGATGCTGGAGCCAGATGCAGTGCGAGAGCGGACCAGTCTGGTCATGCTGGCGGCAGGCACTGAGGAAAGGAGGAGGAAGGTTAAAGATCCATTCACACTGCGCTCATGGTCAGCTGAATTCTGATTGTGGGCACTATACTTCATATTTATCTTTAATCATTATAGAACAGGTTAACTGGCATCCTCTTATCTGAAGGTGCAGTTACTAATCTCACCCACCAGGTGGCAGGCAAACTCATTCTTACATGTTGACGTGAACACACACGGTTCTTTTGAAAACAGTAATAGGGTAACCAGGCTTTTATGTTTCTACATAGTTAATTAAATACTTGTGTTAATATAATTACTGGTCAGCGTTGGTTACACAGAGAGTGTGTGTTGGAGTGTGTACTTACTGTAGCCCATTCCCTGAATGAAGTACTTGAAGGCCTCTGTCAGCTTTGCAGGCTGTTGGGTGAGCAAAGGAGAAAGTTAGCCACTTGTTTCCCTGGTATTATCCACATAATGACATATCAACAGACAGATTCCTGTCCTATCCTATCCTACAAACTGATAATGAGAGGCATATGTATGACAACTGTTGTAGCAGCAGGTGCTGAGCTGGGTATTAACTCTCCAGACCCGACATATGTGCCTCATTGCTACCGTCACTAATGCTCTTAAGTCAAGCTGCCGTTGTACTAACCCCCTAATGATGATCCCTTTGCCACCCCACCTCACCTGCGTGTTAACAAGTTAGAAACACACCTGGTCAACCATGGGCAGGCCTCCGCAATCCGCCATCTGGATAAAATAAAAGGCAGTGAGATTATGGTCCGTTAACACCTCAGGAACACGTCATTCAAGAGGGCAGAGTTAAGGTATCAGGTCAGCAGCGGTACGACATTAGTCACCCCCCATTACACAAAACAACCTCCCATTTAACACTGCCTCATCGTGAAACAAGTGTTTTCCATCAGCCTCTGGACTGTTAACAGTTTAGCGTCTGTAAAACGTGCACATTTCAGGCTTTACAGAACGCATTAGGTCACAGCCAGGGGCGTGCACGTCATAGGTAGGCCAGACAGGAAGGATTGTGACCTGGGTCATGTTTATCAGGAACCAAACAGCGGTAAACAAACTCAAACAGGGAGGGCACTAGCTGGACTTGGTCCAATAAGAAACTCAAATTGTCCATTGCAAAACGTTTTCCATTACGTGCCTAATGAACAGACCCTGGAGGCTGGGTACAGCAGCATAGCCTCAACCTGCGGTCTCAGGGGTCCAAGGCAAGGCTAGTAAATCAGTCACCAGGTAGTTGCTGAGCTCCTGGAAGCTCAGACTGCCTAGCCAATATTATGACCTATTATTAGCAGGAGGTAGATGTAGGGGGCTACTCACCTTGAGCAGTGTGGTCTTTGTCGGGTCCAGCTTAGTATTGCACTCTACCTGTAGATGCACAGTACAGAGTCTAATTGAGCGACTAAATATTTACCCTAGTAGAGAAATAAATAGGTAACTGGGGGAGTAATATTTTATTGCTAGAATAGCTTTTGTCAAATCAAATTGTATTTGTCACATACACATGGTTAGCAGATGTTAATGCGAGTGTAGCGAAATGCTTGTGGTGTTTTTCCCTTTTTTGTCCCATGTTTAAATCCTAAAAGTTTCAACCTTTGTTAATCTTGTAAATATCTTGTTGGGTAGGTCAGGGCTCCCTAACTAAGTTCCAGGAGGGCTACCCTTCTGTAGGTTTTCACTCCAACCCCAGTTTTAACTAACCTGATTCAGGTTAGGTGCGCTAGATTAGGGTTGGAAGCGAAAACCTACAGGACGGTAGCTCTCCAGGAACAGGGATAGAGAGCCCTGACTTAGATAAAAGGACAACATGTGTTCTTAGGAACCTAGAGACTGAAGACCAGAGGTATAACTGTTAATGATTTGTTTATGGCCGTTAGGATTACAGTGTGTATTTGGACTTACCACAGCGTCAACGGCCGGAGAGCTGTCTCCTACCACCAACAGAGAAGGACATCTGAGAGCAAAAAAATGAATTGCTATTTTGATACTTGAGGCTTATTTGATTTAATAGAATCTTCGTAATGTTTATGTTGTGACGACTGTATCACTGATATAAGAGTGATGCACGTGACATCCCGGCAACTTTGAGAAAAACACTTTATATCGGAGTTGTCCCAGTCGACGGTCTATGCATATTCATGAGGCTAGCATAGCATCTCACTCTCCATTGAATACAGCCGGTTGACATCAACACCCATCATCGAATATTCAAGAAAGTATTCAAATAACGAGATGTATCCACCAATCCGAAGAGAGGAACAGGAAGGAGCTTGACAGCCCGCCGTTCCGCTCTGTGGTCAATGAATCCCATTGTTAGGGCGGAGAATAGCATCTTGTCATTATATCCATCTCTGGTTATAGTACTACAGAGTCAAGAGTTTTTTCCAGACCGAGTAACCACCAGACCAGGCTATAACTAGGGCACAGAGTTTCCAGGTCAGGGGAAACTCATGGCTCTAGCAATATGCCATGTGGGATGATTGAGGTATGCAGAAAAGTCTGAAGGTTTGGAACTCACTTCAGGGTTCTGACGGAGACTTTCCCACCAGGAATGGGCCTCTCAATCTCCAGATCCCGACGGCTGGGAGGGAAAAAGGTGGGAAATCAGTGAGGCCCAAACTGAACATACTGCCATTTTACAAATATAATATTACATATGTTTATTATCTATTATAGATATGTAATAACAGAAATTATTATAAATATTATAAATACATAGATAAGATACAGTATATGTCTATAATGAATATACAGTCGTCCTCTGGAGGACTTGTAAGACTTGATTATGTATATTAAATATATACATGTTTATGTGTTATTCTCCGCAGTGAGGAGTCTGGTGTATTTACATGTTGTAAGACTTGATTAAAAGGGATACTTTGGGATTTTGGCAATGAAGCCCTTTATCTACTTCCCCAGAGTCAGATGAACTCATGGATACTATTTTTATGATTATTCTCTGCAGGAGCCTAGTGTATTTACCTGTTGATGATTATTCTCTGCAGGAGCTTAGTGTATTTACCTGTTGATGATTATTCTCTGCAGGAGCCTAGTGTATTTACCTGTTGTAAGATTTGACAAAGTGGTGCAGGTTGTACTGGTTCATGTCGTTCATGATGTGATGGCGGTAGGTGGCGATAAGGTCATGATTGTTGGATATTTCCTCCTAGAGAGACAGAAATAAACACCTACTCAGACTCTGTGACCTAGTGACAGTATTGCAACATGTAAGCCTTCTGTGAATTGTCCTATATCCATGTAGCCCATCATTGGAACAGATTCAATGGGATTATGTTGACGTGATTTGCAGTTTCAATCACTGTCTATTTTGGTGGCCACTGCTCACCTTTCCGAAGAGATGGCCAATGAGCATTTCGGGCAAAGAAGTGACCTGAAAAAAGATTAAAAAGCAGACGTATATTTTTTTTATGGGTCAAATAGCAAATATCAATCATATACATAGCTACGTTAATACTGTATAAACAAGCTATGTGACAATGTTGACAATCTAAAAAGGGCTTTATAAAGCAAAGTTTGTGGATTGTTGTGGATTTGTGGTTGTGTGGAGATGGTCCTGTATTGTACCTTGTTTGCAGCCCAGTCCATCCATCCCTCAGCACAGGGGTTGATGTTAACCAGAACCAGGCCTTCCACCAATGCTGGGTAGTCCAGCTAAAAACAGAAACAAAACATTCGGTCAATGACTTCGTAATGGTGAAAATATACAAACAGTGCTCATTGAAACCTCATAGGGGTCCATTTCATTCACTATACTCACTGAAACCTCAACGTTTCGTAACAGAGAGAAGTTAGTTATGGGTCAGTTAGGAGTTAAAACATTATTCGTATCCCTCCATCATCTGGGTTTCAGCATATTGAGACAGAGTCCCTACAGTGCCGGGTGTTTTGGTGCGGAGCCAGTCTACAACATTTCCAGACTCTCAGCAGCATACTAAAGCAATAAACAGAACTGTACACACAAAATCAGCACAGCATCACTGGGAACATTAATCTACTGTAACTTCTAATCCCGGTTTGATTAAAACTCTTCATAATGAACCAAACTTAAGGGGAAGGAAGGAGGGAGGAAGGCGTCAAACTCACAGCGAATCTCGCCAGGATGAAGGCTCCAGCTCCGACCGCCATTCCAATGACGCTTTTCAGGCTGTGGTTAACAAACAAACAGCATATCATCAGAATCTTTTTGGCCAATGGATGAGGGTCTAAGACATCATGGTCTTTACTCATAAAGCATCTCAAAATAGTAGTTCTCTTCAATATGATCTAGAAGGCAAAACAGCACTTCTAATCTGAGACACTATGAATATAGATCCTGAACGGTAAGTAGCATGACATGCTGACTACACCTCTTTTAGGAGCATATACCGACGTGGGTGATTGAAAGATGAACTGAGGTCCACACTCCAGTACAGTTGGTGGTGGTAATGCACCTTAAAGTTGGTTGCCAACCACCATATAAAGTCCAAAGAAAAGAAGCCTGAAGGAAAGATTACTAGAAATGAACTCGGTTTACCCTTTAATCTGTGGATTAATTGTCGGAGTAAAGGACCTTGTGCATCAGGTCAAATAACAACCCAATGATTATATCCCAGGACAAATTAGCTAGCAACAGCAAGCTAGCTAGCTTCAGTACCATAAATGTTTATTGCTTTTCGACCTGTCCCCAAATTAATATAGTTGGTTCAGAGTTCATTTTGATATGTCAAAACGCGTCTGGTGTGGGTGGACAAAATCAACATGCGCGTGAACGTGGTCAACATTTGAGCCCTATGGACTGGGGGTTCAAATGTATGAGGATAAATATATTTCATAATGAAAATTTGATCAATTTCTAAATCTTATAAAGTCCTTGTTTGGACTTACCCAAAATGCTTGAGGACCAGGGGGAGGGACTCAGACAGCTGATCCATGGAGGGGTACTCGTACCTGGAGACAAAATAACAACCGTCAGTGTTAAAGTACTTCCATTATCAACACTTTACAATGCTTCTTATCACTTATCTCTATTCCATCAACAGCCTCATACTGGTTTCTCCTATCCTTTCTTCACTTTGATCATCTCTCCTATTCAGATAAATGGGAATCTGGACTCAAGATGGAGACGATCATAAAAATTAAGCACCAGAGCAATCAGGTAAAAAACTATATTCACCTAACAAGCTAAAGATTTATCAAGAGATCATGGGTCACAACAGATCTAGATGCTACAGTACAGAGGTCAAAGGGTGACAGACGAACAGGCTGGCCTATATTTGGTGCAAAGGCGGCGAGGTCTAGGGTGGTCAAGGGGTCTAAGCCGCTGCCTCCAGAACTCATACCCCTGCAGCATGGGTTTGAATACGGCCCAGTGCCATTTCAGCCCACTCTCCTCCATCTTTCCTTTTTACATCTGTCCTATCCAATCAACAACAAATAAAATAAGACTAGGCGACTGGGCTCACCCAGTAGAGAAAGTGCTGGCCCCCTCGTGCTGCCCGGGGGCATCGACGTGGCACACAGCAAAGTGCTGCATGATCTCCTGCATGTCCTCATGCTGGAACATGGAGTCAAAGCACGTCTTGTCTGAAACAACATGGAGATCCGGTACAGGATGTTAGTGATGAGCCTGGATCTCACATGATTTGTGGATGTCAGATGTCTATGATGGTGGCCATTGTGTGCTTCTTATCAACTTTCAAATGAATCTATTTATTTAAATATTTATCTCTATTTAGCCAGGTAAGTAATTGAGAATCAATTATCTTTTACAAACAAAGTAAATTCACTTTTCATGATGTTGACTAGCTGTTAGTCAACGAATAGACGTTCTCATTCTTAAACGTAACATGCTGAAGGTAGTAATGCCAAAGTGCATGGGGACATTAGTCTTACATTGAGGGGTGACATCAAATCCATTAACTAGGATGGGATGAATGAAGCATATGGGGCTTACGGTTCAGTCCAATGTCATGGAAGGTGAGGATGACGGGCCGGTCTCCTTTGGGCATCCCCTTCATGGTGCAGTGGATCCTTCCATGGGGAGTCTCCACGTCGTGCTCCTAAAGATGGAATAAACCACGGTTAGCAAATAGGGGTACCACAGCACTCTGTTCAACTTTATAAGAAAATATAAAAACATTTAAAAAACAACGAAGAACTCTACTCGACCTGGACAAGGTAAACCCTAAGCGAAACAGAGTTGAACTGCACCAAGGTATCCATGCTTAGCAGATGATGATAATCCAGAACACTGTTCAAGAGCACGAAGCTCATGTGGTCAGCTTTGAAGACGCAGAGAAAACACTTGAATTTTCACCTGAATGAATCACTATGAATTTAGTTTGGCCCTTCAGAATCACTTGTTTTTAACTTGGGCTGCATGCATTTCTCCAAAACATTGTAATCAGAATATAAGTTCACTCCGAATAAGGGGCAGCAGGTAGCCTAGTGGGGCGGCAGGTAGCCTAGTGGTTAGAGCGTTGGGCCAGTAATCGAAAGGTTGCTGGATCGAATCCCCGAGCTGACAAGGTAAAAATCTGCCGTTCTGCCCCTGAACAAGGCAGTTAACCCACTGTTCCTAGTTAGGCCATCATTGTAAATAAGAATTTGTTCTTAACTGATTTGCCTAGTATAATAAAATAAAAATGATATTGACCAAAATGTAAAGGCTTCATCAGAAAGTGCCATTGAAAACAAATGTATCCAACTTTCAGTGAAACAGACAATTGGCTCATGCAGAAGCAGTTAGTCTTTCTACATTCAGTATGTTCTGTTTTTCAAGGAGTCATCAACCAGAGCGTCTGGCAATAATGTTTTAATAATGATCAACAATATGATTCAATCCCACATGATTTCTGACTGATGCGTATTACTTCCAAAGGACCATGTTTCTCACAATCTGAGATTGTTAATTTCAATCCCACAACAGTACAGAAGAAAAGATAATGGTAAACAAGCCCAAGACGACCTATCAAAGCACACCATCAACTACTCCATAACAGACAGAGATCCAACAGTACTTACAGAGGTTTCAATCTCAGCAACAACACTCTCCATGTCCGAATCCCCCTCAAGAACCATGTTTCCTAGTGGCTTTTGGTCACCCGTACTGAGTAGTAAACGGAGGTACTGCCCTGAACTATAGATCCAATTGAAGGTAAGCTTCTGTAAAAGTCTTTATGAGGGGACTTGTCTGAGGGTTGTGTTTTATACCACTGGTACTTACTACTCTGCATAAGCCCTGGCCTCCCATGGTGCTTTGCAAGGTGGTCAAAACAAGATAATTCTAGCTGAAGAGATCCCTAAATTGGATCAGCACAATGTCCGAAAGTGGGACAGCATGGGATATTTAATGAAGAGTAGTGCAAAGTGAAGAGTAAGCAAGCCATCAGATCAATGGGAATACAGTATAAAAGAGCAATGAATAACTTTTAACCCAGTTGTCAAAATATCCTAATTTGATGACAGATCAGGCAGTCAAGAAATAGAAAAATAAAATAAACATTGTAATAGCACTGGCATAATCATGTCTGAAGCCTTTATGGTGTTTTAAGTCATTCTGTGTGGCAATGTTTTAATAGATTGAAAACTATTAACTCAGTATCGTTATGAGATACTGTACAAGTACATTGTTTCATGTCTCAATGTTATCAGTGTGGGGAGATTATCTTTAGTCTACTATTCCAAAGATAAGAGACAATAGTCTATCTTAGGTGCAATGTTGTTTGCGGCACGTTCAATTTCATAGGCCTAGACCACTAGACCTACTGATACTGCAAGTATGAGTGGTTACCAATAAAATAATATTGCCACTGGAATAGGGGAGGAATCCTGAAGTTATAAACCCCATACACTGACCAAAACAACTCTTACAGGGGAAGGTAGTTAGGTCCAGGTTAAGACCCTGAGGAGTTGTGTCCCAAATGGCAACCTATTCCCTACATAGTGCACACATTTTTACCAAATTAATTTGGGCTCTGGTCAAAAGTAGTACACTGCATAGGGAATAGGTTGCCATTTGGGATTCAATAAGAGTCAACGATGTAGTCAAATCCAGTTCAACCAAGGCTTCCCTCCAGGTTCACATAACCTATTTACATGACCTGAGGTAAACATCTGACGGCAGTGTCGTCTAGGTAGCCACGGCTTATTTGGTGGCAGTTTGATATAGACACATGCTGAGATAATCTCATTGAGCTAGCTAGAGGAGGGGGGAGAGGAGAAAGGAGGAGGAGGGATACATGTGTAACTAGTGTGCCTGAGCTTAAGGGGGAGGGGGAGGCCGCCTGGGAACGGGACAGGTGGCTGAGGTGTCCCTCCTCTACCTACGTCAGTAGGGCTCTAAGACACAAAGTGATATTAAACGCTTGCCCTGGAAACCTGAGTTGACTAATCCCAGCAGGCGTGCGGGTCGGTTTGCACGAGATGGTTAGCTGTAGGCAAAATCCCCTCTAAATCAAATCAAGTTTTATTTGTCACATACACATGGTTAGCAGATGTTAATGTGAGTGTAGCGAAATGCTTATGCTTCTAGTTCCGACCATGCAGTAGTATCTAACAAGTAATCTAACAAATTCACCACAACAACTACCTTATACACACACAAGTGTAAAGGAATGAATAAGAGTATGTACATATGTATGTAAATAGAAGGATGAGCGATGGCCGAACGGCATAGGCAAGATGCAGTAGATGGTATAGAGTACAGTATATACATATGAGATGAGTAATGTAGGATATGTAAACATTATATAAAGTGGCATTGTTTAAAGTGGCTAGTGATACATTTATTACATCCAATTTTTTATTATTAAAGTGGCTAGAGATTTGAGTCAGTATGTTGGCAGCAGCCACTCAATATTAGTGATGGCTGTTTAACAGTCTGATGGCCTTGAGATGGAAGCTGTTTTTCAGTCTCTCGGTCCCAGCTTTGATGCACCTGTACTGACCTCTCCTTCTGGATGATAGCGGGGTGAACAGGCAGTGGCTGGGGTGGTTGTAGTCCTTGATGATATTTTTGGCCTTCCTGTGACATCGGGTGGTGTAGGTGTCCTGGAGGGCAGGTAGTTTACCCCCCCGGTGATGCGTTGTGCAGACCTCACTATCCTCTGGAGAGCCTTACGGTTGTGGGCGGAGCAGTTGCCGTACCAGGCGGTGATTTAGCCCGACAGGATGCTCTCGATTGTGCATCTGTAGAAGTTTGTGAGTGTTTTTGGTGACAAGCCGAATTTCTTCAGCTTCCTGAGGTTGAAGAGGCGCTGTTGCGCCTTCTTCACCACGCTGTCTGTGTGGGTGAACCATTTCAGTTTGTCCGTGATGTGTATGCCGAGGAACTTAACTTTCCACCTTCTCCACTACTGTCCCGTCGATGTGGATACGGGGGTGCTCCCTCTGCTGTTTCCTGAAGTCCACGATCATCTCCTTAGTTTTGTTTACGTTGAGTGAGAGGTTATTTTCCTGACACCACACTCCGAGGGCCCTCACCTCCTCCCTGTAGGCCGTCTCGTTGTTGTTGGTAATCAAGCCTACCACTGTAGTGTCGTCTGCAAACTTGATGATTGAGTTGGAGGCGTGCTTGGCCACGCAGTCATGGGTGAACAGGGAGTACAGGAGAGGGCTGGGAACACACCCTTGTGGGGCCCCAGTGTTGAGGATCAGCGGGGTGGAGATATTGTTTCCTAACCTCACCACCTGGGGGCGGCCCGTCAGGAAGTCCAGGACCCAGTTGCACAGGGCGGGGTCGAGACCTTGGGTCTCAAGCTTAATGGCGATTTGGGAGGGTACTATGGTGCTAAATGCTGAGCTGTAGTCGATGAATAGCATTCTTACATAGGTATTCCTCTTGTCCAAATGGGTTAGGGCAGTGTGCAGTGTGATTGCGTTGTCTGTGGACCTATTGGGACAGTAAGCAAATTGGAGTGGGTCTAGGGTGTCAGGTAGGATGGAGGTGATATGATCCTTGACTAGTCTCTCAAAGCACTTCATGATGACGGAAGTGAGTGCTAGGGGGCGATAGTCATTTAGCTCAGTTACCTTTCTTGAGAACAGGAACAATGGTGGCCCTCTTGAAGCATGTGGGACCACAGACTGGGATAAGGATTGATTGAATATGTCCGTAAACACACCAGCCAGCTGGTCTGCGCATGCTCTGAGGACACGGCCAGGGATGCCATCTGGGCCGGCAGCCTTGTGAGGGTTAACACGTTTAATTGTTTTACTCACGTTGGCTGCGGTGAAGGAGAGCCCGCAGGTTTTGGTAGCGGGCCGAGTCGGTGGCACTGTATTGTCCTCAGTGAGCAAAGAAGTTGTTTAGTTTGTCTGGGAGCAAGACATTGTGATCCGCGACGGGGCTGGTTTTCTTTTTGTAGTCCGTGATTGACTGTAGACCCTGCCACATACCTCTCGTGTCTGAGCCGTTGAATTGCGACTCTACTTTGTCTCTATACTGACGCTTAGCTTGTTTGATTGCCTTGGAGGGAATAGCTACACTGTTTGTATTCAGTCATGTTTCCGGTCGCCTTACCCTGATTAAAAGCAGTTGTTCGCACTTTCAGTTTTGCGCGAATGCTGCCATCAATCCCCGGTTTCTGGTTGGGGAAGGTTTTAATAGTCGCTGTGGGTACAACATCACCGATTCACTTGCTAATAAACTCGCTCACAAAATATAGTCAGCGTATTCATCAATGTTATTGTCCGACGCTATGCGGAACATATCCCAGTCCACGTGATTGAAGCAATCTTGGAGCGTGGAATCAGATTGGTCGGACCAGTGTTGAACAGACCTGAGCACGGGCGTTTCTGGCACCACTGACAATTCCCTGGCACCACTGACAATTCCCAGGTCGACATACACATTCATACTACAGTGTGCTCAAAATTAAAATATACTTCTCTCTTTAGATTACACAAAGGGCTACAGATAAAGCATTAGCGCAGTAGTCAATGTGTGCAAAACTTCCACCAGAAACACCTAAGTACTGCAAGATGATTCATAAATCATTTCCCTTTCACATTACTAAAATATCCCAACCTAATCCATGTGGACACTAACCTGACTACTCTACATTGAAACTTGTGGATTACGTCAACATTTGTAGATTTTGATGGATATCTACGTGTGCACCATAGGGACATACCTTTATCACGAGTTGTGCTACAGCTGCTCTCAACCCCTAGAAATGACAGAGACAACAGTTATGGTGAGTGACGTTTTGCCAATAAGATATGATGAAATAGAGAACATGTAATTGTCCTATGGGCTGCATTGTGTTTTAAATAAAAAGAAAAGGTATCCATAAAGGACCAGTATCAAGGTATAGTAAAAACATTTCAGAATGTTCCTGACAGCTAAACAGTCAGCATTTATCTATGGAGTTCAGTTGTCATATAACCAAGTTTAAACCACATTTTGCTCAGACAAATAAACCATTGTCTATAGTACATGCAAATCAAATGTATGATCATGTGTTTACTTACTGGCAATTCCCTGTCAACAAGCAGGGGCGCTTTTGGAGCAACTTCGATGTCATCCATGTCTTTCAGTTGAAGAAGCCGAGAGAGAGAGAGAGAGAGAGAGAGGACTGTTATTTAGATATACGCTGACTGTTTCAACCAGTGGTGGAGCGTTCCTCCGTGTTTGAGGGGAAGTTTCATATTACAAACACACATACCTTTCTGATCCCTGTACATTTGTTTTGATATCATGTTATTACGATAATAACGTAACACTGAGAAAACAAGACTGATGCACTCTCGTTCAACAGTGCATTTGAGTATTTTCAGATACAGTGTACTTTCCAAGTGTATTTCCAAATACAGTCCAATATTCAACTAATTGTCTTCTCAAATAAATAATATCTAAATACTTAATTCAAAATAATAAAAAGTTATAAAAATTTTTTTATAGTATTTGAACCCAGGTCTGGATCGCATACCTTTGTATGATACTTCTACGGATCTAAACATCTCCAAAACAACTTGAAGAAGGGAACTCAAGTGTTTGACAGATGGTTTCTAGGAGTTGTTCACCAGGAGTTGTTTACCAACCTTCCACTACACACAGTTAGCCATGACCACCTGGATTTTTACACAAAGGAATGACAGATGACTAAAACACAACATCCATGTTGCCCTCTTGTAGGGATTGATGTATGACACAGTTTTAAGACTAGAACACTAGCAGTACACCAGGCCCTAGCTAAAGCTACAGTTTTCAAAGCATTCTAAACCCGAATGAACTCAAATGTGAGTCGCTCTGGCAATTTCGACAGAGGGAGAGAGTGGGCGAAAAATTCAATCAAGCTGCTGTCTAGAGATCATGCTGCTGTGGATCGTGATGCTAATTTGGTCGGATTGTGTGGTCTCTGCTGTGCATGCAAATCAAATCAGATGGTAAACAGACAGGGTCTTTGTGTCCGGCAAGGCCAAGGCAGGACAGGCAGACGAGGCAGGGCGGCCAGGCAGGCGAGGCTGGTAAAGGAGTTAGGCTCTTCCTCTGTGGTGGGCACACAGGAAGCTACTGACACTGCACAGCTTCCATAGCTCCCTTCACACACAAACACACAGTACTCTCTCTCGCTTCCTGCCTCACACCATATTCCTGTGTCTCCCTCTCTCTGCTGTACAGCTATAACAATATCCTTCAGATCGGATCTACGTACAAGTTTGAGATGTGCCTCTCCAGGGTAAATTTTAAAGGAAGCGATTCATTTAACACACGTGGAGTTTTGGGTGTCTGGGCAGGTTTCCATCAGAACAGCATCCGGGCTCTAGGGCTACATCCCAAATGGCACGCTATTCGGCCTAGAGCACTACAGAGTGCAATGTGGGAGGCAGACTATAACAGAGGCCTCTGCCAGGCCTCACAATAGTACAGAGAGGAAGAGGAGTATCAATCAAAAAGGTACATTTTTCAGATGTGTTTTTATTTTAAGACATGACGCTTTCCACTGCAAATCCTTTGTTGGAGAAACTGTTTGCCATTTCCCACTGAAATTCCAACATTCCATTCAATCCAACCATGTGAGAGAAGTTACACAACCCAACATAATCTGGAAATGTTGATAAAAACGTTTTAATTTTTAGCAGCGCAGTTAATCCTACTGGTGTTAAAGAGGATAGTCGGGATCTTGAAACCTATGTCTGTATTTTCAAACCTTCTGTTTTGGTTACAAATTATGGCCAAGTAAGCCAAACACCATTAAACCCAAACCAGTTTCCAGACCTGTAGATAGGCTTGGTGCTGAGTAGGCAGTTTGAGACAAGGCCAAATGTTGTTTACAAGCTAGGATGCCCTTTTGAATCTCTTAAGCTAATCTTTTACCTGACGGTATAAAAAAAACTACCTCTCAGGACATCAGTAATGCCTCACGAGTACAGAACATGTTCTCTCTCGCTCTCCTTCTCTGCCCCCTCTCGCTCTGTGTCTAAGGAAATGCTCCCTCTTCCTTGCTATATACAGTGGCTTGCGAAAGTATTCACCCCCCTTGGCATTTTTCCTATTTTGTTGCCTTACAACCTGGAAATAAAATAGATTTTTGGGGGGTTTGTATCATTTGATTTACACAACATGCCTACCACAAGATGCAAAATATTTTTTATTGTGAAACAAACAAGACAAAAAAAACAGAAAACTTGACAATACTTTGTAGAGCCACCTTTTGCAGCAATTACAAGCTGCAAGTCTCTTGGGGTATGTCTCTATTTTTGCCCATTCAAGGCAAAACTGCTCCAACTCCTTCAAGTTCGATGGGTTCCGCTGGTGTACAGCAATCTTTAAGTCATACCAAAGATTCTCAATTGGATTGAGGTCTGGGCTTTGACTAGGCCATTCCAAGACATTTACATTTTTTATAACCCAACCCTGATCTGTACTTCTCCACAACTCTGTCCCTGACCTGTATGGCGAGCTCCCTGGTTTTCATGGTGTCGCTTGCTTGGTGGTACCCCTTGCTTTGGGGTGTTGCAGACTCTGGGGCCTTTCAGAACAGGTGTATATATACACACTGAGATCATGTGACACTTAAATAAAGTCCACCTGTGTGCAATCTAATTAATTATGTGACTTCTGAAGGTAATTGGTGGCACCAGATCTTATTTAGGGGCTTCATAGCAAAGGGGGTGAATTCATATGCACGCACCATTTGAATGTTTTTTTTTTTACTTGTGTACATCCATTACATGAAATCCAAATAAAAATCCACTTAAATTACAAGTTTTAATGCAACAAAATAGGAAAAACGCCAATGGGGGTGAATACTTTTGCAAGGCACTGTATCTACAGTACCAGTCAGATGTTTGGACACATACTCACACAAGGATATTTAATTATTTTTACTATTTTCTACATTGTAGAATAATAGTGAAGACATCAAAACTATGAAATAACACATGTTGAATCATGCAGTAAGAAAAAAGCGTTAAATCAAAATATATTTTATATTTGAGATTTTTCAAAGTAGCCACGCTTTGCCTTGATGACAACTTTGCACACGCTGAAATAAGCAGAGTGCAGTCGCAAAAACCATCAAGCGCTATGATGAAACTGGCTCTCATTAGGACCGCCACAGGAAAGTAAGACCCATAGTTACCTTTGCTGCAGAGGATGTTCATTAGTTACCAGCCTCAGAAATTTCTGACCAAATAAATGCTTCAGAGTTCAAGTAACAGACACATCTCAACAGCAACTGTCCAGATGAGACTGCTTGAAATCAGGCCTTCGTGGTCGATTTGCTGCAAAGAAACCACTACTAAAGGACACCAATAAGAAGAGACTTGCTTTGGCCAGGAAACACGAGCAATGGACATTAGACCGGTGGAAATCTGTCCTTTGGTCTGATGTCCAAATTTGAGATTTTGGATTCCAACCGTTGTGTCTTCGTGAGATGCAGAGTAGGTGAACGGATGATCTCCGCATGTGTAGTTCCCACCGTGAAGCATGGAGGAGGAGGTGTGATGGTTTGGGGGTGCGTTGCTGGTGACACTGTCAGTGATTTATTTAGAATTCAAGGCACACTTAACCAGCATGGCAACCATAGCATTCTGCAGCGATACGCCATCCCATCTGGTTTGTGCTTAGTGGGACTATCATTTGTTTTTTAACAGGACAATGACCCAACAAACCTCCAGGCTTTGTAAGGGCTGTTTGACCAAGAAGGAGTGTGATGGAGTGCCGCGTCAGATGACCTGGCCTCCACAATCACCCGACCTGAGATGGTATGGGATGAGTTGGACCGCAGAGTGAAGGAAAAGCAACCAACAAGGGCTCAGCATATTTGGGAACTCCTTCAAGACGGTTGGAAAAGCATTCCAGGTGAACATGGTCGAGAGAATGCCAAGACTGTGCAAAGCTGAATTCAAGGCAAAGGGTGGCTACTTTGAAGAATCTAAAATATATTTTGATGTGTTTAACACTTTTTTGGTTACTTCATGATTACATATGTGTTATTTCATAGTTTTTATGTATTCACTATTATTCTGCAATGTAGATTTTTTTTTTAAATAAAGAAAAAAAATCCTTGAATGAGTAGGTGTGTCCAAACTTTTGACCAGTACTGTATATACTGTAGTCTATCCCCCTCTGTTCCTCCCTCTCTCTGAGGAGATTAAAATCTTACTACCTCCTAAGCACATCCACAACATCTATTTTTTTTACAGTGTGGTGCTCTACCGCGTATCAGATACTGAGCTCTCCTTCCACACTTCTGTTTTTCTAGAACTTGTGCGTAGATGAGGACAACAGACAATTCCCTAAAATAATCTTAGCGTGCAGAAGTGAGATTGCCTTATGCATTCATCCAACACAGGAAATATTGGAATCATAAAGAGTCTGCACAATACTCTTACACTTTCTGACTGAGTAGGCCTAATGTGTGTGTGAGAGTGAGTGAGTGAGTGAGTGAGTGAGTGAGTGATTGAGACACACAGCGAGAGGGCGAGAGACACACAGCGAGAGGGCGAGAGACACACAGCGAGAGGGCGAGAGACACACAGCGAGAGGGCGAGAGACACACAGCGAGAGGGCGAGAGACACACAGCGAGAGGGCGAGAGACACACAGCGAGAGGGCGAGAGACACAGAGAGAGAGAGACAGTTTATATCCAGATTATTTAAATCGTGTTACAAAACACCTACTCTCCACTACTTGGTTAACAAAACACTACTGATTGGAATTGGGAAGCAAAGTCTCCCTTTTAGGTAGCTAGAATTAAGGCCACTGCCACCTTCCTTTTTTCTTCATATAGGTTCAATACAAAAACCAAACCAGCTGCATCTGTAGAAACAATGATTTCTTCACTAAACCTTCGTTACTAATTTAATCTGTCAAATCCCGGCCCATTCTGAAATATTAGGAGCAGGGCAGACTCCTTACTATCTAAACTAAGCTCCTACAGACTGACACATGTAAACATAGCAGAATGTAGGCTCATAGTAGGGGCATCATAAGGGTGGTACGAGAGTACCACAAACAAACAAAAATACTACTAAGGCAAATGGTTGAACCAATTGAAATTAGAGAGGATAACTTATGTAGTAAGTCTAATGCTATAGCAACCGGGGAATGGGCATGTCAAGGTGTAGAATAGCAGGAAATGACCTTAAAAATGGCAAATATATATTTTTTAAGTATCCATCCCATGCCAAAATGTTTAGAATTGCAGGAAATAAGCTTTAAACCTGCAAAATTATCTCCACCAACAAGAGATGCGTGAATAGTCATCAACAGTGCTTTTGCCCATAGAAATAGACAGAATGTTCCCCAAAGGTGGAAAAGGGGGCCTGGGTGAAAACGTTTGGGAACCCCTGTGCTAGATGGTCAGAGGGTCACTTAGCCCAAAGGCCAGCAGATGGCAATATTGATCTGGTATTGATGGTTTAATCTTACCATCTACACGCATTGTATGCGGCTGGCAATACACTCTTATCCTGCGTGGACCGGTCTGTACCTAAAACATTCTCCATTCAGGCTGCAAAGGCGTCAATTTCCACCTTGACTAGATTTATTGGTAATAGGCGGGAAACTGGGAAAATGCCTACTTTTCTTTATGAAAAATAATTTCACGCCACCATTCTAGTGGCTAATGCTACTTCCTGATGTTGTGCCCTGCGTTCAGACAGAGATAGGAATCTGATTTGTTAAATGAATGGAGAAACGTGAGGCGCCCCACCCAGCAGACTATCGACCAATCTCAAAGTCAAGGCACTGTATGAGTTGAGAAACCGCCTATTTTCCTTAAAAGTACATCTTGTCACAATTCCAAAGCGATGTTACAGAGAACAAGTTAATTATCTCACATCTTGGAAAAGATTTGCAATGTTGTACTTCTTGTCCACAAAATTAATGTTAATTAATTAATGTCCAATAGAGTTTCCCCCAACTCCTCAAAAGTATCTCTGGTTAAGTCAGATAGTGGCTGAACACGATACACAACATCCGGGACTAGCATTCCTAGATATTAGCCACTTAAGCATGGTGGTGGAAAACGGTGTTTCATAAAGAAAGTAGGCATATTTTCCCCGTCTTTTTCCCCGCCTTCTCGCCATTGACGGTTTGCAGCCTTCCTGTTTTCAGTACGAACCGGTCCACAGGAGGTTGCCAGTGTATTGCAGGCTGCATACAGGAAGTACCCGTGCTTACGGTCTATTCAAATCTCGTCTGACCAATCGGAATCCGTGCTTCAAGTTTTGATCACCGGACTGGGATATGTTCCGGGTTGCCTCTGAGAATAACATTGACGTATACAAGGACAAAGTGACTGAGCTCATCAGGAAGTGTTTAGGCGATGTTGTTCCCACTGTGGCTATTAAAACCTACCCAAACCAGAAACCATGGATAGACGGCAGCATTTGCACAAAACTGAAAGCGCAAACCACCGCATTTAACCATGGCAAGGTGACTAGGAATATGGTTGAATACAAAAAGTGTAGTTATTCCCTCCATAAGGCAATCAAACAGGCAAAACATCAGTATAGAAACAAAGTGGAGTCGCAATTCAACGGTTCAGACACGAAACGTATGTGGCAGGGTCTACTGACAATTACGGATCACAAAGGGAAAACCAGCTAGGTCGCGGACACCAACGTTTTGCTCCCGGACAAGCTAAACACTTTCTGTGCCCGCTTTGAGGATAACACAGTGCCACCGACGTGGCCCGCTCCCAAGGACTGTGGGCTCACGTTCTCCGTGGCTGACGTGAGTAAGACATTTAAGAGTGTTAACGCTCACAAGGCTGCCGGCCCAGACCGCATCCCTAGCAGTGTCCTCGGAGCATGTGCAGAACAACTAGCTGGCTGGAGTGTTTACAGACATATTCAATCTTTCCCTATCGCAGTCTGCTGTCCACACTTACTTCAAGATGTCCACCATTGTTCCTGTACACAAGACAGCTAAGGTAACTGAACTCAAAGGCTATCACCCTGTAGCACTCACTTGTCATCATGAAGTTCATTGAGGCTAGTTAAGGTTCATATCACCTCTACCTTACCTGATACCCTAGACCCACTTCAATTTGCATACCGCCCCAATAGATCCACAGACGATGCAATTGCCATCGCACTGCACACTACCCTATCCCATCTGGACAACTGGAATACCTATGTAAGAATGCGGTTCATTGACTATAGCTCAGCCTTCAACACCATAGTACCCTCCAAGCTCAAATCAAATGTTTTATTGGTCACAACTGGGTGTGCAACTGGGTCCTGGACTTCCTGACTGGCCGCCCTCAGGTGAAGGTGGGCAACACATCCACTTTGCTGATCCTCAACACAGGGGCCCCACAAGGGTGTGTGCTCATCGCCCTCCTGTACTCCCTGTTCACCCATGACTGCATGACTGCGCACCCCTCACTCTCAATCATCAAGTTTGCAGACGACACAAAAGTAGTAGGTCTGATTACCAACAATGATGAACCAGCATACAGGGAGGGGGTGAGGGCCCTGGGAGAATGGTGCCAGGAAAGAAACCTCTCAATCAACGTCAACAAAACAAAAGGAGCTGATCGTGGACTTCAGGAAACAGCAGAGGGAGCACGCCCCTATCCACATCGACGAGACCACAGCGGAGAAGGTGGAAAGCTTCAAGTTCCTTGGCATACACATCACTGACAATCTGAAATGGTCCACCCACACAGACAGTGTGGTGAAGAAGGTGCAACAGCCCCTTTTCAACCTCAGGTGGCTGAAGAAATTTGGCTTGGCCCCTAAAACACTCAAACTTTTACAGATGCACAATTGAGAGCATCCTGTCAGGCTGTATCACCGTCCTGGTACGGCAACTGCACCGCCCGCAACCACAGGGCTCTCCAGAGGTTGGTGCGGTCTTCCCAATGCATCACCGGAGGCAAACTACCTGCCCTACAGGACACCTACAGCACCCAATGTCACAGGAAGGCCAAAAAGATCATTAAGGACATCAACCACCCAAGCCACGGCCTGTTCACATCGCTATCATCTAGAAGGCAAGGTCAGTGCAGGTGCATCAAAGCTGGGACCGAGAGACTGAAAAACAGCTTCTATCTCAAGGCCAACAGACTGTTAAATAGCCATCACTAGCA